>OX276335.1:42875200-43555516 GCA_946251815.1 Dasysyrphus albostriatus
AATCAAATATGTCAAACAAATTTAAAAAAATCCATTGACTTTTCCAAATTGGACCATCGTTGATAACCAGCCACCAGCGTGAATGATCCCGTTATCTACATCAATATTATTTTAATTAAAATTATAAAAATTGTTTTTAAGAAATTATAGCTCCCATTCTACTGATCTGATCTTCAAGGTTCTTCAAAGTTCTTTAAGGAATTCTGACACAACAGGCTACATTGAGTAAGAAATTCATTGAAGAGGGCCAAACATTTTCATAGTAAAGGGGTGAAAAAAGCCCCCTTCAATTCAATTTATTTCATTCTAAATTCAAAAATTGATGAAAAATTTTACAGTTTTCAAAAACTAAAAACGCACAATTATTGCTTTATTTCTTTTCTTAAATTTCATTATACAATGTTTTATCATCAATTCAACAAAAAGGGTGCTATAAGTTTTTTAATTAATTTCTTGCTAATAAAATGATAATGATAATTTAAGAAAATGATCGGCATGGCATCATTTATTAATCAATTACTGAAGAAATAATGCATGGATCTTTAAAATTAAGATCCTAAGAAACTCTCATTAAGACATTTGCTAGATTTACATATTCCATCAAACCCACCACTAAATAAAATCTATGAAAGTGATTAAAACAAAAAAACCCTTATCCCAATTCCAGATCCACCCTAAGAGTCCAGAATCTCCGCGGTCAGACGTTAGGTATAGATAGGTACCAGCGAAAATAAAAAAAGATGTTTCTTGGTCCGGTTCCGAACCAGACCTACCACAAAGAAAAATCCAATAAGTGAGGCACTTACCTACCTTGATATTTAAAAAAAAGGTGTTTCTTTGTCTTAGTTCCAGACGCACTTCAGAAACTCCTCCGTCAAACCTTAGTACATCAGACCCACCACCTAAAAAAAATCGATGAAAGTTATTAAAAAAGAAAATTCATTTGTCCCAGTTCCAGACCCAACTCCAGAATCTAGTCGGCCCGACACTAGGTTCCTACCTATTTTCCATGCCATTGGACCTACCACCAAAGAAAAACTATTTTTTTTAGTTTTTTTTTATCGGCAATCATAGTATGATCAAAGTTTTGCGACAATACCTACCCATCATTCTGCTAGTATACCTACCTATAATAGCCTTACATTATTATATCTATACCTCTTCATTTCAAGTCATTATATTTGATGAATTGACGAATAGAATTGAAGTTAATGGCTTCTATTAATGAAAATGTAGGTAGATGTTTCTTTTATTCATATATGCATTATCTTTATATCTATACTATTATATTCAATTCCTGCCATTGAATTTACCTACCCACCTTCTACCTAACCAACACAAATATATCTTCACATTCAAATGCTACATACACAAAACTAATTTGACTTCGTCTTCACTATTCACTCCCATCGCAACAGCCATGTTGAAATGATTTATTCCTTTCTTTTTTTATTTCATTATACCAACCCTCTCATAACACCAAAAAAATTGGTTCCATCCCACTGAATTAATATACTCCATTAATTTTGCACAAACTTAACCAACCATATTCGATTCCAAAAAAATTCATTCTGAAAATGAATCTTCATGACTGGGATGAATGTCCTGTGATGAGTTGAGCCATGATGAGTTGGGTCATGATGAGTTGGGAATGTGATGAGTTGCGATTGTGATGACCTGCGTTGTTATGAGTTGCGTCGTGATGGGTTGGAATGTGATGAGCTGTACCCAACCCCTCGAGGACATCGCTCTTTCAATGTGAGCTTCAGCAAGAAATTATCTATCCTGTTTATTTTGACGCCATTGTATAAAACCAAGTTGGAATAGTAATGTTCGTACTCCGACTCTGGTCTAAGGCAGTGTCTGCCTCTCAAACACCCGAATCTTTTCCATTTGAGATGGGGCAACGTTGAACCCAGAACTTCGAACCCAGACCTTTGGCATGACGGTCCTACGCACTAACCATCATGCCACGAGGAACTACCATCAAAGTAAATCATTTTAAAATTTTTAAAAACTTATTAGTTAGTTTAATTTTTAAAAAATCACATTTTTTAAAAATTTATTTGACTATAACTTTCTTGTCAGCAGAGATATTTGGGTATAAAGCCAGATTCACATTGAAGTTCTAGTATCGATAAAGTCTCGATATACGATAAAATATTCATTCACAAAAAACAATGAGTATATTCACATCACATTCCCGGATCTTTGGGGAGGGGGGGTGTTGGCAAATTGGGGCCTGTGCCCTGTCAGCTAAGCAGTTTTTTCTGCCATTTTAGCATTTAAAATGCAAAATATTTCAAACAACCAAAACTCACTTACGAATGTTATGCCGATTTCACTTGGTTTTGTACTCTGTTTCATTCCTATGGCTTATGGAAAAATTAGAGTAGTAGGAATGAAAAAGGAGTAGAAAAGGAGTACTCCAAACATCCAATTGAAAGCGACATAAATAGCTTTGGAGTTTGGAGAAACATAATAACTCCATTTTTAAATTTGCGTCTTTACGTTCACTTTTTATTGAGCTAGAGCTTAAATAAGTTTACCGATTTTCTTTAAAGGAATTACCAAAATCATCGAAAATTATTTTTTAAATTTGAAGAAATTCGCTTCTCCCCTAAGCTCAATGAAGCTCGATGTAAAAATTTGGAAATGGACTTACATATCGTGTTTCTCCAAAAGACCATCACAGACATACAAAAGACCTAGGAGAAGTCAGTTTAAGGTGTGCGCTTACATTTGTACCGTTTCTTAAAAAAATTAAGAAAAATATTATTTCTTTTTATTTATTTTTTTCTCGTTTTAAGCAAATTTTATAAAACACATTGAAGGACATATGTAGGTTAATGTTTTAATAAAAAAGAAATTTTTATACTAATTTTTGTGCAAAATTTTGGTTTATTTTCTGATTTTTTGAATTGGGCTTTCCTTCTTTTTAACTGATCTGGAAAGATTGATGAAACTGGAGGGGCGCCAAATTCAAGATTTTGCCCCGGCTCGAAAAATCGTAGATCCGCGCTGTCACATCATCGATACCTGATACGATTGCGATCCTCTCATTGATTCTTATGTACAAATATTTTAACGTAGCGAGAGTGTATCGGTATTGGCACAATAGTGTGGATCTGACCCAACCGCTATTCCATATAAAGGAAAGATTATTTAATTTTATTTCAAAATGAGCTCTTTAGAAAATGTTTTGGGTAACAGCTGACTGATATGAAAAACATACGCTTAAACAAACCTGATTTTAATTTTTAAAAGTTGAAAGTATATAGCATTTTCAGGTATTTTGAGAATTATTTTTAGATTATACGCTCAAACAGGATACAAACATTTGAAAAACAATGTTATTGTCTGTCATAGTATTCATGTTTTTTCATTAATTTAAGCAAATATACCGAAAAAAGAAGTAGGGCTGGCAGCGGTGCCAAACCAAACGATACTTTTAAGTATCATCTCGGTATCGCCCAAATCGAAAAATTTTAATATCGTTTCGGTATCGGTCTCGTATAACTCAGTCTTGTTTGGTCTCGTATAACAAAGTCCGGTATCGGTATCGAAACCGGTCTCCTCTGGTTTCGGCCTTGTTTCAGTTACAAACAAAAATTAAATAAATAAATGCTTCGTCAAAATAGCATAGCATTAAAACAATGCTGTTACAAATTCACTGGAGCTATTCACGAGAAACCAAGATTTAAGAAAAATATGAGAGCCAGTTGGTGGATTTAATTAAAGTCACTTCTGCCAGCTAAAAAGAATCAAGTCTGAAAAAATCATCCAAATCATTGATCTCAAAGAAAGAAAACAAAAGAAATGAAATGAAAATGTCATCTAAATGATTGGTTTTAGAGAAACAAAGCGATAGAAACATGGGCGTGGAAGTGGGTGGTTCTTATTAAATTAATTCAAACCATTAGATACGTTTCCGAGAAACCAATAACAAGAAGAAATTATAATATTCAAAAATATATTTTTTATGCCGATACCAAACTATATTACCAAAAGTATCGTTAAATTTCGGTCCCAAAGTATGATTTGGTTTCGGTTTCGTATCGGTATCGTTTCGGATGCTTTGAAACTGATATCGTCTCGGTATCGCTTCGGTTTCCGATACCGATGCCAAACGATACCGAGACATTTCTGGTATCGTGGTCAGCCCTTAAAGGAAGTAAATGTGCGATTATCCGCAAACTGATACTTTTGTGAGTGCAAAATTTACAAAAACAAAATGATTGATTTCTTAAATATATTGTACGAGTTGCCCGAATAACGTATAGATATAAATTCAGCTTTGATACTATAACGTAAATGTCATGATTTTTTGGAACCATTAAAGGTGTCTGGCGGACATTTAATCCCACTGTAGCTGTCTGGCAAGGATCAAAGTAAGTTTTTCATAACTTTCCTTACAACATATTAAAAAATCAGGTTCGATAAAATGACGTAATTTTGCATCAATTAAATGTTCCTTTAGCACTTAATACCTCCGAAACGCACCCGGTTTCAATATTTATACCATTCATTTATTGGTGGTTTAGTATCCATGTTGCGTGTATACATTTGATATAAATTTTAAAGAATAAAATGAAGAAAAAATTTGTTTATATAAAAATAAAATTTGAATTTGTTTTTATTTATCTAAAAACCCATCATTATCACAACATTAAATGTAATTAATAATCCGAAACGCGTCGCTTTATAATTAAATTTAGTGTTGTGATAATAACGCTTTTTTAAATAGATAAAAAAATTTCGAATTTTATAAAAAATATTTCTTTTTATTGATATGTCGCTCATCGATGGCCTTAAATTTTTGACAGCTAAAAGATATTCTTATTCCCCTACTGAGAAACTATTCATGGGTTGACCTCGGGTCAATTTTTTTTTTAGGATTTGCTAGTTCTTATGTTACTCAGAATTAACCATGAACAACAATTAAAAAAAGGGTACAATGGCAACACTACATGTGGTGTGCAAGAAAGGATTCCATAATTACTATTCAAATACATTTTTTATATATACGAACACCTTTTGCGACCCTATCACGTACATAAAGCTGATTCCATTTCCCATTTTCATTTGTCAATTTTGTTTATAGTTCATCAAAAGAAACAAAACAATTACCCTCTTAAACCCTTACTCTCGATATACTCATAGAAAAACACAAGTTCCTTTATCATGTCCTTAATTCAAATTGTTCTATACCTCCTTGGCTTTTGTTAAAAATAAAAACAATAAACCCATCTCTTCTTTTGATAAGAAAATGCATAAATAATTTGCAAAAAAAAACCCTCTAAACAAAACCAACACCTATAGGTAGTATAAAGTCCTTAACACAGACCATCGAGTACCTACCTACCTTTTACATTTTCCTACCCAATGGGTGTTTAAAAAAAAAAACACTCTTTAGTCAAACCATCATCATCATGATGACAAAAACGTTTTGTTGGTTCTCATCTGTCGTAATTTGGGCTATAATAATGATGATAATGATGGGGGAATGGATAAGATAAAACCCCTAGAAAGCTTGCAACGATAACGGTTTTGTTATTGTTTAGCTTTCATTTCCATTGTCAAATGGTCTTATTTTACTTCAATTAACGATAAATAAATAAACACAGTCTCTTAGGCATAAAAGGCTTTTGTATAGGTTTACCCTTACCCACCCATACCCGTCATAGGTCCTTCAATCGCACCACAGAGCAATTTAGACAAACCGTTTTAAAATCCCAGTTCCACTAGGTATATAGGACCAAAGGCAGAGAGTTACGAGCGGGTGGGAGGACATTACCGCATCAATTCTAAAAGCTGAATAAATGAGAAGGTATGTAAAGCATCATCAGCTAGAGCGAATGACGGACACATTTTCCGCTTGAAAAATTCTACAATCGTCCCGCTATGCTGGTAATCGTACATAGTTATATTATTTCGAGCTGAAAACACGATCCTTCTTTAATCATTAACACAGGGACAGATATTTCAGCTAAAATAAAATGACAGGTGCAAGAGAGGAGAGGACTATGATGCCACGACCATGGGGTTGTCTTACTAAATCTATAAAGGATAACCACTCATATCTGTATACCCTGGCTGGCTGTTGATGTGGTCGAGTGTATGGGGCTTTAGTAGAGTGTCAGAGGAAATTACGAGTAATGATAACTCAACATCCTTAATCCTGATGGTCCGACATTATTTTAAGTTTAAAGCACGCGCTCGGTAAAACAAACAACGTCCGTTGCTTTGGCAGACCTTCCACTATCACCCCTGAGTACTTAACGGTTGAATGGTTCAGTTGATGTTATATTATGGACTCTTTCACCAACCGACCACCACTAGGTCGGATAGATCTCTTAAATAGGATAGAATATAGTTCAGCAGCGATGTTATATAAATTTTAATTTTTGAATTTGGATCTTATTATGCCTTAAAATATTTATTTTGTTTGTTTCTTGCCAATGTGCAACTTAATTTAAGATGTTTAGATATTTGATATATTCAGTGTTCACTCCTTTAACAGTAATTGTTAAAGCACAGTTGAAAAATCAAAGGTAAGATATTTTACCCAAATCACCATAAAACGAGCAAATTAATAAAATAAAACTATAACAACCCTGTTATTTTAACCGCAATGGATGTAGGTATATTGGAGTTTTATGTTCAATGAAGATAAAAGAAGAATAAAATGATAAATAATAATTGCACCACGGTTATACTATCCAGAGACAGATAGACAACTCTTATAATGAGTACAGAACCATCATCTATCTATATGGGTTCGCTTTCCACAGAATTAAGCGAATATTGCTTTCAACCGCGTGTTGTATTTTAGATTCATTATTTGTGTTGTATTTATGAATTTTATCATTCATGAATATGAAAGGAAAAGACTATAAGATCGAATTAATCAAATGAAATAAATATGACTGTGCTATATTGAATTGGAGGGGCAGAATTCAAATCCCTATGAACATAGGAACGGTTGGTTGGTTGGTTGGAAAGGTATTGGTTTCTTTTAAAACCTAAAATTTAAGCCTTACACCAAAACTATGACTACGAAGTTTAGAATTTAAAAAAAATATATTTTCATTATAATCGGTATCTGCGTCCAGGTGTTCTTACATCGAAATAGGGCCTAAGCGAGTAGTTTGGTTTGATTAAATTCTGTTACAGAGCCGTTTTGTGAAAAGGTAGTAAAATAAGATCAGGAAATATTTCAAAACTGGTTCCTAGAACCGAAAAAGACCACGACACAGTTGTGAGACATTGATATGAATTTAGTAATTTGTATTGACCTGAAATACATTAAAATGTCAATTAAGGACTGATGAAGTTTTGACAATAAGTCGACGGTATGTAGCTCTTATAAAGGGTGTGTTTTTTTTAAGGTATAGAACTTTAAGTTGGCAACACTCTTTTAATTGGAATCAATTTTGTCAGCTGTCAAATGATTAATTTGCAATTTGGCTTAGCATTTCAAATTGAATAGGCTGAAGCATGAACAACGCTTCCAAATTGTGCAAATTTATTTTAGAAATCATGTTTCTGTTCGAAATACATATCGCACGAATTTTGTTCAGCGATGAAGATCACTTTTAGTTTACTGGACACGTCACGACACGACACGAGTGATGATAATCCTCAAGTATGTTGAGACATTGTTACATCTACAGAAACTGACTGTTTGGTGTGCTTTATGGATTTGTAAAATAATTGGTCCGTACTTCCTTAAAAACGATGCTGGCCAGAACGTTTCAGTCAATGGTGAATGCTATAAAGCCACATTAACTGACTTTTTGTTCATTAATTGAACAACCATGATGTGCAGAAGCTAATGTTTCACCAAGGCGGCACAATATGTCACACTGCTCGTGCCAATTGATTTATTGAAGAAAACGTTTGGTAACCGCATAGTTTTGCGTTACGGACCCGTGAATTGGCCTCTAGGATCGTGCTATTTAACGCTGCCGCTTAACTATTTTCTATGGAGATATATGAAGTTACTAGTCTACGCCAATAAGCGCGAAACGATTAACCTCTTGGAGGACAACATTTGCAGAGTTATTGCCGATATACGACCACAAATGTTGGAAAAAGTCATCGAAAATTGGACCTCCAGACTAGACAACGACCGAGACAGCCGTGGCAGTCATATGCCAGAAATCATATTTAAATTATAATGCCAGAAGATTACCTATGGAATAAAGTAAATGTCAATTTAAAAAAAATCTTTGTTTTATTCCGTTTCAAAATTCTATACCTCTAAAAAAACATCCTTTACCATTATTTTATAGTATGTTCAGTTTCTCTAAAAAATTTTAATAGGTTCTTCTTTAAAAGAGGCATACAAAGTTGGGTATAGCACGATGACAATAAAAGAACTTCAGTTTCTCAGTACCAGTACCAGAAGCTCGAAATTAGTAAGTCAAGGAGATATCATTGCAAGAATGAAGTTCCAACTTTCATTGCAAGAAACATATTTCTTAAACGCGCTAAGTTACCGATACAGCTCATTTTTCAAGACTATAGATTTTGAATTTTAAATTAAAAAAAAAATATTTTTTTTCTAAATTGTTTCTTATTAAAAACGATTTTGGATTTAAGTATTCAAAACTTCCTAAATTCCTAACCAATCACTAAAATATATTCCAAAATGTATTTAGTTTTAGAGAAAATATAAAAAAAAACATTTTTATGGCTCTGGACCAAAAATTAATACCACCTGGTAAAGCCCTTAGAACTACATAAAAGGTCATTAGCTAAGTTAAGTGATCAGCCATAGATTTTTCAATGATTTTTTTTCAAGGTCATAGTAATTTTTGTCTTAAATCAGTAGACCTTAAATTTGCTGATCTTTTTTGACCGTTAAGTGGCCTTTCAAATGGAAAACTTTTTTGTTTAGATGACCCAAATGAGGTGCCATTTTTTTTTTACTTGAAATTTACTTTAAAAATTCATAGACAAAATCTTTGACTGTCTAATTACCTGCCGAAAATAGTTGGCCTTTTGTCAAAACATTTTTTTTTATAAATTTCCCACAAATAAGGGGCTCTAGATCTTTGCCACCATATCTATGGGAAATTTGAAAAAAAGAAAATGCTATCCAATTGATCGTAGTACCTCATGGCATAATAGTTAGTGCGTAGGACTGTCATGTCAAATGTCTGGGTTCGATTCCCGGCCACTACCACCTAAAAACAGAGTTTTTTTTCCGAAGTACTGCCTCTTGCGAGGGACTGACAAAGCCGTTCGGACTCGGCAAAAAATTGTAGGTCCCCTGCATTCCTGCCAACAACACGTACACAGGAACGGTTGAGAGTTGTTAGGCACTAGGCCCTGGTTCTCCATGAGCTGTGGCGCCACTAAATTTATTTTATTTATTTTTTATCCAATTGATCAGTAATTGGTCAGAAAATGTCAACAAGTCCTAGAAATTGGTCAACCCTAGATAACTTGTAATCAAAGTTTAAAGTTTTTCATGGTCAAGCAAGGTCACATGTGATTTTTGGCACCTAGGTTATGGGGAATTAAACAAAAAAGTATATCACCCGAAAGGTCTATAGATCGTGATAAAAGGTCTAATTAAAAAAAATTCAAGGTCATAGCAATTTTTGGCACCTCATTTATTGGAAATTTGCAAAATTTGTGAACCATCTGAAAGATCTCTCGATCTCTAGATCTTTATAAAAGGTCAGCTAGTTTCAGTAATTAGTCAGCTATTGATTTTATTTTATGAATTTTTCAAAATTTTCAAGGTAACCGATTTTTGGCACCTTATTAACGGGAAATTTGGAAAAACTGTATAGCATCTTAAGAGTCTCTTCATTTTGTATATACATTAATATAATATTTAGTAATTGGTCACTCGTGAGCCATATAAATTTTTTAAAAATTAATTTTTAAATTTTTGGTTGAAGGTGTCATTGCCATTTTTGGCCCCTCATTACCTAAAAGGTGCAAAGATCTATATAAGTGGTCAGCTAGTTTCAGTTATTGGTCAGTTATAGATTTTTATTAACGATTTTTTAAAGTTTTTTTTTCAACATCACGAATGATTTTTGGCACCTCATTTCTGTAATTTTATAAAAAAAAATATATTCTCTGAATCATTTGAGGTCAGTTAGTCTTAAGTTTTGGTCCGCCATAGATTTTTTGTTCTGAAATTTTATCCTTATGCCAAAAACGTTCGTGACCTTGAGCCAAAAATCGCTATGACCACGAAGTTTTTTTTTAAATTCATTACAAAAATCTATAGCTGACCAATACCTGAATCTAGCAGACTTTTTTTATGGATATCCTTTAGATGGTAAGCAATTTTTGGTGAATTTCCCATAAATGAGGTCGCATAACGCTATGACATTGAATTTTTTTAATTAACTTAAAATTCATAAAAAAAAAAATAATTATGACTGACAAATTACTGAATATATCAAACCTTTTATGACTGTGTAGTGGTCTTTCAAATTGTATATTTCTTGTTTTGAAAATGACCCATATATGAGGTTCCAAATGTCCAGAGCCCACTCTTTTGTATTTATGTAAAGTGAAGGAACTTAAAACAAATTGAGGACCAGAGGCCTATTTCACTAATTACAGTGTACAAGCACAATTTAGAATTTTGTAGTTCACAAACATAAATTGGTTGGTTTCATCAAAAACAAATAATTGTTTCGCAAACATGTGATTTATTAGACATACATTCAATATACTCGTACATTGCAAAGAAATTTTGAAACGACAAGTTTCTCAAACTACTGTCTCACCATTAGATAGTTTTGTCAACGAAGACTCAATATTATCAAATAATAATGCAATTAATCACACTTTCTGGGTTATTTTTTTAATGACCCCCATTTATAACTTTCTAAAATTCCCCAGCCCTGGGCTGGAAAATTCAATTTCATTTTTCAATTTCAGTTTTCATAAAATTTTTGTTAAGCTAAAATTGCACTAAATCTTTCCTCAAAACAATATTTGTATTTAATGGAATAGCTATTTCATTAGATAAAAGTAAATTTAATTCAAAAAAATAAGGAACAGAATAAAACAAGGGTACTGACATTTCGACTAAATTTTCCCAAGCCATGTGAATAAGTACCAAATTTAGTCATGATCTCGTATGTAGATTGTAGAAAATAGCCATTGTATCCAATTCAAATATATAAGAAAATTGTTCACTAAAACACAAAAAAGCACTAAACACAATGAGTCACATTTGGGCCGGAATCACCCTTATATTTTTTTTTACCTTGGCCCCACTGAGCGCCACTCTCCCCTTACAAAAAGTTGAACCATGCAGAAAATTGAAACAACTAAATGGAGATTAAGGAATTTTTTTCTTTGGTGAATCAGAAACATACAAGTAATTTCTGAAATCACAAATTTTCAAGGGACCTAGGGTGTCAAATTAGTCATTTTATTTCATCTAACTCAAAAAACAACGTTGTTGACTATGTAGGTTGACCATGACCAACGTAACAAGCCAAGTAAAAATAGCCGGATTGCTATCCAGACCATTCAACATCTTTAATGGACTCCGACAAGGGGATGGTTTGGCCTGCCTCCTCTCCTCCTGGCGTTGGAGAAAACAATCCGTGACTCTGGCACGGCAACAAGAGGGACCATCGTCAACAGGTCCAGCCAGATACTGGCTTACGCAGACGACATCGACATCATCGGAAGAACCGAACAAGCTGTACACGATTCCTTCATCCAGATCGAGCAGGCGGCACAAAATCTGGGGCTGCACATTAGTGAAGGTAAAACAAAGTACATGGTGGCGTCGAATGCGAGAAGAAGAGTTGGTCAAACAATCAAGGTAGCGGAGCACGAATTTGAAGTGGTGCAATCCTTTAAATACCTTGGGTCAACAGTAGCTACCGATAACAATATAGAAGAAGAAATACGCGGGCGGCTTCTCAAATCCAACAGAGCCTACTACAGTCTGTCAAAGCTATTCAAATCTAGAAATCTAACCATAACTTCAAAACTGCTGCTGTACAGGACCATGGTCCTGCCAGTACTCATGTATGGATCCGAGACTTGGGTGCTTAGCAAAAGGCACTGTGACCTCTTAGCCGCGTTCGAGAGAAAAGTCTTACGGAGAATTGTTGGCCCCATATGTGAGGAAGGACGATTCCGGAGACGGTACAACCATGAGTTGTACGCAATCTACCTTGAAGCAGACATAGTGACAAAAATTAAGCTCGGTAGACTCCGGTGGGCAGGGCACCTAGCTCGAATGAGCGAAGAGGAACCTGCTCGGAAAGTCTTTTGTGGTACATTCTATGATAGACGGCAGCGTGGTAGACCATGCTTGCGCTGGAGAGATGGCGTAGACCAGGACGCCCGAAGCCTTGGGGTGCGCAACTGGATGGCGTCGGCTCGAGACCGGGATAGGTGGAGAGACTTGTTGAAAGAGGCCAGGACCGGACCCCGGTTGTCGAGCCGATGATGATGATGATGAAACCTTTATATCGAACAACCAAAAAGTCTCATGTTAAGACACTTATGTATGTACTCGCATCATACCTATGGCTAAGATTTAATGATTACCCTCAAGGCTTTTTTAGGAGAAAATTTTTTTCGGGTGATTGTTAGTCCTTTCTGCATAGATGAAACCCGAGAAACAGCGGTTCTCAACTCTGATAGTGCACTCAATTCGAGAGGGATGCTACCGACTTAAGTGAAACTGAAAACAGGTCACCAGGGTTTGAGTAGGCTGGAAGGAGATTGTTGGTTGTGTCGCAATAATAATTAACTCAGTAATAATAACGTAGGATACATTGGTGATCTGCTGAGTGACAATTCACCACACCAACCATAATTACCCCGAGCGGTACTTATGTTCATCTACAGGAGATGTATCCATAGTTATTCCAATAAAAATAACTTGACCTGCTACATATTTGAAATTCTATGTCGGGGACCTTCCCAAACTTTGAGGATTAATACTTTTTTGAAGAATTATGTCCTCAGGGATGGGTCATAATAAGACCAAAAAGTGGTATGGAACTTTTATCCCACCTTATATAAAATGGGTAACAAGCAACTTCGGGTCTCCTGTTCATACAACTTAATGCACTACCATTGCAGGAAATATTTTTTTCTATTTTATTTTTTAATCAAATTCTGTAATGTTTTTCTTCCTTACCTTTATGAACGTATAAAGTTTTTGAATAATTGCTTTGAAAGAATTGCATAAATATTTTTGATTAAATTAACTAACAGGCGCATAAATCATATTTCTATAGGCTTTTTCCCTTCGTTTGCATAAACAAAAAAAAAAAAACAAGAAAACCGAAACAAAATCCCATAAATTAAGTTTTACAACATTTGCATCTATCTGCATCCTTGAAAAAGAAACCCAGACTTCCAATATACACACAGGGCGCATCTGGAACGTTACACTAAGGTACCTACATTTTCTTCCTTTGTGGTAATTGTAATCTGCATTGTAATGTAAAATTTCTATGAAACTTTTCTTACACATACATTTTTTTCCTTACTACATAAAATATTTTATTTTATATATTTTTTTTTATAACATCGTTTTTAAGTTTCCTGCTCTTGTTTCGCGCAAAGAGTAGTAGATAGATATAAACTATACGTGTATAAAAATGTATATGGTGGACGATGTTCTTTGTGAAGATTTTAATTGTATTACACTCCATGAATATAGAATTCAAACGGAAAAGTTTGCTTTTACAGAAAAACACACTGTAAACGAAGGATCCTGTTTGCCAACATTCATTTTTTTTGTTGTTTTCGTCCTCCTATTTTTATCCTGTTTAAATTTACCAGCTAATTTTATTTGCTCAAATTTATGGCAAGCGAAAACAATCAGGACCAGTAGGATAGGTATATCCTTTCTGCATAAGTTTTCATATACAAACATGAGAGCCACCAGCTATAACTATACGTATATGAAGGTTTGTTCCATCTATGCTTTAATAAATTACAATTGCAAAAATACTTTCGTAATTAAAAACAGGCAGAGGAGAAGCCGCGGATGAGTTTGCCATAGGAAATCGCTGCTATTACTTTTAAAGTTTTTAGTTTTTTCAATTGCACTCTATGTTTACTCAGCTAATTCCTTAAAATAAAAACTTTAATTAAATTTTTAGGAGACAGGGAGACATTTTTCGTGGGATGATAGGCAAGGAACCCTTTTATGTAAGTCTTTCGATTAAGGTAATATTTTTGTTTGCCATTTTTTAAAGTCTAGTTTACACGTAAATGCATGAAGTTGAATAAATGCTGTCAGCATGTTCTGAATTTTCTGCAAGCTTGTTTATCATTGACCTTTTTTATGTTTAACGCAGCGCAGTACTATTCTATGAGTTGCTTTATAAAAGGCGATTTTTTAGACGTGTGGTTTTCAATTTGGCAATACTTTTTTTGGGGTCTGTCTTTTTTACAGCTGTCACTTGATTTATGCTCAATTTGGTCTGCCATTTTATAATGAATAGACTTACTTCTGAACAAAGTTTTCAAATTGTGCAAATTTTTCACCAAAATATTTTTTTCGGTTCGCGCGACGCATCGCGAAGCAATCAATTTATTGAAGGAAACTTTTGCTAAAGCACTGAATATTCTTTTCCAAGGCATCAATCGTCTCGAGCTTAATCAGCGTAGACAAACAACTGCAAATAACCCCACAAAAATAATAGCCCCACAACGCGGGATAATGCGTTCACCACAAGTTTCCTTCAATTAATTGATTGTTTCGCGATGAGTCGCGCTAAATTTGCACGATTTGCAAACGTTGTTCAAGAGTAAGTCTATTCATTACGAAATGGCAAACCAAACTGAACATAAATCAATTGACAGCTGTAAAAATAACCAACTCCAAAAAAAGTATTGCCAGATTGAAAACCAAACGTCTAAAAAAAGCACCCTTTACTCGTTTTGCAGAGTTACTTTCCGATGCGCGACATTTTCAGCAATAATACTCACATTCAATGATCGTGGGTGTGTTATTTTATTTAAGGTATACCTTGCTTGGGATATTCAGGGATCTCTAGTCTAGATCATGTCTACCTGAACAGTACCGTTGTAGAGCCGGTTTCCATAAACAAAATTCTTTATAATTGGTCCCACTTATGGTTTATAGAAATACCATCGTTTACAACCATCTGGAGAATTTTACGCTGCTTCCAAAAGTTTAGCTTAGTAGTAGCGACACATGTTTGGATTAGTTAGAGCGCTTGTTAGGAATCTTGGTATCCTTCCTATTTCCTCTGCGTTTCTCTGGACAACCACTGTTCCATTGCTAATTAGCTGCCAGCATCAGTTCAATACAAATATTCTAAAATTCACAAAATGATGACTTCCTAAATAGTTGCTGTGTTATAAAGTGGTTGATTTGGTTTTCTGTTCGACCATGATGATAATGATTCCAGGTGACTTTATGACAAGTCTTGTGCGGAAACAAGGATCCACCAACCACAAGCTGACGAGCGTTACCAAAGTTAACGAGTATATCACCAATTTTGTTTCTCTGAACGGACCTTAGCAATGTCTTCCCGAAATGCATTCAAAACCAACGCTGCCGGGGTCAACTTCAGCTTATAAAGTTAGTTGTTGTTTTAAAAACATTTTTTCATCAAACCGTAATAAAAATGGTTTCCTTGAGTAATTTTTCACTCAGGTGTTATCGGTGGAGTCATTTTTGCTGTTATCATTAATGAAGCTTAGCTTAATCAGTTATTTGTGGGACAGGTGTTTGTTTGATTAAGAAGAGCAAAAATATTCGATTTTGATATGGTTTAGTTTAAAGCCAACAAGTTTTGTCTGCTTTTCAAGCACCGATAGTGAAATGCTGCATAACGACACGATAGAGGAACATAGCATTTCCACTCTCCCGTCCAATTTTTTGTATAATGACCCCAAAATATCGAGCACAAATTAGGGGTCACCTTGTATACAAACAATTATAGGGAATTTTCTGGCAAAACAAGAAAAACATAAGCCTTTTTAAACTGGCGCAGAGTTAAAAGTCCATAAGCCAAAAGTCCATAATGGGCTTTTGGCTCACTTGGGTGGGTTAAAAGTCCATAAATGCATTATGAACTTATAATCCACTTTAGTGGGCCAAAAGTCCAGAAAAATTCTTATGCACTACTGGCCCATCGTTAGATGATCACTTAAATAAGCCAAAAGTCCATAATGATATGAAATGACACCGTTAATATTATTGTTGGATGTTATAGAGGATAAATTCAAAGTTTCCTTAAATCCAGATTCTTTGAATGCAAAAATAACTTTGACAAACCTCGCACCTATTCCAAATCAAATAGTCAGCCCAAGCAGGAGGGTTGCAGGGGGGCAGCATGCCCCCCCCATCAAAGATACCTCACTGTTTATTCACCATAATACTGGGTGCTAAAACTGTATTAATGTATGGCAAGGCGAGTTTAAATAAGATCTCGAAAAAGTGGTGCAGGGAAATAATTCCACGGGCATCTGCTCCACATAGGAGTTTATTCCATCATGAGTAGGAATCAATTCCACTTCAAAGTGTAATTTAATATCACCGCGAAAGGGAACTAATTACATCCGAAATTTTGTGGAGTTTTTTCCCACCTAAAATCTGGAATATTATTGATTCATAAATGTAGAAAACGAAATTGTTTATTTGCAGAAATACGCCAGCAAGTACGCCCCCTGCAACCCTCCTGCTTCGGGTCATTATAGAATTTGGGGTGGGTGCGAGGTTGGGTGTATGCGAAGTTTCTTTTGCATTTAAGGAATCTAGATTTAAAGCAACTATGATTAAAAAAAAACCTCCTAAGAACGAATCAAAGTAAAAGAAGTGAAGTTGATTCTCATACCAAGTGGGCAAAAACTCCACTTTTCAAGTGGAGATCTTTCTCACTAAAAATTGCAATAAATTCCCTCTCTAGGCTAGAATAAATTGAACTTTAAAAAGTGGAACAGATTCCCATTTATGGTGGAATAAACTCTTGTGTGGAGCAGATGCCCGCGGAATTGTTTCCCTGCACCCGAAAAAGTAGTCACTTTTGAAGCAAATATTGAAAATTGTTTGTATGGACTTTTGACCCACTTTCTTTAAAAAATTTAGACTTTCGACCCACTTCCTTCTGGATTTTTGGTTTTTTGAGTGAATTATAAGTTCATAATGCATTTAAGAATGTGCAATTTAACGCAGCTTGACTATTTTCGGTTGGGATATGTCAAGTCGCTAGTCTACGCCGATAAGCTCAAAACGATTAACTACTTGGGGGACAACATTCGCCGCGTTATTGCCTATATATGTCCATAAATGATGGAAACAGCCACAGAAAATTGGACCTCCAGATTAGACTACGATGACTTGAAATACTTTGGTTTTTCCAGGGTTTTTCCAAGGTTTTTCTTAGTGTGAAATTAGTATGCAATGATTTTGCAAATTTTAAACAAGTGCAGCATCATAATAAATCGCGTATACGTTTTACAGAACTTAAAATATTCGAAAATGTTTTTTCTCTGTTAAGCATCGACCTAAACTGATACTTCATTTCAATACCGATCACTAAACTGACATTATATCGGGTTTTTCAATAAGAGCGCTACAAAAGTTTTTTTAAATAAAACAAAATGGTTTTGGATATCAATGAAATTCTTTATTCCTGTGAAAGTACGTTCGATGCCATTATGTATGGAACTCGATTTCTTTTGCATGGCCACCACGGGCACGCTTGCAGAAGTCCAGACGCTGAATTCAATTTTCGACTGTTTTCAAGCATGAATCGGCCGATACTGCTGCAATTTCACGTTCGATATTCTCACGAAGTTCATCAATTGTCGCTGGCTTGTTGCCATAGACCACAGACTTGACGTAGTCCCACAGAAAATAGTCTAACGGCGTCAAATCGAACGACCGAGGCGGCCAAGCGACTGGACCATTTCGTGAGATATCACGTTCTCCAAACTTGGTTTCCAATAAATTGATTGTGACATTCGCTGTGTGGCTTGTGGTGCTGTCCTGCTGAAACCACATGTCCTCCAATTCCATATCATCTAATTGAGTGCCGGTCTTGATCATCTCGGAAGATGTACGGCCCAATGACGCCGCCGGCCCATAAACCACACCAAACCGTAATTTTTTTGGGATGCAATGATGACTCATGGAGTACGTGTGGATTGCTGCCTGACCAATACCGCATATTTTGTTTATTGACGAACCCATTCAGCCAGAAATGAGCCTCATCGCTGAAGATGATTTTTCGATAAAAATCCGAATCATTTTCAAGTTGTTGCTCAGCCCAATTCACGAACATACGACGCTTCTGGTGATCAAGAGGCTTCAGTTCTTGTGTCAATTTAATCTTGTAAGTACGTAGGCCAAGATCTTTTCGCAAAATTCACCACAACGACGTCACAGAGATGCCCAACGCTTGAGAACGACGTGTGAGAGACACATTTGGGCTTTCTGCAACTGAAGCCTCAGCGGCAGCAATATTCTCGACACTACGGGCACTTCTTTGTCTCACTGGCACGGGAACATTTTGTTCTGATTCAAATTTGTCCACTAGACGCTCAATTGTTGATCTGCTAGGACGATTATGATGACCATAAATTGGACGTAGCGCTCTTAACGTTGAGGCCACTGACTCCGAATTTCGGTGGTAAATTTTAATTATTTCGACTCGTTGTTGGCTCGTATATCTTTCCATCATGAAATGGCAAACCTTACTGAAGAGAAATGTCAAAAGAGCGGCAAGAAATATGGCGTCATTTGCTGTCCATGTCGCTCTACTTTTGTAGCGTCCCCGTTGAAAAACCCTTTATTTGAGAAACTCTTATTTTTCTTAGACTCGAAGATTTAACACACAAATTTAATCCTTTGAAAAAGTAGATATAAAATGTATCATTATTTAATCTGCATTAGACCAAGAGTCTTACAAGTCGAACACACCTATTACCACATCGGTCTTATGGCATTCAGCTAGAGTTAATTAAAAAAATATTTTTATAATGTATTTGCCTGCGATACCAAAGAAAGAAAAATTCTTAAATATTTACCACAATTTATATTCCACAATTTAAATGTTTACCATTATTTATATTTTCTTCTTTAAGGGCTGTGCCCTACTTGTTTACTTTTTAAATTAACTTAAAAGCTCATTAATTCGTTCAAGCTAAGGCAATTGTGAATGAATGAGAGAAATCTAACATCAATTTGGTTTCGTTACATAGTTCAGCAAATTTTCGAAGCAAAGAAGATCCTATTATAGTTAATTAACCTTTGTAGATTTTAGCAAAGTTCATTAGCCGAATAAATAATCTTTTGCGAAATACATCAAGAAAATTAGTTTTCGTTCCTAAGAAAAGTCATACCTTACCTATAGCTTTCAAAGTATTATCTATAAATATTATGTAATATTCTCGTTCACCCACATATAGCTGTATATATAATACTTTCCCTGATATAATTTTCTTTAATATTAAAATCTTCTTCATTATACTATATCATGACACCTTAGTACTTTGTCATATTAAATGTTATCCTATTTATTATTCCCTGCTCCGTTACCATTTTGCTGCCGAAACAGAAACAAAAATACAGCAACATGTCGAAGATTTTTTATCACTTCATGGTTCCATTATTTTATCAGCGGCAAATTTTGTTGATGTTATGAAGGTGGAACAGAGTGATGGTAGTGAGGGAGGTGGTGTGGTGGAAAAACGGCAACATCATCTAAGCAACTAACCCCATTTGTTGGTGCGAACCAAGTATTTACCGGTAATATGCTAATCTATCTATAATGCCTAGGAAACCTCTATTACCATAATAACCATGAAATATATTATAACCGCAACTGTCTTTAATGTTCTAGAGAAATGCTTTATTGCCGTCACTTGTTGACGTACTTAGGCGTGAGTTATTAAAAGATAAATCTTTCGCTTGGAGATATCACAAAGTTGGGGATCTTTTTTCTAAGCTCCCATACCACCTTCTCCTTCTGGTTCCGCAATAGGCCGCACCGTAAACCTAAGATTGTCATAGTAAATATATATTAAGGTATAAGCGGGAATAAAATATGCCACCAACGGAATATATAATGAGACCCCAAAACCAAAACTGTCAGAATGAAAAACAGGATTTTTTATTTTACCACGGATATATGCATTGTTGGCCAATTAAAAAATCAGGTAGGTACAGGTAACACTGTCTCTTGAATCTAAATATGACTATAGCTAGAGGTTTATATATCTACATAATGAGTTTTGTGTAATTCTGACGGAAATCAGTGATTTTTTTCAAAGTCACTGTCAGTGCAGAAACATCTTTTCTATGGGCCAGGGCTAACGATCTCGCATTGTTCTACTTTGCTAGGCTGATTCGGCTGTCATTAGGCTTTATGCTTTGTGTGGCATAAATACAAAAATAAAAGAAGCTTGAAACCTACAGTCTATATGTAGACCTCAGAATGTGCATAAGCTGGTTTAAATGGTTAAGGTATTATGCAAAGGTAGATAATGTTATGTTGACAGAAGAATTTCACATTATAGCAGGTGCTGTGTGTCAATGAATCACCTATACCTACATTTATTTTCTTATGAAAAAGAAAATTTTCAAAATTACTTCAAGCTTAAAATGTGGTGGAAAATTATAAATGGGTCATCAACAAAACAAAAGAGATTGTGTTTAGCCTTGAGCATCGCGATTTACCTATTTCTCAAGAGATAAATGACATGTAGGTTAGGTACTTGAAGTTTTGGCAGAATTCATGGTTCAGGATCGTTAAATTCACATTGATAACAAACACAGAACTAAATTTCTGAATTTCAAGTCACATGAAATTGTAAATTTCCTACAGGAAGGAGGCAACGTAATTAAATTTTGATAAATATTTTTTTTGTTCGTATGTAAAGGGTTTTTCAACAGGGACGCTAAAAAAGTAGAGCAAACGACGCCATATTTTTTGCCGCTCTTTTGACATTTCTCTTCAGTAAAGTTTGCCATTTCATGATGGAAAGATATACGAACCAACAACGAGTCGAAATTATTAAAATTTACTACCGAAATTCGGAGTCAGTGGCCTCAACGTTAAGAGCGCTACGTCCAATTTATGGTCGTCATAATCGTCCTAGCAGATCAACAATTGAGCGTCTAGTGGAAAAATTTGAATCCACGGGCACAGTACAAAATGTTCCCGTGTCTGTGAGACAAAGAAGTGCCCGTAGTGTCGAGAATATTGCTGCCGCTGAGGCTTCAGTTGCTCACACGTCGTTCTCAAGCATTGGGCATCTCTGTGACGTCGTTGTGGCGAATTTTGCGAAAATCTTGGCCTACATCCTTACAAGATTAAATTGACGCAAGAACTGAAGCCGCTTGGCCACCAGAAGCGTCGTATGTTCGTGAAGTGGGCTGATCAACAACTTGAAAATGATTCGGATTTTCATCGAAAAATCATCTAGAGCGATGAGGCTCATTTCTGGCTGAATGGCTTCGTCAATAAACAAAATATGCGGTATTGGTCAGGTGGGCCGGCGGCGTCATTGGGCCGTACTTCTTCCGTGATGATCAAGACCGGCACGTTACTGTGAATGGGGATCGCTACCATTCAATGATAACCAAATATTTTTGGCCCCAATTGGATGATATGGATTTGGAGGACATGTGGTTTCAACAGGAGGGCGCACGCCACAAGCCACACAGCGAATGTCACAATCAATTTATTCGAAACCAAGTTTGGAGAACGTGTTATCTCACGAAATGGTTCAGTCACGCGGCCGCCTTGGTCGTATGATTTGACACCGTTAGACTTTTTCCTATGGGGCTACGTCAAGTCGATGATTGATGAACTTCGTACGAATATCGAACGTGAAATTGCAGCAGTATCGGCCGATTTATGCTTGAAATCCGTCGAAAATTGGGTTCAGCGTCTGGTCTTCTTCAAGCCTGCCCGTGGTGGCCATGCAAAAGAAATCGAGTTCCATACATAATGGCATCGAACGTACTTTCACAGGAATAAAGAATTTCATTGATATCCAAAACCGTTTTTGTTTTATTTAAAAAAACTTTGGTAGCGCTCTAATTGAAAAACCCGATATATACCACTGTTCTTGTCTTATCTAAGTGTCTGACTACAGAGTTGCCACTTTGCTGAAACTATAGTAGATCTTATCTAATGCAATTTTTCTTAAATTAATCAATTCATTGCTCCAAAATAAAATCTACCGCACTTGATTTTACCAAAAAACTCAACTTCTCAAGTAAATAACTTACAAATTTATTTTTTTAATAATTTTTCTCTTAAATAAAAATAAGATACAAAAATAAATAATTTAACTACAACCTAATTTGAATTTTTCATTAAAAAAAATATATTTTTCCCACATGAATAACGGTGATGACTTTGTCCCTCCTAATGATTAATTTTTTTTTTTTTACTTCTTACTTCTGTAATAAACAACGATTGTGATTCTGAGCCCCTAAATAAAATATAATAGTAAAATATTAAATGAATTATTAGTTTAACCAAAATTAATCTTTTGTGTTTACTTGTGACTATAAAGAGGATGATTTTGACGCCCTAAAAAAAAAATTGAATACGATAAAAATTGTATTTTCAAATAAATATATAGGTTCTAATTAAATGTTCAATAAAAATAATTTTTGTATAATTGGTTTTATTTTTCAAAAGCACAATGAAAATTATATTGCCACCCCTAACTCCTGGCGCCCGGGGTGACCGCCCCCTTCGCCCCTCTCCTAGCTACACCACTGCATATACCTACCATTGCTCGTCTTTGAGAGCGAAAATCTATTGATGGAGTGGCACTACAAACTGTTACATTTGCGACTGCTTGCATTCTTACAGGCTTTGTATTTTGATTTAAATATTTTCCTTGTGATGATTTCTTAGACAAAGTCTGCAACGTATTTTTTTTTGCACAATCTGCACTAAAATTTTAATTGCAAACCTCCAAAATACCCACCTACTTACAAAAGCTTCAAGCTTTGGGATTAATTGAAACTGAATTTCTGTCCAAACATGCTGACGCTCACACATAATTACTTCAATCTAAATTAGTTGAGACCAAATTCCATACAAAATTAAAAAAAAAAAAAATCCACCAATTCCCGTCTCATTGTGTTTTCATCATAATTTACTTAATTAGATATTGCTCCACGGAAAATAATGAAAAGTCAATTCAATCTGTCGCCTTTTTTTCTTTCAGACGTCAAAAAAAGTACCTCTATAAAATAAAATATATAAAACCTCTCGACCACCCACAAATTCCAAAGATGCTTTTTTTTTTAAAAAAAGCTGGTATCTCTCCAATTGTGTTCTATGGAAAAGACTCTTTAAAAACAAATTAAAAAGAAAGTATCTTTATACGTACATATATTTTTTTATATTGTATCTTTTTCTCATTATAGATACAATTGCAACCAATTAGAGTTCACTCGTGGCAAAGACCTTTAGTACGAGAAAGTTCATGTCATCACCATCATCATTGCTAAGGCTACCGCCAACGTTGTCCCCGTTGTCGTCGTCGTTGTTGCCACTGTGTCGTCTTGGTCGTCTTGGTCGTCATTGACATCATCACTCGCAATGGTCTTTCTGTTTCAAACGTGTGGGGTAAGTATCGACTTTTTTGTTTGTTTTTTTTTTTTTTTTAGGTATGCCTCGTTTCTTTTAGCTTTCATTCGAAGCACTTAATTAGCAAAACGGCAGGGGTCACTTTTAGTCCGTCTGTTGTTTCCATTGTTTCTGCCTGCACTCCAACCTGCCATTGTGTTGAAGAACGCCGCCGCCGCCGCCGGATATATTAATACTCCCAGTCCAGCTTATGCCCATCATCAACGGATACAATCCTTACGGAAGATTCCTCTGCAATGCAATTCAATCTTTGATTTGATTTCTTCTGGAACGAACAGAAATTCGCTTGGCTTCTGTTTCAGATTATGGAGTATGTGAGCTCTGGGCTCTACTAAGCTCCTCTGACAACCAGGCCACAAGTGAACCCAACATCAATGATAGTTTTCAATTGTAATTCGAGAGTTGTTCGCAATATTCCAGAGAAAAAGTGAGTTCCAATTGTTGTCCCGCTGCCGATGCCGGCCGTGGCCAATGCCATCGCCACTGGCCGTCGCATCTCTCTTATTTGGTGAGATTTGAAAATAATTGCAAAAGCTAACTGAAATAAGATATGTACGACTTCATTGGAGTTCGAGTATAATGTGTCGCGTACACTGAATGTACAAAGAAACGGACGTTATATTGCATTGCCACGGACAGACATCGAAATAGAAACCAAGAAGAAAAAGAAGATTTTCTCTTGATGAAGTAGATGGAGCCGGGGTGATATTGTCTTGAATAGGTCGTCGTGGGTTTATGGGTATAGCAGATTGGGTTCAGCGAAGAAAAAATAAAAGCTGAAGTGATATTATTAAGTTTGTGGCGTGTGACCATAGGGCAGGATTCCAATTCCAATAGAAGTAAGTTTTATGTTTGGAAAATGATATCAATTTGTTATACTTACTTCTGACTTGAGTACCTCTAGGTACATACAATTTTAGATTTTAAGTCGTGTCTACAAATTTTTTAGGTATAAACATTGTAGATTGTACATAGTTTAGTCATTCTCAGTCAGCCATCATTTCTAATGAGCTTGTTTAATTCATTAGTGCCTATATAGTCTTGTCTTTTAGACTTCAGATTTTTTGTTGAAGTGAGCTTAGATCAAGCTGCAAACCTAAAATCAAAGGCTCATCCTTAGTCCAACGTTTTATAAGCCCAAGCATAGAGCTTGCTTTGTTAACAATGAAGTTTATGTGTTCAGTGAATTCGAAATTTGAGCTAAAGTTAACGCCCAAGTCCTTAAAACAAAAGACTCGACAGAGTTTGTGTTGTGAAAAAGAATAATTAAAAACATTAGTAAGTCACTTTCTTGAAAAAGTAATTGTTTGGCATTTGGCAGGGTTAAGAGAAAGACCGTTTTTAACACACCAAGTTGCGAAACTTTCGATATCGGCTTGCAAAAAAATGCGATCGTGGTTAGCCTTTATTGTTTCAAAGATCTTCATATCATCAGCGAATATAAGAATATCACTTGAACGTATACATGAGACAACATCATTTATAGGAAGAACAAATAGAAATGGACCTAGATGACTTCCCTGAGGCACACCGGTGTGAGCCGTGAATGAGTTTGAAAGATTGTTTTTAAATTTTACTTATTAGGATCTTTTCTCAAGGTGATATTATCCAAGTGATAAAAAATTTTGGAAATCCTAAAGATTTAAGTTTGAAGATAATAATGTTATGACTAGGTAAGTTGCTTTAGAGAAATCAGGATATGTACAATCCATTTAACTTCCATTTTCTAACGCGTTAAAATATTTGTGCAAGAATGTAAGGAGGTTAGTTATTGTTGATTTTCTTCTCACGAATCCATGCTGTTTTTCACATATTATATTCTTCGTATGGAATGCTAAAGTCTCACACACAACTTGTTCTAATGGCTTTGGAATACATGACAGTTTGGATATAGTTCTATAATTCGAAATATCAGTTTTATCACCTTTTTTAAATACTTGAGTTAGGAATGAAGTTTTCCATAAACAGGGAAATTTCCCTGATTTAATAGAAAACTCAAACAAAAATTGAAGAGGCTCAGCCATGGGGATAGTATTATTTATTATTATTTTTCTGGGAAGACTATTGTTTATGCATTATTAAGTATGGTGTTAAAATTATTAACTACTTCGTCAATATTACTAGATACTGATATATTATCGATAAGATGATTTTTCATCCGGCTCAGATAGCTTGCCACCGATTGTTTTAAAGAAATGCGAAGCTAATTTGGCCCAGCCTTTTGCTATTCTCTTCCAGAAATCTTTGTCCTTAGAGAATTTCCCATCAATGTGGAAGGATTCGTTCATCATTTCAGTTCACAAAAAGGGTTGTAAAGCAGATATTGAAAACTATAGACCAATCGCCAAATTATCATGCACACCTAAATTGTTCGAAAGTATTGTTGTCGACGATGTATACTTCCATTGTAAATCATTATTTTCCACGGATTGCTAAAAAAGTTAATTTACGACCACTAACTTAACTGAATTTGTGTCTTTTGCTTTAAATGCAATAGAAAATAAAAGCGAAGTGGATGTTATTGCCACAGACTTTATCAAAGCATTTGATAAAATCTCACACAAAATTATCTCATTCAAGCTAAGGGCTCTTGAATTTTCTCCTGGTTTTGTTTTTTTCTTGTTTAGATCTTCAGTATCAGATCCTTCATGGCAAAATCAGGAGTTCCATAAGGTAGTCAGTTGGGTCCAATTATTTTCATTCTTACAATCAATGACGTGGAATCTGTGATTGAGCATTCGCAACTTTCTATCTACGCGGATGACATTAAGATTTTAAAAGCTAATTCTTCACCTAATGATGCCTTACTTCTCCAGAACGATCTGAATATTTTTATTATTTGGTGTCAGAAAAATTTTCTAGAACTTTATGTCGGGAAATGCCAGGCAATCACATATTTCCGAAAACGGTCCTGTCCACCACCACGGAACTGCTATATTAATGATGACCTTGTTTCCAGAGTAACAATTATTCGGGATTTAGGTGTCATTTGTGGTACCAAGCTCAGTTTCAGATCCCATTATGATAACAAAGCAGCTAGGGCTAACTCTGCTCTTGGTTTTGTCAAGCGTTGGTCTAGAGGAGTTCTCAGATCCCTATGTAACGAAATCTCTTTAAACAACCTTTGTACGACCTATACTTAAATATTTGGAAAATTCAAAAAGAATTATGAAGTAAAGTGTTCATAATTTAGAATGACCATAAACATTTTTTCAAAAAATACCTCGACAAAAAACATAACCCCAAATATGCATAAGAAATGCATGTTTTGTATACCTTTAGATTCAAATATCTATAAAACGTGGCATTCCAGAGCAATTTCAAGACGAGATTCAAACTCAGCGCATCAAAGTCCACCAGAAAAGTATATCTTGGTTCATATACATAAACATGTCATGTCATAAACAGAAATCAAAAACTTTCTCATAAAGTATTTACTTAGTGCTTTGGAGTAGATTTTCGAAAATAGTAAAAATACGTCAAATTTCAACTACCGCTTGAGTTGTCGCGGAAAAAAACCTTAAACAGAGATTTATTGGAAATCGTATACACTTTCAATGGTACTTTTATGTAATTTTCGAATAACGAATGGAACAATGTCATCGGCATCTATTTCTGGCTCAAGGCGAAGGATATGGAAAGACTTTGGCTTAGGAACTGCTTTGATGTGTCTTGGATCGATAATTATGTCAGGGATATAAGGGTGATTCTACAAATGATGGAATATTTGACGGCTCTGTTGATATTTAATAACTGTTCAAGTATTCTATCTTATTTTTTTTATAACTTCAAATATAATTGATGTCTACATGGCCAGGCGAAATTATTAAGATCTGACATATTTTCATGACTCAAAAAATTCTTCAAAGGGTCTAATTCTCGGTCCTCTAACGTGTCTCCTGCTCGTTTTCGAATGGAAAAATTCTTACAGTTCTTTTATTGAAGCTCCAAAACCAAAATAAACTTTCAATTACTGACGTAAGATAATATATTTTCTTATGATAAAAATGAATATTCAGTACCATTATATTTTATAAAAAAAATCATTGAACTTTGTCCCTCGGATTTCTAATCAGTCCCTTGACTGATTGAAACAGTCAAAAATATCCTTAACTTAGAAAACTGTCCTTGTTTCAGATCTAGCAGCGTGAAGCATTAAGCCTGGTGACACTAAAATCATTTTCGTATCTTAAGCCCGTTTGCTATTTTTTTGTTAAGAAGGCATTTGTGCGAGAGGTCATGGTTTGTTCGTTTAGTTTCTCAGTCCCCTGATGAGTGTTTACAGAAAATATTTATACATACGTAAAATAAACCTAATATTATAAAAATTTTTTTTATTTTTTTCATACAATGCCTCGACATGTTTAAGTGGCAAGAACTATGAAAATACTCAGTCCCCTGGCCTGAGTCCCCTGATCTTTAATTACTGATTTTATCTCTTGAGGCCAAAAAAATACTCACAAAATGCTGATTTTCTTCTTAAATACATTTAAAATAAAAAGTAGAACTCGATCGCATGAACTTACTCTTATTCTCAAGTGGTTAAGAAATTTAAAGATAATTTACACAGGGTGTTTTGCATAAATTGTATGAAAGTGCTAGAGCTAGTGCTAGTTCGGTCGAAACAAGAAAAAATTGTGTTGATGGAGGTATATTTCTCCCCAATAAGGTGAGGGGTATGATTTTCTTGAACAAATTGACTTAATATAATAAAAAGTTAAAAAAAAAATGCTCAGTTCTTGGGAACACCTGATTTCGAAAATGATTTTAAAATCGTTGATTTTATTTTTTGTGACAGGCCGTGAACTGAAGAAGTTAATTCTAAATCTATTTGAGGACTAAGATTTCTTCCTTTAGGGGGTGGGCCAGAGTTCTTAAAAACTAGTGCATAATCTCGTCCTCTTTGGTTTTTTTTTTTTTTTTTGGCACCTAAACGTTTTCATCCACAGAGCTTGATGATTGCGCAAGCAAATCATCATTCGTGCACACGCTAAGGAGAGGAAGAGGGTTCTGAATTAGTTCATCAGTTTAGAGGTTCCGATGTCGACCGGATCATTAGGGAGTGTTAACGAGCTAAATCTTGTGACTGTATAATTAAAACTACCAAGCAGTTCTTCAATAAGTATAATGTTTTAACTTTTTTTTAAATTAATTTTTACATATATCATCATAAGACCTTACTATTCTAATTAAATGTATACATATACTTAATATCGCAATATGTACGTATACATACATGTACTTACTATCGCATTGTGTATAATTTAAATTTTGCTTAGTCATAGGCTGGCCAACATTGAAACTAAATTGAACAAAACATTTCTAATCAAAATCAAAATCGTTTAAATTTGAAATGTGAGCTGCAAGCTAAAATACAAAAAAAAAAAAAAACAAACAATCCACGTAAATATATATAAGATACATTTTCTAGCGCTCGGAATAAATTGTTAATTTAATAAATGCTAATTTAATTATTAATAACTGTAGATAAACAATAAAACCCTCGAAAATAACAATATTTATACATCCTACCTAAACTATACTCACTACACAGAGTTTTTTTTTTGAGAGCACAAATATTTATTTACTATCTCTACAAGAACAATCTAAAAATTAGTATTTATTATATTTTAAATATTAGGAATTTAATTCTAAACATATTTGTTATTTTATTTCAATATATTTATTTGTATAGCCAACTGTAATAAGCAAATAAATTAAAATAGCTTTCAAGCATGCGTTTTGAAATTTAAATTATTATTTGATTTAATTTAGTTTAAAAAAAAAAGAAAAGTGTGTTGCCTCATGCAAATTCTAATTTAATACACTTTATTAAAATTTGATATTGAAATTAAATAGTTTTCATTAAGTTAAACTTTTGCCTGTTTTTTTAAATCTCAAACATGGATTTAGACATGTTTTGTTTATCTTATGAACACTTACAAAAATCTGCTTAGTATTAAACTCGACCGGTCTAAAATCTTTGCTATTATAAGAATAAAATGCACGACTAAATTGTACATACTTGCTCTAATATTTAAGAAGCTTAGTTTAAGGTATAAATCATAATAGAAATTATGAGAGAAAAATGTTTAAAATAATGAAAAAAGAATTCAATCTAAAATTTTGATCAAATATCAATGTATGGTAAATTAAATCGTTGTGAAGAACTGAAACTGAAACATGGTATGATAACATTCACAAAATCTAACTAAACATCGAAAAAAGTGTCCATTAATTATTTTTAAATAAATCAGGAAAGTATTACATAATAGTTAAATTCTGTTAAATAATATTTATTGTTTATTTAAGAATTATAAAAACTTAAAAGTTCACTTCATCAGATATCTCTTCTCTTATGTTTTTGTTCACGACGGCCGTGAAAAATTCTTAAAACATTTTTAATGAAAAATTTTGGTAATACAAATTTTAATATTTACACGTCATCATAAACATTTAAAAGATGGTTGTCCTAAGTTTTATTCTTATTTAATTTTCTGCTACAAGTGAATCCAAAATAATTCAATCTTTGCTTTTGGTGTAGCAAAAATGATATTGGCTATAATATTATGATTACTATGACCCTGGTGTGATAAAATTTTAACCTTTTCTCTAAAATGAACCAAAATATACTTTTCTAATAGTTTTTGCACTGAATTTGAATTTGGACTCATGTCACGTTTTTGGGATATTTGAATCCAAAATTTGAAAATATGCGTTTTAAGACAAATTTGAAGTTATACAGGGTGTCCGCCGGGAAGGTATACTGCTTTGTTTTTTTATAATTTTTGATTAAATGAAAGAGAATGGATCTTATATTGATAAATGTCTTATTTAATGTCAGCAATTATGTATGGAATACAATATAGGTAAATGTCGGTCTCTGATAGTCTCACAAATGCGAGCCCTTTTGAGCACATTTTTCATTACTTTCTCACACATTTCACGCGGTATTTCATTAATTTCATCACAAATATTTTGTTTGAGTTGCTCAGGCGGTTCTGGTTTGTTTGCATATATGTTTGCATTTCAGACATCCCTACAAAAAGAAGTCCGGAGCAGTGAAATCAGGCGACCGTGGAGGCCAGTCAACTACACCATTTCTTGAATAACTTGTTGTGGAAAGAGGTCTCGCAGTAATTCCATTGTGATCCTGGCTGTATGTAATGTGGCACCGTCTTGTTGATACCACATGTTTATCAAGCCCAAAGCATGCAGTTGTGGCATTAAAAAGCTTTCAATTATATCACGATTTCGCTCCCCGTTCACAGTTACTGTTACATTGTTTTCATTTTCAAAGAAGTAAGGTCCAATGATTCCTCCTGACCAAATTGCACACCAGACTGTAACTTTTAATGGATGCAAACGTGAATGATCGTAATCGATAATTGATTTTGATAAAATGTTCTAACGATTAAAACACGTTGGTTTATCAAATATTTTTCCATAATAAATTAGCCACGAGTCTACTTCACGACAAATATGAACTGTCAAGACCAAAATGGCGGCAAAACAAAGTAGTATACCTTCCCGGCGGTCACCCTGTATATTCAAACAGAAGAATTTTTTTTATTATCTTCATGTTCTGTTGTTGTATTATTTCTCGGAGCATTTTTTTAAAAATAAAATTCTATTAATATTCGGTAGTATAAACATTCTTGGAAATTCTTTTTGAATCTTTCAAATACCTTCATTTATCTTGAAGAAATCATAAAATAGCTGTCTGCTTTCACCTCAAACTACCTTATGCCAAAATGTGCTTAACTAAATTCTAATTGAAATTAAAACTTAAGTTATCAAAATTTCTCCAGGCATGATTTAGAAAAATGGATTTTTTAACACTTCCCCAAAATTAAAAAAAAAATTTATAATATTTTTCAAAGAAACTGCTAATAAAAAAATTGTACTCGCGAACAAAATTTTGTAAAACGCTCCGTTTCAAAGTTATTGTAATGTTACAAACCTGATTTTGACATTGACATGGGATAGTTATGACGTCATAGCTTAGAAACGTGTACGCATGTCATTCGGCAATTATAATCTCAGATTCAATAAGCAATACAGCCTAGACTCATTTGTTCATTTTAGACAAATCTTGTCACACCGTGTTATCACTTATATCGAAAAATTACTAAAGTATCCAGATATTCTTTGAAGAAGATGAATTTTCCTAACGAAGAATATGATTCAGTCTCTCGTGAAAAACTCAAAAAAATTTAAGGTTTTTTTGATTCGATCACGAATCTTATTCGTTCCCGAATTTATTATGTAGAATCTATTGAAGATCAATTCACGAACTGTTCAGATAAGAAAGAAAAGGGAAAAATTCGAAAAGCCAAAGTTAAGGAGGATAAAGCATCGAAAGACTTAGTTTCGAAATCATCGTAACTTTGTTGTTCCTTGAGCGATTCAATAAAATTGAGACTGATTCAAAATTAGAAAAGAAAACAAAACTATTTTAAAAGCATTGTGCAATGGTGTCAACATTTTGCCATTTCGATGTTCTGCGAGCGATTCCAACAAAATTGAATGAGGTGATAGCTGAGATCGGATTTTAAAAGAAAACAACATTTTTCAAAACAGGGTGTACATTGTTTTTTTAATATTTTGCAATTCCGTTATTATTTTTATTAACAGGTGCTGTCGTTTTTTGTAAAAAATCGATTTCGATATGTATACACAGAATCAATATGTATATAAATTAGAGACTTCAATTTCATGGGGGGTGAATTCCGTGACACGGTTACACTTGTTTTAAGGTATTGATACCCGTATAATTTTTGAATACACGTGTAAATAAAAATACACGTGTATTTAAAAAACCTTATTGAATAAAATAAGAATTGATTTTAAGTTTTGGTATGAAGACGATACCGACGACGGCGGATGTTTCTAAAACCAATTTTAGAGATTTTTTATCAGGTTTCAGAAGAATATAAATATAGCGTGAACTAGTGAGTTTCCTATCATAAAACAATTTGTTGTAACTATTCAAACATATCACATAGTACAACAGTACCTATTTTCAACGTGCATTAGAAAAATTGTAAAAACGATTTCAATAATAATTACACGTGAATTTATTTCTTTTTAAAATGTCAAACTATAAGCAAATTCATCTCATTAAGTCTATAATTACCGAGAAAAATCTTTTACGTTTTAAATAAATAAAAAAATTAGAGCATACATTTAGATTGATAAAGAGGATACAAATTTAATACACTTTATATAAATAATGTTTATCCTATGATCAAAACTTTACCTACCTACTGCCCCCATTTCACGCACCATTTAAAATGGCCACAAAACAAACAAATTACATTTTCATTGGCATCACTTCAATTTGGTGCAAAAAATAACAAACGGTATGGTATTTGTAGGTAATTTATTCTAATTTCTAACAAAATCCCCCCGTATAATTTACCTGCATGAAATTAAGCTTGTTTACATAAATTACGAAAGTGTAATTGCGATTGATAACATTAATACCCATTTAATCCAATATAAGCTTTTAACTGCAATATTCAAAAGACAAAACAAAAAAACTTTAAAAATAATTGCGGCTTCTCTTTTTCTCATGCGAATATATAAGCCTATGTGCGGTTGATCACTCTAAATGAATCTAGCTAAAATAATGAATCGATTTTGTGTCGCACACAAATGAATAGATAAAGGATTGCCAATTAGAAAATGCATTCATCAACCACAAATAGGTGGGTTGTAAAATTAAAAAAAAAAAAAACATTACTCAACTAAAGCTTATAGGTATTAAACTAAAACTTTTCTTCGTTTGAAAGATGATATTGATGATAATTCAACAAAATAAAAAGAAACGTTTTTATCAGTGTATAAAAAAGTTGCCAACATTTTTGTAGGTTAGGGCATTTCTAACAAACCCAAGTTCTTAAAAACTTTTTGACGCCATCCATTCCATCTACTACTGAGATGATATTCTTCAAACTTTGGTCTTAAGGTTTTTGGGTAGGAATCCTTAAGAGAAGAAATAATATTTGTTTAACTCCAAAAATAACGGTCAATACTTCCCACACAACTGCTAAGGAATATCATATTTATCTCAAAAACGACTCTAACGATTTCGATAAAAACAATTCTGTGACTTACCTTACTTACTTCCTAAACATTTTTCATACAAATAACTATTATTAACGATCATACCTTCATCGTATTTTTAATTTTCAATATTCTCATTAACAGCTCTATTGATTTCAAAAAAATTATATGCACGACTGGGTCGCATGTAATTACTTGCTATTTTGTTAAAGAGGGTTTAAGAAAATTATAGGACATGGAAATAAATAAGAATCAAAAACATTTTTATAATTTTTAAAAACGATATTTTAACTAGCCAAAATAACTTCTTTGAGAGCTTGAGATGAAAAAAGAACGCCATTCTAATTCTTGATGGAATATGATTGTATGGAAAAAAAAATTAAAATCGATGGAGCGGTTTTTTATAGTTTTTTATGTATTGTCTCCTGATTGCAAGAACTAGGTTACTCAATTTTCAATTTTTAAAATATCTCGGCAATAACGGTATTATTAAGTACAGTTTTCAAGATTTTTCGTCCAATTTTTTTCAATTATAATCAAATATAGGATATTTCTGAAGTGTAAGAAACATTAAAATTGGAAAGTTTAATTTTTATATATCTAGTTTTCTTGAACTTTGAAAGTTGCTATCTCCAAAATTTTTAAAATTGAGTTACCTAGTTCTTGCGATCACTTTTTACTTTTTGTATGCAAATCTTAAGTATTTACTTATGTGCAAAAAAAAATTGTCAAGCCGTTTTTTGAGATATCGAATTTCAAAAAATGTTTTTTTTTTATTAAAAAAAAAATTGTTAAAATGATATGCAAATTTTTTTAATCTTATTTGAAATTTGTGTATAAAAAATTTATCTAAATCGGTTTAAAAACTTTCTATGAGAGTTAGGTACTATTTAGCTGCTATTTGTAAATTTTTATAATTTTTTTTTAGTATATCCAATAGCGTAGCGTCCCCTTAACGCAGGTTTTTAGCACAACAAAAAATTGGTGATAAGAACATAAATGTTTGTGAAATGCTAATAAAATGATTGCGAAACCAACCTTGAATCAACAGGTTTTTAGAAATGTTCGAAAAATATTTGATTTTCATTTGAACAAATAAAAGTTCGATAAGGCTTTAAGCCTCAAATATTAATTTTTGTAAAAAAATCACTTTATATTAAAATTTGTCTTTATTATAATAATAGTCGCTGTGCTTTCGCATAAGCATTTCTATGTAAAGAAAAAATTTGTTTCGCATCAACAGCGAACTAGCTAGACCTTAAAGTAAAAACTCATTTGAAATTCATGGTATTTTCCCAATTCTCTTTAATAGCTTTGAGCTTCTCACCAAAATCTTAACTTGTTGCAGATATTCTGAAAGTGAATACATTTTTGATAATTAAAATAAAAAAAACTGGGCATAAACTTCCTAAGAATAAGAAAAACTTAAATTTTCATTTTGAAAAATCATTATATTTTGAAAAATCATTTCCCCAAACTTTCAGGACCCTTTTTGCCGCCGCAATTTGCCCCAGGGTGGCTACGCCGCTGACACTAATCTAAGCATACCAAGTGAAAAAGCTTAATAAAAATCATAGGGGCCGTTTTCAAAAAAAAAAAAAATGTACGGGAAGGTACCGTTATTTTTTCATAAAACTAAATAAAGCAAAAATAAAAAAGTACCATCATTTTTAATTAAAACTTTTTTTTTAAATGTGTGGGCAGAATCAGCAAAAACTGCTATGCATAACATCAAATTTTAAGAAAATTGATGCAGCCATTTAGGCTGTAGCTAAATGAACACACAGACAGGCATAATAGTGAGACCCACTTTTTTTAGCTTTCATATCATTCTAATAACACTTCTGGTCTGACCATAATATCGAGTTAAATTTTGTTCACGAATGTATAACTTGTCATATATAGTCTTGGGAGCCAGCAACCGTTTTCAATGCCCAAACGCATAAAAGTCAATATTTGTATATTTGGTTCATTTGGGATCACGGATCACTAAATAGAAAATCGACGATCTTCTCGCCCCCTAGCGGTAGGCGTGTCTGTACCAGCCATGTAATAAAATTGTTTTATGAAAACTGATGTCCCAAAAACTGAGCTGAGGCCACAAAGGCCACGTTTATGATGTCATAGGTAAACAAAAAAACACTAGCAGCTGAACTTTGAGTCCGGGGATAAGCCCCCGCTTCTCATGTAAACATTGCAAAAATGCGAAAAGAAAACGGATTTCAGAAAAAAATGGCTTTGGTGTAGTGATAGCTATCACGAACAGTTATACAAAAATAGCAAGCAGTTGAACTTTCAGCGGTGGGGAACCCAGCAGCTTTTGTTTTTTGTTTGTTGTTTTGTTGATGATGCAGCGCTCCACCAAGCGCCCGATTATGTTGCATTTTGTTTTGTATAGAGAACTAGTACCAGGAAAGCTGAATTTTAGTATAATGATAGCTAATATAAATAGTAATATGAAAAAAGTAGCACTTCAAAATTTTTGCAACGAAATAAGCAAAGTTTTCAAATTAAGTGTGTAGCGCATCAAATTCAACGTGCATGAGCGTTACATCTTTTTTGGTGAAGAAAATTTTTATCAGGAGAATTTGGTGAAGAAAATTTATATCAGGAGAACTGGGCATTCATATAGTTATAGAGTGAACAGGCATAGATTTTATTACTTCACTATATCGAGCTTTTATACTTTACTTTTCTTACACCAAAACAATTTATTGCTTACAACTAGCTTTTTGACATTTATTACAGCTACAGACTTGCGAATGTGGTGTAAACTATTGACGTTTAAAACCACAATGCCTCAAATGACTTGTAATCGAACTGTCAACTGTTCGCACGGGAATTACTCGTGAATGAAAACTCTCCACACAGGTTCACGGGTGAATAAATATGCAAATTTAGTATGGACAAGTATGCACTAGGCTTTATATATTAACGATTAAAAACGAATTGTGTCCACTGTAAATCAAACATATGCTTTTGAAACTTGTTTGACTAGCCCTGGATATAGCTTGAATAATTTCCCTTTTTAAATCTTTCATTTTGAAATTAAGTACTTAATTTCTTAAACTCACGAAAACTCTCCGTAGGTTGGTTTGCATCAGATTTAATCCCGAAGATGGCACTTCTTCATTCGAGAGTCGTTATAGTTAAGATTTGAAAAACATTAAAATATTTTTTTTTTAACAAGGGAAGTTTTTAAAAAATATCAACAATTAAGATTGTTCAGCCAACAGTTCAAATTGTTGCTTTAACAATAACATTAGTATAAAAGTAAGCAACTTTTAAGAGATGTCATTTTATTATGACTGGTTTCTTGATTCAAAATGTTCTCTCAACTCCTAAAGCTGCCCATACATGTCGGAGCCATCTGTCGGCTCCATTTGGCTTGTTTTTTCAGCTCAAACTATAAAGATATTTTGATGATGTTTTTAAAGAATCGGTAGACGCTGGCATTAAATTTTATTTTAAAAAAGCAAGCCTTGGGCCTTGGCTTACGCCTAAAATGTATTATTTGGTGCAAATATTATTTGGTTGTTCTGCGAAATTTAATGACTTTTATTCAAAAGTTCTAATAGTTGAATCTTGATTCCCCAAGGCAGCCGATTGGGTCCAATTCTTTTATATCGGGGTTTTCAATAAGAGCGCTACAAAAGATTTTTTAAATAAAACAAAAACGGTTTTGGATATCAATGAAATTCTTTATTGTTGTGAATGTACGTTCGATGCCATTATGTATGGAACTCGATTTCTTTTGCATAGCCACCACGGGCACGCTTGCAGAAATCCAGACGCTGAACCCAATTTTCGATGGTTTTCAAGCATAAATCGGCCGATACTTCTGGAATTTCACGTTCGATATTCGTACGAAGTTCATCAGTCGTCGCTGGCTTGTTGGCATAGATCATAGACTTGACGTAGCCTCACAGGAAATAGTCTAACGGCGTCAAATCGCCGAGGTGGCCAAGCGACTGGACCATTTCGTGAGATAGCACGTTCTCCAAACTTGGTTTCCAATAAATTGATTGTGACATTCGCTGTGTGGCTTGTGTTGCCGTCCTGTTCGAACCACATGTCTTCCAAGTCCATATCATCCAATTGGGGTCAAAAATATTCGGTTATCATTGAACGGTAGCGATCCCCATTCACAGTAACGTGCCGGTCTTGATCATCACGGAAGAAGTACGGCACAATAACGCCGGCCCATAAACCGCACCAAACCATTACTTTTTCGAGATGCAATGATGACTCATGGAGTACGTGTGGATTGCTGCCTGACCGAAGCCATTCAGCCAGAAATGAGCCTCATTGCTGAAGACGATATTTCGATGAAAATCCGAATCATGTTTAAGTAGTTGCTCAGCCCGTTGTTGGCTCGTATATCTTTCCATCATGAAATGGCAAACCTTACTGAAGAGAAATGTCAAAAGTGTGGCAAGAAATATGGTGTCGTTTGCTGTTGCTGTCGCTCTACTTTTGTAGAGTCCCTGTTGAAAAACCCTTTACTTTATTTATTTATTTAAAAATGATCTTCGGTCAGTTTTTAAGTATTCAATTTCTTGTTTCTGCTAATGATGTTAAAAAAACATGGCCTCATCTCCCACCAACTTTTCTGTGTGCTACATCATCATCTTGAAAAAAAAAAAAACAATCACTAACCCAATTGTTTTTATTTTAAAGTGCTTATTGCTTTATATAATTTAATTTATAAATTTTTAGGGCAATTTTATTTCCCTAAAAAACTGCCTTAAAGATTTTTGCAATTCGGCTTGCAAGTTTTTATATCAAGAAAACCATATTTTCTGGTGTTGAAAAAAGTTTTAGGAACAAATTATTTTCTTCTGAACATTTTGTCCATTAACATCCCGAGCAAGTACATACAACCCAGTAGATCATTTGACTTAACCTTTTTAAATGACTAACCTATTAATCAAAATTATGTCGTTAAAGTTTTTGAATACAACAGCAAAAAAAATTGCAATTTTGTATGTTTGAACTTCCTCTCAAAGCTTAATAAATAAGTTGGGTTCACCAGTTTATTTCCTCTCACATAACTTCGACATCCTAACGTCAAATATATAATAATTGCAAGATTGCAATTTAATGATAAGAGTGAAAAGCTTCAATAAAAAATAAACTAAATTCCGTGAGAATGATGTTCTCCCTTCACCGAACAAAAATAATAATAATAATAAAAAAAGGAAACGAAATTCCATCACCTCATCTTAAAACATTGTCCTCGAAGATAGAGGTTGTCTTAGGTAATGGGAGGAGAAGCTATATATGTATGACATCCAGATTCATGCTTGCTTATATTTACTTTCAAAAGCAATTAACTGATAAGGAATTTAAAGCGATCATAAAAGTGTCATTTGATCACATCACCGCTGGGACTCAAGCACTCAAGACACGGCTGTGAAAACGAAAAAAAAAAATAAATAAATTGGAAATAAAAATAACGTTTTCATATTCTGCCGAGGTTTGCTGGATCAAATCGAACCACCTTTCAAATAGAGTTCTTTTCGCTCCTTGGCCTGACCAAAAATGCTATGCTCTCCAATTTCCTGACCAATTCGCAGTACATTCACCCCTCAACGCTTTGGTAGTGTCGATTTTTTATAATTCGACGTTTTATATGGCCAAGCCACCACAGAGAGAAGCGAGGGTGGTAGAAACCAGTAAAAAGGACGAAAATGACGAAAACAGCAAAAGCAGACAACATATTAATAATTCCCGCAGGTGAAATAATAATAATTATTGTAGTTATTATTTGCATTCCTGTAGGCATGTAATCAGATTAATGTCAATTACATAAATATATTTTTGCGGGGGTGATGCGTATTTAATTTTGCACATTTTGCAAGGCAAGTGGAATTTTGTTTTTTTTTACTCACTTTCTGTCACATCACACTTACTCGTTAAGGGCGGCTGGCTTTTAATTCCATTTTGATTTTCCTTTTCAATTATGTAAGATAAACGACAAAGCGAAACGAACGAATTGACAGACATTGCAACGATATTATATTTTTTTTTTAACTGTTCGGCAATAACCATTTGTGTAATGCGGGTGTTAATATTATAATCACTAAGATGGGGATTTATTCATATACAAATTGGTGACAGATATTGCTTATCCTACGTACAGATATGGTTTTCATTGGCTTGGAGATAAAAATGTTTTACAAATTAAAAGAACATGGTATTATGGTATTTCAAGATATAAAGAAAAAATTTCGAACGAACTTTAAGGATAAAGTTTGTTTGTTACGTCTCTCGTGGTCGTGGAAAAGTTTTCGAAAGGATAAACTGCTTCGCAAAAGATAGACTTATATCATTATTATGTTTTGCTGCATAAACTGATTATATTTGGTTATAATGATGAAAGAATATATACTTACGAATCCCTTGTTCATTGGATTATAAATTTCTTTCTTGATAAGATTATTTAAAGTCCAAAATTCATTAAATAAAATCTGATGTACCTCAGGGCTGCGTTCTTTCTCGTATTCATTAATGGAAACAATAACAATTCTTGCTTGAAACTTCATTGAAAGAACATTCTTAGGGACTTTTTTTTTTATTAATATGCAGATAACATTTGCAAAAAAATTTCAGTTCCATTTTGAAATATCGAATTTTCAAAAAAAAAAAATTGTTTTAATATGCAATATTATATTTATACTTTTTGGGAGTTGGAAGAGTCAGGTATTCAAATACGATTAGCCAATAACAAAAAAAAAAAACATATAAAAAATAGCGATCTTAATGAGAGGTACTGCTAATAGTTGCTTAGTGGACATTTTTATTTTATAGTAATCAAAATTAACATAACACAATTTTTTTCAAATTATTATAAGTGTTTTTTGTGAAACGTATGTTTGTGAAAAGTGGTCGTATTAAGTTGACACAAAAATAGTCCAGTTAAATTGTAGTTTTATTATGCAAATTGTGGGGTAGTTTTGATTTTGCCCCTCTTTTGTGTTTTCAGGGGTGTGGAATACGAATCTGAGGTTTGAGACCAAAATTTCGTGACGACATGGAAAAAAATGAAAAAAAATGATGCAAAAATGCATTTTCTGGGAGTATTTCACTAATGGCTCGAAAACTACCAGTTATTCAAAAATTACATCAGAGTACTATTAGAAGTGTATAAAATTTCCAATAAATCTCTTTTTAAGGTTTTTTTCTGCGACAATCCGTTAGCTTTGATTTCCCCCCTATTTAATGTTTGCCAAGGTGCTGAATCAGAATCTAAGGTTTGCGACTAAAATTTCGTGACGCAACATTCAAAAATTTACAAAAATACAAACTGATTAAATTTTTTGAATAACGTAGTCTTAGACAGAGACTAGAAATTCTCGAAGAGGAATAAGGGTATTTGAACAATTCAAAAAGAAGTAGTAAGTAAAATATTCATGATTTAGAATGACCATAAACATTTTTTCGAAAAAAATACCGGACAAAAAATATAACCCCAAATTTGCATAAAAAAATGCATATTTTTAATCTTGTGATTCAAGGATCTATAAAATGTGACATACTAGAGCAATTTTAAGATCATCAGATTTAAACTCAGCGTATCAAAGACCATCAGAAAAGTATATTTTGGTTCGTGCCATATACAGAAATTTAAAATTTTCTCATAAAGTATTTACTTAGTGCTTTGGAATGGATTTTCGAAAATAGTAAAAATACGTCAATTTTCAACTAGCGCTTCAGCCTAAATGCATCCCCAAAAACATAAAAGAGGGTCAAAATCAAAACTACCCCATAATTTGCTCTAAGAGCCTTTTTGAGCACAAATTGACTGGACTAAAAGCATAATAATTCAGGTTTATGTTTTTTGTTTGCATACAATTTTTTGCGGTGCTGTTATGAGAGAAATGACACGAAACAAAAAAAAAAAAAAATTTATTTTTATTTTTTGTGTTTTTTATTTCCATATATAATTTTTTTTTTAAATAACAGGTATTTTGTGAGCCCTATGGAAAAATGGACCAGCTCCCAAATATGTTTGGCCATTCTCCCTTACACTGTATTTATATTATAAATGGAAGGCTTTCAATTAACTGGAGATCGCTTAGGGATGAAAAAAGATATCGGGAAGATTCAAACAGATTTTAAAGAAGAAAAGTAATAATATTTCATATTAAACTCCATTACGCACAACTAAATTTTTCGCTGGTTTTCGGTACTATTTTACCGGTTGTTCTTACAAAAACTGATCTTTGCACAAAAATCCGTATAACTTTTTTGAAGCTAGTTGGATCGTTTCAATTTTGGTCTCATTGGTTTTATCATTTAAAAATACCTTAAAATCATGTATCTATTATTGAACCAAAATAAAAAATTCAGAATGATATCCAGCGGATCTAGGATTTTTCTGAGTCGGGGCAAAAACTTGAATTTGGCACTCCTCCAGTTTTGTTGATTAATAAAAAAAAATAGCATATATGTAGGTACTTGGTTGAATTTTTTGTAACCGAGTGATAAAAACTTGTTAATGTTTTGCACTCTATACAATACAAAAACAAGGCCGTAGCCAGAGGGCGATTACAGGGTTTAATTTCCCACCTCGAATATTTTTAGAAATACATTTTTTTAAATCATATATTTTCGGTTTAGGGTAAGAAATATGTACTAAAATTTCTAGGATGATTACTATAATTATGCTCGAAACTTTCAGAATTTATTCTAAGCTCGCGTTGTATAAAATTTTTAATGAATATAGTAAGAAACCTCTATCCTGATGATTTATTAAGTCAGCTTAAAATGAGATTCGAGTACCATAAGACCAACTATTTTCTTTGTGCATTCTGATTTCCTCAGTTTTTTCATAAAAATAAACAAAATTTTAACGAATAAAAAATTTGGAATGTGACAATTCATATTTTAAAGTCTGACTTCATGCTTAGGAGCCGAATTTCGTTTAAACATAACACCAGAGAGGTGTCAGAATAGTTTTGACCAGTGAAACGTCTAAAAACATACCTAAGAAAATTTGCTATAATTTTAATATAATTTAAGACATTTTACCGTCGAAGAAAAGCTTACAGGATAAGCGTAAATGTCTAATCAACTAAAAATTGAAATTAACACAGAGGAAGTTATAGATATACGAGTACCTATATATTTGCTGCAGGCCAGAAATTCAAATGGTGAACTTTTTTTGAAAAAAATTTAATAATCCTTCCACCCTAAAATAAAATAATGTCTGGCTACATGCCTGCAATGCAAAAGTTTCTTCAAACTTTTCAGATTTGTTAAAAGTAAGGAAAGCCCAATTTTAAAAATCAGAAAATAAACCAAAATTTTGCACAAAAATTACTATAAGCAAAAATTATTTTTTAAATACTAAACTGAAACAATATTTGTCCTTCAATTTGTTTAATAAAATTTGCTTAAAATGAGAAAAAAATAAATAAAAAGAAATAATATTTTACTCTTGTTAGGGCAGAATTTAAACTGACTTTTTCCAGGCCTTTTGTATGTCTGTGGTCTTTTGGAGAAACATGACAAGTCCATTTCCAAATTTTTACATGGAGCTTCATTGAGCTTAAACGGGAGAAGCAAATTTTTTCAAATTTGAAAAATAATTTTCGATGATTTTGGTCATTCCTTTGAAGAAAATCGGTAAACTCGTTTAGGCTCTAGATCAATGTAAAGTGAACGTAAAGACGCAAATTTTAAAATGGAGTTGTCATGTTTCTCCAAACTCCAAAGATATTTATGTTGTTTTCGATTGGATGTTTAGAGTACTCCTTTTCTACTCCTCTCTCACTCCTACTACTCCAATTTTCCATAAGCCACAGGAATGAAACAGAACACAAAACTAAGTGAAAAAGGCATTACATTCGCAACTGAGTGTTGGTTGTTTGAGAAATTTTGCATTTTAAATGATAAAATGGTAGAAGAAACTGCTAAGGCTGACTGAAAATGCAAATTGAAATCCCATTGCCGCATCTCACAATGTCTGAGTAAAATTCTGATTTGTTATTCAACAATTAAATTATCCGCAAATTAAATCTTCCACCTTTGCGTTTCACAATTTCAGAAATCATAAAATTATGTGTCAATTAGTTACTTGTTAGTTATTACAGTTTTTCAGTTTTGACGGTTGAAAATAAATCGGTTAAAAATGTCACAAAAACGAGGGAGAAGTACCAAACTTAAGGGAAGAAACCGACATTTTGATCAGACTTGTCAGCGATAGCAAAAGCATTATCAAAAATAAGAAAAGTGATGCCGTTACGTGGCAAGAAAAAGAAATGTGCTGGAAAAAGATTGAGCGATCCTTTAACTTTCAAGTGGGGTGCAATACCGCAATGCCAAGACGTTAAAAATAAAGTATGATGCTCTTAAGCGAGAAATAAGAAAAAATCAGCTTTAATTCGTGCTGAAAGGTATAAAACTTGAGATGGCCCCTAACGTTAGTCCAGTTCTCTCAACAAATGAAGAAAAAATAAAAAGTATGATTTTGTTGTCCGTTGATTATATTAATTTTTTCTAACGGCCAGACTGAAAGCTATGAATCTTTTAATTGCCAAATAAATTTGCTAATCAGCACTTCATCTGGTCACTAAAATATTCAGAACTTTAATTGCTACTTAGAACTATTCAGATATTGTGAAACGTAAATAAGGTTGTTGACTGACGAATAAGTTCAAAGTAGCTTAATTAAAACTTTAATCAAAGAATGTGAAAAAAGCCCTAAGTGTCGGCAATTCTCAATTTTATTTGGCATATGGATTTGGCGCCCCTGGAGGCTGCCGCCCGGGGCACGGGCCCCGGTTTGTCCCCCCATAGATCCGGGGTGTATGATAGCCTTGAATAGGGCTGGCCACGATAATATATAAAACCAAAAAATTAAGACATAGATACCGAGTTTTTTTGTGAAATTCTTCTCGGTAAAAAATAAAACCGACCTGGATTTAGTATTAAGATAGTTCTTAGGCCGAAAGGCATTAGCACTAAGTTATTCTAGTTTAACTTAGAGCGCCTGACTGGGGCCAGTAAGTTACTTTTAAGATATTGATAAGTAGGCTAGTTTTTATGAATTTTTGTCTAGCTTTAAGATAGTTCTAAGATAATTGAAAAATAAAAATGAATTTACAAAAAAAAACAAAAAAAAAAAAGGGCTGGCCACGATACCAAACCAAACGATACTTTTAGTATCTTCTTCCTCACAGTATTCCCCTTTTTTTGGCCTTGGTCAGGATATCCGTAGCATTACCTTGACTACAACGAGGTAGTGGTCCGAGTCAACTTTGGATCCTTGGAACGTTCGGTCATCCTTGATACTTGAAGAGTCCCTTGCGTCGATCGCAATGTGGTCAATCTGGTTGGCGGTTGATTGCCTGCCCGGGAATTCGCCTCCTTCCCCCTTATGTATATCGAGATGCGGACAACGTTTTGCCCCGCAGCAAAGTCGATTGACCAGAGTCCGTTTTGTAAAACAATAATGTGAAAAACTTGAAATATTTAACAGTCGATCAAATGATTTTTGCTCGCCCCTCAACCACAGTGCATCGTAATGATAAAAAGTTTAATATCAAATTCTCAAGCTGGTAACCTTGAATTTAACATCACTACTTAGATGAAGCTTTGGTCACATAAATTTTTATAAACATCAATTAATTCAAAATTATCATTCATACACTCTGGTTCAGTAGCTTAGGTCTGTATTCTGTCCCATAAAATAACAACTATTTACTATAAAGAAACAACTCTAATCCGGTAATCAAATCAGCGTGGGTAGCAAACAAATTGTTACATTTTCAGGCCTTGTTATGATCGCGAGCTCTACAACTAACACCTTTGCATCTCCCCCCATTGTAGCCTTTAAATTGTGTTGAATACTGTCTTATGTGTTTTAATCTCCAAGAGTCATGTTTCCAAAAACAAAACATCACTGATTTCACACGATCTCATTGACTTTTTTTTCCTTAAAAAACAACACACTTTCAGCATGAGCTCCATAATATGACTCTGCCCAGCAAAAAAAAGTAAAAGTAAAACGAAAGGGAATTTTGCCGAGATAATTTTCAGAAAAGTCTCTTCTTCTCCTTTCTATTTTTTCTTTTTAGTCTTCACAAAAATAAATCTCATAAATGAAAAAAAGAAAAAAATTATTTAAGACAATTGAAAATCGGAGATGTTAACAAATAAGAAACACAAACATAAACAGATGAAACTCTCTCGAAAGGAAAACTTTTCGTGTGCAAGTTGTTAGTTGGAATAGCTTGTACGCTCGTAATTAAAGAGTCACCAAAGAAAACAAGAAGCGAAACAAAATATGTAGTATCTTCTTCCTCCAAGAAGGTATACCAAGTAGATATAGATACTAGTAGATATTATACAGCTTATAGTTAGATACTTCTTGTTTCGCTAAGTGAAAATAAAAATAGTTGCCTCTTGCAAGCTATGTAGATAAAAAGGAAAAACTTGCAGCGAGAAAATATAATGTTCAATTGTTAAACCAGTAATTTCGAACTTTTCGTGACTATGAAAAAATTATATACCCACACGTTGGATACAAACAATGTGCTTACGATAGTTGAATGAAGAAGATTGTATAGAAGCTGTTGCTAGGGTTAAACTGCTAATTTACTCCATCAGCAGATGCAAAAACGCTTACCTAAGAGACAAGACAATGGGGTTAGAGAATTTTCTTTTCTTCTTACTTTTTTAATCTTTGAAAAAAAAGTGTAAAAATGAGGTGCATCGTTATTTTAATGGTTGGAAAGTGGAATGCGAAGTGATAATCTACTTATCAGAATCACATGAAAAAAACCCACGGAGAATTTACTGGAATTGATTTTCATTTTTTTTAAGTAACAACATTTTCGATAGGAATTCAAAAGAATTTTAATTTTAACCATTCTTTTGATCTGACATAAATATTTTTTGTTAATGGTGGACGTACACCATATAAATATTGACAGGTAGGTAGAAATGGTGGCACGGGCGTAACACTCGCCCAGTACCCAATTAGCGCTGAATTTCGCCGTTTTGATACCAAAACTCGTTTGACTTTATTCCTTCGGGGGTATTCCAGATACATGATTGAATGCGAGATTTCCACCTGGGCCTCCGTATGCCCACTCGGCATGACCGGAAGTTTCCAGTGAAGTTCAGCATCCACCATGAGTCCAGAGTTCTTTGATTTGAATTAGAACGGATTTGGAATATGGTTTTATTTTAATTTAGGCCAAGAGGCGGGACTTAAGACACTCAAAGACACTCAGTCGATTGGATCGCATCTCGCCCAAAGCCAGCTGCGATATACCGAGCTCAGCAGATAGCCGAACGACTCGAGCGCGAAGGATCCAACCGATGATCGCTGTCATTGAGCATCATGAAACCCAGCAGAGGCCTGTATTCTGATTGCTCACGGTCTTGAGGTCTGGGGAGGAACATGATACAGAAGCAACCGATTTTGTCTTAGATCCATTTCGTCGCATTAAGAAAGGCAAATTTTTAATTTTCATTTCAGAAAGTTCGTTGAGGTCGTCAAAAAATGACACTCGATCGAATGTGCTCTCATTCTAGCCAGAGCAGGACATTTATAAAAAAAGTGAAGGACTGTTTCCTTTTCTTGCTGATTATTGCAGCTACGGCAGTGAGTATTGTAAGGAAAACCCAGTCTCGCTGCATGTTCCCCTACTGGCCAGTGTCCAGTACAGGTTGCAACGACCCTAGCTATGTCTCGCCTGGGTCTACATAACAGATCAATTGTTCGGGATTTATTATAGGTGGGCCAGATCTTTCTGAATATTTTGCATTCGGTCAAGCTATTCCACCTACGATTGGATTCACTAAGGAAGATTGACAGTAAATTGCCCTTCACTACTCCTAGGGGAATGTTGACTCTTTCCGCAAGTGAGTTGTGAAGATTTGATCCTTGCCTGGCCAGTTCATCTGCCCGTTCATTACTCTTAATGCCCCTATGGCCAGGAACCCAGATAAGGGTGACCTTGATGTTAATATTAAGGGTTGCGAGCTCCTCCCGCATTGTTGGACCAGTTTAGAAGATGATGTAGCCGAATCAATGGCTTTGATAGCTGCCTGACTGTCTGTGAGGATAGCTGTATTACGATTTTGGTTTGGATCTAGTTTGAGTATCCTGCATGCCTCCCTAATTGCAAGTACTTCAGCTTAAAACACACTAAAATAACCGGGTTAACGAAAGGACCTTGAGATATTAAGAGACTCAGAATATATTCCTGAACCAACACTCCATCTTTGAGCCATCAATATAGATAGTTGTGTCGAAGTCTCTCGTCACGACGTCATCATCCCCAGTCCTTTCTGGATGGGAATAAGATTTTAAAATCTTTACTGAGTTTCATTGTAGGCATGCGGTAGTCAGTAGGAGTTGGAAAAATTTCAGTTAGAATCAAATTTGTGATATTGCTGTGACCATAGGGCTTGGCAACCCAACAATTTGATTCTTTAAGTCTTAATGCACTACAAGATACTAAATATTTAATGTGCAGACCAAGTGGTAAAAGGTGCACAAAAACACTTAAGGCATCCGTTGGGCAAGATCGAATAGCACCTGTGCTACCAACGCTCGCTGTTCTTTGAATCTTTTTAAGTTTTCTCTATATGCTCTGTTAAGTGCGGGACAAGACAATCAAACCATAAGTAAGAATCGGCTGTACAACGGCTGTATACATCCACAAAATCATCTTCGATTGAAGGCCCCATATTTTACCAAAGGTTTTGCTACAAGCGTAGAAAGCTATGCAGGCCTTCCTTACCCGATTTTCGATGTTTGTTTTCCAATTTAACTTAGGGTCAAGGATGACACCAGCTAGACAACAGCTCGTAGCCCAGGTGCTAACCTTTCTCAGAGCCATATCTGTGATTTCGCTTATCACAGGAGTGAACTTACCTGATACCAATATCACCAAATGGTCCGCATATGCGACCGCCTTCACACCACATCTCTCCAGTTCAACGAGGATTTTGTTATGACTAGTAGCCATAGGAGTGGTGAACGAACCCCACCCTGGGGTGTTTTGGAATGATGATAGATGATATCTGAGTGTAATGACGATACAAATATTGATATTCGTAAAATATTCCTTAGAAAACAAGCAATATTTAACTTTTTTCTGGACTTTTACCAGTTATTTTACATACTCTGATGGCGAACTGTTTTTATCCAGTAGGATAATCTAGCAATTTACATCTTGTTTAAATTATCCTTTTAGGAGATATAAGAGAAAAACTATCAAACAAAGAATTCTTTAATCCAGTTCATCTTTTCAGTTAAATTTTGGAACAATTTTTGATCAAACCCGCCAAATTTGTATAGAAAATCAAAACTTTTCCTATACAAAATTAAAAAAAAAATGAAAGAAAAACCCCTTGAACTTCAAAACAAAGTAAGTATAGGTATTGTATCTGTACATTTATAACAATACTTTTTGTTCGTCATTCGTAGGTAGGTATATAATAACATAATTTTGATTCTCAATTTGTTTCTAAAATGACTTCAATAAGTATCCTTTACCTGCAATTAGTGTTTTATTTTTTTTTTTTTAAAGAATATGAGAAACCTGACTAAGAGGAATTTATTTACAGGAGATGAGAAAAGTATCTTCCTGCTCCTGCTTGAAGAAAACTTTCATGTTCTTATTATTTCTTCATTTCAATAAAGACAATTTCTTTTTTCTTCCTAGCTCTCTTATATCTTTCCTACCCCAAACTTTTTTTTATCGCTCAATTAAACTTACTTCTTAATTGTTTCCGTTTTGTTGGAAAATTTTAAGATTCTTTTAAAACAAAACAAAACAAAAAAGAATATGTCCTTCAGAGAGAAAATATTTTTTAAAGAGTTTGTAATAGAAGACTTACGATTTGTTGGTAAAATTTCAGTTTAATAAGACAAGTATGAAAGTATAGGTAGGTACTATAAAAATGATTTGAAAAGAAAGAGCATATTTACGTCAATTGCATTAACTTGTCTTTGTGTGATTCGATATCGTAGGTGCTTATGATATTATAAAATGAATAAGTTTTGAAGTCTTAACGTACCTATTGATTTTTTAAGACCAAAGACTAAATGCACAATTGTACAACCATTATAAAAAATAATTAAGTTTCATACAATGTAAGTTGTTGTTGTTATAGATTATTTGTATTTGTGTAGGTGATGGCAGTGGCGTATTTACCTTAGGACCATAAGGGCCATGGCCCGGGGTGGCACTCAGCTTTGGATGGAAAATGTTAAGTTCCTTTACATATTTGAAAGTAAAGCCTTAGAGGCGCCAGGCAGAATATCACCAAAACGACCAAAATTTTAAAGCCTAGTATATAGTGTTCATAGTTGTGAAGCATGTCGTGAATCCATTTGCATTTTTATTCACCTATGAACGTATTCGTGAAGTTGTGTGGAGGGCTTACGTTCACCAGCGATTCCCGTGCAAAATAGATGGGAACTCTTGGTGAACAGTTGACAGTTCGATTACTAGTCATTTGATGCATTGTGGTTTTAAACGTCAAACGTTCACAACACATTCGCAAGTGTGTACCAGTGAAAAATTTCAGAAAATCACTTTTTCCACTCGCAATCGTTCATTTCACGAGAAAGTATGTGCTAGGCTTATTTAATTTAATTTTTTGTAGAAAGTTAAATTGTCATACCATAGTATGTGTCTTTCTACTTTCAATTTGACTAATTAGTTTTAGAGTTATCAAAGTAGGAACGATCTTCGATTTTTGGAACAGACGAGTACAAATTTTTTTTTTAAATACTATTATAGATTGCTTAAAAGCATACCGAGATGTTCTAATTAAAAACAAGTATATTTTTGATATCTAAATTTGCATTTTATTCATTTCAAAATGTGCATTATCAAATAAGTGAATTTCATTTTTTAAATTGAAGAAAAAAAAAATAATCCAAGCTTCAAATTCATTGTTGAGTTAAAAATTAGTACGTTTCTAAAAAGCTACAATTTTCTGCACTAAAAGAGTCATAACTTTCGTATTTTCGTACGCTAACTTCAGGGGCCCAACTATGTAACTCGATTCTACAAAACGTTGGGGTTCGTAAGATCTTAATTCGTTTTTTCTAAAGCATGTGCTTAAAAACTGAAATAGAACAGCACTAATTGGGAATTCTGTGGCAAAAAGTCGCAAACACTAACGTTTGATACTTTTCACTTATTTTAGGCATGAAAAAAACTTTCGAAAAGAATCGAAAGTAGAATAAAGTTACATAGCAGGGCCCCAGTTTTATGTCAAGCGGAAATTTAAATATTTAAAGACCCATTAGAGCATCAAAATGGATGTGTGAGCAATAAGTTAACATTTATTTAGCTACAAATTCAGAAAACAAATAATACAAATTTATATTCGTATTATTTTAGATTTTCACCGCTTTCTTCAGACTTATTTTAACAGAAACTTTAACAATAAGAAACAACTCCAGATTTAAATTTATTATTATTATTTAAATTTGCTACATATAGAGGTATCAAAAATACTTCTAAATATAGTTTGGTTCTGAAAAGGTAGAAGACCAATGTCCATTTTTTTAAATATTGACTTAAGAACTCAGCGGAGGATGAATTACGAATGTAATAAGGGGCTACATGTCCTCCATTTTTTTTTTAACAAGATACTGACGTTTTTAAAAAGGTTGGTTTTGTAAAATTTTCGATCTACCAAAAATTATAAAACTGGACATTGGCCCTTTTGGAACCAAAGAATAGACATTTATTTCACCGAATTTCCGAAAAAATAAAAATTATCAATTATGTGCTTCTCAAAAAACACACAGCGTCGCTTTGAAGAATGGTTCGTGTAACTTACCCCTTAAACATCTTACTTTCATAATTGTTCTGCCTATCACCTGCAATGCCACCTGTTTCACTTACAAGCAAGTGTCTGTGACATCTGTCATCTCATAGCGTTTTGTGTATTCCCCCTGAACGGTCATTTCTTTTTTTTTTATAGACCAAAATTGAAATATTCAATTACAAAAAATACATACTCAGTGCTATTAATATATCATTATGAGTGATATTCAAGATAATGTTTCTAATAGTGAAATCCGAAATAATAATAGTGCTCAAGAACGTGAGGTTAGCAGAAATTATACCTCGTCTGACTCGGAATCTGATTGGAATTCTTCGAGACCTCCAAACAAAAGAGCATAACAAGATCCAAGGATTGAGGCTCTGTTTAATCAAGTAAGTTATTTAACTAATATTATAACATCCCAACAATTTCCATCCTCGGGTGAATGGAACGAATCGAATTTACCAACAACAAGTAGAGAACGAGATGGCAATACACCCTTCTTGATTAATCCTGTTCAGACAAGAATGCTCGATTTTGGTGAGGCAAAAACCTGCGTCGACAACAAATATGCTATTAAGCAAGCACCTCATGCTAAAGTGGAGTCTGTGATTAAGCTCCAGCATTTTTTGTCTGATTCATGGAAAGATGTTAAATACTTTAAGTCGCTCCAGGGTTTCTTAGCTACTCCTGGCTTTATCGAATTAAAAGTCAACGATGAGTTATGTCACCTGAATAGGGGAAAAGATTACTTAGCATCGACTGAAAGAGTAATGGCAGGCCTGACAAATGGCTTGCTGGATTCGAAAGATTTAATGCGATCAGGTTTACAATCTATAAATAATTGGGCAAATAATTCTTCAAGTGAGTTGACTCCTTCTAACTTACTGGATAAGTTTGTAGAATTATTTGGCCCGAGTTCTGAAAACTATAAAGTTATGGAACAAATGTTACAAGTAGTATGCGGAAAAAGTGCCGAGTGCGTCGAAGTTAGACGTGAGCGCATTCTATCCGAAATGGGAAATAAAAACTTGCAGTCGACATTGCGAAAAGTACCTCCAAGTGCTGAACATCTTTTCGATCAGACCAATTTGGGCTCAATAATTAATTCGCTTGGAGGTACATCTATGTGGCTTAATCCGCCCATTTACTTTAAAGATAAGAGAGAAACTAAGCGAAATACGAATTTCCAAGAGCCGTCTGCAAATACTTTTCATTCATCTCGTACTTTTCGTAATGATTTTCGTTCGTCAAACAGAGGCAAAGTAATTCCAAAGAAATTTAAAAGGGATTCAAAGAATAATTCCTTTCGTACAAAAGATAAGAAATGACGATCAAAACAAATCATTCAAGGGGGGCTATCTTCAGGAATTTCGGACAAATTGGCTTTCTTTAGGAGCACACAATTTTATAATGAAAATCATCACTGGTGTTCGAATTCCGTTTTACCGCAAGCCCCCCTTAAACTTTCCAACAGCGGCATTGATACAAAAATTTTCAACCACTACTTCTCCAAATATGACAAAATTAATAAACGAGTTGAAGCTTCAAAATATATTGGAAAAGCCGAACATTGCAGGGCCAAGTTTCTTGTCCAAAATGTTTCTTGTTCAAAAAAGCGACCAAAGTTTTCGTGCCATTTTCGACCTTTGAGGTCTGAATTCTTATATAAAGACAAATCATTTTCAACTAATTTCCCATGCAGTAGTCCCAGAGTATCTCCAAAAATACGACTGGATGGTAAAAATCGATTTATCTCAAGCATACTTCCATGTTCCTATATCGGTGAGCCATCGTTGTTTCCTAAGGCTAGTTTACAACGATGAGATACTGGAAATGACTGCTCTACCTTTCGGCCTTTCTCCATCTCCTCAAATATTTGCCGCTTTAACGAATTGGATCGCGGAGATCCTTCGAAAGCGTGGCATTCGGGTTTTAGTCTATCTGGACGACTTTTTGGTTGCCCATCAGGACAAGAACAAATTAATTTCACAAACCGCGGAGGTTGTGAATACTTTGGAATTTTTGGGATGGTGGATAAACTACCAAAAAGCGGTACTAAATCCAATGCAGAAACTCGAGTATCTCGGAGTAACATGGGATACCAAGGTCAGTACAATTTCTCTCTCAAAAAAGAAAAAAGAAAAGATATTGCATACAATAGAAAACTTTTTGACCAAACAGCTCCACAGCCAGAAACAAGTCCAAAGATTGTTAAGCCAATTGAATTTCGCAACGTTTGTAGTTCCGAGAGGTCGCCTGTACTGCCGTCAATTGCAAATATTTTGTCGCCGCTTCAATCGAAAGCTATCAAAGAAACAAAGAGCTCCCTCACAAGTAGTTGTCGACTTAAGATGGTGGCGCGGAGCCATTCACATGAAGTCAGACTTGCATCCAAAGCCGTACACCAATTTCTTGACAACGGATGCAGCGGACACAGGTTGGGGAGCGCAGATAGACGAAAAACTGTTGTCGGGCGTCTGGACAAAAGAACAGAAAAAGTGGCATTCGAACAGGAAAGAATTGTATGCGGTTTATGCAGCCCTGAGCGCAGAAAAACATCATCTGAGGAATGCCCACATTCTTGTACAGTCAGACAACAGAACATTGGTAGCATACATTCGAAAAGAAGGAGGAACACACTCTTTAAGTCTACTGGCACTAACACGAAAATTATTGATTCTGGCAGACCGTTTGAAGATTCGTCTGTCAGCACAATACCTTCCGGGGAGGTACAATTGCATTGCGGACAATCTGTCTCGGGGACGGCGTCCGCCAGAGTTGCACCTGTTGTCTCCGGCAACAAACAAAATTTTCAATCTTTGGGGTACTCCAGACGTAGATTTGTTCGCGTCTGCAGAAACAACCGTCGTCAACAGCTACGTCTCATTAGACTGCAAAGATCGATTAGCTCTCTTCTCAAACGCCTTCAGCCATCAGTGGGACTTTCCACTGGGTTGGATATTTCCACCGCCCAATTTAATGCCCAGGGTATTTGACCACTTGAATTCGGCAAAAGGGCGCTACATTAAAGTGGCACCAGTTTGGGAGAAAACGTTTTGGATGGCCGATTTGAGGTCACGAGCCCTAGCAAATCCAATGGAAATAAAAAATCTACAAAAAGTTTTAGTGGATGTGTCAACCAACCTTCCACCAGCTCAAGTAGACCGTTTGGCCCTTCAGGCTTGGTTAGTTGGAGGTGGGGCAAACTAATAGACAAATGGTCTATTCCTGAAAAACAACTTTTTAATGAAAGCTGGAGGCTTTCTACTCTAAATACATATTATCCAGCAATTAAACGATGGTTAGACTGGTGCGTACAAAATACAGTAAATCCGAATTCACCACAATCTTAACACATTGCGAGGTTTCTAGCGCATTTGTTTTTAGACGAAAATCTATCGTACAGTACAATTTTGGTTTTTTATTTTCGAGTATTCGTCCAGATTAAAAATGTATTCTGGATTATTATATTTTAATGAATACCTATTTATGTTAAAAAGAAAAAAAAATATGTAAAATAAAATGAATTACTTTTGGTTAATTTTTTTAACGAAAATACAACCTTTTTCACATAGCGTTTCGTGCCTTATCACCAGCAGATATCAAACACGTCTTCAAAGCGACGCTGTGTGTTTTTCGAGAAGCACATAATATGAAATTTTGAATTGCAACAAAATTGTTATTATGTGCTGGAAGAAAAACACACAGCATCGCAGGAATATCTTCCTAGTGAAGACGCTATGAGATGACAGATGTCACAGACACTTGCTTGTAAGTGAAACAGGTGGCATTGCAGGTGATAGGCAGAACAATTATGAAAGTAAGATGTTTAAGGGGTAAGTTACACGAACCATTCTTCAAAGCGACGCTGTGTGTTTTTCTTCCAGCACATAATAACAATTTTGTTGTAATTCAAAATTTCATATTAAGCCATCCCTGAAAATTCTTAATTATGACTGAAGGCTGAACACAATCGGTCAATTATAACAGTGATATTGAAGAATGTGTTAACCAATTTGTGCGACAGGTAAAATGTAAATATTAAAATTGTGTTTTTTATTTTATGTCTCATTTTTCATTATAAAATGTGTTTTTTTGTTAATTTATGGGGTTCCAAAACTTATTGGCCCGGGGCGCCACGCCTTTAAATACTCCACTGGGTAAAGGTATGTATTTTGTATTAAATACATAACATATGGCTACATAAAGTGAATACCTGCCTTAACCTACTTCTTTATCTCTTATTTCTTTCAATTTAAAGGAAATGCTTTATAAAGTGATATTTTGACATGGGGTTTGGGTCAAAATCCCGAAAACCAAAATCCGGAAAATCCAAAATCACGAAAATCCAAAATCACGAAAACCCAAAATCTTGAAAATCCAGAATCCCGAAAACCCAAAATCCTGAAAACCCAAAATTCCGAAAACCCAAAATCCAGAAAATCCAGAATCCTGAAAACCCTAAAACCCAAAAATCCAAAATCCTGAAAACCCAGAATCCCGAAATTACAGAAGCTTCAATACAAATCTTTTTTCTTACTAAAATTTTCAAAAAAATATTTTTAAAAAATATGTATTTAAACAAAAAATTTTGGGAAATCAATTATTATGAAAACTTAACTTTTGATTTTTATAGAACCCGGTATTTCAATTTTTTTTTTAAATCTGTAAGGTATTTTAACAAAAAAAAATACTTGTTTGAAAAAATAGGGTTACGTTCTATAAAATGTTAAAGAACCGTTAAGGAAAATATTTTTGTTCTTAAAAATGGCTCCTACGATTTTAATTAAACTTTTTTCGTATGCTATAATTGGTGCGATATAATACCAAAAAATATAAAAATTTAACAATAGCAACTTTTAAAAGTACTTCCCATAGAACGATTTTTTAAATTTTTAATTTTCTTATTAACATTGAAAATGTTTATAGGGTCGTTTTGGATAAATTATGGTGTTACTAAAATGAATAAAGTGAATAAATGTGTATATGAGATGAACGCTAGCGTATACGGGGGGTACTTTCGAATTTTTGGTTGGTGTTACCAGAATGAATAATGTGAACAGATGAACGTTGGCGTATATGGAGGGTACGATTGAATTTTTGGTTGGTGTTACTAAAATGAACAATGTGTATGGAGATGAGTGCTAGCGTATAGGAAGGGTACGATTGAATTTTTGGTTGGTGTTACTAAATTGAATAAATGAATTTTAATTCTATATTTTTATAATAAAAAATGTGAGTCAATGCAGTCAGCAGTTATTTGTGCAGCTTAAACTATAAGTGTTGGCAGTTAAAAAAAAAAACCGTTTGAATAGAAAATGTATTTAGATGTGCAAAATTATGTTTTTTTTTTTAAATTCAAACTTTAAGTAGGGCTTTTATGTGAAATGGTCGAAAAACCAAAAATCTAAATGAGTTGTGCTAGAGTGACAATATTTTTCTTTATCAATAGTTACGTTTAATATAACAATTTCGTTTATATTTTTTGAAATTCCAAAAAATCTATAAAATGAGATATTAAAGATTGTAACTTCAAAATTTAAAAATAGATGGGACATAAATTATTTACTAGACATTACGGTTAGATCTGATTGTAATAAATTTTATAGTTTAAGAAAGATAATAAATAACTGATTGCTTTTCGTTTCAGGAAATTCTTATAATATTTTTATTTATATTTTTATATTTTTTTTAAATAAACTAATTTCTATCGATCGATTTTTGGCAGTTATATTTTTTATCTTTTTAACTATTCCAATTAAAAATCTCTAATTCATACAGGTAATAGATTACACAAATCTACATATAATATGTAAAATTTGTAATATTTAAAAGCATCTGAGATGACATAATTACATATTACTGTTAATTAACATACTACCTAATAACTCTTTGGTCTGTGCACCTATACAATTTTTTTTTTTTTATTCGCACCTTCAATAATTGACAATTAATTTGATATATCATACGTAGCTGTACGTTCTTCATAAACCTCACAAATCTAAAATAAAATTTGATTAAAAAGTGGTACTAATATTCAATCTATATTCCTATAGTTCATCGTCATCGTTGATTTGCAAGTTTGTGTTACGAGAATCAGCCCAAATAAGAAGAACACAAATATTTCTCATAGTGCCACAGTTCATTCAAAATGTGTCTCTCTCTCTGTTCATTATGTTTTTTGATTTGTCTCTCTGTCAGTGAATTACTGAAGAAAATGACTTTTCATTCAAGTTCAGTATTCATGTTCACTCGTTCAATGTTCTTTTTGCTTGTTCACTGTTTGTTCAGTCGTGTAGATGCTTCGAAGGGGGTAGTTTGCTCTGCTGCTCGGCAATTCCTTTTTGCCATCTACATACCTACCTATTTAAATTAATAAAATGCGATTTGATGCGTTTGGTTATAACTAGATACTTTAGTAGGCAGAAGGGTAAGATGCATTATGGGATATGTTTGGTTAGTAGGTAGGTACTTTAGTAAGTTAGGTAGGATGCTTGTGAGATTCGTTGTTTTTGTTTTTATTTTGTTAACTATTTTACTTTTGAGTTTTATTTAGGTATAATTAGATGGATTAACGAAGAAAATAAAGATATGAAATAAAACAACAAGAGGAAATAAAAATATACATAGGTCCATGAAATCTGAAAACTAAAACGTAAACCGCTTTATTTATTAGATTTTTTATAAGGTTGACAGTTGTTTTAGAAGTCCTTAATAGTTGAAAATATGCCTTATGGATATAGTAAAATAAAACGTCAGTTTAGAAAAATCTTAGACAGCCGAAGCCTTTGCCCAAGTTAGACAAATTTAGGACAGCAGTAAACAAAGTTTATTAATAAATTTTTGGAGTTGGACGGTTGTCTATACTTATAGACAAAGCTTATAAATTCGACTGAAAATGTATTTTCTATTTTTGAAAATGCGACAAACGCCCTTATTGGAATAGTTATTCAAAATAGACTTGTTGAATAGACTAAAAGTCGATTTATTGTTATTGCAAATTTCAATTGGTAAATACTTTTATATTTGACTATTATGATCGACTTTTGTCCATTCAAATTCTTTGGAATAGACTTGCAAGAAGCCCCAAAATTAAAAAAAAAAAACACAAAAAATAGAATTTTGCGGAGACGTTACACTCACCAGCATTGAATATTTGTTTGTAGGCATATGTAATCAATTTATTAGTTAGCATTACCTACAACACACGTTATAAGAGCTACGAAAAATAAATCAAATTCAAGAAAAAACTAACATCAGCAGAAATATTGAATTTTTGGTTGGTGTTACCACAAAGCTAAATCAAAAACAAAAATAAAGTTACCACACAAAGATAATGAAAATATAAAGATAGAAGACAAGCGGGAAAAATAAAGGTCAGTAAAATGATAAAAGGTGGGAAGTGTACAGCCTCTCTGTTTAAAAGAAGGTTCTCTCTTGTGTTTTTAAAATAAAACAAAATTAAAGACCCACAAAGATAATAAGTTAAATAATATGTTGTGCAGACGTAACAACCCCTAGCATTTAATGTTTGTTTGAAGGCATGTATTTAGAGGAAAATTAAATTTAAGTTAAAGGATTTAGGAAAAATAAATACAGATACAGATAAAAAAAAACAAGGAATGAGGGTTGAAATTTTGAATTTTTGGTTGGTGTTACAACAAAGCAAAAGAAAAAAGAAAAAGTGTGTTACCAGACAAGGATAATAAATACGAGTAATATGAAACTAGGAGACAAGTGGCAGAAAATATAGGTCAATAAATTGACAAAAGGAAAATATTAAATCTCTTTTGTATTTTTGAAAATGAAACAAAATTTGAAAAAAAAAAAAAAAAACTAGAAAGGAAATATGACAAATAATATTTTGTTGAGTTACGTCTCAATCCAATTAACATTGAATATTGTATTTTTGGAAAATCAAATTTTAGCTAGTGTTAACAAAAACGAGATATTGAAAAGGAAAAAAACCAATACCTAACAAAATAACAAAACAAAAAATAGCAATATATGTCAACATCCATTTGTCTGTAGTCAAAATTTTGTTGATGATAGAACAAAGGGAATATGAAATACTTAACCGAATTTTTAAAAGAAAAAGTAAACGAAAATTATGCAATAGTATAAATAAATAAATAAATTTGGTTGCACAACAGCTCGTGAAGAACCAAGGCCTAGTGACTTACAACTCTCAACCATTCCTGTGTGCGTATTTTTGGCAGGAAAGGAAGGGACCTACAATTTTTTGCCGAGTCCGAACGGCTAGATGAGAAGCACTTATTCATGACAAGTATACTCTTGGAGGATTTGTCAGTTCCTCGCAAGAGGCAGTACCTCGCGAAAAAAGCATTTCTGTTTTTAGGTGGCAGCGGCTGGGAATCGAACCCAGACCTTTGGCATGACAGTTCTACGCACTAACCATCATGCCACGAGGTACGACTATGCAATAGTATAGCCTTATTTTAAGTTTTGTATCATCTTCGTATATTTGGGTATTTGATAATTTATTTTATTCAGTTTTGTTTGTATGAAGCAATAAAAAGTTCAGATGATAAAATTTTTGTTGAGACAATGTCTCAAGAATGATCAAAATAGGGAATCATGAAATGGCTTCAAATTCCTTAAGTGTTTTTAAAGCTGTAGAAAAACAAATCTATTTATGCGCTACTATGTGCAAGTAAAGGTAGAAATGCTAATTAAGTTTGGCTAAAAACTTTTTAAAATTTTTTTTAGTTTAATATAATTTTTAGATTGATCTTAGTAAAAATCATGATTAAAATTGGTATATTGGTGTACTTGGAAACCAGTAAAGATAAAATTCAAAATAAAAGAAAGATTAATAATTATAAAGATTAAAGATTTCTCTAGCACAGATAAGTCATTTTCAATGTCCCCATTGTTACTCAAGGAGTGAAATCTGTAAATTTTATCGACTGAACAGATTTAGATTATTTTATTTATAGGTATACAAAATTCAAATAAGATGAAAAGAATAATGCATATCAATATTAAAAAAAAGTTTTTGAATTTTAAAAAAATTTTATTTTTTTTTTTGGAAAATTTGATATCTTAAAAACGGACACACAATTTTTTTTTTTAATTTTATTAAAAATGTTTTAAGAATTTACTATACACACAATTTAATTTTATAAAAATACCATTCCAACGACTTTAAATGATGGCGTTCTTTTTTCATCTCAAATCTCAAAGAAGTTGTTTTGGCTATTTTTCTTTTTCTTTTATAATTTCCATGTCTTTACATGTAATGTTCTTAAACCCTTAGCGTCTTGCACAGATGAGAAAGAACGTGCGACCCAGTTATGCAATTTTTTTTTTTAACATTTTTGTTCTCAGAAAATTTTGATCTAAATAGAAAAATGTTCGAAATCTGCTGAATTGGTATCAAACTCACGAACCACTCTCTGCAAATACTAAGTAATTTGTTTATATAATAGGCTATGTGTGAAACAGCATCACCAAATTCTTTTCACCTGAAGAAAAAATCACTTGGTTTTTACGCGTTTTGCCCAGAAATAAAGTTCTTACCTATGTACCTATATTTCTGCAAGTATTAATTTTTATTTCAAGCAATTTTCTTAGAAAATTACGAAAATTTTAAACTTTGCGCCGATGATTTTGATTTGTTGCTTAAAATCAGATTTTAGAAGCTTTAGCTTTTTTTCAATTTTTTTTTCAAAAACTGCAAAGGTTGTTAGTATTTGAGTACTTGTGTTATTGTATTCAATAAAGAAAAATCAAAAAAAAAAAAATTGAAACGAATTAATTAAATCCCTGAAAAATCGATTAAGCTATTTAAGTGAAGAGACCAATTTCGTTCGTCTTCCAATCATCTTAAAAGATTGAAATTTCGAATGTGATTTATTTTAGCATAAAATAATATATAATACCTGTAATACACAATATTTTATACGAATATCTTGACCTCACGTTTACAATCAATTATATTCCTTCTAAAAACAAATTTTATTCAACCTTTCCCAATCTTCCTTAACCTTTTGAATCTCAGAAATAGAAACCCATAGAACCTCTGCCAACTTGTGTAAATTTAAAATTTCCTTCACGTCTCCTATACAAAACGTAAAATTTAATAAGATATTACTAATCTGCGATTGTCTTTCAATTATGTTAATCTAGTGGGCTTCGAACCAAAAGCAATCATAGAAAATCCCTCTTGAAAACGAACGCACACAATCTTACTCTGATGGTTCTGGTTTGGTTCGACTCGAGAAACGTGCTAACGTGAGAAAGTCGGGCATAATTTTGCCTAAAAACCTAACCATCAATATCCGGTGGATTTTGAAAAGACTCCTATCCTATAGCACTCGCATAGATTGAGTATGAGTATTATGGATATTGTATTTTATAACCAAACAAGGGTTTGCTTCGGCAGACTTTTGCATAAAATATTGAATATTAAGCCTCTTCTCTGGCATTGGGCAATATATAGTGGATATAGTTGTTGTTGTTGCTGTTTTCTGGGCGTTTCGAGTATACATTTTGACGATAGGATGTTGATGATGATGATGATGATGATCCCATCACGACAACAATCGTTGCACATACATTATAGATCATGGTCGTCCCTATATATAGGAGAATCTTCCACACATGCTATAAAAGGCATTTAATCAATGTTAAGTAGATGATACATAGCTAATGTGTGTTGAATCCTTTAATTTCAAGAGGACAAGGGATTTGCATGTTGATGTGAGTGCAGAGCGATATTAACGCACTCCCTGATATACCATCGCCCAACTTAAGCAAACAAGATAACATTAATAATGCTGGCCTAAATTCTCGAACTTGATTAAGTATGGAACATCTCTGGTGCGTGGAAAGCTCTAATAAGATAAAGGACATCATCATCATCATTTTATCGACGTGCGTCGTCGTCATCCATCGGTCGTTGTGATTATCCTTGTGGGGGAAATTAAACTGAATTCCTCCTGGAAACAAATGCAAGCAACACTGCGTTGTTGGTATATTATAGTTTATACCAGTTCTAGAAGGTATCGAGAGAAGTTAAAGAGGTCAACGTTGGTCATAAACCTATTGCATATAATAACGATGTTAGCCTTGTTTTGATATTTTGAAGATGCTTGCCTAGAGATTGGGGAACAGACAACTATCGATTAATATTCCAGGATGCTACATATTAGTCGTATCATTAGTTCAGAGAGCTAAATAGTTTTTCTTTCGGTCAGGAATGACAAACACATCCACGATAACAGACGTCGAACTAGAAGGACGGTCTTATTTAGATCTCAAGGACCAATGAGGAAGATGTTGCTGCAAACAGATACAATTAATTGTTAACGTCAATTGGTATACTTGATCGGAGAAGACGATGATGTGAAGACATTCAATTGGCAGTATCACAAGCTCTAATACGCCTTGAAGAACTGTCAATTTAGCTGAATTAAGGCAGATCTATACCGTTCCAACAAATTAATTAAAAATAACTATCATAACCATACGAACAAGGATATTGCATGGGTATATGAAATTTAGGAATGAAAAACTATTTTGTGTGTGGTTTCATTGTTTTTGATTACTGTCAGTATACATTTACCCGAATGAAAATGTTACTTTTTCACGGAAATCAGTGCCATGATTTGAATCTTTTTCCTGGAAGAACTACCACCCTTGGAAAGAATCCAACTCGGGCTTGTGGTTATAGTTGCAATTCTAACTCCTATAATGTTTTAACAAACAATAATCAAATTCAAGGATAACCAACTCGATAAGATTTAAAAAACCCAAATGTCCAAGAGGGTGGGTCTTAAAGGTTCAAACCTCCTGAGATTTCTGGATCTCAATACGTCTTTGTTCCCAAAAATTTCTTATTTATTAAGGATGCAGAGTACCGAAAGTATCAAAAGAAGCAAAGAAAATTGGTTTTAAAAAATATAAAGTTTCTGGAAATATAAGCGTTATTTTGAGCTATTTTCTTCGAAATTCATAAAAAATTGAAGATGTAAAAATTGACAAAAACTTTTTTTTACTATTTTGTTTATAAAATACATTGCATTAAATCGTATTCACTTTCATCTTGAATTTTGTCCTCTGTGAGAAAAAAAGCTAGGTCTAACTTAAAAAATTGCTTAGCATTTTAGACATTAAAGTGTTATTTGTTGCTATAGCGCTCCTGTTATCCCTCTTACGGGAAGTAAATACGTTATAAGAGTATAACTGATTCCCAAAAATATTTTTTGTTGTGAATTATGTCAGTGTGATATAAACACAATGAACCAATATTCCTTTAATCTTTCTATTTTGCTCTTATGAAATTACTAAAGAGCTTCCGCTCTAATCGTCAACCTGTAAATTTCTTGTACAATCTTCATATAAGTTTGTGTCTAGCTTTTTGTCTTATAGGAGACAATTTTAGATGAAAGATTGATTCCGATTTAATGCAATATATTTTATAAATGAGATTGGCGGATATTGATTAGTGAACAAGACTATCGGTGCAAAGGGAAATAGGTCAGATGTCTGGATCTACCTACCTATATGCTTCTTTTCTATTATCTTATGAGAACTTTTTTTCCACTCTTATTAATAACTCTATTAAAGCGTAATATGAGTTAAAAAAGGCATCTTATTTACTCTATAGAGTATTATGCTTTAATATCTGGAATGATTGAAAACCAAAGCATCAATGAAGGAAACTAGGAGTCAAATTGCAAGTTTAGAGAGAACAACAAAGAAATATGTTTAATTATGTTTTCCTTTTTAATTTTGTGTCATTTGTCAGCTATCACATGTGCTTATTTCATTGAAATCACTTTTAAAAAATAACGAAGTTAACATTTTTTTGAAATACTTTGTTGACAACATATTTGTCTTCGGTAGTGTTTCAATAATAGAACTAATATAAACATCATTACCATTTTTACTAGCATATGGTATTATAATTATGGCAAGTTAAGAATTGGTTAAAAAAATATGAACTCGAAATTTTGATCAGACTTGTCATTACAATGATAGAAAAAACGAAAAATGTTGGGCTTACAAATTCTGTCTGTCTACTTACCTGTTTGTCCTAAACGGCTGGATCGATTTTCTTAAGACTTGGTAAATAGTAGTTTTTGCTGATTCTGCACAATCGCTTTTCATTTTTTTTTATTTAAAACAACGCTAACAATTTTGTTAGCAGTTTAAAAAAGTCTTATTTTTCTCAAAAACTGATCAACAACTTTTCTTAAAAATAAATCAATTAATTTCTTTTGGTAAAAGCTACCTTTTTTTCAAAAAATGTTTACTAATGATACCTCGCAAAAAACCATTATTTTTATTTTCGATTTTCTTCAATACGGTATTTTTGATTTCAACAATTTTTTTTTATAAGAAGTTTTTTAACAACATGAATTTTTGTTTCACTAAATTTGTCAAAAAGATATTTTTTTCGATTTAAAAAAATATCGATATTTTTTGGAAAATCAAATATTTTTAAATCTTCATGGTTGATTTTTACTAAACTCTATATTTAAGACTTAAAGCTGCTAAAAGTATTTTAAGAAAAAAAATTAATTTTTATAAAAAATAACGGTGCCTTTCGTACAAAATTTAAAAAAACTGTTAAGAAAAATATTTTTTTCAAGGGCTCCTACGGTTTTTATAAAAAAAAATTTGTATGCTTTAATAAGTGCGATATATGTACTACCAAAAATATAAAAAAATACTAATAGCAACTATTAATTGTATCTCCCTTTTTTTTTTTAATTTTGAATTCTAACTATCAGCTAAACAGACTTTAAATTTTAAATAAAATTAGAAAATATAATAAAATTAAAAAAAAGCTTTGAAATTTTTTAAAAAAGTTTCTGCTTTTAAAAAATTTGAATCTTAAAAACGGAAATAAATAAATACATTAGATTTGCATAACAAAAGTTTTCCTTAAAAATGTTTTATGAATTTGATTGCACGAATAACGAACTTTTAAAATATAAAAGTAATTAAAGAGAACAAATAGAAAAATAGAAAAACGACATTTAAATCGGTGGTATTAGGACATAACGCCTAAAGAAAGAACGCCAACATCGATTTGGAAATAGCACCGAAAAAAAAAAATAACGAACATATTGTTGCTTTAATATTTTTTCAAATTTTTGGTGATATTTCCTTTTTTTCCTTTCCTCTTTGGAATGAAACAATGAATAATATTTGGGGTATGTTTGCAACCCTCCTGCTCGTGTTCACTATAGGATTTGGGGTGGGTGCGAGGTTGTTTGTGTGCAAAGTTTCTTTTAAATTTAATGATTCTATATGAAAAGAACTTGAATTTATCTACTACCATGGGTCCTAGGCACTACAACTTTAGAAATATTTCAAAAAACTTTGTGTATTCATTGAAATAAAGTTTGGAAATATTTCTCAAAATTGAAGAAATATGACTAAAATTCTACAAAAGCAATTTACACACAAAATATTTGGCGATATTTCCATTTAAGTATTTGGCCACAAAGTAGTTTTGGACACTAATTGCTTTTGGTGATACATATTTTTTTCGAACAATGTTTCCAAATCAATTTGGGCACTTTTTCCTTAGCCGTTATTTGCATGTACGCCATTTATATCGTCATTTTAATGGTATATACATTTTGTAAGCTACTTAGAGCTCAAAGATAAGTACTTATGTAATTATATTACTTCAAAAATATAAGTATATACAAGAAAAACAAAAATTAAATCTGTGGAGTGGTTTTAAAAAAAAATGTTTTGTATATCAAATTTCGATAGCATTTAAAATTGGTATGCCAATTTTGAGTATGTATATAAGTATACATTTATAAACCTATAGTTTCAAACAAATTCATCAACTTGCTTTCGAAATATTTAATTTTCAAAAAAATGTTTACGTTAATGTTTTTTTTTTTAAATTAAAATTTATTTTTTTTATTCTGGTATTCAATTTCACTAACATTAAAAAGGAGCTTGTGTATAAAATACTTTATTGCAATCGATTGAGCCATTAATAAGCAAATCGAAAAACAAAAAAAAACCGTAATATGGCAGGTAAAGTAAATACCGGTTTTCAATAGAAAAAATGTTCACTACAAAGATCACCGTATAATAATATACTGTTTTTTTTATCAAAATCGTTGTTTTAGAGATAAATAAAATTTTTTTCGCAGTTGTATGGCAAGTGCCCTTATTTTTTGAGCAAAATTGGAAGAAGATCGCATCATTAGTTTGGCCTGTAGATCCTGATACAAACAGACAGACAGACAAACTGAATTTTGCAATACACTTTTTTGTTGTTTTCTATCTTCGTAATGGGGGTTGGGGTCAAAATCCCGAAATTCCAAAATCCCAGAATCCCGAAATTTGCGTACATTTTTCATTTTATATTATTATTTCAGTATTTTTGCCTTTCTGGATTTTGAATTTTCTGGATTTTGGGTTTTCAAGATTCTGAGTTTTCGGGATTCTGGGTTTTCAGGATTCTGGATTTTCTGGATTTTGGGTTTTTGGGATTTTGGGTTTTCAGGATTCTGGGTTATCGGGATTCTGGATTTTCGGGATTTTAGGTTTTCTGGATTCAAAATTTCGGGATTTTGTCCGTCTCCCTCGTAATGTCATGTTTGATTGTTATTTCGAAATTTTTTACTGCACAAATCCCATAAGTATATCGCAAGTAAAAATATAAGAAATATAAAAAAGCATTCAAATTGTTCTTTTAATTGTATAAGCAACTGGTAACATAGTTAAGATCCTAAAAGAAGTATACGCAATTTGATAACCTAAAATAAATACATGTGAAAATATATTGAAAACAAAAATTAAGATCTTTGGAGCTTTTTTTAAGAAAATAATTTGTATATATTAAATTTTGCATCAATCAAATTGCACATTAATGAAACTAACTTTAAAAAAAAATCAGTAAACCGTTATTGAAATATTGAATACCAAAATACAGAAAATAAATATTTTTTTCTTTTAATCCAAAAATAATTTTTTTTTTTAATGTAAATATGCAATATTATTGACATTTTAAAGGAGTTTTTTCATTGAAATTTTGACTGAAATCAATTGAGCCGTTAATGAGATAATCAAAAATAAAAAAAAAAACGATTTATGACAGGTAGTTAATAACGGTTTCTGTTAATGTTTGTTTAAAAAAACACTAAACTTATAGTTGTTATCTACTGAATTTTGTATAGGAATCGTTGGAGCCATTTTTGCGAAAGACAATTTTTCTTGCACGAATCCAAATATAAGTTTTTTTTATTTTTTAAACCGCACAAATAACGATTTAAAATCTTTATTCCATAAAATCATGATCAATCAAAAATTAAGATGGCTTCCTCTCATACTCTAAAAGAAGTTGTTTAGTTAATTTAAATATCGTATTTCATGCTTTAAAACGTTTCCTCTCATAATTTCCATGTCCTTACATATAATTTTCTTGAACTCTCAGCTTCTTGAACATAAGAGCAATTACTTGCGACCTGGTCATGTATTTTATTTTCTTATCATCAGAAATTTAAAATAATAACAGCGAATCAAAGAAACACCCACTAATAGGCAAGCGGAACAACATATTGTAGGAAATTTCCATACGAAAACAAAATAGAAAATTCCTACAAGATTATTTTACTTCCTTGCAGTTTCCTCTTGAAAAACATATTCAATCCACCCATTGCTGGCAGTATCACACAGTTATTTTGTATCCAAAAAATCCCTCTCAAAAATTTCCCACCGTCAAAAATCCCTCATTAACCATTAATTTTCATTTCCGGAACTAAGATTTTCCTTCGGACCAGTTTTTCGGTTTTTACATCGGGGATAGGTAGTCCCTTGCACATTTTGGGAGGGGGACCCTTTTTATAAAGATTGAAACTCATTTCTTACACATTAAGAATGAAATTTATCTTGGGCGGGTCATTTTTAAAACCCTCCCGCATGGACGCCATTTTGAAAATTGGTACTCAATCTGTAAACTGGTAAGAAACCGAAATCCCTACGCGTTTTGTTGGGGGAAGGTGGTGACCTTTTCTTATATTTGTAACTTATTTTTGACATGCTATGGATGAAATTAGGGAGTCATTGTATTAATCCTGTTCCTTGAGTGTCATTTTCAATAATGGCGCCCAACCTGGGCCAAATGGTAAAAAAACTCGTAAAATTATTGGAAAATTTGAATGGCTAAAATAATGGTTGATTTCTTCAAAGGTATGTATATTGAATAGGCTCACCTTTGGGGAATATGTCAGTGCTGCCACTTTTCCAGAACATACTTTCTTATGTCAAAGGGTGGCAGGTTCACTTTTTTGTTGGTAATTTTTATTATTTTAAACAGGATTAGATAAAACATGACTTTCAAGCTAAATTTCATCCTTAACACGTCAAAAATAAATTTCAAAAATAATAATAAGGTCAAATCCAACGAATTACAAATAACTAAGTTATTGTCATTTGGTCAAGTCAATGTTTAGTCCGAGTAAGATGAATTCCTTTAACTAGATATTTAAAAGTTGCTGATGGCAAAAGTAAGGTTTTGTGTCTTAGCCTTTATTATAAATGAAAGAACGGTTTATCGCACTAGGAAATTTTGTACCTATTCAAATGAATGGGGGTGTATCAAAAACTTTCTTGAAATTTGTGGGTAGTAATTGAAAGTTCAACTATGTAGGTTCCTGGAATAATATGGCTTGTTTCTAAAAATCGATGAATTTTAATAAACTAAAACCCATCGATTGAATTCCAGAATCATTACTTTAAAATGTTTCATGCAAAAGCTTTTACGTTTTACTTTTTTAATGGAATAAAGTTCAGCGCATATAGACACCAAACCCAATTTTATAAACCGTTAACAATATGTCATTAATGGTGATGGAGAGGTCGATAAAATTTGCATTAGCACACCGCAATCACTCCAACAATGCGAGTTACGTGAATTTTTCCAAATAAAATGAATTAGAGGATTCTTACTTATTCGCATGCCACCCCCAAATGAATTGATGGCCAACATTTAGGTGTATGATGTATAGGAAAATGAGAGAGGTTTCCAAAAACAAAATCAACAGCAATTTTGTAACAAATTTAATACTTTTACGTTAAAATTACGGTAAACAATGCATTTAATTATTCGGCTGACTTCATTCGATGTGTGGGTATTTTTTTTTTGTTGTTGTTGTTGTATTTGTTCATGTGGGAGTATATATGTATTATGTATGAAGAATCGATGTCTGATGAAAGCATCAAATTGCCATCACGAATTAATCGTTTTCAGCGATAGCCACAGCATTCTGTATAGCACAGCTAGGAGTGGAAGGCTATAATTGTACACAAAGTTGTTATTATGTCTATCTATACTACTCTCATTATCATTAGTGGACGCATTGTGTACTCTATTTTGCTAGACTAGCAATGATGATGCCCAAAAGCTATGGCCAACTTCTGTTTGATGCAACGACCGGCTTCTGAAACATCCATAAAATTAGATCAATATCGTAAAACCATGGGCTTGAACGCCACCGCCGCCATCGGCGGGGTTTGCAAATATAGAGCTTTAGTTCCGCCCAACAAATATTGAGTACCTACCCATTACATATTTATGTAGGTAATCATCACACATTTGACAGTTGAATGTTTAGAAAAATGTGTTTGAAAACTTTGGTAGTCTGTATGACACTCTGACTAATTTTATTTTTAAATTGGAGTTAGGTTTCTCCATTGAATTTTCTAAGTTCAAATGAACAAGTGAGTGTCAAAACCTCTTGAAATTCAAAAACTCGAAAACTTTGTAGAGAATTGCTAAAAAAAATTGTAAGTTTAGATTTCAATATCTTTGAATTTATATTGTTCTATCAACAAATAATTAACAAACACGTATAAATCCTTTTTTTCGTATAAACTATAGACCTATATAAATTTCCCCAAGGACTTCAATAAACTGAATTGGTTTCTTACGTGCCTTTAAGTATCCACCAAGGTAAGCTAAGCACAGCTCAAAATAATATAAATCTAACATTGATGTTGTGAAAAGGAATCACAGTCCTTATGAAGCTTCTTTATAGGGTATCCTTAATGTTTTCAGTTCTTATTACTCCATTATTCTAACGCACATAGCGTGTATCCAGTTAATTTTCTATACAAAATAGTCCTGGGAGTTATTTAACGCAACTAAATGGGGCATCACTTATTCATTTAAAGTGCTCCACCATGAGTTGTTCTTCTTTTGGATTAAATAGCCTAAGCAAGCATATTACCAACATAAAATTTAGCCATTTATAGAATTTGACTTGGGTATGTACGAGTCTAAACTACGAGTACTTTATTTTTTGAATAAAGTTGTTCAAGTTGATATCTACTTTTTTTTAGAAGGCGGATATCTTGTTGGGTATAAAATGATGTTGTTGGTTGGGCCTGATGCGTCATATATACATAGTTCGGGTGTGGCAGCAGGAGCAGTAGTAACGGGCGTGTGAACCTGACATATACCTAGAGTGGCATTCGTGAATCGTTCACATTATATTGCTGGTAGTTGATTTTCATATGACGACGGTTATATGTTGTGTAAAACGCACCTAGGCATTTAACCCCTAGTATATGCTAGATTTGCACTTAAAATTTTTATTTGTGTTGCATGTGAGAACTCATTGAGGTCTATATATGATGGTAATCTATTGGAATGATGAACCTGTGAGTGGTACGAATAGTACTTGACAATTAAGAAAGTTTATTACATTTTCATTAAGCTAAAACATTTTAAGGCTTTTTAAATAGAATGACAACATTTTCTATATTAACGATTTGACTGTCAATTTTATTAAAGATATAGTCATTTTGATGAGGATATAGATGGGGTGATTGATATAGTATATGATATTGTCGGCTTTAGAGTGAAAGACCACTTTAAAAAATTTAAAAAAAAAATACAAAAATTTATCAAATACTTTCAATTTCACTGAACTTAGCATGAACGATTGTAGAAAAATACTTATAATGTAATTTTGGTGTTAAGTCTCCCACAAACATTTGCCCTTGGTTTACGGCGACCATTTATAATTTAAACTGTGTACACAAATTTATGGTCAATAAGTAATTGGAACACCGAGAAAAAAACAACGTAAAATCAAAGAAAAAGTGGTTAAAATACTTTTCGAACGATTTGGCTTCGAAGACGAAAATTCTCAATTCAAAGTGTTTTCCACTTTAAAAACAAATGTGTTTATAATGATTTAACCATGTTTTCCTTCTCATTTGAGATGCCATCATCGTTCATTTGAAATCAGTCATCTTTAAAACAATATTTATCAACATCGGTAAAACTATAAGCATCGTGTATTGAAATCGATATACAAATTAAAAAATATTTTTTTTAAAACTTTAGTTCAACTTCGACCAGTTATTGATTGAAGTAAGGAAATGACAAAAATAAACATAAGAAAAGTAATACAAATGTTTCCATTAAATGAAAGGGAATTTTGAGTTAAAATTGCTAAATTTTTTCACAAATGTTTTGCAGATAATTCGTGAAATTACGAAGGTTAAAAAATCGGACTTTTAGGTTGGCCAAACTATGTTATACTTAAAAAGTTCGTGCATGGAAATTTGAAATTCGATTTCGAAAAATGTTAGCATGTTGCACTTTGAAACTACATTGAATGTACTTTAAATGTCACAGAAGTTAATTTCAATGTAAAATTGAATACGTTTCGCCTTTATGCTAGGTTGAACAATAGGCAAAAATGTATGGAAGATGGTTTAGAACAGCTGTTCCACAACTTTTTGAGCTGTGGAACCCCAAACAAAGTCAAAATCAAAGTCAACACTTAAGTGCGTTTCATATGAGCTCCGAACTGTGAGTGCGAATAAACTTGCTAATACATTTCCAAGCGCAAATATCAACAAATTCTTGTTTTAATTTTTAGTCTAAATTATTAAATTAAGCCAAAAGCTGTGTTTAGTGAAAGAAAACTAGATCAGACCTCAGCAGAACAGCTCAAGTGTGTGGAAGCTTCCGAAACAAGCAAGAACAGAAAAGTGCACGGTATTGGCCGTTGCATATCAACTGTGAAACTTTTAAATTTAAAAATGTTTGAAATGTTATTTTTTCCATTAATTGTCATTTCTAATTTATCTAAGTATCAATTCACACATTTTACATTCTTTCTTGTTTTTTCTTTATGTTTAATTCAAAAATATTAAGAAAAGTAATTCTGTGATAAATGTTAGCTTATTATTATCCTAAACAAAGAAATCAGCTAGTACTTTGACAATTATCATTCACTTGCTCCGCTTTAAAAGTAGGTGCAGGAAATATCGTTCTTAATTGTTCGGAAAAACGTCATGCAATATGGAACGCAAAGTCATAGAATGTAGATCAGTTTGAGGCAAAGTTTTTACTCATGGAACACACAATCCTGTAATTTTCTGTTCTTTTCTGAAATTTTCTGTTCGGAACGGATTCATTAAACACATTTTTTTATATTTTCTATGTGACCAACGAGATATTCTCTGCGAACTGTCAAACACATATTTTGTGGGCACCTATTTTACTAATTCTTTTTATGACAGTTGCCGTCTATCGACGACTACTGAAGTCAAAGATATATCAACATTCACGACCTTTCGCAATTCGCAGCTATGCAAGAAATTTCAAAATCAAGTTTGAATTTTTATTTAAAATAGATTTTGTACCCATTCAATGTCAAAACTAGTACCTGGAAAGTAATATTACCATGATCTTTGCGAATATCAGTTCTGAGTTCTAGCATGCTTCCTTACAAAAATTCATAACTGGAAAATATTGAACATCAAGAGCAAGTGCATAGGTATAAGTTCTAATAATCACAATGGCTGCTGTAACTTCCGTTATGTATTTCAGCTATACAAAAAAAGAAACTAGGAATTTTTACCAAAAGTAAAAAAAATAAAAAAAACATTTTTTAAGTTCTACTTCAAGAATATAGCGGAACCCTGAAGATTGGTTCACGGAACCCTAAAGTTCCGCGGAACACAGTTTGGGAATCGAGGGTCTAGAGACCAATGATAACGAGATGTATGTCATCGGGAAGATATTTGCATGTGCTGCAAAAGTCACTATAGCAGCTTATTTCCAATCACTGTGTGAACAAACTTATTTGCTAGCAAAGGTTTTATGTTTGTGCATTTGAGTATGGAAAAAATCTATGAAAACTGGTCTAACAAATACCAATAAAATAAATATAGTTGAAAAACTATTTTTACCAGCAAAAATATTTACTACAACAACTTTCTTATAATCAGTGTGTGGAAAAAGTTATTCGCTGTTTTGGTGAATTTTTGTAGAAAAAAAAAATAAGTGTGACGTGGGTAATAGTAAGTGAATAACTTTTCACACAGCGATTTGAAATAAGCCTTCATAGTAACTATTGTAAAATACCTTTTCAACGACATATGTCTCGTTGTTATTGGTGTTGTAGACTGTTTTGTTCTATTCTCCATTGTTCGTCTTCTTCTCCCTGGAATCCTTCTTCTTCTTCTTTTCCAAGCTCCTGGAAAAAGCCAAGGCTATCCCCTTAAAAAAAAGTAGGATGCAATGACCTCTATCAAATTATCGGCCTTTAAGTATTTTACCTTTTCTTTCAAAGGGCCTGGAAAAACTGATATTCAAACAGCTTCCCAATTTCATTGAGTTTCAAAATCGGCTGTCATCTCTGCAATCTGGTTTTCGAAAAAAAAAAATATAGTTGTGTCTCCTTTATATTAAAAGTGCAAGATGACATTCGAATTGGTTTGAATACTGATAAAGTATCGGTTTTAAGTTTACTTGATTTTTCAAATGTTTTCGGGTCAGATGACCAAATTGAAAAATCAATTATTTTTTTTCTTCCGCTCTTAAAATTATTAAAGGGTAAATTAGAATCAGTGTTGCCCTCTACTACAACTGTAGCATTTTTGTTACAGTTATTTTCTTCAAAAAGTCACTACGTACATTCGTATAATATTAACAAAACACTACATTTTCATAAAGTGGAAATATTTCATGTTTAAAAAAAATCCTTCTTTTAGGAAAAACTCACCACAGATTTGGAGTGGAGGAAACGGGTATTCAGTAATTTAATATCCAGTGCATATTTGATTTGTTTCCAATGATTGTTTTGTTTGAAAATTGCAGTTTTGTTTTCGAATTCATAATCCAATTCAGTGTAGCTATACTGTATACCTAAATTAATCACGCACAATATGCGTGTTTTATTGGAAAATATTATAGCTAGCGCAGTAATATTTCCATCGGTAAACAACAACAAATCCCAGAAAGTGTCGATATATAAGTCAGTACTAAAGTGGCTTTGGTGTTATCTACCGAGGGAAATTTAACTGCGCAGGCTATGGATCCTACACTATAACACACCTTATATTATATTTTTTTAAGTACCACTATATTAAAATATATTTTAAATCCAAAACACTACATTTTTGATCACTTAGGGGGGCAACACTGATTAGAATCCGATGGCAAGCTTTATTGAGGCCCTTACTTTTTAGCATGTTCATTACTGATATCGATGAAGATATTGAATACTTTTCGTACCTTTTTTATGCTGACGATTTGCAGATTTATTTATTTTTTCCTCTCGGCCTTTTGGAAGGCGCAATCAATAATATAAATTCAGATTAAAAAAGCATATGAGTGGGGATGCAGGTATTATTTAGTAATTGAATATGAAGAAAATTTAAAAAGAAAATTCTTCTGTTTGAGTGGAATGACCGAATTAATAATTCAAGTTAAAAGTTCAAATGAGCTCAACTCCATTGCGTTTCGCCCAGGTATGATAGTTGGGCTCATCAGTTAGATGACTATCATACCCTTCTAAGACTCAAATTCGTATCGATGATTACCGACTCACAGTGTCTCCAATGTTGTGATTTTTATATTAGTCGGTAATCATCGATACAAATTTGCGTCCTAGAAGGGTATGATAGTCATCTAACTGATTAGCCCAACTATCTCATTTAGAAATGTGAATGACATGATTTCGTATCAAATTTGGAAATTTTCAATGAAATTTCCTCATTTGGCCTAATTAAAACGCAGTATTAGAAATGAAAAGTTATGAATTTTAGCACCTCATATAACAAAAAAAAAAATGAAAAAAAAATTAATCTAAATGGGCTGTAATAATTGGTGAATTAATTTTTTGGAATGACCCAAATGAAGTGCCAAAAGTTTTTTTGTGACCTTGAAACGAATTTTAAAAGTTCATAAAAAAACTATGGCTGACCAATTACTGTTAATAGTTGACCTTTTATCACGATCTAGCGATCTTTCGAATGGTATACTTTTGTTTGTAAATTTTCCCTTAAACGGAGGTGCCAGGAATCGCACGAGTGACCTTGAAAAATTTTAAGCCTTTAATACAAGTTATCTAGGGCTGACCAATTTCTAGGACTAGTTGACCTTTTCTGACTGATTATTGACCAAACTCAAACATCAAATTTCCAGTACAAAGGTCCAGAGCCGAGAAAATATCAACTTTTTCTTAATTTCCCACTACTGAGGTGGCAAAAATCACGTGTGACCTTGAGAATCTGTAAGACTGATTACAAGTTATCTTAATGTGACTAATTTCTAGGACAAGTTGACCTTTTCTGAACAATTACCGACCGATTTGATGGCATTCTCTTTTTCAAAAATTCCCATAAATAAGGTTCCAAAAGTCCCCACTAAGAATTATCCTACGGAAACTCTGCTAATTTAATTTGGTGAAAAAAAAATGTTTTTCCTTATTTTAGATTTCTGCCTTCTATATGGAAGTCTAAATTTCTAAAATTTTCTTTTGACATCCAACATTTCTATAAACACGTAGGTAATTCAAGTATTGTAGTTGCTCAAACAACTTCCTGTAAGAATTTATTTTCATTTTGTCAAAGCTTCATTTTGACCTTACTGATACAATATTTGTTCACAGTTTGTCGTGTTACTTCCGGAACATAATGTTTGCCTTGTGGCAAAGTGCCCAAAGTACCTATCTGGAACATCGTGTAAGTACATCGTCGACGACGACAACAACAACAACAACAACCCACAATAAATTACACGAACAACTACTAATCACTTAACTATACATACATGTTCTAGTACTTATATTGTACACATAATAGCTCCTAGAAGAAATGCTTTCTAATACCCGCAATGAGTCCACTTGGATTAAAACAACATCAACAAATAAAAGAAAGAGTTTTCTTTGAATGGAGTGCCCAACCATATCGGTATCCTTTTGGTTGCCACAAACAAAATCACGTCTTAAGTCAAAAAGTGTCAAAGTTCGAAATGAAAAGCAAGAACAACAATCAGAAAATAAAACACAGACAAAAAAAACTCTTCACATCAAAGAATACTCGTATGTTTTCGGATTTAGGACGTTGACCTACTCCAATCCAGCTGTTGATTTAATTGATTTAGAAAACGTTTATTTATTTTTTGTTCTTTGCTGCTGGTTATAAGCCCTATGTACTCACCTATAGCCATCACCTAACCACCTGTGATTATTGTGACGTGTCTGAGCTTATGTTTCATTATTAATTTGCCCTCTTTTCTTCTTCCTTAGGTGGTATTTTGGCACGTGGCCAAATAGCAGCCGTTCCACTTCCAGGCACAAGTTATATAGATTGGGTTTTTTTTTATTCACGTCCAAATCAATCTGAGAAAGAAAATTATATAGAATAATATAAGAAGCGTGGTTGCCAAGTTGTTCTTTTTCTTTCTTTAACTTTACAACATAGTTTGTTTATAATTTAAAATAAAAGCTTATTGCATTCAATTGATTGTTGTATACAGCCTTAAAAATCATCTGAATCAGGGCCAATTTGAACCAAACATCTTATTAATAATCACTTTTTAACGAAGAAATTTTAACAAATTCAGGAAAGTGTTAAGCTGGCCATACCAGCGAAGCCACGCGATCCATTAAGCTCGGATGTTTTTTCAAAGTCAATCGAACCAAATGGATGGGTTGGGTCAGTCGTGTGTATAATAGGACCTAGAGATATGATTTTTTTTAACTTATTTTACTTTGAAAATGGAAATATGGCCAAATTGGCTTTTTTTTATTTCAAACCTAAAATAAGGCCAATTTTTCTCGGAAATAAAACCAAATGGTTTCTTTAAAAAATTTTCAAGGTGCCAAAAAATGACAGAATCTTGAAGAAATCCTATAGTTAATGTGCCCAAGCAGGGAGGTTGCATACATACCTCACTGTTTAGTTTATACGCCGCGATGCTTCCTCAACATCTTATCCAACTTGCTCTATGTGGACGATTCAATAACATTCCGAAAAGTAGAAGAGCCTGTGAGACAGCTGTTAACAGTCAATTCCAAGTTACCCGTTGCCAGGGGGACATACTAAAACCACAAACTGGCGCAATACCCCTGACAGAAGGTGCGCTCGCTGGTTGATCTCTGCTGGAAAATTGAATTGAATTGAGTAACATACAGTTTTATTGAATTATATTTTATTGAATTTTATTTAGTTTTAATTTGATAAAATTTAATTGAATGAACAATGAACGAATAATGAAATATTGGGGGTTGTTGGACGATCTATTGTGCCCCCACTTTAGACCGGATGACGTTGCTCATTCTACAGTTCTTCTACCAATTTTATTTCCCTAAGAAATTTAAGTATTTGGAGGACTTTTAGAGAGGAAAGATCACTCTCTTCTACCTGGTAGTTTCCCAGGTATTTTTTTCTGCATAATTGCATCGCATTTTCCTAGTATATGGTCTGGTGTTTCCTCATGTGTGCAGCAGAATCTGCATGTTGGACTGCTAACTGCACCAATGATAGTCAGATGTCTTTTAAGTTTACAGTGCCCGGTGAGGAGACCAGATATTTTCCTAAGGTTGTTTCTAGTTAGGTTGATGCATTCTTTAAATCGTGCTCGGTTGTAACTCCCAAGTAATAGTTTTGCCTGCCTTAGCTTGGGGAGTTCTTCCCAGTTTTTGGATCTTTTGGCCTCCTCCAGTTCTTTAATTTTGTGTTTTATCACATTTTCTCCTAAGCCACAATAGGGTTCAGGCCTCATTAAGGGAGTCATTTTCCCTATTTTTGCTAAGGAATCTGCTTCTTCATTACCCTGGACACCAACGTGACCAGGTACCCAATGAAGTGTGACACTATTGTTCTTGCCCAGGACATTCAGCTTGTTCCCACACTCCCAAACTACTTAAGAGCTGATTGCGTAGGAGCTCAGAACTTTGAGTGCAGCTTGACTATCTGACATAATGGCAATGTTTTGGTTTCGGTAATTTCTTTCGAGATTACGCTCTGCGCATTTTGCTATGGCGTAAACTTCCGCCTGAAAATTACTAGTAGACTGTCCCATCGGTATGGAAAGTTTGGTTCTAGGCCCAAATATTCCAGCCCCAGTCATTTAAGTTGTTCTCGATCCATCAGTGAACCACTTGATGGCATTTGGTTTGAGAGTATAGTTTACTGTTTCGCCTACCCACTCCTTTTTATTACTTAACTTAATTTCAAAATTCTTCTCGAAGTTGTATCTCTTAATCATGCGCATGCCATCTCTTGGAATGTCAATAAGGTTTATTACCGCTGACTTTGGGATGCAGTCCCAAACCCTGAGACTAATGCATTTACCAGTACCGGTTTCTTCTTTGGCAAACCTCATGATGGCTCCCTTTGCAGCACTTGCTATAGCTTCATGTAGGGGGTAAAGGATAACTTCCATGGCTACTGTGGGGCAAGTTTTCATTGCTCCAGTTATGCATAAGAATGCGAGCCCTTGGACTTTTTCTAGTGACTTCCTAGTGGTGAGCAATTCGGTTCTTTTATGCTATGCGACCGCACTGTAGGTAATGATGGGTCTTACCATCATGGTGTACATACACCAAAGGATGTTTGGTTGTAGGCCCATGATCTGCCAGCTAGTCTTTTGCAAATCATGAGGGCTTTTGTGGCTTTCGCGACGGTTATCGGGCACACCTTTCCTTACAAGGTATTGTCAAAAGCACCTTCTATATCTAGAAAGGCTGACAGTGCTATTTCCTTTTCGTCTAAAGCTTCCTGTAAGACGTAAGTGGGTTCAAACAGGGCGGTTTCTGTAGATATGCCCGCTCTGTAGGCATGTTGGCGTACATTAAGAGGCCTGTCGGCTAATACTTTCGATCTTATGAAGTTGTCGACTATTTTTTTCAGAGTTTTTAGTACAAAGGACGTTAGGCTTATCAGCCTAAAAGAATTATGGTGGGTTGTATCTTTCTTCCCTACTTTAGGAATAAAAATTACCTTAGCTCTTCTCCATAAGCTTGGTATATACCCAGGAGCTACACTGCTTCGTCGAAGTATGCTTGTTAGATAAGGCATAAGATAATCTTTACCCTGTTGTAATAGGGCTGGAAAGATAATATCTGTACCTGGTGATTTAAAAGGTTGAAAGGTGCTAATTGCCCATTCAATTATTTTGTGGAAATTTCCAAGAGGAGTACAATGAAGATGAGTGGAGTACGGGAGTACGGTGAATGCTATGTGGGTACGAATACTTCCTTGGTACTCGTTTCGACAGCCTTGACCATGGGTCATGATATCTGGATATGACAACACTACTTGTCAGGAGTGGTAGTGGAAACAAAAATTTAAATAAAGAAAGCTAGCATTTTATTTAAATCTCGAATAAGGAAATCTCTCAAATAAATAGTCTTGGTTTTCATAAGCTCGCAATCAAAAAAATTTTCTTTTAACAAACTCGCATTTATATCTCGCATCGAAAAATCTCGCAAATTTCAACATAAATCTCGCAATTTCAAATCACGCAAATTTTAATCTCAAAACAACGTCTCGCTCTGGTTTTCGCACTGGAAAATAAAAATCTTGCAAATGGAAACTAAAAACGAAAAACTGTTTTTTTTAATTTCTAGTGTCAGCAATTATTTTTGACAATTAAAAATATAACTTAAAACTAATTTCTTTTGTTAAAAAAAATATATAAAGTTTGTTTTAATAAAACAAAATTATATATTATTTTTGGTTCAAGTAGATATATGAATAAAATAAATTTTATTTTTTAGCAAGCGAAATGTGTTTAGCAATGCTTTTGTTAAAAGTATTTTCCAAAACTTTATTTATTTATTCAAAAGCAGGCCCATCCCACTTTGTTTTAAGCATGAAGGTTACTTACCTTGGAAGGAAACATAACTTTATAACCATGCCTGGTGAATGAGTCTATTCCCGCCCCTGTACGACACAGGCAACATTTTGTTTGAACAAAATAATTAAACAAAAATATTGTTTTTTTATCAAGACTTGAACCATTTTTGGACCCACCACACTCCGTTGTATCACTTGAGTACCTATGCAAAAATAGAAATACGAGCAAGACCTATTTTGAAATCAGAATTTTTTCTTACCAAAAGTCCTTCACAAACAAAAAATTTAAAAAATGCTGTCATCGTTTTTTCCACATTTTTACCCATGCCGGCAGTGAGCGTGTCCCAAAACCTAACCACGGGTAAATCAGTCGTCCAAGCGTAACACACGCAATGCTTTGTATTTGTATTATTTTTTTATCACACTAACAATGCATCTATAACTCTCAATAGATACAATAATTGTAGCTAAATTTTTTTTTAAAGTTATCTACATTTCTACTCTTGAGCATTTTTGTTTTCAATTTCATACTCGAGTGAGGCTCGCGGTGCGTCATGCGGCAGCGGCATCCAGATCCACTGGGATTGTAATGCTTCAGCAGTCAATTTTTCAATACTTAACTCAGTGCCGTTGCCGTGCTATAAGATGTTTCAATTTAAATCTGAGGTTAAATGAAACTGGTCAACCGGCTAACATCTCTACAAATAATGCCGGTGATAGTTGGCTTGAGATAATTATTAGTTCCGCTGCTGTTTGTATAGGTTTATACAAGTAGTAGCTTGGCTTTGAAAAAAAAAAGCAAAACAAATAATAATTGCCAGTGGGATGTGTAGCTATGGTATTGTATTTTTTCTTACAAGCGGAAATTTGAAGTATGTTTGTATTCTTTTTTTATTTTATTTTGCAATATTTTATAATGGCCCAGATATTGTTCTTAATGGATGAGGATAGTGAGGCCTTCTTATATGATGGGAGTTGAACTTTTATTGGACCGTATTATGTTCTGTAAAGTGGAAATGAAGAAACAAAGAGAAAAATGTTCTTTTTATAAAAAAAACAACATAAATTCAATTAAGATAAAATGAAGAAAGGTCAATGTGTAATTAGTTGAAGTCAGTGTTTAGAGGAGTCATAGAGCATTTCCAATTGAATAACTCTTCATGCTCTTCATTATAGAACATTTGTGCCAGATTAGAAATGTTTTCCGCATTCGCATAATATATGAGTTTTCATTCATTGTTTTAATTTGAATGCAACATTGTATTCGACCGTAAATATATATCGCAGCCTCATTACTTTAAATTGGACACCTGAATAGGAATAAGACCTATAAAGTAGTTGATGCATTTCTTGAGAAACCATTATATTCAGTTGAATGCTGTATAGCGGCTTATTAATTATGCACTTTCAGATCTCTTCTAACTGATAGGATTGACTTTATGGTAAGTATTGAAATGAGACCATACTTTTTATTTGTTCTTCAAAATTCTTTTCAAACACATTGTATCCGAGGTTTATAAAATTATCATTTTATAAAAATAAAAGGCTCCTAGTTTCAATGCAAAAAGTTCATATAACAGATAAAACAAGTCCGACATCAGCATCGTTTGATTCAATGAAACGGCCAAAAACTGTTTTCACTTATAGTCAAATGGGACCACGAATAAAAAACTAAAATCAAACTTTTGAAGCTCTTTTAAACGATATTAAAAAATTCATTTTGCACTGCTAACTTCAGTGTGAAGACTACATGACAGTCCTTTTTCTTAGAAACAGAGTTAGCTAGAAACTTGCAGTAAGCCTCCAAGTTTGCAGTCTTGTTTCACGCCCAGAACAAAATAATCTGTTCAAATTTTAAGTCAAAACTTGACGATAAATTTTGCACTTTAAATGCATTGTGATAGCACGGCTACATATTTGCATATTTTATGCATTTTAAGGGAACTTAAGGCCCAAATTTGTAAGTCCTAATTTTAGCAAACAAAATAAAAAAAAAAACAATATTTTTGGCACTCAATCCAAATCCGTCATCTGCTTTCTTCAATCAGCTCTGGTTTGTGAGATATTTCTTTTAAAATATTCAAAAAATGTGCTTTTTCGTTATTATTGAGTTTACATATCCAACAAGCTTTCTTTTCTTCAAAATTCATTAAATTTGCACTGTTAACCTCAGTGATTTGGTTTTGATCTTGATATTTTTTGAAATTTCAAAATTTCGGGTGATACTTATCTTGAAATGCAATTTAAGAAAGTTATTATGAATTTTGGAGAGGACTTTCGGTTGCTGAGAAAAGGGAATGTGTCATACTTACTTCAATGTGAATTTAGCACTTTGGGGTCCATTGCACATTCACTACCACTATTTGATGAACTGAAAACTTTGGGATTAGAAATGTGGAGAAAAAATGCAAAGTTCTGTCGTGATATCGTTTGGCTCAGTGCAAATTGTAATGCCAAAATTACTGACGTCAAATTTATCAATTTTTTTTTTTTTTTTTATCCGATGGAAATCTTTAGAAGACACTCGGTAAGAATCGGTACCAAGTAGTGTGGGACTCTTACCGCACTAAAACCACCGGTGAATCAGGACCAATCTATGAAAGATCGACAAATGATTTTTCTTTCTTAATTTATAAATCGCATTGTGGGAAGTTTAAGTTATAACACTTTCCATAGCTTTTAGAACATCAGCTCATGAGGCTTGGTTCTTCATAATCTCCGAACATTGTCTCGTACATTTAAGACGGTCTCCATTTCGGAGTTGGTATGACTGTGCAGTCGCTGGTTGTGTGATACAGCGTGTTTTTTAACCACTTCTGTAACCATTTCAATTTGAAGGTCACGATGTAGATCGCTATTTCTTATATACCAAGGGGCATTTATTATTCCGCGAAGGACCTTGCTTTGGAATTTTTGGATGGGTTCAGCATTTGTTTTCTTTTTACAGCCCCATAGTTGGATGCCATATGTCCAAACGGGTTTCGGTACTTGCATGTATAACATTAGCTTGCTCTGGATAGATAGGTCAGAGTTCTTTCCTAGTAACCAGTACATTTTTCTGTACTTCAAGTTAAGTTCGTCTCTTTTCTTTTTGATGTGCTCTTTCCATTTAAGCTTTGCATCAAAAGTCATTCCAAGGTATTTGGCAGTATTGGAGTACCGTACTGCTGTACTAATTATAAGAATTGGAACATTGTTTATTTTTTTGTTAGTAAAGTTTATATGCGTCGATTTTGTTTCATTGAGTTTGATTCGCCATTTTTGCGTCCAATCACTAACTTTATCGACTGCACTTTGCAGTTTTTGTGTAGCCTTCGTAACGGATTTATCTGGCACCAATATTGCAGTATCATCAGCAAAGGTGGCCATGATAGCGACCACTGAAATATCCCTTGTGTATAACAGATACAGGGTTGGTCCTAAGACACTTCCTTGTGGTAGACCGGCTTCAATTTTCTTTAGTTCCGAGTAATTTTGGTCGTACCGTACTCTAAAGAGTCGGTTCGTAACGTAGGATTTCAGTATTTCGTAGTACTGCCTGGGAAGATCCCTTTGCAGTTTGTACTCAAGTCCCAAGTGCCAAACCTTCTCAAAAGCTTGAGCAACATCTAAGAATATAGCAGAGCATACTTGTTTTTCTTCAAATGCCTTTTCCACAACATCCGTAATCCGATGCACTTTGTCTATCGTGTCTATCGTGGAATGTTTATTTCTAAATCCAAACTAATGGCTCGGAATTAGTCTTCTTTCTTCTATTATTTTGCTTAGTCTTTTCAGAAGCAGTTTTTCGAAAACTTTTGCCATGATTGGTATAAGCGAAATAGGTCTGTAAGATGTTACTTCTGTTGGTGGCTTACCTTGTTTAGGTATAACAATGACTTCTGCAATTTTCCAATGATGTGGCACATATCTTTGTTTAAGGCATGCATTTATTATAAATTTGAGTTTTTCGATGAAACTGATTATCGTAAACTAAAGTTCAGTCAATCAATGGTGCTATTGCAATGATTTTAAAATTAATTTTTGACCAAAAAATAGAGGTGTATTGAGTTGCCCCAAGATATCACGATTTCCCAGGTTCCCCTTTACCAACAACTCAAAATGGCTAGGTATATCTGTTAAATTCTTCTTTGTTTGTGTTTGGTCCGGTGTTATTATTAATAGGCTATATGATTATATCTCTTGAAAAGGAACTAAGACGTTGATGGGTTTTTATTATAAAAATCAATAATTGGGATATTGAATATGAGGAAAACGAAGAGTGCTATAAAATTAGAGGGTGCATTTTGGAGAAGGGGGAGCGGGGGAGTTAGATGCAAAGATGTTTGCATATTACTCGAAAACGAAGAAAAATTTCAAGATAATGTTGAAAATCTTTTCTAAGTCAAAATGGATCATTTAAAGACTGTTTTTTAATTTTTTAGTTACATTAATTTAAAAAAATCATTTGTTTTTTTTTTGTAACTTATTTGTCTATAACTTTTTCACCTTTGGTGGGGATAGATAAGCCATTGCTCAGTATAAAAGGAAGACGATTTAATTTTCTTTAAAAAGTTTTGGATACAAATCGACCGAGAAACGGTCGCTCACACTAAGCTGGTTTTAAGATTTAAAAGTAAAATATATGGCATTTATGACTATTTTGAGAAACTTGTAAGATGATTTGCTCAAACTGGGTGCATGATTCAAACTTGACCATTGAAGTAAAAAATAATAAGGGAATTAAAATTTTTCCCAGTTTAAGGGTTACCATATAATTTTTTTCAAAGTTTAAGAAATTACCAAAAACAAAGTGCCAGCAAGTTTTTCGTTAGATAGAGCTTGCTATTCGAGCTCAAGGTTCTTAAAGCAAGTATTATAAGAAATTCTTGTTTCAACACCCAAGAAACAATTTTAGCTGTTTAATTGCTCTAAAAGCGTTTGTAGAGCTAATCTTAGAGCTCGTTGATTTCAAAAGAAGCTCTAGATACACTTCTAAAGCAAGTGCAGAGCTTGCCTACAGCGAATTCATTGAGTTTGAGAGCTAATATTTGCTCGAAACCAGCTCTTATCAGTGGCTTGTAAGGCCTTGCAGCTCTTAGGTATATTATTTAGAAATCTTTAAAGCAACATTTTTGACAGCACTTTGTTTGTATTAGTTTGGGTTTGTGTAATACAAATTACAAAGTAAAATAATATTGGAACGATGTATTATATGTGTGATAGTAACATTTGAGAACTTTATGTGTTGTGATGTCGCAAATGAGTAAAATATTCCTATAGAAAATATAAGTGAGAAATGAAATTAATTATTTAACTGTTCCATCTTAGTGAATTTTTAGTGCGCGATTAGATTTATCAAACATGTACTGAATGCACTTCGCAAAATTACAACGCGCCTTCGAAATTCTTTATATTACGCAGTGAAATGTTTAAAAAATTAACTTAAGCAACACAGAAATCTGTTACAAAAATTTATTTAAATATCTGAAATAAAATATTTTTGTTTTCATTGCAATATTTGCAATATTAAGTGTGTTTTATATTGAAAATAAAGGTTTTTAATTCGTTTCAAATAAAATAAAGAAAATTGTTTCAATGTTTTTTTTCTGTCACCATATTTTTAACGTGAAAATAGTTTGTCTTCAATAGAACTGCAATATGGATATTGTAGAGCTAGTTCCCACAAAATGAGAGTTTTGTGTACAAGGCTAAAATAGAAGGGTGTTTCGAAAATTGAAAGTTTTGAATAATTTTAAATCGTGGAAAAAATGTCTTATTTATTTATTAACAATTGAAGTGCATTATGGTTTCTCAGTAAGCAAGCACATGTACGACTCAACCGTTGATTTAATTTTATTTTAAAACATTTTATTAAAGTGTTCAATTGATTTTAATAAAATTTTTTAGAAATTTCGGATCTAATTCGACAATTACGGTGCATACTTGGTATTGCTTAGAAATATATAGGAACTAATTTATTTTCTAGTTTTGGTTTGACTTTTCTCGGTTAAACTATCTTTATTATATTTTATTGTGAAACACCCTACTAATATGAGAAAGGTTTAGTATTAAGCTCTATAGTCGTTTTGCTGTAGCTTTGTTCAGCCTTCAAATTTCACAATTCTCAGAGAGATTTCCAATGCGCATGCGTTTGTGTGAATGTATTAGTAATTTAGCTCTACAGCCGTATTCTGTGTAGCTATTTTTTGACATTTCTATAGATTCATGCAATAGTATTTTAAATATGAGTTTTAAGAAGCTCTACAACGCTTCTTTAAATGCTCATATTAATAATTTGCTCGTTTAAAGAACGTTGAACGTTATTAAAGAGCATATTTTTAAATCTTGAGACGTTATACAAATAATGGAGCTTAATGTGTATTGGAAACTCGATTATGGAACAAAATTTTTAAATAAATATTGGGAGCTGTGAAATAATTTGTCTTAGAACAATAGTATCAGATTTCACTGCTTTCAAGCTGCTAAAGAACAGTTTTGCTTCGATTAGCTCCAACGATGTTACTTGGGCAACCAAATTATCTGGTATTATTTTTTTCAAGTCCAAGATGGTATAATTAGCTAATATACGAGTATGTTCAAAAACCTGATTTTTTGGAGCCAGTTTATTGTTTTGGAAATTATCTTAAACTTTGAAATATTAGATGGCAACCCTTAAACTGCGAAAAAAATTTTATTTCTGTATTATATTTACTTTAATAGTCAAGAATGAATCATAGACCCAGTTTGATCATATCATTTTACAAGTTTCTCAAAAAAGATATAAATACCATATATTTTACTATTAAATTGTAAAATCACCTTAATTTGAGCGACCGTTTCTCAGTAGATTTTTATCCACATCTTTTACTGAATATGTCATTTTAAAGAAAATTAAATCATCTCTCTTTTATAAGACGTAATGCCTATACCTATCCGCGCAGGTAAAAAAGTTATAGGCAAATAAATAAAAAAAAAACAACAAGCAATTTGATTAAATTAAGGTAACTAAAAAATGTCTACAAAAAAGGTTTTCAGCATTATCTTAAACTTTTGCTTCGTTTTCGAATTATGTATATGCAAAAATGCGAAAATGGTGCTTCTGCACTCTCCTTCCAAAATACACGCCCTAATTAAATAGCACTCCGCGTTTTTTCCATCTTCAATGACCCATTTATTGATTTTTACAATGAAAATCCATGAACGTCTTATTTCCTTATTGCCTTGTTTTTTAGGATATAGAAATCAATAGCCAATAAGAAGACTATCGTTTTTTTCTCGTGCGTTGAAGTTTAAAACGTTGTCCAAATTTGTAGGAAATGAAATAAATTATTATAATTATATTTTTATTTTTTTAATATAATTCTAATAATGTTATTTTCTTTTATTGCAGAGATCCCAGTAAAATTGGAAATAAAAGAGGTAAGTCGTTTATACAAAAATAACAACAATTATTTTCATAGAATCTACTGAGTTTTGATTTTGGAAATAAAATGTTTTCGTTTCATACTAAAATATCATTTTCATCAATGTGAAAGTTTTTTTGTTCGAATTTCCCTAAATCATGCTCAAATTTTACTGAAATTCATAGCAGGGTTGTAAAAGAATGCAATCTTTTGTGAGCGAAATATTTTGAAACTTCTATTGAAAGATTGCATTCATTAAATTCAAATTGAGAGTGTGACTTCAAATCCTGGAATCAGTTTTCATTTAACATTGAATTGATTGAAATAATTGTATCCCCAATTGATTTAACAGCAATTGAATGGAATCTTTATGGGATTCATATGAAAGGGGATTGAATCGAAAATAATGTAAAAGAATGCAAATGAATGAAATGAATACAAAGAAATGCACAAGGAATGGGAAGAAAGTGTAAATTCCTTAATGATTGCATTCATTATTATCAAATTATTGCCATAATTTCAAATAAATGGTGACAGCAAAATTTGAAATCGCAGTTTTTAAGTGAAGTCAATGCATTCATTGATTGAATTAAATCAATAGTTTTTATGATTGCATACATAAATGGACTCATTCATAATAAGACAACCCTGATAGATAGAATATTTTAAATGAGGCTAACAGGTGCAAGGGGTTCCAGTGACGCTGACGGGTAGAGGCTAGTTACATAAAAATTAAGGTTTGTTAAGTCATCTTAAATAATTATCTGAAAATTGATTTTTTTTTTCCTCGCGAATGGAATACGATTTCAGATTGATTTCTCGTTTATATTGTATTGGTGTATAATTTGTGTCTGTGAAGCTGTGGCGATTCAGACTTTTCAAACTGATGGCCGTCAATTGTTCGGGTGTGTAATGGTGTTAGTAAAAGAGGGGTAAATCTGTCAAAAAATCCAGATCTGCAAAATTAATTTTCGACCAAAAAAAAATTGATTTCTTTTAACCATTGGAAGGCCTTAAGTGTCGAAATCGGAAGGGGAAAAAAATTTATTTTTGTTACCAATAGAAAACCTCATAAAACTTTTAATTTTAAAAACACTTTTATTAAATTTTGTACCTAACTAACTTCGATTGGTTGAAGATGGGGCAGCTGAAATATACCTTTACCTTCTTTTATCTAACATACAGTTTTTGTTAACATCAAGATGAAGAACATAACATTTCCCGAATGAATGAGTGTTGAATTTAAAAGTAAAATAAAAAATAAACGAATTTGGTGGTTCAACAGCTCTTGTGGGGAGCCAGGGCCTAGTGACTTACAACTCTCAACCATTCCTGTGTGCGTGTTATTGGCAGAAATGGAGAGGAGCTACAATGTTTTGGCGAGTCTAAACGGCTAAATGAGAAGCACTTACTCATGATAAGTAATACTTTAGAGGAATTGTCAGTTCCTCGCAAGAGACAGTATCTCTGAAAAACATTTCTGTTCTTAGGTGGAAGCGGCTGGGATACGAACCCAGACCATCGTCATGACAGTCCAGTATTTTTTTTTCTTATAAATACATTTTTTTATAATTTCATTTTCTTAAAACTATCTTAAAGCTAGACAACATTTTATAAGAACTAGCCTACTTATCAATATCTTAAAACTAACTTACTGGTCCTAATCGAGAGCTCTAAGTTAAACTATAATAACTTAATGCTAATGCCTTTTGGCTTAAGAACTATAAGTTTTCTTAAAACTAAAATTAGTATCGGTTTTTATTTTACCACTATTCAACCAGGTATTTCACGAGAAATGCAAAAGAAGTTTTTTTATCCAATGGAAATCTTCAAAAGACACTCGGTATGAATCGGTACTGAGAATACTGTGGGACTCTTACCGCACTAAAAGCACCGTTGAATCAAGACCTATCTATGGAAGATCGACAAATAATTTTTCTTTGTTATTTTAAAAATCATATTGGGAGAAGTTTGAAGTTATAAGCTTTTAGACCATCAGCTCATGGGGCTTGGTTCTTCCTAATCTCCAAACATTATTTCGTACATTTAAGACGGTCTCCATTTCGGAGTGGGTATGACTTTGCAGTCGTTGATTGTGTGATACCTAGAGCGGAGCATGTTTTTTAACCACTTCTGTAACCATTTCAGTTTGAAGTGAAGGTTACGATGTAGATCGCTACTTCTTATGTACCAAGGGACATTTTTTATTCCACGAAGGACTTTGCTTTCGAATTTTTAGAAGGGTTCAGCATTTGTATTCCTTGTTCAGCTCCATATAGTTGGATGCCATATGTCCAAACGGGTTTTAATACTAGCTTGTATAACATTAGTTTGTTCTGAATAGAAAGATCACAGTTCTTATATAGTAACCAGTAAATTTGTCTGTAGTTCATGCTTAGTTCCTCTTTTCCTTTTTGATGCACTTTAAGCTTTGTACCCCAAGCCATTCTAATTCCATAGTTATTGGCAAATATTGGATTAAGTTATGTTCTGCTGTACTGATAATAAGATTTGAAAAATTGTTTGTTTTTTTTCGAATAGCTTTTAGCCTTTAGTCCTACAACTTTACGTTTCGTCCGGTTACATCAATTCTTTGTCAAACATCCACTGTAAACTATATCCAAAAAGATTAGAATTCCTAATCATTAAGCTGGAAATTTTTTGCCCAGGGCTAGGCATAGTTGCTGTAACAAGGTTTTCATAATACAAATTCTATTTACTACTGAAATAAATCAGCCAAGTAGAAGACTTAGCAGTAAGGATTGGTCTTGTTGAAATTAAAGAGGTGCTCAAAGGAACAAGGTTTGGGTAATGGGTACTTCCTTTTCAAAAAGCCTATGTCCGCATTAAATAAGAAACAAAGCGGTCGGAACCCTCAAAGTGTACTTTTTTAACGATTGTTCCTGGCACAAAACTCTGGGAACGAAACGGACTCAGCCCTCAAAAAATATAGGAGAACCCTAGCCACTGAGCTTCTTGAAGAGAAGTTGGAAGTTTTATGAAAATTCCTTATTGACTTACATAGAATGTCGAATGCTTGATGTCAAACCCTTGTTAGCCCGTTTTGAAAAAGTGCTTAAAAGACACAAAAAAGCGATTTAAAAGGTAATAAAGGTTATAGGTTTTAAAACTGGTAAATAGAACCGAAACAAACAACACAGTTATTCGAGACATTGATATTTGAATTCAGTGATTTGTTTTGATCTAAAATACACTAAAATGGCATTTTAAGCCGACGGATATGTTGTTTATAAAAAGGATAATTTATTAAAAAAAAAAACCTAAGGTGGGCTTTGCACTTAGTTATGCTTTTCTTACCTTTCCTTATTGCATTTTCTGGGAAAAGCCAGTGTAAATTAAAAGTGTGATGATTTGTATCAACAAACGAATATACTTCAAAAAAATTAACTATAACACCAAATTGTATTCAAACTCAATTCATAACCTTTTACGGTTCAAGTCTCATTCTCATTAATCTCAATCTGAACTATAAACTGAAGAAACCATCATTGAGCCTTAATTTTCCTTGCACCACCTGCAGCCTGCATTGTTTCACTTATCGTCAGAAATTTAAGTGGTTAAAAATATATTTAATTGAACAATCAATAAAGCTTTCAACATGATCGATTTTCAATTACTCAGAGCAATCACACAAATTTAATAAATCAATAAAATAAAGTTTTAAAATTTCCTTTGTTTCCGCAGAGTCAACACGCACTTAATATGTGTAATGTTATTAACAAACAGCAGATGTAGTTGTTCACTTAAAATCAAAATATTGAATGCTTAACAAAGGCATATAAATAAGCAAATGATGTTTTTACATTTTTTTGTATTTAAATAAATTTAACTAAGTGGCACAATAATTCAGGATTTACCATATACAAACTGAACAAATAAACATTTTCATTTATGATAAAATAAATCCAAAATACAAATAAATATACGAGTATTTATAATATGGTGTCTGTCTGGACTGTCTGCCTGTCCATCTCATCTCTCACTTCATACCTCCTGTGAATTTAATCAATTTAAAGTTTAAAAGCTACATGTATTTATTAGTCCATTCATTTGTTGAATTATTTATTCAATCAGATGTGAACAAAATAAATACATATTATTGAAAAAAAATGTATGCGATAAAACAGAATCTAGAGCTGCATGCAAGCTTCAAAACAAATTGAATTAACTAAGAGAAACACTAAAAATGCCTAGGCACGTACTGTGGTACTGTTTGACATTTTTCGTTGCTAAAATAATAAATATTCTTACATAAACTAAGCTATACATATTCACAAGAAAAAACATAAAAAGTTTCTAAAGAAAATCACTCTTAGAAAACCTCCTTCCCTTAACAAACTTACTACTTATCTTCTAGGAACTCTGTTAACTACATTAAAGCTTTTGTTTTTCGAGTTTAAAGAATTTGTACAAAAAATTATTTAACTATTAACTTTTGTTCAGATTTAAAAAAAAATACCCTGATGGTTAAGTCTGTGTTAAGACTCTACACTTCTGCTTTGAGTTTATGAAAACAAAGAAATATTTAGGTAAAAATTTTATTCAATTAATGATGCTAGCCTTATTACACGGCGACTTTTGAGTCATGACTTTTTTGAAATTTAAATAGTGCGAACGTGAACAAACATCTGAACTCAACTTCCCACTCATATGATTTTGCAAAAAAAAAACTCATTCAGTTAAGGCACAAATTACACATATTTTAACAATATTGTTGCGTGCAAATTTTTATAGTATCATGAACTAAAAAACAAATAATATTTAATATAAAGTTTGGTTGCCATATTTTAAAGAAAAACTAGTTCATAAATATTTTTAAGCCACTTTAAGTTGTGTTTCCATATTTTTTATTATGTATTAAAACCCATTAGCTTCGCGTTATATCAACTTCATTAATTATTAAATATTAAAAATTATTTCCAGAAAATGTTTAAGATTCAGTGAAAAATAATAGCGTGTACCTTTTTAATTAAAAGATTAAAAATGAAAAACAAACATATATGGGTGTTAGTATACATTTTAATAATAAAATTTTTATTAATTGTTTATAGACACATTAATTTAAATCAATTTGATGAGAGCAGGCAACTATAAATAAATACGAAAATATAAAAAAAAGATGTTTTTTGTAGAAAGATCTGTGGAGAGGATAGTGTTTGCGGCAATCGCAACTCGCTTCATCAATTAACATTGAATCTTGAATGAATTTATTGGAAAAACAATAATTTACTGCACTTTTAAACAATCTTTGTTTGTTTGGACTAATTTTTACATTTAGTTTAAGGGAGCCAACTTGATCTTGGGAGTCCTTAAGTAAGACAAGGCTAGGCCATTGTATGTATGTAATTTTACTCTCAACAGATGCATATTTTACATGATCATTTTGTGCATAGTGTTGTTTCAGCCAAAGCATCGGGATGTTATGAGTACAATGGACTCGCTTAGAGGCAAATATTTTCTCTTTGACATTATTGAAGATAAATGGCATTAAAATATTGAACAGAAACTGCAGAAGCACGAAGCTTCAGAATGGTATGAAAAGAAAAAAGCAGTAACTGACATCTTAGAAAGCACAATAATTCTTAGATTGAAGATATTTATATTTGACAAAGAAGCTTTGAAGATGTCACAAAGTGGCCCGTTTGTTGAATTTCGGCGACAAAAATTATATCCCACGCCAAATATTAATGAAAGTTTAAACTACTTATTTTTTTCTGCCTCAAACATGCGTTTCACAATTAAGGTCGGAACATGGTCCCAAATTTAAAAACAAAAAAAAATTAAAAATGCCAAAAATATGTGCTTGAATGTATATGTAGGTACCTACTTTCATATAATAATTACTTTAATACGAGATGATAGTTCAAAATATATAAAATATTTACACCTAACCTTAACTTAGCAGCTGAAGTAAGCTTGGCGGTTTCCAAAATTCTTCCCCAAGAAGCAAAAAAACTTGGGGTTATAAAACGGTCGGAGCTCTCAAAGGAAACCTTGTCAAGCCAGATTCTTGAAGAGAAACTCAAAGGAACAAAACGGTCAGGAATCCTTATTGGAAACCCTATGTCCTCGGCAAATGAGAAATATAGCGGTAGGGACCCTAGAAGGAAAAACTTGTCCAAAGGAGCTTCACACAAACCACGGAAAGAAACGTTCGCAACCCTCAAAGTACAATCTTGTCCAGTGCAATTCTAGAAGAGGAGTCCAAAGGAACAAAACGGTTGTACCTGGCACACAACCTATGGATAGAACCGTTCAGAACCTGAACACTCCGAGAAATGAAGCAGCCATTAGATTAAGATAAGATGTAAACAAAATGACAATTAAATGTAAATTAAGCAAAAATTATCAATGTAAAAAGTAAGGCCCCTATTGTGCCAACATATATTTAATAATCAATGTATACTTTAAGATAACTAACGTTAAAGCAAATTGTAAATAATAACCGTTCAATAAAAAATCTTGTAAAAAAAATCTTGCAACTGTTCTGAACTCTCAAAGGAGAAACCTTTGTCCAGTAAACCGCTAAAAGAGGAGTCCAAAGGAACAACAAAACGGTTATCCCTCCCACACAAACCAGCGAAAGAAATGGGCGGTACTTTCAAAAAAGAACCTTGTCAAGTGAGCTTCTAGAAGAGGAAGTCAGAGGAAGGAAACGGGTGAAATTTCTTATGGAAATCCCTATAGACTTATATTTTAAGCCTATATAATATCCTATACTATTATTCACCCTAACCTAATTGGTAATTCTTATCTAGCAAAAGATAATTTCATAGCAAAAAGTAAGATTTGGCTCTGCGTTAACAACTGTCACCGAAACGCCTTGTGAAAGGTCTGTGTTACGGCCCGATCTTTAACTCTCTATACTCTTGATTAGTATCCATAACTGGACTAGAAGAAAAGACAATTTTGACATTTTTCTTACTTCGTCTTATCACATTTGCTGGAATAAGCCACAGTGAATCGTAAGAATGAAATTCAAATTTATATGTGTTTTGATGATTTGTATGTTTGTTCATGATATCGTTCATGAATCGTAAGGCAGGTGTCATATGATGTATGCACTAAATGAAGTCAGAATATACAAAAAACTAATTAGGTTATATGTAGGAGTTGCAACGGTTCGTTACAATCTGATAGCACAATTCACGGCCAATTCATCCAGATTTCTGAGAGATATTATTTTTCACCGTACTAAATACCATTCTTTTATAATTCATATTGTACATATAGCGAAAAAAGTTGTCATTTAAAAATCGAGTGGTCTTATTAAAAGACCCTTCATTTAATATCCGATATTTAATGAATGTAGGCCGTTTTCACCAGCTATTAAAAAGTTTTTTTTTCCATTCTAGAAATAGATAATAACAACCAAGATATATTTTTCAATTTTTAATTAAATAAATTTTCCAATGTAATTTTTTTTTGTATAAATATGTAATCCATATCCATACTGCACTGTTTCTTTGTGAAATAACTTTGAAAAAAAAAAAATAAATTTAAGATTTTAATTAGCCTTATAAAATAACACAAATTTTTTGTCAGCTGCACAGGATATTTACGTTTAAAGAGGATAAACCCTCACCCTCACCCTCATCCTTATCTCTAAATTAGAAAAATATTACTTTTTTAAAGGACTTTACATGAAATTACTCATAAATAAACCCATTCCTATAGACAAATTAAAGAAAAAAGGACATACTTTTCGTTTTTTTACTCAAAGGGTAACTATACGGTAAATTGGGTCACAGATTTGGCTAGCCAACCCAATTCAAAAGTTAATATTTACCAAAAATATGAATATTTTCATATAAACATATATGTATGTACCTAAGCATTATTCGTGTTGCTTAAACTCTTGCAACATTTTAACTAAAGAATAAAAAAAAACATTAACAATGTTACTGCTTCTGGATTTGATAAAAATGAGAGAGAGAGAGAAGTACGCCCATAAAAATTAATGAGGAAAAAATCTTTCGATGATAGTAACCATGGGTCCAAGAGACACCACATATTAAACATGTGTCTTTAGACCCTCACTCACTTTACATGGTTTATAAAAGGTCCTTTTTTAACCAAACATTAACCAAAATAATAAATATCATTGTATGTTTTCAGTGAGGTAGAAGATTTTTAATTTTAAAGGTTCGTAATTCGTACCTCAGCAACTATTCGATTTTGATTAAATTTATATAAATATATAATGTTACCAAGTTAGTCCTTCCATTCTCTTTTATTGGCTTTTAACAGCTTGCATTATTAAGAAGGATGAAAGCTCTAACTAAAATTATTCTAGTACAGGTATAAAAGTACCATTCTGTTTCATTTCAGTTCAAAGTAGGTATATCAGCCTTTGGCCGTCTTTAAGCAAAGCAAATTAATTTCGTTTTCAATAATTAAGTTAACAATCTCATGTGACTTCAGCGTGAACCTCCAACACTGCGGTCTCTAGTCTTTGTTCAACTTCAATTACGGTAATGAGCTAACAATTTAATTTATATAAAATAAAAAAAGAAAAAAATACCAGCTAATGTCTTATCACGATTTTGCAAAATTTGATTACACCTTGGCTCTTATAAGTCTTCAAATAAACCAAAGCGCTTCCACTTTCTTATTAAATTTTCAATTTTAGATCCTCATTAATAATTCCCAATTCCCAGAAACATTAGTGACGAGACGACGACGATGACGATGATGATGATGATGATAATGTTGATGACTACGGCAATGGCGGCGGTTGTGAGTTAAATATATTTTAAACAATTTCTTCAAAATGAATTTTACAAGCTGCCGATTTGTAGCAGTCCTTCACTTCCCGTCTATAGGGATAGGAAAATCAATTTTTGCCAAGAAAGTTTATGCGCGAATATTTCCCAAAGCGAATATAATAACTCAATTATTAATATCGACGATTCGAGTTTGTGTGGAATAAATTAGCAATTAAGATGCAAATGAGTAGATGAAAAAGCTAGGTTTTATACCGCAATTGAAACGAAATGAAAATTTCTTACTAATAGGAAAATCATATTTACATTGAATGACCGGATTATGGAAAAGTGGAAGTGGCGTGATTGAAAAACATTGCGCTGAGGGTGACGTCAAACCTTTTCATTATAATGAAGGTAAAGGTACACCAACTATGTACTCTTGTTAAATGACTATGATATAAAAAAAAAAACTAATTCTAGAGCAACGCATGTTAGGTAAAGAATATTGTTTTGTAGTTTAACATTTTATTTACTTTGTACTTACCTATTGAAGTTTGAAATGTAATTACTATCCTAATGAAAAAGGGCTGTTAACCGGTTGGATGAAGGCAAATCTTTTAGTACCTTAAGAAATCTTCCCCAGGTATTTATGAAAGTAAGGAATCAACCCTTTAACAGGTATTTTTTATGTCTTATACCTAATACAGTTTTTGGTTTAACTTTTAAATTAATTTCAAATTTAATAGCAAAACTGTGTTGGAAAATTTTCTAAGAATTTACTCGATGAGTTAATGAGTTAGAGCCAATTTTTCAGTACAGAGTTAACTCTGGGTTAGATCAGAGTTATCTAATTGCTTATCTTAAAAATGAACCCCGATTTAATTAAAAAGTATAGTTTTTCAGTTGAGTTAAATTTATCTATCAGCTGTCAAAAATCTATTGAAATTTGAAATCGATGTGTGACACTATGTATGTATATCCCCTTTTTCCACCTTTAACTATCAAGATTGAGATGGCGCACAGTGCGTCGATTGTATGGAGATGGTGGACGAAAATCAGTTTTTCAAAACTAATTTGCAAAAAAATTTGTTGTAAATGGGTGATTCTACAAAAATTTCAGTAAAATGATGATAATTTCGACATAATCTTTTGGAAGCAAAAAGTCGTAAGACCTTACTATACATAAACTTTAGAACGTCCTTTCACATAATTGAAAACGGCCAGTCAAAAAAATTAAAAATAACGATTTTATAGCCTTTTCTGAAAACAGGTGTTCCAAAGAACTGTACATTTTTAAACTTTTAATTCTTTTAAGTCAATTTTTTAAGAAAATCATATCCCTCACTTTAATTGAGAGAAATATACCCCACGCAACACAATTTTTTTGATCGAACCTGTGCCCTCTAGCAATTTTATACAATTTATGCAAAACACCCTGTGTAAATTATCTTTAAATTTCTTAACCACTTAAAAATAAGAGTAAGTTCATGCAATCGAAACCTGCCTTATTTTAAATGTATTTTAGAAGAAAATCAGCATTTTGTGAGCATTTTTGGGGCCTCAAGAGAAAAAATCCGTAATTAAAGGTCAGGGGACTGAGGCCAGGGGACTGAGTATTTTTATAGTTTTTGCCACTGAAACATGTTAACGTATTCTACGGAAAAAATAAGAAAAATTATATAACTAAAGTATTACTTATTAAATACTTATAAAATTAATTACGTATTACTATTAAAATGCTAAAATATATACCTACCTGCTTACTCATAAATATTTTCTGTAAACACTCATCAGGGGACTGAGAAACTGAATGGACAATCCATGACCTCTCCGCACAAATGCCTTCTTAACAAATGATATAGCAAGCGGGCGTAAGATACGAAAATGTTTTTACTGTCACCAGACTAAAAGCTTCATGCTGTTAGATCTGAAATTTGGATTGTTTTCAAAGTTAAGGATATTTTTGACTGCTCCAATCGGTCAGGGGACTTATTAGAAATCCGAGGGACAAAGTTCTATGATTTTTTTTTTGTTATTTAATATAATAGTACTAAATATATACTTTTAATGTTTATTGTGGTTTTGGAACTTAAATAAGAGAACTGTAAGAATGTTTCCCTTCGAAAACGAGCAGGGAACACGTCAGGGGACTGATAATTAGACCCTTTGAAGAATTTTTTGAGTAATGAAAATATGTCAGATCTTACTAATTTTGTTTGGCCATCTAGACATCAATAAGATTTGTAGTTTAAAAAAAATCAGATAGAATACTTGAACAATTATTAAAATATCAACGGAGCCGTCAAAAACTCCATCATTTGTAGAATCACCCATATGGGAATTTTCGCGCCCCTAGTTTTGTATATATGATTTATATCTTAAAAAGGGCTTGCACGATTTAAATAAAAAGTAGGAAATTTAATTTTACAGGTGAGTTCAAAAAAACAGAAAAGTTTAAAAACAATCCGCTTATAGCCACATTTTATAAACCGTTTATAAACGGTTAAGATTTGAATAATATTTCGAAAACTTGAATTAAATAGTAAGTTTATGTAAACAAAACATTGTTAATTCTTTTTGCCTCTGCTAAACCTCCTTTATATTGCATTACTTACGTGAAAAATATTAAGAAATACATGATTTTAGAAAAGATTCGCAAACCGTCGTTTTTTTTAACGCTTCTATAAATACGTTATAGGGTCTTTTAAACAAGTTCCTGGTTCATCAAGAGGCATTATATTTGGCAGATAGTTTGAAATGCTACCTGGAAATGTAAATACAAGCCTCATGGCGCTTCTTGAAGAGAGCATGATTCCTTGGACATTGACTCTATCGTCGAGTCGTTTAAGGTTTGAGTCACATTCAAAAAACTCAATTTTTGGTTTGAGTAAAAAAAAACTCAGTTTTTGACCTAAAATATGTTTTTATTTTCAAGAGGCTTTTTTTATCTTCAATTCATTCAAAAAAAGCTAAAATTTTTGTAGTTCTTGATTTTTTATCAAAAAAAAATTCAATTTTCATGAATTTGTTTATTATTTAAGATTTGATCTTGTCCTCCAAAAAGTTGTTTATTTTGAAGGTTAACAAAATATAGCATAAAAACTTTGCATTTTCCCAAAGTAAAATAATAAAAAATGTAATGGTACTAAAAATTCTGCTACAGCTTGCTACAATTTTTTAAAAGCTTTATCATAATTGAAAAAATGCCTTCAAAATATGCTTTTTTCAATAATTCACTGAACTTAAAAATTATTTCAAAACTCAAATAGAACTTATCTTACCAACTCTAAATAAGTCTATTATAAATAACCACTACCCAAAATAATTTTTTTCTATTACTTTTCTTTCACTTCGCACTAAATCGCGTTTCACAAGAAGACTTTGACTTTAATTACTTTATATGTCTTCAACAATTCCGCTAATCTGTCATATAAAAAAGCAAACAACCAAAAATACTTTAAATAACAGTTATTTAACATGTGATAGACCCGCATAGAACAATATTGCATATTTAAGTTTTATTTTTGTCCACTGGTCAACGCACTGTGTGGCGCCACAAAAAAATTACACTTACCAAAAATTTCAATAGCTTTCACTATCAAAGTCAAGATGAAGCCATTGCCACAGCTAAAACAGCCCTCCAGTTTCTGTTCTGAATTAACTATGAGTTGAATCAGAGTTAGCTAGTAAATTAACCCTAAGATAACTCAGAAACAGTTTTTCAGCTGTGGATTAACTTTATATTTCAGCTGTCAAAAATCTAGGACCATCAAAGTGCGACCCTATAGATATTACCCTTCTATGCCATTCATACATGCGAATAGAGATGGCACAATGGAATTGCACTGACAATAACTTTTACTATCGAAATTGAGACGGAGCCACAGCTAAAAAGGCACTCAATTTGGTCCGTGAGTTAACTCACCAAAGTAGGTGAGTTAACTCGGAGTTAACTTAAACTGAAAAACAAGTTTCTGGAGTTAACTCAGGGCACACTAGGATGATATCGCACTAAAAAACTGGACATTAGGATTTCAATTGACTGAAAATCAAGTTTCTGGGGTAAACCTAAGTCTAACTCCAAGAGTAGGATGATCTCGCACTGAAAAACTAGCTCTAAGTTAACCAAATGAGGTGAATTATTTCAGAGTTAACTAAGGATTAAAATTGATTGAACAGTACATTTCTGGAGCTAACTCAGGTTTTACCTTGAGATTAGGATGATCCCATACCCACTTTTTTGATGTTCTCTATCATCGTAATGTCATGTTTGATTGTTATCTCGAAACTTTTTTTTTGCACCATTAACTTCCTTTAGCCCTGGTTCACACTGCAATGTACCTCATATTTTTTGCAGTACAAATCCAAACAACATGGCAGTACAAAACCATACGGCAAACGTACAAACGTTTCGTGTGAAAGGTTGTATGTAGATCAGATATACGCCACTGTCCATTCGCACGGATTTGTACTGGGAAACAATGTGCGGTGGATTTCCGTGTGAACCAGGGCTTATAGAACCTATATCACAAATAAAAACGATCAAATGCCCATCCCTCAAAAATCCTTAAACTAAAGCTTTATTTAATTTTAAATCAGTTCTTGCAATTTAACTGCATACATTTTAGATTTTATTAAAATCTTTCATGTGCCCACTTTTGAAAAGCAGAAACCGTCATAATAATAAATTACACTTTAATTAATAAAAAAACTATTCATTTTGTTCTTGCTTTTATTTTTTGTGTTAATGTTAAATTCTGAAGTAAATAAACAAAGTGTGTCTGCACATATTGAAATGAGAATTATATTTTAATAAGCATATAAATGTGTTGGCCCAGAGAATCTTTTAATTATCATGATGACAAATTGCAGTTCTTGTTTTTCTCTTTAATGCTTTTCATTAATTTTTAAATATAAACATAAATGTACGTTTGGGGGGATCGAAACTTTTTAAATACAGCTTATGTTAAAAAAAAACAACAACAACAATTTAAATCATATAAACACGAATCAGTAAATATAAATGAGCAAAACTTTTTTGTCATAAATCACGCAAACAAATTATTGTCAATTAGTGGCTACAAGTATAGGTCATGAAAACTCAGATATATGTATGTAGTTATTGGTTGTTAATAAAGTAAATTTTCAATTTCAATATCGAAAAGCAAGCAATTTTTTTTAGTGACGAAACTGAATTTTGAAAGCTATTTTTTGACTAATCACTCGTAAAGCCTGGTACGCAGATTGAGACAAAAATCTCCCATGTCAAATTTTTCCTACGACAAATTTTATCCTGGATTTTTTTTCAAGCAGTAAAGCCATCCTTCAATGGAGTCTTATAGTTGATAGCTTGACAGATAGGAAAAGAACTATATTTTGACGGAAAAAGTTTATTTTGATCCAAATGTCAACCAATTGCCCTTTAATCACTTTTTTCCGCAGAAATAAGAAACCTTCGAAAATTTTGGAGTTCTTAGAGATGTTTAATCCATCGACATCGTAGCCATTCTTCAATATAGGTGGCCTGTTGATGGCTTGACAGATGGCGGACAAAATATGTTTTTGGAAAAATAGTGTTTTTTTCTTTTTTTTTTTTTTTTTAATTCATTTTTATTTTTCAATTTTTCTTAAAACTATCTAAAAGCTAGACAAAAATTCATAAAAAACTAGCGTACTTATCAATATCTTAATACTAACTTACTGGCCCCAATCGGACGCTCTTAGTTAAACTATAATAACTTAATGCTAATACCTTTCGGCCTAAGAACTATCTTAATACTAAATCCAAATCGGTTTTATTTTTTACCGAGAAGAATTTACAAAAACCTCGGTATCTATGTCTTTATTTTTTTGGTTTTATATAAAACTTACAAACAACATAAAACTAAATTAAAGCTAATTAAAACTAATTAAAACTACATAAAGCTACTTAAAACTATTTACAACTAATTATAAACTAGTTACAACCTACTTATAAGCTACTTACAGACTACTTACAAACTAGAACAGCCACAGCAAGCATTTTCCGGTCTTATAATTTTCTTGTATTTTTGTGGATTTTATAATTTTTTTGTGTTTTCTATGTTTTATATATTTTTTTTTTTTTTTGTGCCACCCTGACTGTCCCTACTTAAAACTAACAACCTAAACCTATGTAAGTCGGCCATGACAGAGAAAAACCAAGGACAACTTTTAAATATTTGAAGGAACTTCATTCTTCATATTTTAACCACCAGAACTGGTTCTCCTGCCTTACCCTATCCCTTCGGTCCCGTTCGACACAGTCCTACTGAACCGAAGGTGCTCAGCTCCGTCTTGTGCGAGGACGTCTCGACTGTAAAGGAGCCGCCGATCTACAGTTCTACGGCCGACGTGGTAGATTAGCGGAACCGCCGCTCTATCCTGGATCAGCCCTCGACTGTCTAGGTGGAGGAATGCATCGGGCGGAATAAAGCCGCTTAGACGCACACTCTCGTAGTATTCGTATTTAGGGTAATAAGTCCCGAAAATTAAGCTGTTAGTCGAGGACATCGCTCTTGCAATGTGACCTCGAATAAGCTTCAGCAAGAAATTATCTATCCTGTTTATGTTGGCCCCGTTGTATAGAGCCAGGTTGGAAAAGTAATGTTTGTACTCCGACTCTGGTGTTCTGTGCAATCGAAGGCAGCGTCGAAGACACTTCCTTTCAAACACCCGAATCTTTTCCATTTGAGATGAGGCAACGTTGAACCAAACCGGGCATCCATAGGCAATCATCGGCCGGATAAAGGCCATGTAGCAAATCACCTTCACCCTGCTGTCAAGCCGGCTGCTATAAAACAACCGTTTCGTCAGGGCAAAGGCTCCCCTAGCCCTGGCCAGAGCAGCATTTATATGTCTGTCGAAATACAAATACTGATCCATCCAGATGCCAAGGTACTTTACTACACTTTTACTTGCCAGTAGATGTCCATTTGGCCCTACGATCACCAGCTTGCGCCAGTTCTTTCTCGTATCCCTTGCGGCTCTAAGCAATGGAGTCCTAAATAAGATAGTTTCTGATTTCTGAAAGTTGATTTTCAACTTCCAGTCATCGCAATATCGCTGAATCTTCTCGAAGTCACGCTGCAAAAGAATCCTGATGACCTCGACTTTTGGAGCTGTTCTGTACGCAGTTATCGTCGGCATACGCAATTGCCTGAGTTAGACTACTTATCAGATCGCTGGTGTAAATGCTGAATAGAATCGGTGAGTTGACCGCTCCCTGCTGAAGACCATTTTTAATATTAAAGGGTGTGGCAGAAGTTACATTGCCACTTTTGACAACAAACTTTCTGCCATTGACCATATCATAAAGCATATATAATAGTGGGGGGAAAAAGTGTACTTCAATTTAAATGTTACCACATTGCACTAAAATCATCTTTTTTTTAGAGAAGCAAAGATTGAAAATTTGAGACTTTTTGAAAGTATTTTTGTTCAAAATAAATAAAAATAAATTTTGTGGCGCAACAGCTCATGGAGATCCAGGGCCTAGTGACTAACAACTCTCAACCATTCCTGTGTGCGTGTTGTTGGCAGGAATGGAGGGGACCTACAATTTTTTGCCGAGTCCGAACGGCTAGATGAGAAGCACTTATTCATGACAAGTATACTCTTGGAGGATTTGTCAGTCCCTCGCAAGAGGCAGTACCTCGGAAAAAAACATTTCTGTTTTTAGGTGGCAGTGGCCGGGATTCGAACCCAGACCTTTGGCATGACAGTATTTTGTTCATCCACACTATATTGTTCGCCATCAAGCGAAGGCGATCAATTTATCTTGCTCTTCGAATGCTTTGAAAAAGTCTGAATTCCTTGTAAAATTTTCAATTTTTATAGCTACGCTACTGTTCTCATTTGACTTTTGTTTTAAGCTCTACACCTTCAGAACTTGTCCTGAGAAAAAAAGTAGAGCTAAAATTTGTCTTTCCTCGATCTGCGTCTTAGGCTTATGGGACAAAAATTTTACTTTTTATTAGGTAGGACATTTCAATCTAAACAAAATTATTTTAATCAACTTACCCCCAGTTTCACAGTGCGAGTTTAAACTCCACTTTCAGTTTAAACTTTAGCAGAACAGTGGAACTCAGATCAAGGTTTAAACGGGACTGTGAAACTGAGGGTTAGTCATTTAAAATGACTAAAATAACTATATATTTTGAATGGTAAATTTTAGACAAAAATTCAATTTTTTCTTGTAGAGTACTACATAATGTACAAAATCTGTACAAAGTATTTTATAGTAACGTTGATATTTTAAAAGTTATACGTGCAAATTCTATATTTTCGACATTTGATGGCCATTTTGAAATCTCAAAATCTTTTGATCGACCACTCATACGGAAAAAAAGTGTCATAACCTTCTAAGTAGGACATTTTGACGTCTACAAACTGAGCATACATTTATTTTGAACAACTTCGTCATTTATGAGTTATAATCAGAAAGTCGTTATTTTTGGCTTTTGATAAATTTCTTAACACTATTATATTTTTTGTACGGTAAATTATTTTTGTTTTTTTTATATTTCCTTGTTAAGAGTCAAATTGTCTCCAAATATTTCTCAAAAAACTCTCTATATTATTCACCGTTAAAGAGTTATACTCGAAAAACCGTTATTTTCGTCAATTTATACCATTTTTAAAAGAGCTATAATTCCTAAACCATCTGTCTTCCGACAAAAAATATTTTCTCAATATTTTTTTGTAGAAAATATCTTGATCTATAAAATGTTGGTATATCTACTACTACAACAATTCAGAGACCTTCCATCCATAAATAACATTAAGCTGCAAAATGATGCCATCAATTACCCCTGGAATCAATGTCATTCTTTCTCAAGTGCCAATCAAAAAGTAATCTACTTTCAATCTTTAGTTGTTAAGTTATTCGAAAAGCATGTTCCTATTAAAACTGTTTTAGTTCGTATAAGGAATTGTGCTTGGCTCACCTGAAAGGTTTGTGCAGCTATCAAAAATCGAAGAAAAATTTACGCAAAATGAAAAAGTAGCCCCTCGAATTTAATTTGGGAGCTCTTTTGCCATTCTCGTAATCAAGCTATGTTTATTACTTGCAGAGCCAAAAATATATTTACTATATCAGAACTTAATACCTAAAAACTAACCTTTTTATTGACTCTGGATTAACCTTCACTCTATTGGAATAGGGAAAAGCAAGTAGTAGTAGCAAGTAGTATTTTATAACAAGTGAATCACCCCAAGAAGTATTTTTACCTAACTATGAACAGCTTAACGCGGTAACAAAAAATAAATAAATAAATTTGGTGGCACAACAGCTCGTGGAGAACCAAGGCCTAGTGACTAACAACTCTCAACCATTCCTGTGTGCGTATTATTGGCAGGAATGGAGGGGACCTACAATTTTTTGCCGAGTCCGAACGGCTAATGAGAAAGCACTTATTCGTGACAAGTAATACTCTTGGAGGATTTGTCAGTTCCTCGCAAGAGGCAGTACCTCGGAAAAAAACATTTCTGTTTTTAGGTGGCAGTGGCTGGGAATCGAACCCAGACCTTTGGCATGACAGTCCTACGCACTAACCATCATGTCACGAGGTACTACTTAACGCGGTAACAATGGAGCTTAAATTTGAAGTTGTATCTCAGTATGACGCATTTGAAAGCTTAAAATCAATTAAGTCTGATGCTGTTGGAGAGCATAGGGTGCCTCTAAGCTTCATAAAAATGATTATGTGTCATATCTTACCATATTTAACTCATCTGATAAATTTTTGTATTGCATTCTCATCTTTTCCCGATTGCTGGAATTTAACTAAGGTTACCCCCATTGCGAAAAACACTTACCCAAGTTCTTGTTCTGATTTCCGACCAATTGGCGATTAGTATCTTACCCTGTTTGTCAAATGTTATTGAACAAATTCTGGCAGCTTAGATCTCTATTCTCCTTGATATGTATAATTAATTGTCTCCGTTTTAATCTGGATTCCGTGCTAACCACTGCTGCCAGACTGCAATGATCAAGGTCCTTGATGATAAACGAGTTCAATATGACCTGGGCAATGTGACTGTTCTCTGTTATGCTCTTGTAAATATATGTAGTTGTAGTCTACTTGATAAAAGGAAATAAATAAATAAAAAATAAATAAATAAAAGATGCCAGAGGTTGATGGTCAATCAGATAGTTTCTGAATGTATGAATTTGCAGATGGGTGTTCCACAGGGCTCTATCTTTGGACCTATCTTATTTTATCTTTTTATCAACAATTTACCAAAGGTTTGTTACAATGTATCAATTCACTTGTATGCTGATGATGTGTAAATTTATTTGTCTCACCCAATTGGCTTACAAGAGAATCTGGTTTGTAGAATAAACGAAGACCTTCAAGAAATCTGCGATTGGTCCCTTAACAATGGCCTAACCCCTAACCTATCTTAGTCCCAATTGATCGCGATATTTTAAAACTGGATTAATACTTCACTTTTACCTCTGGTGCATCTCTAACAAGTACATCTTAAGTTCATCAATATTGTGATTAGTCTTGGTGTGAGAATCAATACTTCTCTATTGGCTGAAAATCAAGTTAACCATACCATGGGAAGAATTTACGTTGGGTTACGAAAGATTTGGCTATTTTTAAATATACCTGCTGTTAGCACAAAATTGAGGCTTGGTAAAACACTGCTAGTTCCTCTCATAGATACTCCAATGTTATATAATACCCGTGTTTTATTGGAAAAGCTATCCATAGTATAGTAGCATTTTACACAAATAACAAAGACAATATCGGCAGTAGGCTCACTGCCGATTAAAGTTAAAGTAGAATCCTACTACGGATATATTTTTGACGTTTGTTCGAGTATCGAACATAGAATAGAATGTTGGTGTTTCATTATTGGTTTGATTGATACTTTTATGTATCTCGAGTTCTCAATGGCTACGTTCGTAGAGGAGAGTTTTGCTGAGTGTTTAGATTGTTACTTTTGGCTTCGTCATGGCGATGGTTTTGAAGTTGAAATCAGTGAAGGTACAATTCTACCCACAAACTCATCGTCATGGCGTAGTTTTTATTTAATAGCAATTCACATCAATCGACAACCAGAAAATTGCTCGTGCAATTTGCACGTCGCTGTTCGCAGCTTTATGAAAAGCACTTTTAACGTTACTGATAATAAGTAAAACCTATATATGTAATCTTGGGTTAAGGCCAGTGTGTACAAGCGTGGTTTAGATAAAAGGTCAGTTGTACAAATATGGTTCAAGTTTTGATCCGTGGTTCAACGATTTTAAAAATTCTGAACCACGGATCAAATTTTGACTCACGTTTATACAACTGGAAACTAGCAAGCATATTTTGCAACTATCAAATACTTGAAATGTTGTTGAACCTCAGGTAATCCGCTAAAATAGGTGAGCTACAATTTCCAATGGAAAACTAGGTACAGACATTAAAGGAAGCGAAACAATCACGTCCTTATTATAATTATTTTTAAATTATCACTAATAACGTCATTTCCTCCATGTGTAATAAGTCCGCTTTTATACGAAGACTTTAAAGTAACCATTGAATGTTTGGAAATGAAAAAAATATCTGATTTTACCTTCGCACTCATTTAATTAGAAAAAAAAAAGTTGACTTAAAAGTCCGCGTGTAATAGCAGACTAATTGACGACTTTTTTACTCTGACCATAGTCTACCAACAGACCCCTACAACTTTGTTTCTATTATTAGCTGAAAAATCAATTTTTGAATCTGAAAAAGGGAAACAAAGGCGAGGCAAAGTTATTGTTAATAATTTTGCTTTATTTCCACTTTTAATTTTCATAAAATTAACTTTTGTGTTGTGACAGCCATTCAGGGGTACCATATTACAAATACAAAAATATATGCAGCTGCGGATACGTTTTATTGGAAATTTCTCACTGTACTATTTATGAAATCCCCAAAAAAAATACGGGTATTGTAAACTTGATTCTTATTCCCAACATACACTTCTTGTATTATTCAATGACATGTTAAGATACCTTTATGGACATCGGTGATATGAGAACATAAATCAAATTTACATAAACTGGCTCTAGGGTGTTCTTTTCAACAGTTCTTTGATGCAAGATGCTGTATGCTTATGGACAAAATAATTCAAAATACATTTATGATAAACTTCAATTCGCACAATCAAACAGAATCATCAATCTTTTAACACCTTCTAACAACTTTTTGAATTCTTCAAGACTCCTTTGTTCATTCAACAAAGTTATGGAACTCTCTACCTGTAAGTGTAACTATTAAATAAATTATTTCTACTGCTAATTTTGGAAAAGCTATACTTAACACTTCACTTTAACTGGTCTAGGTATAGTAATATAGAAATAGTGAAGAAATAGTGTAGAATGCAAGGGGAAATTGGGAGGTGACGGGAAGGAAGAAATTGAAAGGGATCAAATGGGAAAAATCCTTAACACAAATTATAAATTATTTATAAGTGGATAACACAGGCTTTTTCTTCTTCTTTTTATCTTTTTATTGTTTGTTTTTTGTCATCTTATTTTTTTTATTAATATTAATTTTTCTTTGTTTTTTTTTTATATTTTTATAAGATATTAAATATTTCAGTACTCATATTACGTACTTATATCCTTAAGTAAGTAACCATATTTTAAAGTTCTATAAAAGACTAAGTCTTATTTGTACACCGCTTTTGAATATGAATTAAATTGAATTGAATTGAACTACTCTTCGATAGCATTTACCGTTTAAAAGTTATACATAGGTGAAAACCCACTTTTTCGACCCTTGACTATCTATAACCTTTAAGCTCATGTGGGATTGACAAGGACCCTTATAGTTGATTTGTTATGTTAAAAGAAAGGCTTATACCAATTTTCAGCCTTATAAGAATTTTGGCTAGGTTTGCACATTTTTATGTCTATTTTGACTGGACTTAGCGTATAGCCAGTTTGAATGTGCATAATGTTACTAGAGATAGTAAATCACTTGGGTATATTGAGGACTATACATACCTTGGTTAAAAAATTTAATCTTTCAAAGACAGAAAAATGAAGAATATACAGCATCAAAAGACAGGCGCCTGGGAGACAGGTCTGGAATGTTAAGCACCAACTCGATTTGCAAGCTTCTAATAAAACAAGAATATATATGATCGACTTGACAGTACTCCCTGTTTTAACCTAGGGTGCCAAATGTGGCAATTTAATAAAAATGCTAAAACCAAACTCTGATCGTGTCAAAGAGCAATGGAGAGAGCTTGTTTAAACGCACGAGTTAAGTGAAACAAGTTGTATCGTGTTTACTATCTTGCATATTCAGGTCAATGCATTCCATTTCTTATGGCCTTCGGATATAGAGAAGTTTCCATGGGAAAGTATGGGAAAGTATGGTATGAAGTATGTTCCGTCATCAAGTTTGCTGACTTGCATTTGTGTAACTCACGCATCGCTCAAAAAATCAACCATAGCAGTGTAAGAAGTTAAACTTATTTTGAAGATGCCAAGCATAGACTCAGAAAACTTAAATAGAAGTGTCTTGGGCAGGGCATATCCCTGTTAACAAACTAATTCTATCTTCAGGGGATAAACGTTAAATCCACACCTTCTGGCTAAATTACTGAGCTTGAGTTTAGGGACAAATTTTCCAATGTCATCAGCGAATGCTATGACCTTGATAACACTTTAAATTTAGAATAAAATTATATAATTGTATAGGCCACATAAGGTCCTAGCTTTCCATCAACTTTTGCACCACCAAAACTAATTTATTTAACCTCCGCAAAGCTTAAGATATTGCCAGAAAATTTATTTAATAACAATTATAATTTCTGAATTACTACAGTAATGCATTATACATGTTTCTCCTTTATCGTGTGAATTTAAAATACAAAAAAGAAAAACCTAATCAATTCTGATTTAAATTGAATTTATTAACTTGCGTTGACAAGGTTATTATTATTTCCTACTTTTTTTGTAAGACATCAGGTTCACACCACCCAGACCTACATATATACCTTCATCAAGAATTTACAATTGGATTCCATCCAATAAATTCACAAAAAAAAACCAAGGTATTTCTTTGTTTATTTATCAACAAATAAATCTATAAATTGTTTTGAATTAATTTTTTTTAAAGGACACGTCCGCATTTAAATGAATTTCATTTCTGTATATGTGTTTGCATTTATACTAAGAGAGTTACGAGGGTAATCTACATTAGTAGACTTTCTCACGTATAGGTACTTATTTCTAGGCAATATACGCATCAATCAACATAATGTTCATATCCCGTTTTGTTATTCAAAAAAGTGGTTCTCATACGCAAATTAAATAATTATAAATGCTCGTACTCGTATACCTACTTTACTTTACTGATTGGATGTTCGTTCCGAATTAACCACCTGCCATCCGCGCCCCAAAAGAAACACGTATTGTGTGTCAAAATCCAGCAAATTTCCAAATAAAAACGTAATTAAATAAAAATAAGAAGAAAATAAAAAACGCAATACAATCAGAAACATTAAACTTCTACAACATCCTCTGCAGACAATACTTCCACTCCACTCCACTCCACAGACATAAAATTAATCTTTTATTCAAAACATGTCCTCCAGTTACTACATACATACCTACCTGCGCATACCTAGTCATATAGGACGACAAATGATACAGAAGTTAAAATAATGTATTTCCACCTTGATGGAACGTGTCGAGGACACTGGGTGACAAGACGCGGGTGGCAGCCACACCATCGCGCATTGCCATGATAATGGAAAGACCACGGCAGCACGTCTACCTTGTTGTCGGTCGACAATGGCGATGATGACTACGCTTCTTGACGCTTGTGGTAGTCTTTGATTTTATCTCTAACTGACATTCACATTTCTATGTGATAGCCTCTTCGGTACGGTAGACAATATTCATTGCGACACTTTTATCGTGTCGGTATTTAAAACCACAAAAGTCGTAATTTTTGGCTGGCGCCCTCACTTTTATATGTCCAAACTATTTCGGCAAATAATGTTTGTTTTCTTTGGTGGTGAATGGATTTTTTTTTTGTAAAACTGGACCTTGACATTCATACTTTTATGAATTTCGGCGAGTTGGTTGTGGAGAGTTTGAAATTTGGTTTAAGCTTTAGAGAGAAGGAGACATTTGAAAAAGATATCATCACGTTTGAATGACATAAACTAAATAAGAATATTTTTTTGTATATTCTTTTATTCAGACGAAAAGAAAACCCAATTTATTTAAACGTAATTTGAACTGCCACGCTACCTCTGTAAAGCGACCTACACATACATTTGGTATACCTTTAAAACTCTTAATTGTAAAGAAAATTATCCACCTAAAGGCTTTTGTATTGGTTTTAATATTATACTCGACTTTAACTTTACCATCGGTAATCTTTAATGGATACTTAAACTTTTATAAATAAATAATCAAAGAATTTTTTTTCAAAGTTCAACGGTTAGTGGTGCCCTCTCTTACGCGACGAGTTTTGAGTCATGACAATTTTCGAAATTCAATGAGTGCAAACGAGAACAAACATTTGTGCTTAAAAAAAAATTGAATTTTCGAACCTTTATAATGAAACGAAATGAAAAGAAATGAGTTGAAATGAAACGAAATGAAATGAAATAATATATTATAATAAAATGAAATAATATGAAATGAAATAATATGAAATTAAATGAAAGGAAATACAAGGAAATGAATTAAATTGAATTGATATGAATTGAAATGAAATGAAATTAAATCATTTTCATGAATAAAATTAAATAAAATAAAATGAAATGAAATAAATTGAAGAGAAAGGAAATGAAATGAAAGAAAATGAAGTGAAAGGAAATGAAATGAAAGGAAATGCACCGAAATGAAATGAAACGAAATGATATGATATGAAATATAGTGAAACTAAATGAAATGAAGTAAAATGAATTGAAATTAAATGAAATAAGTGAAATTAAGTGAAATTAAATTAAATAAATTAAATTATAAATGAAAAGAAATAAAATGGAATGATATGAAATGAAATGAAATGAAATGAAATGAAATGAAATGAAATGAAATGAAATGAAATGAAATGAAATGAGATGAAATGAAATGAAATGAAATGAAATAAAATGATATGGAATGAAATGAAATGGACTGAGATGCAATGTAATGCTTTAAGAATAGGATGTGGAATGGAATTTCAAACTGTATTTCGCAGTCAGCTTTCAGCAGTTTTCGTTTAAAATACTTTTTATGCAAAACCTCTAATTTCATTCAGTTTTCACCTCCAAATTTTTTGGATTGGGTTTTGTTTCCTCTTAAAATAATAATAATCATCTTTTTTTAATAATGTTCCTCAAAAAAGACACCATGAATAAATTGTTTTCCCGGGTACAACAGATCTTAGATCCTGTTATAGCTCATGAATAAATAACGATAAAAAACGGGGATTGCAAAATGTCAATTAATTGAATTATTTCAAGTTTAAGCTTACAAGCAAAATAGTTCAACCAATATCTTGTCTTTATTCTTATTATGCATTCAATTCTGGCTCTATGGCTCAGGGTATATAATTTCAAGCTCTTAATAGTTTATTTAAAATAAAAAGCAAACCATAAGAACCGTAAGACCTACAAATAGGTATGCACATAAGGGTGGTCCTTAAATTGGACGTAGTCTTGGAAAACATTGAAAAATAATTTCCATAATTTTTTTCAGATTTTTATTTCACCCCCCTGGTCCTCCTATTTTCACTTTAAGGTACTAATTATGGCTAAAGGATTATTGTTATACAACGCGAAGATAAATCAGAATGTATAGATTAGATTCGGACGAGAAAAAAATTGCATCTGAGGGGGGTCTAATTCCCCCCTTTTAGGCGCAAGGGAAAATTTTCTAGAAATTTAGTTAAACAGAAAAAAATTAGACGGGGAGCTCCGGAACTATTTTATTCTCGTCTAAATCTAATTTATACCCTCAGATTGTTTTTTGTTCACGGTTTATAAGAATCACCCTATCGCCATAATTAGTACCCTAAAGTGAAAATAGGGTGACCAGGAGGGTGAAATAAAGACCTGAAAAAATTAGGAGAGTTTTTTTTTCTTTGTAGAACAATTTGATGCCTATCCATCTCATAATTTGAAAAAAAAAACCTAATATAAGAACCACCCTAATGTACACGTGTGTGTTGGAGAGGGCTTTAAAGAAAAAAAGGAACTATAAACAAATTGAATAAGAAAAATAATATTATAATTACGAATAATTTGATACTTGATATGACTCCCTATATAACCTACATAACCTACACGAACCATTAATTGGTCTAAAAAATACCATGCATATTATATGTACGTAAGTATGTATACATTAGGCGTATGTATATATAAATATGTATTATAATATATTATAATTGAATTATTTATCTTAATGTTGTGCTGATCTTATTACTAACCTCAAGATGTGAGGTTGGATCTTTATGTTTTATTTGCGGTCTGTTATAATGAACTCTTTTAAAGAAAGATAAATCATTTGTATGCCAAAAGAAGTCTTTAATTATTTTATTATTTGATTTAGCCAATGTGGAAAGAGAATGGTTTTTGAAATTGATATTATAACTGAGGTATTATTTTGTACCTTTATGTCTGTCTTTGTATCATTATGTATTTGGTTTTGTGTTATTGTTAAGATAAGAATATTTAAAAAAAATGAAATGATGAATCTGAATATTATGCCAAGGCTCAATTTTTTTTTAATGTGGGGCATTCTTTGTCGAAACGGTCGACAAAAAGTTTACTCATCAGCAATGAAGGTATAATCTTATGTGAAAATTACAAAAACAAATTTTTTTTAAACTTTATTTTGAAATAATAGAAAATCGTTATATTTTCTTTCAATTTAATAAATTTTAAGGTAATTTTTACTTTAAAAATTGATAGCAAAAGCTCACTGTTTAATATTTTGAGTTTTTGTTCACTATTTTGCATTAAAGTCAGACAGCATAATAATAATAATCTTAAGGAAGTTTTTGCAAAATCATGATATTAAAAGGAGACAGTAGAGTGATTTTAACTAAATTACTGAAATGTAATGCTCACATGAACCATTTCTTGAAATTTCAGAAACATTATTTGAGCCGTTTCCAAGACCCAAAGATATGATAAAAGTGAACGAAGCTGTGAGGGGATTTCAAAGAATTTCTTATACTAACAATGTTCGTAAGAGCCTTTTTCGAGAAATCAGCATATAAAGTTAACATTGCAGTGGGCTGATTTTAATAAAAACTACTGTCCAAAGTTTTATTCAGCTTACACAAATAAACTCTGAAAGTTACATCCAGAATATCTGAGTGGTTTCCGAGATTAAGGGCCAGTTGTACAAATATTTAACTCGTGGTTCAGTAATTATTACTCGCGACTTTAGTGAACCTACTGAGGTTTAAAGATGGTTCAGGTATTTAATTGGTTGAACCCTAGTAATTCCACCAAAATTATCCAGTACAAAGTTTTGGGCCACAGATCAAAATTTGAACAACGTTTGTACAAACAATCTTAAAAGAAATGGTAAAAGTGGGCGTAGCTGTTTGTTCTTGTTCATACAAAAAATTTCTAATACTTGCTAACAATCTTGGTTAGAATCGTTTTTTCATAAATAGTCATTATAATATATCGGGCTTTTTCAATAAGAGCACTGCAAAAGTTTTTTTAAATAAAACAAAAACGGTTTTGGATATCAATGAAATTCTTAATTCCTGTAAAAGTACGTTCGATGCCATTATGTATGGAACTCGATTTCTTTTGCATGGCCACCACGGGCACACTTGCAGAAGTCCAAGACGCTGAACCCAATTTTCGACGGTTTTCAAGCATAAATCGGCCGATACTGCTGCAATTTCAAGTTCGATATTCGTATGAAGTTCATCAATCGTCGCTGGCTTGTTGGCATAGACCACAGACTTGACGTAGCCCCACAGGAAATAGTCTAACGGCGTCAAATCGCACGACCGAGGCGGCCAAGCGACTGGACCATTTCGTGAGATAACACGTTCTCCAAATTTGGTTTCCAATAAATTGATTGTGACATTCGCTGTGTAGCTTGTGGCGCCGTCCTGTTGGAACCACATGTCCTCCAAGTCTATATCATCCAATTGGGGCCAAAAATATTCGGTTATCATTGAACGGTAGCGATCCCCATTCACAGTAACGTGCCGGTCTTGATCATCACGGAAGAAGTACGGCCCAATGACGCCGCCGGCCCATAAACCACACCAAACCGTATTTTTTTCGGGATGCAATGATGACTCATGGAGTACGTGTGGATTGCTGCCTGACCAATACCGCATATTTTGTTTATTGACGAAGCCATTCAGCCAGAAATGAGCCTCATCGCTGAAGATGATTTTTCGATGAAAATCCGAACCATTTTCAAGTTGTTGCTCAGCCCAATTCAAGAACATACGACGCTTCTGGTGGTCAAGCGGCTTCAGTTCTTGCGTCAATTTAATCTTGTAAGGATGTAGGCCAAGATCTTTTCGCAAAATTCGCCACAACGACGTCACAGAGATGCCCAACGCTTGAGAACGACATGTGAGAGACATATTTGGGCTTTCTGCAACTGAAGCCTCAGCAGCGGCATTATTCTCGACACTACGGGCACGTCCCTGTCTCACTGGTACGGGAACATTTTGTACTGTGTTTGTGGATTCAAATGTTTCCACTAGACGCTCAATTGTTGATCTGCTAGGACCTGTTGAAAAACCCTTTATATGCAAGACAGGCAGAAAGACAAAATATGTATAGTGAACATAGCCTTTAATAAAATCTAGTTATTACGTTCAAGGGTTTTTATAATTAAATATGTTTGCTGAGGACATTAGGGATGCTTAAAACCGAAATAATATTACTAGCTAATATAATATTACACTGATGGCCATTTAAAAAAAAAAAAATGGTATAACCTGAAAACTAAGAAAAATTTGTTTTAAAAAAATAATTTTTTTATCGAAATGGATGCTTTCAAAAAATGTTTATAAACAAAATCGTAATTTTATTTTGCATATTATTTTGCGGAGCAAGGACATGCTCAAGGCATATTTCAACAAAAAAAAAGGATATGCTGAAATCTTTCTATAATCTGTTCAAAAAGTAGTGTTTACTTAAAAAATTTTATAGACATAGCCATCGAAACAATTTCCATTTATATTTTTCTGTTAGGCCGTGTGCCAATTGCGCTAAAATTTTGGTTAAATTGGTGATCCCAGTTATATTTTATCCTTTTTTATAAGGGTGAATAAAATTTAAGGTTTTTGCTGTACATTTCCATTAGTTTTGTTGTTGCATTTTTTGCAGTAAGAACAGTACGCCAAACAAAGAATTCTATTTTCAAAACGAATGAAAATCTTAAAAAGTATTTTCAATAAATTTTATTGATTCTTTTGTATTATCAAAAATTATCTACAAACAGCGGAGAAAAATTAGAAATTTTATAAGGAGATCAGTTGAAGTGGCCACAAATATTTACGCTTAAAAATTGATACTTTAAAAAGAACCACGAGTCAAAAATTATTGAATATTTTGTTTTTTTAATTTCGTCTTGAGTTCATACTTTCATTTATTATAATGGTTTTACCTATTCATTTCATTTGATTTTAGTTTTTTGCGGCAACATTACCCCCCCCCCCCATATTCACCTCACTGTTTATATTTCATTATTGTGAAGCAAAGCAAGTGTCAATAAGATCTCGAAAAACCAATTTCTTTTGAGGCTATGGTAACATTTTTTTTACTCAACAGTACCATCAGCCTACAAATAAAACATGAAAACGAAATAAAGCCAAATTGATCTTATTTCGTTTTCAAAAGCGAAATAAAGATGAATGAAAAATTTGGCGTTATATCCATATTGAAAACGAAATAAGGCAAAATTTTGTATTTTTGGCTTTATTTCGTTTGGCCTTATTTCACGTCATCACTATACACCATATAAGATCCTGCAATTGAAAATTGATATTTCGCCAATTAATGTTTTTTGCTGAAGAGTTTCGGCAGATATCATTCAGTTAGTGGTTATTGAAAACATGTTGGAATACGTGGTCCGAGATCTTTGGTAAGATAGAACAGACATGCCTTGCAGATTTCTCAGATAAATTGCGCATCAGAGTGTGACCAGAAAGATTAAAAAAATTCTGCTGTATAATAACGGATGATTTTTTAAGAGGCTTAGAACTTAAAAAAAAAAAAAACACAAAAAATTCGAAAAAATTAATGAAATATTTATTTGAATCGATAGTTTGAACCTTGCAATTTAATGTTTAAAGATAATTTCATGCAAATGTTGACCGCGGCTGCGTCTCAGGTAGCCCATCCGCTGAGTCCAATTTTGGCATACTCTTTCACACATATCGGCCGGTATCTCACGAATGAATGCATGGATGTTGGCTTCCAGTGCGTCAATCGAAGCGGGCTTGTCCTTATAGACATTAGCCTTGACATACCCCCACAAAAAATAATCTAATGGTGTCAAATCGCACGATCTAGGCGGCCAATTGACCGGCCCGAAACGTGAAATTAACTGTTCACCAAATTCGCCTCGCAATTGCGCCATTGTTTCGCGTGCTGTGTGGCATGTGGCACCGTCTTGTTGAAACCACATATCATGCAAGTCAAGAACTTCCATTTCGGACAAAAAAAAGTTTGTTATCATCGCTCGGTAGCGTTCACCATTGACAGTAACGCTGCGATTCGCATCATCTTTGAAGAAATATGGCCCAATAATGCCGCCGGCCCATAAACCGCACCAAACAGTGGCTTTTTCGGGATGCATTGGTAGCTGTTGCAATGCTTCTGGCTAATCTTCACTCCAAATGCGGCAATTATGCTTATTTACGAACCCATTCAACCAAAAATGAGCCTCATCGCTGAACACAATTTTTCGATAAAAAAGCGGATCCTCGGCCAGCTTTCCAAGAGCCCATTCACCAAAAATTCGGCGTTGTGGTAGGTCGGCTGGCTTTAGTTCTTGCACCAGCTGTATCTTAAAAGGCTTTACGCCCAAATCCTTCCGCAAAATTTTCCACGTAGTGCTGTAACAAAGGCCTAACTGCTGGGAACGGCGCCGAATCGACATTTCGCGGTCTTCTGTCACACTAGCTGATACGGCCGCAATATTTTCTTCACTACGCACAGTAGGTAAACGTGTTGGTGGTTTAATGTCCAACAAAGTAAATTTGGTGCGAAATTTGGTCACAATCTTCCGAATAGACTGCTCAGAAGGTCGAGAATGCCGACCATAAAATGGAAGCAGCGCGCGATGAACATTTCGAACCGAGCACGAATTTTGATAGTAAAATTCAATAATTTGCAAGCGTTGTTCATTTGTAAGACGATCCATGGTTAAATTGCAAACCAAACTGAAGCTGTTTGACAGTGACACAAGGTACTAAACACACGTCAGCTGTCAAAATCAGTGTTGCCAAAACCAAACCAGCTAAAAAATCACCCGTTACAAATGTCAAACACTACTCTTATGATTGATTTTCCATAACTACGGTCTCAATTGCTTAAACTAGGTATGGGCTCTTTTGATTGTCTGATTGAATTACTTTACTTTTTGAGAACGTGTTTTATCCCAGCCAAATTCAACAAGCACATTGAGGAAAGGACTTTCCAACGCTAAACGAAACCATACAATTTTAAAAGAGCATACTAATTGAAATCTACCTACAATATTTCTGGAGGCTAAAAAATATATGTACTTGATTTTGAATTTGTAAAGGCCATAGCTACCTTATTTTCATTTAAGCAAATAAATTATTTTGTTTGATTTTTTTTTTACCATAGGTATTTTTATTTACCAATATTTTCAATTTCTCATAGAAAATATATCTATGGTGATTTCAATTATGCATGTTCGTCAGTCCTATACAAACAAATGTTTCATGTTGGCCTCTTTTTTTTTTTTCTTCGTTTTACAATAATTGGAACAAAACTCCTATCAAAAATTACACCCGTCTCCTTGTTGAAAGAAATTGCATGTCAACAACCAACATTGTTGCTAATAAAGCATTTGACACTGACTTCAAGACCCAAGAGATTGTCACAGAGACAAATTGATACAAATTTAACATTTATTTTTGTACTCGTTTAGTCTTGGTTTTCCTTCAACTATAGATGTCCTTATGCTATATGCTACCTTTTCTCGTCCATATCCTTGTCCATGTCTACAGTTAAACAGAAAAAACTTTATATGAACATTGAACATGTATGTATATTGTATATACAGCCACATACAAAAAATTTAGAGTAATTTTTTCTACTGCTTCCTTGAAAGATTGCCATCAGAAGAACGTTCTTTTCTCACGCCCTTAAAGATACTTTCCACATTGGGCGTCTTGTGAGCTATTTGTCCGCAGCGTTAGCATATCAGGACTTGTCATCATTAGTTCGCACATAAGAAGACGACAACGAGCAGTCGTCTCCCGTACTACATGCGTTGTCGTGTCTACATTATTCCTTGAGCTCAAACACCCCCCTTTCTAACTTTTGTCAGGAATACCCGTAGGTACGTTTGGCTTGACTATATATGGAAATGTGACAGTTATTAGTTTGTAGCACGAACTATCATTTTACTTTTCCTCCACTGGACAAATACATACATATACATGAATATTAAAAAAAACAGAGAACACAATATTTATCATAGTCGTTTTGTGAGTGTTGACTGTTGAGCTCTTGAAAATCTGTCAATGTTTAAGTTATAAATTTGACAGTTGATTTAAGACAAAGAAAAACGATATAAATAATAATCGACAATCAATACATTTTTTATTCTGTGTCAGAGAACCAAGGAGGGCAGGAGAAAGGAAGTTATTTTTTCCAACGTCTTCCGTATATCTGATGAATTATTGGAATTATTCCGATCCATTAACCTTTCTCAAGGATTATCATTTTTATAACGTTTCCTATAAACATAGAGACTTTTTCCGGAATCCTAGTGGAAAATTGAGAGAAGCAGAAGGACAAACGATAGTTTATCGTTGACATTTTGCACTTTATTTAACTGAGTAGTAGTAGTAGTAGTAGATAGTTGTATACAGTTAAGCTTGTGGAGAAAGAAGATTAGTGGATTTTATTTTTCTTCTTTTGACATCATTCAAATAAATGGTTCGTTACATGTAGAATCATGGATTGTTCAAAGAAAAACAAATCCTTGCTTTTGAAATGAAAGAAACTTTTTTTTTTTTAACAAATCATTAAAAAAATACTCTTTGATTTTGTTTTTTTTTTATTTATTAAAAAAACATTTGTATAGTTTCACACAAATTGTAAAGTAAAACTAAGTCTTCTATGAATGTATTTTCCTTTATGTGATTTACTAAAGGAAAAGATTAATCTCACAAGTTTGTACAAAAATTATTCTTTTTCACTTCCTGACTTTTCTATAGATTTAATTCTTTATTTAGTTTGCTGTTGGGAAAATATGTTTTTCTGTTTCCAAAGCTGCAGCTTAGGGCTTTGTTGCACTTAAGTTGGATAAAAAAAATCTATTCAAAGTATGGATTATTGTGATTTTTATCAGGACCGTCACTACCCCTAAGGACACTGGAGCAAGCTCAGAGAAGCCACCTTTTTCGCTAAAAAATCGTATAAAAAAAATATTGGTGGTGCAACACCTCGTAGAGAATCAGGGCCTGGTGATTTACAACTCTCAACCATTTTTGTGTGCGTGTTGTTGGCAGGAATGGAGGTGAGTCCGAACGGCTATATAAGAAGCACTTATTCATGATTAGTTTATACTATTGGAGGATTTGTCAGTTCCTTTCAAGAGGCAGTACCTTGGAAAAACATTTCTGTTTTTAGGTGGCAGCGACTGGGAATCGAACCCAGACCTTTGGCATGACAGTCCAATGCACTAACTATCATGCCACGAAGTACTCCAAAAAAAAGTTGTGCAGAATTTATAAAAACTCAAATAATAAATCGTGCCATTTTTACTGTATTTACACTGATTCCAAACCGGTATCAACATTATTTCTATAGGAATCTAAAAAAAGCCAGTCCAAATATCGGTTTACATCAACAAGCAAAAATCAATAAACCTAAACTTTATAAAAGCAATCAAATCGGGTTAAGTTGAAAATACACTTCCCTTGGGATATACGAAGTCGTCAGATTGGGAATTCTCTAAATTAGTTCTTAAGCATTGCACCAAGAAAAAGAATTAAAAAATGCTTCCCTTGCTTTTTGACTTATTTAACTTTAGTGTACGATTATAAGAAATGCAAAATGCGAAAAACCTTTTCCGATGTGACACGATCGTGTTTTTTTGTTCAGGAACTTCCTTATTATGGCCATGTCACTATGTGGACACTAAAATCTCAACAAGGTATTCTTTGGATTTGCATTTGGTTCAAATTGGACTAACAATACAAATACAAATTTCATGAAAAAAAATGTCTGACTTCTATACTTTCTATGACTGGCTGTCGAACGTGTGAATCAACCCTTGTGATACAAAGAAGTTGTCACGAATCATAACATTATACAATGACAAGTACTAGAATCCATAGAATAGCATTGCAAAAAAAACCTCATCCTGTCCTTTTCTAGAATAAATGATTGTAGCCCAGGGAAAATTCGAATTCCGATTCGAAAAATTCCGACAAAGCTAAATTTTTGTGGAAAGCTTTGTTTTGACGTCTTTAGCATTTTCTTAAAAAAAATCCGCAATTTTGGGCCTGGGCTAAATTGTTTAGAGAGGGGTTAAGGGGGTAAAATTCAGTTTTTTGTGAATTGTGAAGATACAAATGAAGCTTAATCCTACATAAGAAAGATTACAATACCTTGCTTCATACAATCAATAGATTCTGAGAAAATCATGAAAAACTTCATGGTGGAGCAAACTTTGTCAAAAAATGTATTAAAGTTGTGATGCTTTGCTGTCTTGCCACTAAAAAACATCCTTTAATTCATTCAGAACTCAGGATGGTTTAGGGAGGCCCCCTACAACTAAAACTTCGTCTTAAACCCCTCCCTATCCCTCCTCACCACCCACCTTTTACCCGGGGGAGTGCTATGGATCCACTGAGATCAGAGTGAGATGATGCAGCTTACCTTTTTTTCCAGCTGAGGTAGGTCACCGGGGTCCAAGGTCAAACCGTACAAAGCAAAATCTCGGTGTGTAGAGAGTTCAGAACTCCATTTCCAAAGTATAAATTATTGTTTATTCACGGATAACTTATAACAAGGTATTTCATATAATTTTACAATAGTTCAGTCTTATGATAAACTAGCAAACTATTTCATATACAATAATGGCGGGGTCAATTCCCTTTCCCTGCACCGAACTTAAGACAGTGAAGATTAGAATAGAGTCCCTAGTCTTAAGCAACGACAGAGTAATATTACGGCGGATAGCTGAGATGGCGATGGTTGGGATAGAGTCCCTATCTTAACGATTACGGCGGAAAAGAGAAGCTTTAGACAGTGAAGGTTGGGATAGAGTCCCTAGTCTAAAGCTTCCTGGAAGCTGGTAGGTTAAGACATTGAATGTTGGGATAGAGTCACTATTCTTAACCATGGGGGAGGAGAAAAGGCTAAAACAGCGAAGGTTGGGATAGAGTCCCTAGTCAAAGCTTTTCGGAGGAGGTTAGGAGGTTAAGACAGCAAACATTGGGATAGAGTTCCTAGTCCCTAGTCTTAACTAATGATAAAGAAGGAGGAGAACGGAGGGAGATATTAACGACGGAAGTCAAAAAGTTTTGAAGCAGTGTGCTTCGTTAATAGTTTTTACACTAATTGGCACTTGATTGGTACTGTATAACACGGTGGCAAAAATATCTGATTTTCGATGAACTTGGCACTCTTACTTGTTGATTCTGCGGCGCAAACCAAATATAACCACGAATGAAATCGTTAATCAAGGTACTAGTTCCTATGGAAGAAAAATTTTTATATAAAATCGCATTGTATGAAGTTGAGACGGCGGGGTATTTTGCGGCGGGATTTCGTGCAGCGGGATTTCGTGATCCGGGATTTTTTGATGCAAGATTTAGTGAAACGGGATTTTGAGTAACGGAATTTCCTACTCAATGAAACCTGCAGAGTTCATTTTTTATAAAATTTTATTGTATAAATGTTATTTTTCCCTACCTTTGTTGTGAAAGGAAATTCAATCGAGTTGTTCATATCATATCACTTCCTTTTTCAAGGTGGTCGTCTTCCCCTTACTCATCCAGTACCTCAAGAACTTGGTTGTATAATGAGGAGTTGTAGCCAAAAACAAATTGTACAAAAAATTTTGTGCATCGATTATTGAAATTTTAATTAATTTTTTGAAAAAATTTGCTCCACCATGAAGTTTTGCATGATTTTCTCAGAATCTATTGATTGTATGAAAAGAAGTATGTTAATCTTTTTGGTGTAAAACTACATTCTCTGGCATTTTTCCAAAAAAAAAAACTGATAATTTTCGAGAAAATAAGATAAAACTTAATTTTACTCCTTTGACCCCCCCCCCATCTTTTAAGACTAAGCCTAAACTTAAGGAAAACCTTAAGACGTCAAAAACAAAAATTCAGCTTTGGCGGTATTTTTTCATAGCTTTGCCATTTTATTTGTCTAATTTTGCTGGACTATTGGTATAGTATACGTTAATGATTTTGGGTGGGTGTAACTTTAAACTGTAAATCATATCCCATGTACTCGCAAATAAAACAAATATCTTAGTATAGCGCTAAAAAAAACAGAGGCACAAAACGATGAAAAAAAGTACGTATACGCCCAAGTATACTTTTTTCATTATATAGGGTGTTTCTAATCTCTTGATATATGCACCTTCGATACACTTGTTGTATCTTTGATGTAAAACCAGTTCAGCAATTTTCAAAATTTGTATATCAAAAATTCTTATTTTTTTTTCTAGAATTCATTTGAGGCTATCGTAAATTAAATTTTGCACTGATATTTTTTTTTCATCGTCGAAAACCGGGATCGTGAATTAGAGTCGCAGTCAATAAGTCCGTGACTTTTTGAATTTCTGACCTCTTTACTGAAACAGCAACACTGCTCCTGTCAACAGGCATCTGTCAGTTGACTCCTGTCAAAATTTGAACTTGCTGCGTCAATTAGTTTGTGTTTGACAGCTATTTTTATCAGACTACTCACTAATTTGAGGAGAAAATGGAAAAAAGTGAATTTCGTGTGCTTATTAAGCATTATTTCTTGCGAAAAAAAAACCATTACCGAGACCAAGGCTAGGCTTGATAAATACTATGGGGACTCTGCACCATCGATTTCAATGGTAAAAAAGTGGTTTACTGAATTTCGTTGTGGCCGTACAAGCACTGAAGATGCCGAACGTCCTGGACGCCCAGTTGAGGTCTCTTGAGGTGTTGGCCGACCGAAGATGCGAAGTGCGAGAGATTGTGGAAGCCGTAGGGATCTCGCATGGCTCAGTGGTTTCAATTTTGAATGATCACTTGGGCATGAGAAAGCTTTCCGCAAGATGGGTGCCGCGTTTGCTCACAGTCGACCACAAACGCAATCGTGTAACAACTTCACAGAAAGGTTTGGCGTTGCTTAATCGCAATATGGAGGAGTTTTTGAGACATGGATCCATCACAACACACCAGAGACCAAACAACAGTCAAAACAGTGGGTTTCTAAGGGTGAATCGGGTCCAAAGAAGGCCAAGGTGGGTTTGTCAGCCAATAAAGTTATGGCGACTGTTTTTTGGGATGCACGCGGGATAATCCACATTGACTACCTTCAAAAGGGAAGAACAATCAATGAAGAATATTATGCCAACTTATTGGACCGATTCAATGACGATTTGAAAAAAAACCGACCTCATTTGGCCAAGAAAAAAGTTCTTTTCCACCAAGACAATGCAAGGGTGCACACATGTGCAGTTGCCATGGCAAAAATCCATGAATTGGGCTATGAATTGCCCTCATCCACCCTATTCTCCAGATTTGGCTCCGAGCGACTACTTCTTGTTCCCAAACCTGAAGAAATGGCTTGGTGGAAAAAGATTTGACTCCAATGATGAAGTCATCTCGCAAACAAAGGCGTATTTTGAGGACCTCGACAAATCATTTTTTTTGGAAGGGATAAAAAAATTGGAGAAGCGTTGGACAAAGTGTATAGAGCTCAAGTGAGACTACGTTGAAAAATAAAATTATTTTTTTATCAAAAAATCTGTTTTATTCCAAAAGTCACGGACTTATTGACCCGCCCTCTATTTATCATATTGAGATTTTTTTTTAATTTTGAACAGGCTTGTATAAAAATTCTTATTAATATAAGACAAAATATAATTATCTATTTTAAGAGTTTAGTAAGGAACCTAATATAAGTTAACACGATCGCCTAACATCCGCCGAGCCACACATCGTCGTCATCAATAACGAACCATGCTGACACAGCTGATTCTATAAACGAGACAGACTGGTGTCAAGAACCGACGACGAGAAGGATGAAATGCGATATCTGGCACGAGCTGCAAGGTATCCAAAGCATTGCATGTTTGAGGGTTTTAGATATTAAGTTTGTAATAAGTTAGGCAGTCTTTTACAAGTCTCAATAAAGGAATAATAATAAAATTGAATTTTAACGAATCTCATTACTTATATACTTTCCGAAACGATGGCACTTGCAAAAGTGCGATTCCGCTGTATAGACAATTTTTGACATACATTTTTAAACAACAAATTTGTGATTTCTTTTTATCACAATGTTAGGAAGAAGGACTTTATTTACTAACAAACAAAATATATACGAGTACCTACCTTATTAAAAAAAAAAGAATATTCTTTGGTGACTGAGCTGTAATGGGTTCCAAAATGTCAAGATTATAAGAACTAAGGCTTTTTTCAGTTTAAAATACTTTCCTTTAAAAATTTTTTAGTTCTAGAATATTATTTCAACCCCAGAAACACACATAAGTGACCTCTTTTATTTTTTTGTTTTTCGAATTTACAAGGCACAAAACTAAACCAAAGTGCCGATGATGCATATTTCATCAGACAACTATCCAACCTTATTCCTTGCATGAACTATCAAAAGTCGACGCATCCAACTATCCTGTTAACTGGATTAAACTTTCATAAAACCAACAATTTTGAAACTTCATTACCCACACGTATAACAAGAATTATCCTTCTCTCAAAAACCGTATTTTTTTCTTCTATGTTTAGTTTTGCCATCATTTATTCTGTATTCTCTTCACAGAATCATGTCTACAAATGCAACAGCGCCTGGGGGCCACAGAAGTAGTAGTCGTGCCCTCGAACAACAAAACCTACCAAGAGTTCTCACTGCTGAAGGATTTCAAACAAGTACCAGTAACACCAACGACAACAGTATCAACGCAAACACTGCTACCAATACCATCAGCTAAACTCTACTATACTCAACTAACAGACTGTTGTTGTCGAAGTCGAAGCTAGCTAAAGTCGAAAGGGCTATGCGAGGACGACGACGCCGACTTCGAAGCTGGTCCAAAATTGAAATACATGTCACAGCAAAACGAATGCAAAACAAAAAACGCAACAAAAACCAACAGAAATTAAATAAAGGCAAATGCCAAACTTTGAGGTAGACACGTTGTGCTTCCTCCGCATCCTGTGCTGCCTGTTTTTGTTATTTTTTTTTTTTTGTTGTGAGTGATGCATTTGAGAAGACTCTAACGCCTCCTTCCTCCCCAGCCCATAACTTTTGGCAAATGAATGTTTTTCTAAAAGACTCGTTTTTTGCGTGCTGTTTTTTTGTTTCTAAAAGAGTTTTCCCTTTGAAATTTTTCCATTGCGTTGTTGTTTTGCTGTGCAAAAAAAAAAATGTTTGTGTGTGTTTTGTGTTGGGTCTTTTTTTAATATGTTGTTTTTGTGTTTTGGTTTTTCCATCCTTCTATGTTTGAAAAATACTAACGAAATTGCTACTCTAACATCACCAGAGTTAGAGGGAGACAGCGCTTGATAAAAAAAAGTGAGAAAACATTGCATCATCCTTTGTTGTTTGACTTTGATAATGGTTCGTTATGTCTGATGGTAGAGGTTTGGAATCTCGCTTGACGATTTCTATGTTGTTTATATTCTAGCTTCAGTTAAGAGCGTGATTTTTCATTGAGTGAATAACAATTAAGGATACACAAATAAAGGACGACAATATATATAGTACGTCAGGATGAATTAAATGAAAAAAAAAACGAGTAGAAAGAATAGCCAAATATTTTGTTTAGAGAATTCATGGAAAACCAGTTCAATATCTACTGTAGAAACACTGCAGATACATTAATTTGACCTTAAATTCATGCAAAACGTATCATTATCCTCTACATACCTAGTCTAAAATGAAGAGTGTGAAATAAAGGACTCCAAGAATTGAAAAATATTTTACGCATTTTAAGTTATCATATCAAACAGCCCACCATAATTGTTTGTCAAAATTAACACTATCCCAACAGCCCTGGCTGTTCTCATGAAAACTTTTACAAATCGTTTTTTAGTTACTCGCGACCAGTTTTTCTTAGATAAAAATAAAAATTATCCATATCGACCGCATACAACTTTTTTTTTTAACCATTTTTCAAAATCCTTGTATTTCATAGATTAAATAAAAAGTTCAAATTATTTTCAATGCATATGATCAATAAAATAAAATGTTTTACGGGTCGTAAAAGGGTCATTAAAATAAAATATATTTTTAAGACTAATTTTGAGTCGCTGAGCACGAAAATGAAAATATTTATTTTGCAAAGAAGCGTTTTCGAGATATGAGCAAAAGTCATTTTCTCAGCTATTCTTTCAGATACTGGCAATAATCTCGTTAACATTTTAGCTAATTCAAATAAAATGCATGCTTTCTGAATTGTCTGATCTGGTCTCTTTTTGATAATGTAATGTTTGTGTAAGTCAGATTAAAATTTAATAAGTTAAAAACGAGTATTTTTAAAAATTTCTAATTTTTGGTTGCTCTATATGAGTAGGAAAAAAAATTCTTTTAAATAATTTTGAAGATTCAAGTAAGAAACACTTATTTTAACACACATTTGAGCTAAAGTTTTCCAAAATCGGATGATAAATGTGGGAATTATAAAATAATAGGCTAAAGAAAGCAATTTCTTTTTTTTTCAAATTAAGTCATATAAATGTATCGGGTTTATCAATAAGAGCGCTACAAAAGTTTTTTTTTAAATAAAACAAAAATGGTTTTGGATATCAATGAAATTCTTTATTCCTGTGAAAGTACGTTTGATGCCATTATGTATGGAACTCGATTTCTTTTGCATGGCCACCACGGACACGCTTGCAGAAGTCCAAACACTGAACCCAATTTTTGACGGTTTTCAAGCATGAATCGGCCGATACTGCTGCAATTTCACGTTCGATATTCGTATACGAAGTTCATCAATCGTCGCTGGGTTGTTGGAATAGACCATAGACTTGTAGACTAGTAGCTCCACAGGAAATAGTCTAACGGCGTCAAATCGCACGACCGAGGCGGCCAAGCGACTGGACCATTTCGTGAGATAACACGTTCTCCAAACTTGGTTTCCAATAAATTGGTTGTGACAATTGCTGTGTGGCTTGTGGTGCCGTCCTGTTGGAACCACATGTCCTCCAAGTCCATATCACCCAATTGAGGCCAAAAATATTCGGTTATCATTGAACGGTAGCGATCCCCATTCACAGTAACGTGCCGGTCTTGATCATCACGGAAGAAGTTCGGCCCAATGACGCCACCGGCCCATAAACCACACCAAACCGTAATTTTTTCGGGATGCAATGATGACTCATGGAGTACGTGTGGATTGTTGCCTGACCAATACCGCATATCTTGTTTATTGACGAAGCCATTCAGCCAGAAATGAGCCTCATCGCTGAAGATGATTTTTCGATGAAAATCCGAATCATTATCAAGTTGTTGCTCAGCCCAATTCACGAACATACGACGCTTCTGGTGGTCAAGCGGCTTCAGTTCTTGCGTCAGTTTAATCTTGTAAGGATGTAGGCCAAGATCTTTTCGCAAAATTCGTCACAACGACGTCGCAGAGATGCCCAATGCTTGAGAACGACGTGTGATAGACACATATGGGCTTTCTGCAACTGACTCCTCAGCGGCAGCAATATTCTCGACACTACGGGCACTTCTTTGTCTCACTGGCACTGTAACATTTTTTACTGTGCCAGTGGATTCAAATTTTTCCACTAGACGCTCAATTGTTGATCTGATAGGACGATTATGACGACCATAAATTGAACGTACCCAATTTCGGTAATAAATTTTAATAATTTCGACTCGTTGTTGGCTCGCATCTTTCCATCATAAAATGGCAAACCATATTGAAGAGAAATGTCAAAAGAGCGGCAAGAAATATGGCGTCGTTTGCTGTCCCTGTTGCTCTACTTTTGTAGCGTCCCTGTTGAAAAACCCTTTATAAGGGTTTCTGTTATATCCAAAAACTCGTTTTTTAATACCAGTTATTTCTTTAATCAAAATTGTTTGTCCTAAAAAAAAGTTTTTGACCAAAAAAATTATTTTGTCTAAGGTGATAAATCGGTGCCTCTTATGTCATTTCTTTTTCCATACAAAAGAGAATAGGACATCTCCAAGACCAATAATGAAGCATATATCATTGGAGAGTAGGGTACCCAACCGTCCTCCTTTTCAGTTATTTGTTATTTCTTTCTTCTTTCATTTACAAATGTTCCTCTTTCACAAAATAAAGAAAAATTTAAAGCTGCATGCATCAACTTTTGATAAAATAACTGAAAACACTCAGAGAAAAAAGGTGGTATAACCCACCAATTTTTGGTTTATTATACCTGTTTCTCAGGTTGTTATTTTTCAACTCGGTAGATCAGGTTAACGGCTTAACCTGATACCTGATTTTAATGTCGTGTTAAATCAACGTTGGTTTCAGGTAAATTTAACACTGCCTGCAAAAAAGTAAAACTGTAAATTTTATTTGAGAATTTTGCTATTTTTACCTGTAAATCTAGTTAAATTTACATGAAAATCTAGTTCAACAAAAACATAAATAAAATTCTCAACGCCCTGTTAAATAAACATGAAGATCTAGTTAATTTAACATTATTCAATGTTGAATTAACGCTGTATCCGGTAATTATTATTTGTTGGATCCATACTTGAAGGCCCCATCTCTAACACTGCTTACCGTCTAATTCATGTAGCATTTTTCTGAAAGTATAGAAATTTATTACTATGTATATTATTTTATTTTAAAAATACTTTGTGATACTTACTTAGTTCTGAACTGGGAACCTCTCACACATGGAGATAGAACACATCCCCTGGGCCACTTCGCTGCATACAAAACTTGTGCCAAATATCAATAAGTTGAAACTGACCTTGATTGGATGGCTTGTGAGTGTGTGTGCTTTAACACTTGTGTCATGTTGAAATTAACTGGCAGAGTGTTTCTTTAACATGATGACAGGTTAAATTTAACAGGTAAACATTGTAAAAATAACCGTATAAAATGTTCCCTAAACCTGATTTGTGGTAAAATAGAAATTCATAACAAGCACTGTTTAAAAAACCCGATCTCAGTTAAAATTAGCGCTATATTCTTGTCAAAATTCAGTGTTAAAATAACAGTTCATCTTCTGAAATCAACTTGAATATGGTAATATAGGCCACCAGGCTAATTTAACACTCAATATAAGTTTATTAAAATCAGGCAAATTTCTGAAATGTCTGTAACTTTATAAGGGATTATGCACCTTTTAAATTTAACAAAGCCCAGGTTAATTATTTAACTGACTTTTTTCTCTGAGTGTACATAATCACAATTTTTTATTTCTTTTAACAGCATATGTTGAAATTTTCCTGGAAACTATTTTTCTCATTAGCATAGCGAAGTAAAGTCACATAAACTGTCTAAATGTCAGTACCGTGGATATCAGCACTGTGGCACAGTCAACTTTATTGAAAAAAAAATTTTTTGCAATAATATTTATTTTGTATCAATTTTCTTATATGAATGGTAGCATTACCTAACATGGGCAAAACAAAAATTATTTCGCGCAATCAAAATTAAGTAATAACCCAGTACAATGAAAAGGATGGCCATTCAGAAGAATGGATTATACAAAAACGAGAAAGTTATAAATTTTTAAAGAAATAAGGAAGTAGAAATGTCAAGAGGTCAAAAAATAACACGTTATCAAGAATATATAGAAATATGGTCAAAAAGAGAAAGAACAAACTACAAATTTAAAAAAGTAAAAGAGTTTCATTATTGTCTATTCCAGTTTTAGTACATTTCACCATATTTTTTGTTCTTCAAAAGTTACAGCAAAGTGCTTCTACAGATTTGAAACCCTGACTAAATAAAGCCACGAAATCAAAACTATAATTGTTTTCAATAAGACTAATTTTAGATTTTTTTTTTAAGGAATCTAAGTTGGCACCATTGTGAATGATGTCAGTCATGTGTGTCGGCATTAAAATTAAAAAGATAGCCTTTACATGAAAAATAAGTCAACATAAGGAAAAAATGGTGGGAATAAAGCTCTGTTGTCACACTAACCCATAATTGCATAGCTTGTTCACCTTGTGATGTGGCTTTTATCTATAAATCCTTAATTCGTTCAAAACTCATGTAAAATTCTCATATCTAGCTAGGTCTTGCTTCAACAAACTTGATTCCTTGAGATAGAATTCATAAGTTTTTAAAATGAAGGGTGAAATATGAAAACATTTTTTGTGTGTTGAAAGCACTGCTGAAGTGTTTAATGTCTTTCATTATAACTATTATCATTATTTTCTTAAACAGTGTTGTAGAAATACAGGCTATTGCATTTTTTCCTTTAATTTCCTACAATTTCGCCGCAATACTTGTACTGTCGTTGTGTTCATTAAATATGAAATACTTATTCTACAATACTTCAAGGAATGCTCATCATTTTACCCTTGAACCCAAGCTTGGACGTACCTACTGTTAGGTTGAGGAATAATTTTTTTTTAGCCGTACCACACGAATGTAGAATATGCTTTAGCCAGCTCTATTTTTAATCGCCATTGTTATAATTGTAATATTCACAACATCAAAACTAATTACATAGCATCGGTACCTTCCTTCAAAATATTCCCAGTTTTTTTTAAGTAAGCTCACTTAAGACTTAAATAAGAAAATTACAAATATTTAGAAGGCATCTTTCTTAATTGCAGAAAAGTGGCCAAGCCCAAATCCACATGCCAATGCACGGCTGTTTTTTTTCGCAGTACAAATCCGTGCAAATGGATAGTAGCGTATACATTCTACATAGAACTGTCCACACGACGTTTGTACTCTTGCCGTTTTGTTTTGTACTGCCATTCGGATTCATACTGCAAAGAAAACATGCAGTACATTGCCGTGTGAGCCAGGGCTCAGAGTTAACTAAGAAATTAGAAGTCTTTAATTTAGTTCTCGTAAGCTTTTCCTTATTAAAAATGCTTTAAATTTTATTAAGGCATCCATTTCGATAAGAAATTTAATTTTGAAAAATAAAATTACCAAATTCGGCTTAGTTTGGAAGTTATTATAGACCAAGCATATTGAAAAATGGCCAGTGTGACAATTAGCTTATAGAAACGCAAAGTTGAATTTACTAGGGTTTTAAGTTTTAACCATGATTATGCCCCAAATAAATAATATGAACTATTTTTCAATCTCTCGTAAGTAACTAAATAATTCTAGAATATAGTGAAAGTTGAAAATAAAAATTAAAAATTAAGCAAAATAATGAATGCGTCAAAACTTAGCGAAATGAATTATTTATGGTTATATTCTAAAAATAAACCACAAAAAAAAACTTGTAAAACAAATAAATTATGATAAGTTTTTATAATCATTGCAGATTGCAGCTTTCTGAAACATTTATTGGCAGCATTAAGTTTATTGTACTTTAATTTGAAACTTAGGACAAAAGGCAATAAAATATTAATTTCATGCAGTTTTTTTATTGCATTTAGTTTGTTTTTGTTTCTAAAATCAGAATCTAAACAAACAATAATTTCTTCTTTTTTTTGCTAAAAACAAAAAATTTAATTTTAAAATTAAGCTTTATAAACCATTAAGAAAGATAATATCTGAAGTTGACAGAAGATTTATAATTTAATCTTGCCGAAGGGAAGTGGGGTTACCCGTCACCCCTCTTTCTTTATGTCGTTTTATTTTCAAAATATATTGTAGGCAGTTTGCTGATATTAACGTGTCATGGTAATTTAGAGTTTTGGTTTCATTAAACAATTAAAGCCCAGGAACATTTGACAAAAAATAGCAAGACTACGAAAAAATTTTTTTTGAAAAATTTGGAAGTACAAAAAAAAATTGCAAACTGTTGCTTATGTCATTCTATACAAAAAAAATTGGCATACTTTTTTCCTAAAAGCAATAGATTTTGAGAAAATCATGGAAGAAAAATTTATTAAAATTTCATTAATCAATGGGCTAATGATACGATTTGAGTTTTGCTACATTTCCTCTTTATAAAACAAAGTTTTTGGGATGTCCGGGGTAAGGGGAAGACGGAAGACCGCCATCTTGAAAAAGAAAGTGCTTTCGTTATTGTTCAACAACTCGATTAAATTGGCTTTTAACCCCTTTGCCCCTTTAACCCCCCCTCAAAAATGTAAGCCCCAGTGCAAATTTACAGAACTTTTCCGGAAATACCTAAGACGGCAAAACAAAGCTTTGTCGGAATTTTTTCGAAGTGAAAGTCTAATTTTCCTGAGCTATTAAAATTGTTGTGGGGTCACCCGCTTTGCTATTTACATATTCTTACTTGGTTTTTAAATCCAAATGGCCTTGCTTTTGGATTATAAGATTAAAAATTACTTCCAAACAAGTTTCCAAAAATTTTAAAACTCGTTATGATTCTTCGACTGACTTTAGATTTTCTAAGAGAATTGGAAAGCACTTTACGGGGTATTTTAAATACAACAGTATACAACAAGTAGTTTGAAGATAGAACCTGTTTAGAATGTAAGAAGAAGGCAATTGATAAGCACTTTTCAAAAAACGAGACAAAAAAGTTAAAATTTCTAGAATAAAATGCACTTAACTTAAAAATTATGAACTTTGATTAAAAGAAGTTAAGAAACAACTTTTCTCAGCTTTGTATTAATATAAAAATGAGATTTCTTAATAAATAAGAATTATTTTTACATTAAATATACTTTTACCTACATATGTATAAAGAAATGTGGTGGGTCCAACTCCATAGCCAGGGCCGGGCAAACTATACCTGCAAGTGGTGCAAATGAGCAGGGCGCTGAACCCAATGCGTGCCTTTAGCAACTATTAACAAATCCACTTAATCAATGAGTTAATTATTTGTTTTTATATTATTCAGCCTTGTTGTGAGTTGTGAATGGAGAATATTTCACCCGAAAAATGTTTGTTTTCGGGGAATTTAAGAAGCTATTGTGAGTTTTGCTTGAACTTCTCTTGGCCTAAGAAAAAAAAGTTGCGCAAAGGGCACTAGAACCCTCTGTTTTTCTTTCTTTCATCCTCAAAAAATAATGTATGTACAATGTATAAGCTCTTAATTACAAAACATTTTCAAAATGAGTTATCACAAAAATGGGGAATTTTCCTTCTTAGGGTGAAACTCACAATCGGCAAAAACTTAAATGTCATTTTTCCACTTAAAACTCGCAATAAGGCTGATTATGTTTTGAAAATAGTTTTTGAATACGTTTTTTTTTTTTAAATATTTCTTTTTCAGGTGCAAAATTTTTGTGATATGTTTTTTCAGCTTAGTTTACAAAAATTTGTATATTCATTAGCTAATATTATTTTTGTGATACAATATTTCCTAACTTTTAATAAAATCCTATTTATTTTTTGTGTATTGATGAAAAAAAAACGCATTGCAAAAGCGACCACTTGGGTAATGAGGAAATGACTTCTTCCACTTATAACTACAATTGAGGGCGCTAATGAAGCTTGCACAGGGCGCTAATCTATCTCGTGCGAGCCCTGCCCATAGTTGCCTTTCACTTACAAAAACAAGCCGTTTGTTCTGAAGGTTAACATACATTTGGTATTAAAATTGATATAGTTGAAGAATTGCACCCTCCAAATGATTTTCGTATTGACACGAACAAATAAAAATGTTACACAATAACGAATACAACTTTTTTATTTAATAAACAATTTTTTAAAATTTTCATAAGTAAATAAGTATTAATCCTGTTTTGTTTCAAAGTTGAAATGCTTGCTTAAAATTAATTTTGGTGCTATAAGCTGGATCAAGGTGTATAAAGCGTTAAAAAAATTGAATAAAATGTAAGTAAAACTCTCAAATAAAAACTGTCCTATTTTTTTTCCAAATAAAACACATCTATAACCTTCAATTAATAAATTTCCAGCACGTTTAATTATTCGTCCCTGGTTCAAAAATTTGTATTTTGACAAATTATGGTGCAAAAAAACGTATGTATCAATCTAAAAATCAGAAATAATGGCTGTTTTACATATGTAGCGTCTGTTTTCTCACTGCATAGTTGTTAAAAAAAAAAACAAATTAAAAATAAACTTAAAAAGGTTTTTTTATAATACAAATTCTATATACTACTGAAATAAATCAGCCAGGTAGAAGATTAAGTATTAAGGAGTGGACTTGTTGAATTATTGATTTAAAATAGCTCTTTGTCCTATTTTGAATCAATAAACTATAAATATTTTAAAAATTATAAAACTTTCACTTCCACAAACAAAAATATTATACCAAGTATAGTTTTAACATTTTAACGTCCATACCTAAAGCAATTTGATGTAAAACGCCAAAACCTCATCCTTATAAATAAAAATAAAATTAACATGACATGACATCGTGTATACATTGATTTTTGCCGCCAACTTCATGATTTTACCAGCATGCTTGATTGCCCTAGCACTACCATGGCTTATTTGTGTGAACTTACATCTATACTACTTGCTGAGAATCAAACATTCTAAAAAAAAAACAAAATCCCCCCAAACCATTTAGGTAACACGCAGACCATCACCACCAACATCAAACCCTCTAGCTCGGTCAAACGATAAACTTCAAATAAACTTCCCTTTTATTGGAAGCAGACCAAAAGAAAATCAAACCGAACAAAGCAAAAGCAAGGACAAAGAGCTTAAAATTCCTTCCCATTGCCAAAGTCCCAAGTCAGAATCAGCAGCCAACAGCGAAACTTTTATTCCTGCAAATAAACGAAAGACTCTTGATGAACAATCCTCCAATGATCATCATTCTAGATGCGTCTTCAATCAGAGCCATCACCGTTCCAGACAAATGAAGATGAAGATAATGCCATCGCAATCAACAACCAACGACCATCCAAAGACTAGCCAAACGATGATTATCGATTCAAAGCGAATTCGATCACCGTCTTGGCAATGGTTCGAAAGAAAAAATTGGCATCAACCTTTAGTCATAGGACAACAACACCAAACACTACAACATCAAAACAACAATAATAATGGCTGGCCATTGTTGTCGTCACCATCGCCATCGTCGTCATCGTTGTCGTTGCCGTTGTCGCCATCTCCAAAGAATGACTTTTCTTATTTACCGGAAAATTCTATTAGCGATGGCAGCGCCAACAGTGTTAGTGATCCTTTGTGTTTGTCCCGAGGCGAAACTGCGGAACAGTTAAACCCGGATACGGATACAACCGAACGAACCATGACGATGACACAAATGGAAGGGGCTTCTACCGAAGAAATCCAGCAACACCTTGGCAGTTGGCAGTCCTTGGTGCAGTTTTCTTCCAATCCTCCCCCATCGCCTAGTCGTTTTTCGTTTCCTTTGCCATTGGGCTGGCCAAAGCCCAGCCCCAGTCCCGGCCAGGCAACCACCGAAGAGGATAATTTCGTTTCCAAACGGAAACACTCCTCCTTGTGCTATAATCAAAGGTAAGATGAATTTTTAATTTGCTCGAGGCGATTTTCATTTTCATTATCCTTTTTGCAACAGTGCTGCCGCATTGTATATGTGCTGTGTGTATATGTACGAGTATGTTTGGATGTAGCTGTACTCATACATATACTTACCTTGTGTATTTTTTTTTTAAGAAGTCTTTGGTCCTTGTTGCAGAACCTGTTGTGTCCCTTTGTGAACTTGTTGTTTTATAAACCCTCCATCCCCCCAAGTTGGGTTTGTTTGGCTTGCTGCTGCCTTATACATAGCTTTGTGTCCTTGTCTTGTGGGGTTTCCATTTTTCGCAAACACAAACAAACAAACATACATTTTAAAGTAAATTTCTGCATTTGGAGACTTAAAGTTGCCATTGCAAGAGTTTTAATATTCAACATATTATCTACTGAGGACTTATATTTTTAAGGACGATCTAAATATATACTTGAAATTGAGTAAGTTTTCGAAAATATGAATTTAAATTAAGTTAAGATTAAACTGAAACCCTTTTGTAGAAAACTATAAGTATGATTCAGTTGCAAAAATCATTGGTGAGGGTCTTTGTTAAAAAAATTTTGAAAGATGGTAGTACTCGAATTTTTTTTTTGAAAATTTAAAATTTGAAAGCATATGTTAGTTTGAAACCAGGCAAATAAAATACCTAACTGGGTCACCAAATTGGCCACCCTTGATAACTTGTTATAAAGGCTTAAAGTTTCTCAAGGTCACTCAAGGTCACGCGCGATTTTTGGCATCTCATTTATGGGAAATTTACAAAAAAAAGATGTCATCTAAAAGATTTGTAGATAGTGATAAAGAGTCAACTATTTTCAGTAATTGGTTGGCTATAGTTTTTTTTTATAAATTCTCAAAACTCGTTTCAAGGTCACGAAAAAACTTTTGGCACCTAATTTGGGTCATTCCAAAAAATGAAGTATGCCATTTGAAAGGCCATTTCACGGTCATAAAAGGTCAGCTATTTTCAGAAATTGGACAGGCATAGTTTTTTTCTTTATGAATTTTTAATTTATTTAAAAAAAAAATTCAAGGTCATAGCGATTTTTGGGACTTCATTTATGGGAAGTTTGGGAAAATTGTATACCATCTGAAGGATCTCTAGTTCTATATACAAGGTCAGCTAGTTTTAGTAATTGTTCAGCCATAGATTTTTTTTAATGAATTCTTAAAGTTTTTTTCAAGGTCACAACCCTACTGAGGAAAAGTAGTTCAAACAAGCTAGAAAGACCTGTTACGGCGATATTCAAAGAACAAAATTTTTTCCGGACCAAATATTACGACAAAAAATACTACAATGTCCCAAAAGTACTAATTTTTGGGCATTTGCAAAAAACATTCGAAACAATACTTCTTCCGCGGTTCCAACGCTCGTCTTTGATGACACTCCTTATGTAAGCTCACTAGAAAAAGCCAGTTTTTCTTGCAGCTAAGTTTGCTGTTAATTCAACGCTGCCTGTGAGGGTCATGACTCCACCTGTACTTGAGAGCGCTAACGATTATGTGGGACGAATCTCTTTTCGCACTCGTGCAGTTGCAAGAGTACTAAAATATCGCGATATGTACAAATCCGCTGGTCCAGATAGTATCCCTCCCATTGTTCTGAAGAGGGTTCTTCAACGCTGGCAAAACCACTGCGTAAACTTTTCCATCTATCCTACGATAGAGGTATCTCCTAGTGGATAGAAAACAGCATTTGTCCAGCCTGTCTCTAAAAAAGCCGAATCTTCTTCTCCCTCTAACTATCGCCCAATTACACTTACGTCCCTTTTTTCCAAGGTCATGGAAACGCTAATGATCAGTTTAAGAGATATCTTGAAGACAAAAAGCTTCTTAATGACCGGCAGTATGGCTTTCGTAGCAATAGGTCCACTGGTGATCTGATGGTATATCTCACTGAACAGTGGAACAAATCTTTACATCGTTTTACAGAAAGTAAGATTATTGCACTTGATATTTCAAAAGCATTTGATAGAGTTTAGCTTCAAGCTCTTTTATCAAAACTGCCTGTATTTAGTATGGATGAATCTCTTCTTCTTTGGATTAGAAACCACCTTTTGGACTGTTCAATACAAGTGTGGTGCTGGTGTGCCCCAAGGCTCCGTTTTGTCTCCGACTCTGTTCCTCATTTTTATTAATGACCTCTTGTCTGAAACTTCTAATCCATTAAATTGATAGGTCCCTCAGCTTTTCATATTCGTTTATAGATTCACATCCCTGTCCATCGGATGTGGAGCTTCAACGGCAGCGTATGATAATCTCATTAAATTCTGATCTTGACAGCATTGTCCAGTGGGAAATTAAAAACCGTGTAGAATTTAAGGGTTCAAAAACCCAATGCTGTCTGCTATCGCTGAAACAGAACCCACCTCCAATGCTACTATCCATGAGCGGTACTTGCATCGAAAAAACTGAAAAGCTATAAGTTCTGGGAATGTGCATCACAGATCACCTTCTGTGGAATGATCACATATTAAAAGTCGCTAAAAACACTGCAACATATTTAGGCTTCCTTCGAAGATGCCAGAAATTCTTTTCTCCTTCTGATCTGGCTGTAATATATAAAGCCTTCATCTGACCAAATTTTGAGTATAGCTCCTACATTTGGGCGGTTGCTCCTGTGACTCACTTAAATCTACTAGATAGAATACAAATTTAAACCTTAAAAATGATTACTCAAACAATAACAACTCTGAAACATCATCGCAGTGCTTTATGTCTCTCTTTATTTTATCGCTATTCTTATAAGCAATGTTCTAGTGAAATAGCCAGTTGCATTCCTCCCCTTAAACAATTCAACCGTAATACTCGCACTTTTAGGAATGCCCATCAGTTTACCCTTGAGCCCAACTTCGGACGTACTGTCAAATACAGAGATTCTTTCTTTAGTCGTACGACACAAATATGGAATGCTTTACCAGGCTCTGGCTTTCCCTACCATTTCATCATTCGAACAATAATCCACTGATTTTTTTTGTCAATATCGTTGGAGCTGTTTTTGAGATAAATAAGATTTTTCTTAAAGGTTGTTTGGCAAGTACCGTTATTTAAGCAAAAAAAATTCTACTTCCCCTCTGGCGAAACACTAAAAAGCCTTAAGTTAAAAATTTAAAGAAAATCGCATCATTGGCTTATGCTGTAGATCTAGGTACAAACAGACCAACAGACTGACAGAATTTTGACACCCACTTTTTTGTGTTCTTCATCATCGTAATGTCATGTCGATTATTGATGAGTATTTACAGAAAATATTTCTTTGTAAGCAGACATATTTTTTAACATTTTGATATATGTACGTAGGCTTAGTTAAACCTTAGTTATATATTTTTCGATTCTTTTTCTTCAATGCATTAGTGTGTTTTTGGGCAAACACTTTAAAACACTCAGTCCCCTGGCCTCAGTCTTCCGACCTGTAAATACCAGTTTTAGCTCTTGAGGTCTCAAAAATGTTCAGTAAATGCTGCTTTTGTTTTAAAATACTTGTAAAATAAAAAAAACTCACGTCGAACGAACTTGCTCTTATTTACAAGTGGTTTAAGAATAGACAATTAACATAGGGTGTTTTGCATAAATTGCCTAAAAGCGCTAGAGGGCACAGATTGAATCGAAACAGAAATAATGTTATGTGGGGGGAGTTTATTTCTCTTTCAAATAAAAAAAAAATAGAAACATTTTTAGTCCCCTGGAATACCTGTTTCCAAAAGATACCATAAAATCGTTGTTTTCAATTATGCAAAAAGATGTTCTAAATTTAGTTTTTACGATTATCTGCTTTTAAAAATATTGTGCTGAAATTATATATTTGAAAACAATATCACTTTTATCGTAGAAACAAAATATTTTGAGAAAAACGTGCACAAATACACTCATTCCGGAAAATTTCATTACAGTAAAAATTTATTGTAACGTTTCTGTACGTTTTTCTCAAAATCTTATGCTTCTACGAAAAAAGGGATATTGTTATCAAAAATCTGTTGCTCCTACGAAGAAAAAGTGTCACATTGACATATGCTGAGATATTTACAAAAAAACTGTTATGTGTCCCTTTTACATCACCAAATCAAAGGTGTAGTGTAACTTTGACACGCTATAATTTCAAAACTAAACAACAGAGTTCGTTAATAGCTCATTTTTTAGAAAGTTTTATCGTCTGAATGTTATTTTTGCATGATTTTGTTGTAAAAGGAGTCGCGTTTTCCCCTTAACCGAGGGCCCCTTAAAAACTTGGTCTTATAAATTATAATGAGGGAATATACCTCAAGTTCATAAATGTAAATACATCACTGCCAAAAACAATTGTTAAAAAATGGTACTATTAATATATTTTTTTTTTTGTAAAATTTGCACTCACTATTGAGAGCAGGCACTCACGCTTAGTATAAAGTGAAAACAACTTTAGATCGGACAGTTTTTGCCAGCAGCAATAGAACATGAATTTTGTCGAACATTTACATTTACGAACTCGACCAAAGCCAAACAAAAATCGTACCGAAAATTTTAGATATATAGAAATTTTTCCAAAAATTAAAAAAATTGATTACTCGATATCTGCTTGGAATATAATGCAGAAAGTTGGTGTTCAAGTTGTTTTCAACACATACCACAATATATCAAAAAATAAGCAAATCGAAAGGGGTCGGGTCAAAAACTCGGTGATTTGGCATGGAATGCCCCATTATATTGTATGAATAAACGGTCAATCGTTAAATTATACCAATTTTTTTTTTCGATTTTCTTCAAAACGATAATTTTGATTTCAATCCATTTTTGTCTAGAATTACATAAGCTACAATTTGTTTCTTCAAAAACTTAATAGCTATCGAAAAATTAAAAATATTACCCACTTTAACCTTTCAACAAAATTTAACCCTGGCCACAATTTACAAAGCTTTTTAGATACCTCAAAAAGACGTCAAAAATAAACTCTCCAAAAAAAATCAGCCTTATTGGATTTTTTTTCGAATTGTAAGTCTATTTTTCCTGGGTTATTATTAATTTTTTTTTCTCATAAAATTTATAATAACTTCTAAACGGCAACTCTGGTTGATTCTTACAAACAAAAAAAAAGAGCAAACAAATCATGAACTACTCTATTCATTCGCAAAGAACTCCAAGAAAAGAGTGTCGCCGTCATCGCCATCGTTCGTTCTTCATTGCAGCACTATTAAAAAGGTCTTAGATTAGTTTATGCGCCCCTTTGTGATTTAGGCAGGCTCCATCATCGACATCAAGAGAACCAAGCCTCAGGAATGAGGGGGGCAATTTTTTCTCACAGCACGTCCGGTGTGACGTTCGTTGTTGGTTGTCCTGTTGCCTGTGTGTTTTCTTTTATTCCATGCTAACGAGGAGTGTAATGCAATTTGGATAGAATTTTGCCCATTTATCCATATTTTTATTTTTTGCTCCTTGATGGTTATTTTTGCAAGATTTTCATTTTTTTCTTTTTATAACTTTTTTTTAAAAAAAAAAAAGCTAAGGATACTTTTTTTCTCTTTGTTTGTATCGTTTTTCTTTGCGTTTGATGTTTAGGAGTGATGATGTGTATAAGTGAATTGGGGTGTTTCAAGTAGTCCTTTCAACTTTGGCCAAAGAATCAAAATCAGATGGGACATGGGTTTGGTTTGGTTGGTTGGTGTATAGCCGTGTGTATTCTGTTCATGTTTCATGGACTAAAAGGAAAAGAGCTTTGAATAATCATATTTTGCAAGGATGGTTGAATGCGATTATGTGGGTAACTATGGAACTTAGTTTGTTTGTTAGTACTCGTTTTTTTCTCATTTTTTCTTTGCTCCCCTATTGTTCTCAGTCACTTTTTGTAAACAAAAAAAAAATGGTTTAAAAAAAAATCCTTGTGGAGAAAGCAATTTCGCTATTGACTCTTGAGGTTTATTCATATACCTAGGAAGGTAGGTATAATAACTTTTTTTTTTTGCACTGAAATCCTTTTAAAGTTACATTTTTCAACAAACAACTTAAAAAATAATGGAAATTTGTATGGAGATTTAAATAAAATACCGTTAGTAGGCGAACTTAAAAAAATGTTGGAATAGATGGTTTTTAAGGATATTTCCATGTTTTGTTTTTGTACTTTAAAGTGTTTTTTTTTTTTTTTTTTTTAATGTAAGCGAACTGAATACAAATAAACTTATGAAATTAAAAAATTAAAATTGAAAGAAAAAAGGTCAGTCAATTTAAAATAAAGCATCAGTATTCATTTGTTAGACACCTCTCTTAGACTAATATATCGCTTTTTTAACATTTAGTTACACTTATTAAAAGTGGACTATAGCGAAGCTTTAAAGCAGTTGGATCTTTGAGGAATTATCTTGAAATCGAGGACCTTTTAAAAACTTTTATTGGTTATTCTACTATTTTGTTCTAATGGTATATAAGTAGGTTATAAGTTAGTGAACCTATCATACCTAAAGGTTTGTTTTCCTGTAAGGAAATCGGATGGAAAAGGCAAAATTGAATGTTAAAATTAACTAGTGTTGACAGATTTCTGTTCTTTCAGTTGAATTTTTAGTAATAGATGGGGTCTCAATGCTTTGTCTAGTGACCAGCCTTATATAGAGAAACACATCTAAAAGCCATGACCTAAAATCAAATTGGAAAAACCAGTCCAAATAGAACCACACCAACAGCAGCTCTAAAAAACACTCCTTTCATTAGCCCCGATCTTTTTACAAAAGGGCTAGCGGCCAAAAGTTCAATTTTCAACTTGAAAATTTTTTAGCCCTAACATCTTTTTTTTTTTTCTTTCATATGATTGCTATTTAGTGAACACAAAATATTTATATTTGGGTAAGGTCTTATCATAGACATTAAGCTTGGATAAGTGTCTATAGCTCTCGACATTAAAGTGAATATCCTGTTTTAAAAAAATTGAATTTATGCAAAATATTCACTTTAAAGTCGAGAGCTATAGACACTTATCCAAGCTTAATGTCTATGATAAAACCTTACCCAAATATAAATATTTTGTGTTCTCTGAATAGCAATCACTGTACTAAGTTATTACTGTTTTTCAAATAAGTGTCAAGTTCGAAAAGAAAATTTGACAAAATTTGAAAGAAATTCGAAATTTTCGTTTACTATTTTCTATGTTTTTTTTGGGTGCTTTGCCTGATATCAAGTAGGTAGGCAGGTAGAAATGGTGGTCATGAGCATTTTACTCTTTTGCATTTTACTCTATTAGCGCTGGAGTCCGCCGTTTTGACACCATAACTCGTTTGGCCTCTGGATGAATTGAGATTAGAGTAAGGGTTTGTGGACACATTCTCTGAAGATCATCTTCCATTCCATGCCTTGAATTTGAGAGCAAATGTCATACTAAACAGTTTGCAGGTTTGTTCAAAGCACGCATGCGATCCCTTAGGAGGCTGGTACATGGCTGACCTACGTCTGCTCACTCCGAATGACAAGATCCTTCCGTTGAAGATCAACATCTTCCCATGAAACCAGATATGTATTTCATTGGTTTTAATTTAAACGGATGTGGGTTGAGCTAGCACAACTGACAGGAGGCGGGTCATAAGACATTCACTCAAATGGATGCCATACCACCCTAAACCAACTGCACTATTCCAAGATCGGCAGAAATCGAAGCAAAATCAATCCAGCCGTATGATCATCATTGCCATTTAGAATCATGAAACCCAGCTGCGACCGGGATTCGGATTGCTCACGGGGCTGGGTGTGTGGAGGGGAATATGATACAAAATTAACCGAGTTTTGCTTTAGATCCATTTCCACGCGTTGAGAAAAGAGATCAAATTCTTGATCTTGATTTCGGAAACTTCGTTAGGGTCGTCAAAACATGACACCCCAAGCGATTGTCCTCTTATATTGGCCAGAGCAGGACATTTTAAGAGGAAGTGAATGACTGTTTCCTTTTCTTGCTGATGGTCTCTACAGCTGCGACAGTGAGTGTTGCAAGGAATACCCAGCTTCGCTGCATGTTCTCCTACTGGCCAGTGTCCGGTACAAGTTGCAACGACACTAGCTATGTCTTTTCTGGGTCTAAATATCAGATCAATTGTTCGGAATTTATTATAAGCGGGCCAAATCTTTCTGGATTTCTTGCATTTCGTTAAGCTATTTCACATACGATTGGATTCACTAGGCAAAATTGAAAATATACTGCTCTTCCCAACTCCAAAGGTAATGTTGACTCTTTCCGCAAGTGAGCTGTGAAGAGCTGATCCTTGCTTGGCCAGTTCATCTGCCCGTTCATTTCCTCAATGTCAATGTGACCTTGAACCCAGATAAGGGGGACTTTAAGGTTAATATTAAGGCTTGCTAGCTCATCTTGGCATTGCTGGACCAGTTGTTGACTGTTGACTGTCTGTTGGGATAGATGTATTACGATTTTTGTTTGGATCTAGTTTGAGAATTTTGCATGCTTCCCTAGTTGCTAGTAATTCAGCTTGAAATACACTTGCAAAATTGGGTAGCTGGAAGGACCTAGCGATGTCAAGAGTCTCAGAAAAGATTCCTGAACCAACACCACACTCCATATCTGAGCCATCAGTATAAAGAGTTGTGTGAAAGTCTCTCGCCACGGCGCACAGTGGTCGGTTTGTTGAATTTCGGTGACAAAAATCATTTCCCACGCCAGTTCTAATAGATTAATGAAATTTGGTAAAGTTATTCATTTAGGGATGTTGAATTCAGTGACACTGCCTATTTTGTTTTTACTTCAAACAGGGGCTTCACAAGGTCAGACAATGGTTCCAAATTTCAAAATTTCGAATAAAGTAGTGTAGAAGTCAGAATTTGAGTCAAGTTTATGTAAGTGTCACAAAATATGCACCAAAATGTAGTTTTTCATATAAAAATGACTGCAATACTGATGTGTACAAAATTTAAAGTAGATGGTCCAAAATGTTGAGAAATATTCTTGAAGGATAAAAACTAATTTTCGTGTGGGTTTTTAAAATTTGTTGTGCTGGAAATTATTTTTAGAACTAATTTAATCGAATCCAAAAGAAATTTGACAAATTTGACAGCTGAAAATAGCAAATCAAATTTTATGGCAGTTTACCAAATTGCTTACCAAATAAAGTTAAGACCGCACTCGACACCGCAACTGAACATCAAAATATTTTTTGTATGAAATTGTATGAGATACGAGTATATCGCACTAAGCGACAACTGAACTTCACGGCGCGGCACCATGCGGCAAAGTTGACAATCTGAGCAACTTTGCCGTGGCCTGAAGTTTCGTTCCGTTCCGTTGGCGCAAGTGCGATAAGCAAGCGTCACTAAACGTTGTGTTTTGGCTGTTTGCTTTGTTTTTTTTTGTGCCACGAAGGGAAGTAGAGCCTACATTTTAGTAATATTTCATGCTGAAAATGAAAAAGGAGAAATTATATCGGTCAGGCGATGAAACAATTATTTTGTTGCTTGATCGAACGTATAAGTAATACCATCACAATGGCACTACTAATGGGTTCACTTATAGGCACTACTCATTTATTTTTGAGTGAAGCCAATATATACTGTAGCGTGGTGCGGTATATCAAAAAGGTGCCGTGGAGTGTAGCGCAGTTTCGCTGAAAGAAGAAGAACCTTAATAGTAATAAAAACCGTTAAATTACCACAATTTACTAAGCAATTTACATATTCTTATCATTAAAAATTTACAGTTTTTCGCAACTGTCAACCATCACCAGAATTCTTAGCTTGATGTTAGATTTAACCAATGCAACCAGAAAAAATATCAGCACAATTAAAACTATTATTTTTATTTTTTTTTGAATTTTTGAGTAATTGACCTAAAATTTGATACGCTATTTCCAGTCACCTAATTTGTCAATTTTTTTCTTTTAGATTCAATTAAATTAAGTCTAATAATAATTTCCAAGACTGAATTTTAAAAACTGACACGAAAATTAGTTCTAATCCCTTAAAAACCCTTCTCAACATTTTGGACCATTTTCTTCGAATTTTTTACATATTAGTATTGGAGTAATTTTTATATGAAAAACAACATTCAGGTTCATATTTAAGGACACTTCAAACACTAACTTGACTCAAATTCTGACTTCTACAGTAATTTATTGGAAATTTTGAAATTTGAGACTATATTCGGACCTTAATTGTGAAGTCTCTGCTTAAAGTAAAAAAAATAGGCAGTACCACTAAATTCAGCATCTCCAAACAATTTAGTATACCAAATTTTATTAATATGACATGTACCAAGAACTGATGTGGGAAATGATCATTGTCTCCAAAATTCAACAAACGGACCACTATGCGTCATAGGCAACTGTAAATGCGTGTCCCCTACAGACATTTTTTGAGCGCCTCCCAGGTTGGTGGTTCATCTCCGCGTATGATAAAGTGGTAAGGGGGATAAGAAGATGTAACTTTGTTACTTTACTACTCCATTGTTACCCTTTGATCTTGAGGCCCTCAGTAAAAAATAGTTCTGCGATAGCACAGTTTAAGGTCTCATGTTTAAAGTAGCTGTGGGGGAAGTGGTGTGTCAAAACTTAGATTATCGAAAAGTGTTATGAATTTAAGTAGATGAAATAACAGCAAAAGGATTTCTTTTTCAACTGACCGAATCCTTTGAACCTGTCTGGAAGAAAAAAATATTAGTTTGGAACACTCTAGTTCATATTTTTTAATGTTTGATTAAATAAAAATTAAAATGTATTAATCTTATTACCGGAAGTCACTGTTTAATATTTTTTATTGTTTAACGTTACTTTGGCCGAGTGTCAAAAATAACCTCTTTACAAACACTAACAGACCCTAGAAACAGAAATCATTATGTAATACATGTGTCAAAAAAAAATAAATATTTCTTCCAAAAGTCATGGACGTGCTTTGAATTTGTAAAAAGGTTTCCCTTTCTGGTAGGCCTGTACTGATAATCCTTGACATAATTTATAGATACACTTCTTGAATATGAGGTATGTACATATGTGTGTGCCTTCATTTGTATTTCCATATAGATATGTATATTCATCGTCATCATCAACATCAGCCAAAAACATTTTTATACAAGTACATCGTTCAAGCTTCTAAACTTTCATAACGACTCAATTTGTATCCACTAAAAAACAAACTCTTGCTGCCTGACATTTTGGTATATGGATAGAATATATATATATGTGAATGTGTTTATTATACGTACATACATATGTGTAAAGATAGAGGAAAGGGTGAACTTTAACCCCTTAAAATAAGTTTATCATATATGAGATTAAATTAAGTGCAAACTGTTTTATGGCACTGGGACCCTAGACCATTTGCTCGAGTGTCTTTTTAATCCTTTATTATGTCATGTGGGTCGTTAGAGAAACAAACAAACAAACTTTAAAGCCTTACTATGCTTGTATGCTTCTTCTGCCTTACTGATGATGTTAAGCAGCCTTATTTATGCCACTTAGCTTTTGGATGTATGTCGAATTCGTATAATTGACAACTAGTTGATTTTTCATGTTATACAAAGTATCTATGATATATATGAATCTTGGGTTTATGTCTCTCTCCAAAATATGTATTGTGTATCCTTATGTATAGGAAACGATATGGATAAAACAAGGGCAAATGATTTTGCTAATTAAAAATTTTAATTTTTAACGAGCTCCACACTATGCTCGTAATAAACAAGTGGAAAAATTACAAGAAAAAAGTTTTAAATAGGTATACGAGTTGGATATTATAATTTTCATACAGGATCATTTTAAGCGTATAGTAATTGGCCTAATGAATTACATTCAATGAAGGTAGTAAAAACACCTTTATACCTACAAAAATATACATACATACAATATGTATTATGTGTAGTTGAAATATATGGTACTTGTTGTATTTCATTCGTGGAATAAATAATTTATTAATCTACTTTCAGATAGAATTTTTAATTTGTAAATTTTTGATTTTACACATCAAAATTTTGATTGACAAGACTGGTAGAACTTGAAAGAGGATGGAAGAGAAAAGTGCTAAATTAAAAAATAAGAGTTAATGAAATATTAAATTTGTATACCTACTATGACTGAAAATATAATTTTGATTATAGTTTTTATTTATGTGTGATCCATTCTGTTTCCCTTAGACCTGAATACTTATATATTGTACCTTCTTTAAGAACAAGCTGATACGAACATTTTTTGTAAAGTTCTCCCAAAAAGCCTAGTTTACTATTCCTACGCGCAAAGAAATCTATGCATATATTTTTGCATGTCAAAATAATTGAGGTGAAATAAGAAATTATTTTTGTATGAATGGTTTACAGTTTTATGCAAAAAAAAACAAATCATTAGTGTCATGGAATGTGGTAAATAAAATACATTTTTTTTTCATGGCTGGTTTACACTTCCAAAAAAAAAAATATTCATTCACCTCAAGGCATTATTTGCATGTAAATTGTTTTGCATCCAAAATTAATTGTTTTCAATTTTAAGGCCTAAGTATAGGCTGTGTTAATTGATTAAGGTAAACTTAGTGACTCAAGCAGTGGCTTAGGCCAAAGCAAACATTTTTCGCCTTCAATATTATTCGAAAAAAATAGGTGGAAAGTTGTTTGGAATATTTTGATTTTTATTCGCTCGGAAACTGTAAACTATGCTTACACTGCATCACCATCCTTTGTATAATCCAGACAAATAAGAAAGATGTGCGAAAACCTTTTGTAATGAAGGAGCTTCTTGATGACCATACGTAATGGGACATAAAAGTCAATAATAGAAAGCCAGTATCTTCCACACTCCTAGAAAAAAAAAACACGTTATACCTGTAACCAATTTTTGATTTATTAAACCTGATTTTCAGGTTGTTATTTTTCAACTCGGTAGATCAGGTTAACTGCTTAGCCAGATACCTGATTTTAATGTCGTGTTAAATCAACGTAGTTTGCAGGTAAAATCTGAGCATGACATCTTGTAAATTTGCCACTGCCTTTAAATAGTAAAATTGTAAATTTTATTTGAAAATCTCGTTAATTTTACCTGAAAATCAAGTTAAATTATCATAACTTAATATTCAATGGCCTGTAAATTTAAAATGAAAAACTAAATAATTTAACACGATTCAATGTTCAATCAACACTGTATCCTGTATATCGTCGAACTCGTTTTGCATATTCTGAAAGTATATAAATTTATTATTATGTACTCATTTTTATATTATTTAATTTTGAAAATACTTTGTGACACTTACTTAGTTTTTAACTGGGAACCTCTTACACACGAAGATAGCACACATCCCCTGGGACACTTCGCTTCACAAAAGAAACTTGTGTCAAATAACAATAAGTTGAAGCTAATTTTGTTTGGATGGTTTGTGTGTGTGTATTTTAATACTGGTGCCACGTTGAAGATAACTGGCAGTGTGTTTGTTGAGGCCAGGTTAAATTCTACAGATAAACATTGTTAAAATAATCATATAAAACGTTACTTCAACCTAATTTGTGGTAAAATAGAAATTCATACAAAAAAAAACGATCTCTATTAAAATTAGCACTATATTTTTTCAATATTTTTATTTACCAGAATTTAGTGTTAAAATAACAGGTCATCTTCTTATACTAACTTCAATATGGTAATAAAGGCTACCAGGTTGATTTGACACTGAATATAAGGTTATCAAAATCAGGTATATTTCTGAAATGCTTGTATTTTTATATGGGATTTGGGCATCTTGTGAATTTAAAAAGCTCCAGTTTAAGTTTTTACCTGACGATTTTCCTTGAGTCCATATTTGAATTTTCTGAAAAAATGGCGATGGTGAGCTATGTTCCAAAACCAAAAAAGCAAGTGGTTTTGCTATCTATGTTACGTACTAACTTTGAGAAACCTTAAATTATTTTCTCTGAGGAAATTTAATTTAACTTGTATAAGGTTCTATACAAGCTATTTTCAGATTGCTATAGGAATAGTAAACGGCCTTATGCAAGTCGTTTTGGCCCATTTACCCAAGCTTATTAACTGCCATAAGACTTTTGTTGACAGGTCTTATAGCAGCAAATAGTTTTTCATGAACTGCTATTAGCTTGGCTGGACAAGCTATAGCTTACCTTGGATGTTTATATAAGCCATATAAGATATTACGAAAGCCATTTTGACAGTTCTTGTCAATAGCTTGCCTTGAATGTTTATATAAGGCCTTACCCAAATTTATTTTGCATAAGCAATCCATCGATAGAAAATTTTATTTTTAACAAAGTTGATTCTGAAATAAAAAAAAAATACATTTTTTTATTGGTTTTTTATTTTATTTTTCTGATGTTGTATTTTTTATTGCATTTTATTTTATTCATTTTTAAGTTTTGCTAAAAAGTTCAATGTTACTGTAAGCACTTTTTTTCTGTTTTACGATGTTCAATGGGTACTTACCGTTCTTATTTATTTTAATCTGATTTTTAGAAGCACAATATTTTATAAGACACACTTGTTGATCTTCACTGATTATATTAATTTGTATAAGGCCTTTACAAACAAGCCTTACACAAGTTGTTTGCAATGATTTGTCATGGAGAGCCTTATAGCAGGTATTATCTTAAACATTTTCGTTAAACGACTTTGGAAGGCCTTATACAAGCCATTTATAACTTATATTTACAAGCTTTGTATTGAGCTTATGTAACTCATATTTTAAGGCCTTATAGCAACTATTTGTTTAAATTTCAGGTGGAAAATTCTTGGCTTGCTCATAATCGATTTGTTTTTTCTCTGTATGCGTATAATAACTTGTAGTACCTCGTGGCATGATGGTTAGTGCGTAGGACTGTCATGCCAAAGGTCTGGGTTCGATTCCCAGCCGCTGCCACCTAAAAACAGAAATGTTTTTTTCCGAGGTACTGCCTCTTGCGAGGAACTGACAAATCCTCCAAGAGTTTACTTGTCATGAATAAGTGCTTCTCATCTAGCCGTTCGGATTCGGCAAAAAAATTTAGGTCCCCTCCTTTTCTGCCAAAAATACGCACACACTAATGGTTGAGAGTTGTTAGTCACTAGGCCTTGGTTCTTCACGAGCTGTTGTGCCACCAAATTTATTTATTTATGCGTATAATAACTTGCATATATTCAAAAGTTCTTTGTTTTCAAGCAACATGTACTATAAGAGCCCATCAGTTAAGCTACCCCATCAGAAGGTCCGCTTTTTTTTTTTTAATTTAGCAATTTATTGTTTTGGCATTCTGTTTTTGAAGCGTTTTAACAATTGATTGTTTGTATTTAAAAATTGTTGAATGTAATAAGATTTAAGAAACTAACAAAAAAACAAAAACAAAAACAAAAAGCTTAATGCGATAAAAAATCTATTTATTTCTACGCTACGAGTGGTATTTCCGTTGGCTTAGGAGTGCACTTGAATTATAAATATTTTATTATCTTTTTGCCATGAGTTAAAGATTAGGCATCACTTAACTTCATGCGGCATACATTTTTTTTTTCTGAAATCTACAATTATTCAGATAAAAAATGTATCTTTTACGGTCTGACTCATATTATTATATGTATTTAAGATTTTTGTTGGGTTAATTGTTAGAATATACTATAGATATTTGTACATATAGATATAAAGATTTATATTCCAAATAAAATAAAATTATTCAATTCACTTAGCCTAGAGACCCAGATTTCTATCAAGTTAAACTGGGATGATACATATTCAACATGTAAATATAGGTACCTATATTTAAAAAAAGTGAGGGTGGTTGGAAATCAAATGCTTGAAAATCACGCACGATTTTTGGAATCTCATTTGTGGGGTATTCTCAAAAAAAAATGTATGGTAGGTAAACAAAATATGGCCCAGGGCATAATAAGTCCAATTTGCTGAAAACATCAAAATAATTAATTAAAAAAATGGACAATAAAGGCTGCAGAATTTTGTTCCACAAACAGTTGAATGTGGTTGGCATGAAAGGATCGAAGCGGGTTCATTAAATGAATATGTTAAAAATTAAATAGAAAATAGTTATATTGTTTGATGCGTAAACGCCATAGGAATAGTTATTCCATCCATGGTAAGGGAAAGAGAAAAATGCTTGAGTTAATGGACAACTTTCCAACTGGTTCCTGATAAAAATGACACCAAAATAACTTAACTTTAGCCGAATTCATAGTTTTTTTTTTGAGTGAGCTTAAGACTGTAGGACAATAGGCGTGTTTTATTATCATCGGGATCTAGATTTGGATAAACTTTTACACGTATGTTATTCAAAATCAAAATAGGCACAGTTTCTATAAGGTTTTTTTTTTAAAGTTCAAATATTGCTGCCATAACAGAACCAGAACCAACTGTTGGACTAGCAGTAAGCTCTGGGGCAGATGGAGGCGGAGAAACGAAGCCAACAGACAGTGACGTCTTTATGCATCGGCCAGTTGTGTCAAGGCCCCATGATTAAGAGGACTCCTCTACGACAACAGTAAACCAACCAACTGTCATTTTTGAAAGAATTCAAAATTAAGATTGGATTTATCTGGTTCTAATAAAATAAGTGAAAGGTCATGTCAAGTCATGAAAATCCCCAACTTATGCTCTTAAAATTGTTAAAAAAAATGTTTTCATAAAAAAAAAATATTGTACTTATTGATACAAATAAGGGATTAAAAAAAAACTCAAGGAACATTCAATTTCAAAAAATTAAATAAATACATTTGAATAAAAACTACGCCCACGCTTTAACAGTTTAGAAAGAAACAAACAAATTAGCCATACCAATTACACTGTTAAAAACAAAGTTGATCACATTGTTATATACTCGTTATTTTGCCCTTTAATTATTTGCTCGTTAATGTCGGTAAATATTTTTTATTTTTGAAAAAATGCAACAAAGCCTTAAGAATATTAATTGGGCCTTCATTGTTAGGAAGTAAATAAGAAATAACAATAATTAATGCAAGTAAAACTTAAAAGATTTAAAAATGGTGGTTGGTACAAAATTCCCATAATTTGTTATTATTAGCACCAAAAAAATGTAGATCACGTTAAAAATTTTCGTTTGGATACTTTTTTTTGTTTTTTTGGTTAAGATAGAGCCAGTTTATAAATATCCAAAACGAAGCGAAAGCATAAAATTTTAATTTTTAATTTGTACATTTGGAATTGATCTTACCTTGGTCAGTTTTTTTGTTTCCCAAACTTAGTTTTGGGAAAACATTAAGACATTATGACATTTAAGTAGAGTTGTAAAAGATTGAAATCTTTAGCGAATGCAATCTTTAGAGACTTCAATAAAAGATTGCCTTTTTCAATTCTTTTTTAAGGATGCGACTTCAAAAAATGCAGTCGCCATTCTTTTTAAAAAGATTGCAGATGCATTCTTTGCATTCTTTTGAAGTCTTTTGAATTCTTTTGAACCCTTAGAGTGTATTGCATTTTTTGAAGTCTTTTGCATTCTTTGAAATATTTTGAAGTCTTTTGGGTTCCTTAAATTTTTGCATTCTTTGACATTTTTAAAGTCTTTGACATTTTTTGAATTTTTGTATTCTTTTGATTTCTTTGAATTCATTCCATTTCTTGCAACTATATGTTGCTGTTTTTGTTTCGTCATCGTCACCGAAGGTTTCGCATTGGTTTGGGAAATCCTTAATGCTTCTTAAAAATAATATTCACACAAAAAAATTTTCTAATGCATTTTAGGAAATTTAACATAGCTTTTTTCAAAATTATTTTAAGTTAAATAAGTTCTTTAATGTTAGTTTTATTGAGGGCAAAACGCAAAGGAATGCAATGAATTCAAAGAATTCCAAATAATTCAAAAGACTTAGAAAGAATGCAAAAGACTTCAAAAGAATACAAAAGACTTCAAAGAATACAAAAGACTTCAAAAAATACAATAAATTCAAAAGATACAAAAGAATTCAAAAGAATGCAAAAAAATACAAGGAATGCATGAAGTCTCAATAGATTGAAATCAGTTGATGGTGAGAAAAGATTGGAAACAAAAAAGATTGCAATCATCTTTACGAAAAAAGAATGGCGACTGCATTTTTTGAAGTCGCATTCTTAAAAAAGAATTTATAGAATACAATCTTTTTGTTGAATTCAAAGGGATAAAATTTATGTGTAATAAACACGAACATATTCTTATCATTAATTTTGGGTCAATAAATTTTGGAGAAAAAAAAACGGAAAGCCACCGAAAAATTGTCCTTTTTCAGATCGAGACCGATACCAAGACGATTATGAAATATTTTGATTTTGATGGTACTTACAAATGTCACATAAGATTTGTTCTTTGACAAGAATATGTCATAAAAACCTTTAACATCGAAAACCGTGAGAAAACAAAATCGTGAAGCAGGAGCTTGGTATTGCTATCCACTGTGTGAAAAAAGTTATTCTCTATTCGTGACTATTTTTTCACACAGTGATCTGAAATAAACCATGCAGCATTGTAGTATACAAAAATACATTTCCAACGACAAATTATATTTCATCGTTATTGGTCTGGTAGACGATTTTGTCCTATTCTCCTTTAGCAAAAAAACTTTAAGGTGGGCCTTGTTTGGGCCCCTGCTACTTTGATACCATCTAAAAGGCCACTGGATCATGATAAAAGGTCAACTAATTTCAGTGATTGGTCAATCATCAGCTTTTTTTAAAGTCTTTTTAAGGATTTGTTTTTTGTATATCACAACGATTTTTCGCAAACTCACTCAATTTCCCTTAATCCATTTCAGGCGGCTACCAGTTAGTGAGTTAGAAACGTGAAATTTCATACACTGTCTATTTTTGGTCTGACTAGAGGAAATTAAAAAAAAAAAATTAAAAAAAGCTTCTAGTTTTCCGGAAAATTCACGTTGTGTTTTCGCAACGTTCGGCGAAAGGTGTATCAAAATTATTGAATGTTTTTTTTTTAAGATGAAGAACTTTATGAAAAATGATATAAATATAAATTTAAAGTAACAATGAAGAAATTAATAAGAAAGTATACATTATATCAAGATATGCTTATAAGGACTGGATTTTTGTGTGGTATGTGTGGAAGCATTTCGGATGCAACGGGATATTACATTTTTTGCAAAAAAAATGGTTTGGCTGGAGCACTTGTGACATCGAAGACGCTTTTCTGTTTTGGTGACTGTATGCTTGATGTCATCCCTTCGTTGCACATGTTGAATATTTGACTCCGATTGCAACAACGAGTCTACAACAAACGTCTTAAATTCTAGTTGTATCATTTCTTTCCTTGTTTCCTTTAGCACTTTTTTTGCAAATAAAGTGTATCTTCCACACATTTACCAATGCTGCATCGAGTGCATTTGATAAAAGTGGACAGTAGCACTTCTTTTCTCGAATTCGTATACGATAGTTAATGCTGAACAAATCATCGACACCCATTGTTATGTTGCATTCACAAATTGCATTAGGCATTGGAATGTTGACGTGTTTCCTTTTTTTTAGATCAAACCGTTTTGCTTGTTTTGGATCAGTCAACATTGCTTCACCTGTTCTTTTTTCACGAACTGTGCCTGAAAATATTAGGACGGTTGTAACTTCACTATAAGAATTAAGACAAAATACCAATTGCGAAATAATCCAAATTTGAAAGACGATAGATTAGTTTGTATGACGTAAAAAATTGTCGAAAGTAACCGGTTGTTGGCTTGGATCATTGATTTTCGAAAGAAATCTCAGTACAACATTTTTTCCTAAACCGAATTCAGAAGAGTTCTCATTGCTTGTTCCACCATACGGAACAAATTGAAACAAGTATCCATCATGTAAGCACAAGTTCCAATACTTATATCCAAAATGAATGGGCTTTCCTCTAATGAACATTTTAGCAGAATGACGTCCATGGTAGGATATCATTTGTTCATCTATTGAATGATGATGGGAGCATACTCCAAACGGAATAAATCTTTCATTGAGCATATCGTTGAGCATTGTTACTTTCGCAAACTCGCTGGGATCGATTGTACTCTTATTACAAACTTCTAATACGATTTGCTAATTCGATGGCTTTTTGACCTCTTTGGCATATCGTAATGAAGAGATGTTAATGATTTATTAGTTGTTGAAGCGATGTTTTAAGATGTTGATGGATTGTTCAAATCATTCGACACAACATTGACTTCCAGTTCGTCGTATTTTTCTGGAGTATTCAAATCATCAAATGTGCATTAAATTTCAATTTCACCCGCTAATTCATTTGGGAACACGTTTCTATCTTCCAAAATCTACACATTATCATCAATCTCGCTACCATAATCAATATTTGGAGGCAATATTATAACACTTGCTTTAATTGTTTAAAATTAAATTCGTCTTCTTCGTCAGAACTTGGCTTCATCAATAACTCTTCGAGTTCTCTGGCTGATAAAAACTTTTTGCGGTTATTTAAACTTTTTTTTTTTAAATACAGATTGATTTTTCAACTACAAAACTTGAACGCACAACTCACAGTTTATAAGTAAAAAATAAATCGAATGCAAACAACTTATAACGGGTGATTTTTTAGCTGGTTTGGTTTTGGCAACACTGGTTTTGACAGCTGACGTGTGTTATGTACCTTGTGTCACTGTCAAACAGCTTCAGTTTGGTTTGCAATTTAACCATGGATCGTCTTACAAATGAACAACGCTTGCAAATTATTGAATTTTACTATCAAAATTCGTGCTCGGTTCGAAATGTTCATCGCGCGCTGCTTCCATTTTATGGTCGGCATTCTCGACCTTCTGAGCAGTCTATTCGGAAGATTGTGACTAAATTTCGCACCAAATTTACTTTGTTGGACATTAAACCACCAACACGTTTACCTACTGTGCGTAGTGAAGAAAATATTGCGGCCGTATCAGCTAGTGTGACAGAAGACCGCGAAATGTCGATTTGGCGCCGTTCCCAGCAGTTAGGCCTTTGTTACAGCACTACGTGGAAAATTTTGCGGAAGGATTTGGGCGTAAAGCCTTTTAAGATACAGCTGGTGCAAGAACTAAAGCCAGCCGACCTACCACAACGCCGAATTTTTGGTGAATGGGCTCTTGGAAAGCTGGCCGAGGATCCGCTTTTTTATCGAAAAATTGTGTTCAGCGATGAGGCTCATTTTTGGTTGAATGGGTACGTAAATAAGCATAATTGCCGCATTTGGAGTGAAGATCAGCCAGAAGCATTGCAACAGCTACCAATGCATCCCGAAAAAGCCACTGTTTGGTGCGGTTTATGGGCCGGCGGCATTATTGGGCCATATTTCTTCAAAGATGATGCGAATCGCAGCGTTACTGTCAATGGTGAACGCTACCGAGCGATGATAACAAACTTTTTTTTGCCCGAAATGGAAGTTCTTGACTTGCATGATATGTGGTTTCAACAAGACGGTGCCACATGCCACACAGCACGCGAAACAATGTCGCAATTGCGAGGCGAGTTTGGTGAACAGTTAATTTCACGTTTCGGGCCGGTCAATTGGCCGCCTAGATCGTGCGATTTGACACCATTAGATTATTTTTTGTGGGGGTATGTTAAGGCTAATGTCTATAGGGACAAGCCCGCTTCGATTGACGCACTGGAAGCCAACATCCATGCATTCATTCGTGAGATACCGGCCGATATGTGTGAAAGAGTATGCCAAAATTGGACTCAGCGGATGGGCTACCTGAGACGCAGCCGCGGTCAACATTTGCATGAAATTATCTTTAAACATTAAATTGCAAGGTTCAAACTATCGATTCAAATAAATATTTCATTAATTTTTTCGAATTTTTTGTGTGTTTTTTTTTTTTTTAAGTTCTAAACCTCTTAAAAAATCACCCGTTATTTGTGATTTATTTTTCAAAAAGAGCACGCATTTATGAATCGGTCTAATTTTTTTCTGCTAATTAGAATATAAAGTAAAGTTCTGTTATTGGAACCACGCTAATTACAAAAATGCCCTGTTTCCTATACGCAGGAAGTACTACCTAATTACTTCTAAGAATAAAGTCGCGTGGATGGTAAGGGGTTTCCCAATAAAGCACTAAATGAATTGTTTTATTCTTTTCTCAGAATAAGAATATCCTTTTTTTGAAATTCGTGCAATAAGCCTTATCATAACAACACAATATTCCGAGAAAAAAACGTTTATTCTGATTTGAAAACGCAACTAAGTGCAAAACTAGTTTTCAGGGTCAAATACTACTACATTAAGCGAACGTTGCGAAAACGCAACGTATAGTGCCTTAACCTCACCTGTCAAGAAGGCAAATCATATAAATTGCTTACAATTGCTTTAAATTGGCTTACCAACTATCGGAACTAGTTGACTATTTTATTGACCTCTAGGTAGTGGCCTTTTAAATAGTATATGTGCCGAAAATCGCGTGAAACCTTGCGTCACCTTGAAAAACTTTAACATTTGATTATAAATATTCTATGGCTGACCAATTTTTAAAACTATTTGACCTTTTTTGACCAATTACTGAATAATTAGATGGAATCATTTTTCTGCGAATAGAAGCCTTATAATGTGGCTTGTGTTTAACCAAAGCAAGAATTCTGCAATGAGCTTAACAGATGTGAACTTTGAAATCATTTTTGCTGTCAATTGTTCAACCAAAGGACAATGAATTTCCATGCGGTAAGTAGAACCCAAAATGCCTTCCAGTTACATCTTATAACGAAGAATGCAACACTACTATAGGAATGATGATTGCATCTTTTAGTAGCAAGTAACTTTCAAGGGAACTCTCTAGTTCTCCATCTTTTTTTCGCTTGGGTGTGATGTAGGTACATACTTCGCCATTGAATACGTAGTACCGTTTGGTGCAAAGTAATTGCAAAGTATAGATAAAACAATTGCCACCATTTTAATTACAAGTTCCCCCTTAGGACGACGACGACTACTACGACAAAAACAACAACAACAACTATAAGACTGCGACGCACCACCAAAAACATGTCATATACTGGAAAATATGGACTGAAAAGACTGACTTGCTGTCAATTTGCATGCAACATAACTATATGTGCTTCCTTGTCGTTGTCACCATCTTCATCGCCAACTAGTTGTGTCGTCAACAATCAACTTTTGCTAACTAAAGAAAGATTCCATTGTGTGTTGTGTATTTATTTTGTTTTCAACATAATGGAGACAAAATGTACTTGAAAGACTGCAGTAGGATTTTCTTTGTTTCAAGATTTTGTTGATTATACTGTTTTTGAATAAAGGACTTTATCTTATTACATCATTACATAGAACTTGGCCAGATTAAAGTTCCTTTTTTGACAATTCTTCTTCTAAATTATGTAACTAGCACACTATTACTTCTTATGTAATGTTCTTTAAAGCTTATTAAAATACTTGTTTTTTTTTTAAGAACTCTATAGACGATTCAAATGACATAACACTTAATTTAAGTTGAGACAAAATCTTACGTCTATTATGGAAATGACTATTACTATTAAGAAAAGATGTCTATCTAATATGGCAATTCACAGTTTAAAGGACGATTTAAAAACAAATAACAAAAAAAAAAACTCACTTTTAATTTTTAAATCAAACTTTTCGCTGCTTTTTCTATGCCAGAAGCTATGACCATGACCATATCCACCAGCAACCACCGACCAAACCACAAGCAAAACATTGTTTTTGACAGTTTTTTGCTATTCTTTGTGTCCTTGATAGGTTTTCGCAACCACCATCCGAGCATAAAGTCATTGCAAAGGACAAACTTTTATATCAAATAACCTGAAATCCTGTCGTTGTCATCATAACGTTCTCATATATAGGGGGGAGAAATTAAAATAATTTGCAAAACAGATTAAACGCCAGGACAAAACTCCTTGACTTTGGATTATACTTAGTATGGCACTGGACATATAAGAGTGTGTTGCTTTGTTTCGAGAAAGTTTGTTTGTTTTAATTTATTTGACGAAGTAGGTAGGTACATACGTTCACTACGAAACTTGTATGTGACGATATGAGCTATTTTTGGCTTAAAAAAAAAACTTTGTATAAGTTACAAGTTTTAGCCCTCTTAAGTCCTTTTTATTTCGTCAAGAGCTTAAAATCGGTAATCAATGAACTGAAGGGGGATTTGATTGTTTTGTTTTCAACAAGAGAAAGTTTAGAAAAAGTTGTATTTAAAGCACTGAAAAAGTGTTCGAAAATCTAAAATAATTTATGTTAACAAAACAATAAGGTTAATCCAGAAACTTTTAAAATATTATGTTAGATCAAATTTATATGTATGTATGTGTATGTTATCATCAGACGCCGACCATAAAAGTTCATTATATGAGCAGGTTGTTATATAGTACCACATCGATCAAAGGTGTTATGAATTATGGGTTAGTAAGTCTTAGGAGTGATGTTAAGATTAAAAAATTTAAGATTAAGACATTTTTTTAATGCTTAGTTATTTTTAAAAAGATAAGATTAGATGAATCTTAATTGGTAATCTAAACAACAAATAAAAATATATTTTACATTATGACTTTATAGAACATGTCATATACTCGTATAAGACGTCTATACCGCTTATCTTAATATTATTTGATGTTGGAAATAAAGAACCAACAAATATGGAAAAACTACTAAAAACTATTACTCACCTACATAGAATAAAATAAAAAAAGTGCAGGAAATTGTATTTGAATAGATTTAAAAGGGAAATTATTTACTAATTTTTATAATTTTCATCAAACTTCATATTATTATGTTTGGAAAGATATAAGAAGTGGGTCTTGTTCATTCCTTTAATATTTTCTTTAACTTGTCTTTTTAAACTTTAAAAACTATGAAGGAATGAATGAATGAATTAATTTTATTTCTTGAAATCCAAATAGAGATAAATACAAATAGTTTACTTTGCATATATAAAAGGAAAAAATATAAAGTGACAAAGTTATTTTATATATAATAAAAATAGAGTTATTGTCACTACTAGGCAAATAATAATGACATTATAAATTGGAATGGGTGGGGTGACCCAATAAAAAAAAAAAGAATTTAAAGAGAATTAAAAAGTACATCTGTTAATCCATTGTTAATTAATACAGGAAAAAATTACAATAATTACGCTATTACATGAGAAAATTACATTGCAATATTTCATCAAAACATCAGGTATAATCTAAAAATTCAACACTGATTCTATAATATCCAAATCAAAGCAAAAAAGCCATTTTTTAACATGTTTTATAAACAAAAAATAAGATGTGAGAACTCTGATAGGGTGTGGAAGTTTATTGAATAATCGACATGGCCGACAGAGGCCGGTATAGTTACTTGATTAAGAAAATTTTTACGTATACTATATTTAGAAATTATTCTAAAATTAAGGTTTCCCGATCTTTTAAAGAATTCACTGAGAACAAATGTCGAACTGGAAGAATTTTCCATGCATTGAAAAGAGGAAAACTAGGATAAAGGCGAGGTTTACGGTAGATTTTCTTGCGAGCGGACTTTTGCAATACCAAAAGAGGTTGGATTTTATTATAATAAGTTCCTCCCCAACATGAAATCCCATATTGTAGTTTTGAGTGAAAGATGCCATAATAGATTTTTTAAAGAAGTTGGAAGGAGCAAACATTCCTAAGAAAGTAAAAGTATCTTAAAGTTCCACGAAAGTACTTACTCAAATTTTCGGTGTGATTGATTCTAGAGTCAATAATAAGTCCTAAGTATTTGAACTCACTAACATTATCTAACCGAAAGCATCTATCGCTACATCTAAAAGAACAAGAGAAGGTACGAGTGGGCGAATTAGAGGCACAGACACAGTTATAAAGTTTAAATTTTTGGCATTCAGTAGCATGAAAAAATAGATCAGCATCAGCAATTGTCTTCTCTAAAAGATTAAAAAACATAGCTTTCGTTTTTGAACTTATTATTAATTTATTCTCAGCAAACCAATTCCTTAACAAGCTTAAATCCCAATTTAAATCAGCTGTAAGACTAAGGTGGCTACTCGCACTGAAACTAAAACCCACATCATCAGCAAAAGCTGTCAACATGCCTTTAAACGGTAGCCTAAACAATGAGCTAATATAAATCAAGAAAAGAATCGGTCCTAAAACTGACCCCTGTGGAACTCCCAAAACGATTGTCCTCATATCGCTTCTAGTATCTTCCAATTTCACTTTTTGTGTTCTGTTTATCAGATAAGATTTAAACCAATTCCATACAAAGACACGGAACCCTGCATCTTCAATTTTTTTAAGAAGTAACTCGTGATCTACAATATCAAAGGCTTTTGAAATATCTACAAATAAAGCTGCAGTACACTTTTTTTTGTCAAGACTTTCATATATTTGGAAGCAGAAACGTAACAAGGCATCCCCAGTTGATTTTTCACTTTGAAAACCGAACTGGAAATCACTGAAAAACTTCGTGCTATTTAGAAAACTTAACATTCTATTTTTTACAGCTTTTTCAAACACCTTACTTATTGATGGTAATAGTGAGATCGGCCTAAAATTAGATAACTCACTAGCAGCACTTTTCTTGAAGAGAGGTAAGACATAAGCATATTTCAAAAGCATCTGGAAATACACTACAAAAAATACTTTTATTAAAGATGTGTGCCAGAACATCAATTACAAAACATGTTTTATTTTTCAAACAAATATTAGAGATACTCGTATCATCGATACCAGAAGAGTTAGATTTTTTTAAAGTACCAATTATTTTCAGAAGTTCAAGACTAGTTATAGGCTCAAACACAAAACTGTGCCTTTTATATGGTTCACCTGGATAACAAAAAAAGGACAATGTGGTCTAATCAAATGAAGCTCCGAGGGCACTTGTAGATTACTGGAAATCGTTGAGAAGTAGTCATTAAAAGCATTAGCAATATCAATTTTATCAGAAACAATGCGATCATGAACACAGACAGCGGACGGAAGTTTTGCTTTTGATGTTTTATTCAGAATGCTATAAACGATTTTCCATTCATTTCTGACGTAACCATTAGCTTGATTGAATTTATTTCTAAAATAACTGTCACGGCAAATAGTGATTTCTTTTCTTAATTAAAAGAATTAAACTTACCGTCAAAGTTTCTACATACATACATAGGTTGACTCGCAATTTTAAGTTTCTCCGAATTACTCCCCGAACACAATAGACTGCTGCAACTGAAACTGGAGCTGTAGCTAGAATAGATGTTTAACAATATCGTATAGGTATACGTGATTTTTTTTAACGTGCCCACATTGCATCTGTACAGTTTTCTGACATTTGAAATCTTTTGCGAGCGAATTCAACAACAGTCATATAAACAACTAAAGGGTGTTTTTTTAGACGTGTGGTTTTCAATCTGGCAATACTTTTTTTCAGAGTTGGTCTTTTTTACTGCTGGTACTGGCACTTAATTTATGCTCAGTTTGGTTTGCCATTTCATAATGAATATAGACTCCAGAACAACTTTTGCAAATCGTGCAAATTTATAACCAAAATATTGGTTCTGTTCACGAAGCGCATCTCGAAGCAATCAAATTATTGAAGGAAGGAGTTTTGTTGAGCGCATTATCTCACATCTTGGGTCTGTGACTTGGCCTCTAAGATCGTGTAATTTAACACCACTGGACTTTTGTGTGGGGTTATGTGAAGTTGCTTGTCTTACACAGATATAAGCCCAAGACGATTTACACGGTGGAAGAGAATATTCGGCGCGGTATTGCTGACATACATAACTGTTGCAAAAAGTGGTCGAAAATTAGACCTCTCAGCTGGAATTTATTCGAGCCAGCCCCGGCAACCATTTGCCCGAAATCACTTGTAAAACATAATGCCAGATCCTAATCTTCATAATAAAACTAAATTCTTGGTCATAAAATTAATTTAAGTGCGTTTTTTTCTTCTTTAAAGCCATATATCTTTTTTAAAAACACCCGTTATAAAATAATTTGTCTATATGAGAAATTGATAAGAGCTTAAAGTTGTCTTCAATGCCCATATAAACACTTAATCGTATACTCATGATCTTGAAACGTCAAAAAACCTGCAACCAAAAGTTTAAAGTTATTGCCTGCTGAAGAAAGTTTTTGACCCGACCCTCTTCGATTTCGCTCATTTCCGATATGTTTTGGCGTGTATTAGAAACAACTTGCACAGAAACTTTCGGATATATATTTTAATTCCGTATCGACTATCACTTTCGGTAATTTCATTGAAATCGCTCGAGGAACAGCAAAATTCCGAGGAATTCAGAACTCTTCTTTTTCGAAACTTTCTCCTTCGAAACTTTCTCTTTCGAAACTTTTTGAAAATATCTCCTTTTCGAAACTTTCTTCTTTCAAAACCTTGTCACTTCAAAACTTTGGTTTTTCGAAACCTTATCCTTCAAAACCTTGTCTTTTGAAGCTTCGTTTTCGAAACTCTGTTATATTTCGCTTTGATGTTTAAGCAATTTATCTCCCTCACAAGTCATAAATCTCATTCACACAAACTTTTTTGCTCCATAAGTTAGGGTGGCCTTATTTCAGGTTGGGACCTTTAACATTTTATTACTTCATGAAAAAATATCCCCTATTTGCGGCATAACTCAAAAAATTTAGATTTTGAACTAAGTAGCTTTAACATTGTTGTTATAATGTTTTTTTTTTCTTTTTGGCGATTTTGTCTATAGGCTCCCCATTCCCCATGATGATTTCGTCTAATTGAATTACATTTTTTTTTGGGTTTGTGTCCGATTGAGAAATTGGTTTTTGGAAATAAGGGGTATCTCTCTATAAAAGTATGTAGGTACGTTCAGTTTATTTCAATCGTAATTTTGACAAAATCATCAAAATAAACAAAAGCCGAGGTTATTATGGGAAGAATTATTTTAGCGAAATCTTTCTCTCCAGAATTGTGCTTGTATTCAGTGTACAGAAGTGCTCACTCATGAGTACCTACTAAGGTGACTCTTATTTGCTTAGTGTTCAGATTTGTTTTGGCCCCTCCCTAAAAGTGAAAAGTACCTTCTCCTCCATTCCTGAAAACAACACGCACACAGGAAGGGTTGATAGCTTAGATCATTAGGCCCTGGTTCTCCTTGAGGCGTTGCGCCATCAAATTATTGTTATTAGTTAAAATTAACAATTAATTAAAACTAAGGATATTTTTGTATTTGATAATTTGACGTCTTTGTGTACAAAAAACGTACATGAATCAATGCCTTCAATGCCTTTAATGCAGAGTTTTGAAGTACTTAAGTACATTTGTATTTAAATACTTTGTAAGTACCCGTTACCTTGCTTGTAACTTGTACTTACTTAAACACTTTTTTTAGTTAAAAAAAAACAATTACCAAGCACTTGGTATACTTGAAAAACACCAAGCACAAGTACTTTGTTTCAAGTACATGTACTTGGTACTTTAATAGTGCCCAGTACATTTACAAGTACTTTTCAAGTACAAGTCCATTTGAAGTACTTTTCATATGCAAACCCATTTGAAGTATTTTTCAAATATAGGTTCATTTCAATTACAAGTCAATTTCAGGTACTTTTCAAGTACAATTGGTTGAGTAGTCTGTTTGAGGTATCGATCAATGACGACCATTGTGAAACCTTAGCAAGATGACGCCAATAAAACGAGAAGTTATCAGACGCCGTGATCTGTGTTTTTGAGTTGAAATTGTCATTATTCGATTGACTACCAGACTACTCAATGAACTGCACTTGAAAAGTACATACTTGAAATAGACTTGTACTTTAAAAGTATTTGAAATTGACTCGTATTTAAAAACTACTTGAAATGGACTTGTACTTGAAAAGTACGTAAGAATGTATTGGGCATTATTAAAGCACCAAGTGCATATACTTGGAACAAGGTATTTGAAAAAGTACTTGTACTTGGTGTTTTTCAAGTACGAGGTACACGGTACTTGTTTTTTTTTCAAGTACAAATACAAGTACAAGGTTCTAAGTACTTGACTGGTACTTGTTGGTACTTGAAAGGTTACTGGTCTGTTTTTATAAGTTTGTTTATAAATCTATGATTAATATGTTTGTTTGTATTTATGTACATGACACAAGGGAATTAAATATTTTTGTTGTCTACTATTCTAAATTTTGACACACAAGGTCATAAAAGAGTTGGGACAAAATTGCACCAAACAAAATGTATCAAAATATTTCGAAACAATATTTTGGTTTGTATTTTATATTAATTTAAGTTTGACTGGCATTTCATGCGAACAAATATGTCAAGTGAAAAAAATTCACCTATTTAGTTTTCTTGTGTGACGATTGGATTTTACGGAAGGTATAAGATTTTAATTCTCAAGAGGAACAAAGAAAAATTCAAATTAAATTTAGTTAAGTTATTTTTATATCAATATTTCGTTAAACCCTCAATAATTTGTATTCAAATTTTGCACACAGATATTTTACTAACAACCGGAAATGAAAGGAATTTCATTTAAAAATTAAAAAAAAAAAAACAATCATTTTTATAAACAAAAAACGCAAATGATATTTGACAGACTAACGGACGCTTTATTGACTAAGTTATTTGTAAATAAGATCTATATTTTTTATAGGTCTGATACATTCATACCTCTTGTGACAAATAACAAAAATTCCAAAATTGTTGATGAAAAATTCATCATTTCTCAACAAGATAACATCAGAACTATCAAATAAACACATATTTTTTAGGTGAGCAGAACATTTAACCTTGAATATGAGTTAAACTAAAAAAATCAAAAACAAATCGAATAAGCTCAGGTATATACTAAGCTACCTCTCTTCCTCCATCGATCATTATGTCTTCAAAAAGACACCAGTGGTAGATTACATTCGACATAAATATCTTTAAAACACCCTCATTATCTCGCTAATCATTTTTAAAAGTGTGTGTGTGTGTGTGTTCTTTCAAAGCATAATACCTCACAATCAAGTATATGTATTTACAATCTATGGTACCTAATCTATATTTTTTTATTTGTCTTTTTCAGCTCTTCTTCAAACAGCACTCAGTCAAATAACAGCAACAACAACAACATAAACAATACTTCAGTCGAAAATCTCTTTACTGATAAGAATCCACCAGCCAAAGAGCATAAAACGATCGCAGAACGTCTTCGAAATTTTCACCGATCGCCAGATTTAGTAACTGTGTGGCAGCCCTTAGATTCGCCCGAAAGTTTACCCTTATCGCAAGCAAATTTAAATTCCTTGTCGCATTCAGCAATCGCTGATATCAGTAGGTCAAGTGATAACAATTTAGTGTATCGCAGTCGCAGTAAATCTCCGCTAGAAATCAAAACATCAGAAGCGTGTAAGAAATCTGATGACTATTGCTTAAAAGTTGGTGGCAATAACTGCGCTTTAACCTACCTCCCGACAGCGTGTGGTGCTGACCGAAGCATAAAGTTTTTCCCTCAGTCTTTGAACAACGAATATAGTTTGTCCCTGAACCCATCACCGACAACGTTTATAAGCTCTATCGATTGCAACCAGTTCTCGCCGCTCGATAGCTTGAAGGTTGTTCAGTCGACGTCGTTTGAAAATTATAACGATTCTGCTGCAGCAACCCCAGAAGTAGTTGCTGCCGATGAGCCTAAGAGAAAGCGTGCATTGCGTAGACGTGTTCGGAAGTCATTACATTCGGAATCTATCTTTGAAAAGCCACCGTCGCCGCAGAGACAGCAGCAACAGAAGCAACGGAACTTTACCGAATATGCCTGTCAGAAGTTAGACCAACTTTTTGGTGGTAGTTCGAAAGTTGCGGGAGTTACATACTCATCCAGTTCTACTTCGCCGGCCACAGCTGTCAGCAGTGGAACCATCATCATGGGAGTCCTTCGTTCGGTTAAATTAAAGGAGCGCCTGGCCATAAGCCTGGGTGCTACGCTAATATTATTCACCCTGCTGCTGGTCATAGACGTGCAGATGGATTTCGGTGTCACCAATCGACACCTGATGCCATCGCATGCTAAAGTTCGGTACGTCAACGAAGAAGACAGAAGCGGCGTATTCCGAGATTTCAAAAGGAAGTTCCTACAAAAGAGGTGAGTTTCAGTGGCATGGCATTATGTGAACTATTGTTGTATTGTATTTGAGTAATTATGCAAGAACATTGTGTGTGATGGAAGAGAAACTTTTGCATTCAATGGCTGAAAGCAGAAGGTAAAGGACTCCGACTCTTTTTCGATAATTGAAAGATGAGGATTTGAAGCAGAAAAGTTTAGTTGTAGAGGGAAAAGTTGGTGCGTCATGTCATCTCATCGTGCATGGTTTCAAACCTTCATTTACTCTGGCAGTAAACTGCTGCTGAAGAATAGTTTGTTAGGGAAGAACTGAAGTTGTAGCAGATAGAAGGGACATGAGCTCTCAGTATTATTCATCAGAGTATAATGGAAGACAAATTTAATGACCTTAAAGTATCTCTTTTCTACTTGACGATGACATCCGCTTTGTGTTCTCTGAAATAATTATAAATGACAGTGATGTAGTTGAGGTCAGTTTTTCAATAGAAAAAAATATTTTTTTTACTGTTTTTGTTTTCAAATTAAGGGTGGAAGTGCGGTACCTATCGACTTTTATCAAATGTGTAGCTATTGTTGAATGTTTATTTTTAGTTTTTGCTATAACAAGAATGGTTTATAGTTAATTTTTTTAAAGAGACCTTTGAATAAGAGGAAGAGAAATTTCTAATGAAGTATATTTCATGAAAACTGTATTCGAATTCGAACTAATGTGCATCATGGAAATGACATTACAAAGTTGGAGAGAAAAATAATTCTGGCAAAATTTATTTAATTTTAATTAAAGGAAATACATTTTTAGAACATATGTAGTAAAATGAAATATATGTACAGTGTACATACATACATATATTGCGGTCTTAGGTACATAGTAGGTATATAATTATATCTTAATTGCCAATTACTGCATAACACTGTGTAACAAAATTTCACAAGATGTTTGTTTGTGGTTAGTACATGTTGGCTCTGTACAAAAATACAAACAGTACTTATTACTGTTAGTTTGCGCTTTTCAAAATTTTACCCGGAGATTAGTATTTTTGATCGTTTATGCACTTAGGTATGTTGATTTAAAAATAAATATGTAGACAAATTTCATTTAAATGTAACTTCAATAAATATGTAGAAAAATTTCATTTAAAAGTAACTTCAAAATAATGCTTCTTCTACATGTGCTCAGAAGTGGGAATTAGTCGTTTTTTAAATTTTGATTGTGAACTTCGAAATTGCAATTAGATAAGTATCCAAGGTAGTTAGGTAGAAATGAGGGGCGTAGCACTCGCTTGGTGCCCAATTAGTTCTGAATTGCGCTGTTTTGATACCATTACTATGTAGTTTGACCAGTGGGTGAAAGTGGATTAAAGTGAAGATTTGTGGACAACTTCTGAGGATCGTCTTCAATGCATTGAAGTTAACTGCAAAGGGATCTGCGAAGGCAGTAGATTTGTAACAATTACCAAACATGATTCCTCCGGGGGTCTTCAAGGTTCATGATTGGATGCCAGATTTCTTCTTGGGCCTCCGTCTGCCCACTCGGCATGAAGGGAGGTTTCCAGTGAAGATCAGGATCCAACATGAGACCACAGTTTCTTAGATTGAATTAGAATGTATATGGAGTATGGTTATAGTATATAGATATTGTGAGCCAGCACCAACGTCAAGAGGTGGGAAATAAGACCATCATTCGATTGGATCGCATCTCACCCAAAGCCAGCGAAGATATTATTATGCCGAAGTTTGGCAGATAGCAGAACGCCACCGCAGCACGACTGATGCATCCAGCCATCGTTGTCATTGAGCATCATGAAACCCAGCAGAGGTCCGTATTCCTAATGCTCACGGTCTTTGGGCTTTGGGTGGAAATATGATACATAATCAACCAATTTTGTCTTAGATCCATTTCGTCACGTTGAGCCAAGAAATCAAAGTTTTGATTATCGTTTCTGAAAGTTTGTTGAGGTTGTCAAAAAATGAAACTCCAAACGGTTGTGCTCTCATTTTGGGCAGTGCAGGATATTATATTCACAAAGAAAATGAAAGAATGTTTCTTTTTCTTACTGGTCCTCACAGCTACAATAATGAGTAGTATACCCAGACTCGAAGCATGTTTCGCTACTGGCCAGTTTCCGGCATAGGTTGCAACAACTCTGCCTATGTCTCGCCTAGGCCTACATAACAGATCAATTGTTCGGGATATATTATAAGTGGGCCAGATCTTTCTATATATTTTGCATTTGGTTAAGCTCTTCCACCTACAATTTGATTCACTATCAAAAATTGAAAATAAATGACCCTCACAACTCCAAATTAACTCTTTCCGTAAGTGAGCTGTGAATGGCTGATCCTTGCTTGTGCAAGTTCATCTACCGGTTCATTTTCCTCAGTGCCCCTTTGGCCAAAAACCCAGAGAGGGGTGACCTTGAGGTTAATATTAAGGCTTTCGACCTCCTCCTAACATTAGTGGACCAGTTTAGAGGATGATGTAGCCAAATCAATGGCTTTAACAGCTGCCTGACTGTCTGTAAGGATTTTGGCTTGAATCTATTTTAAGAATCCTATATTCCCAAGTAATTCAACTTGACAAAAGAAACTGATATTAAATTTTGCTTAATTACATATTCTTGCACCGTGTAAATATTGTGATGAAATTATTTTGCAACTTATGGAGAAATTAAAAAAAAAATAATCAACTAACATATTTGACAGTTGTGTCGTGTAAATTCCCTATAAGGCTAAAAACACACCTTATCAGTCAAAACGGTTTTGATTCATTAAGTATAGTTTACGGTTCCAACGAAAAAGAATCAAAATTTTCAAAACAATTTTCCATATATTTTGGGGCATAGTATTGTATAATATTCAAGGTGAAAAATGTTGAAGCTGTAGAACTTTGACACCTCATATGTGGAAAATCTGAAAAAAGGCTAAGTGGTTGGTATGTAATTAATCAGAAAAAGCCAACCAGTCCTAGAAATTGTTCAGCCCTGGATAACTTAAAATCAAGGTTTAATGTTTCTCAAGGTCACGCAAGGTCAGGAGCGATTTTTGACACCTCATTAATGGGAAATTTACAAAAAAAAATACCATGCGAAAGATCTCTAGTGATAATAGGTGAACTATTTTCAGTAATTGGTCAGCTAGTTTTTTTTTTTTTTTTTTCTATGAATTTTCAAAATTCGGTTCAAGGTCACAAAAAAACTTTGAGCACCTCATATGGGTCATTTAATAACAAAAAGATGTACGCCATTTGAAAGGCCACTACACCGTCATAAAAGGTCAACTATTTTCAGCAACTGGTCAACCATTTTTTTTAATGAATTTGTTCCTTTTTATCCGATGGAAATCTGCTGAAAGACACTCGGTAAGAATCGGTACTGAGTAGTGACCAATCTATGAAAGATCGACAAATGATTTTGCTATCTTAATTTATAAATCACATTAGGGGAAGTTTAAGGTTGTTACACTTTTCCAAAGCTTTTAGACCATCAGCTCATGAGGCTTGGTTATTCTTAATCTCCGAACATTGTCTTGTACATCTAAGACATCTCCTTTTTTGAGTTGGTATGACTTTGCAGTCGCTGATTGTGTGATACACCGTGTTTTTTACCACTTCTGGAACCAATTTGCAGGTCACGATGTAGATCACTATTGTTTATATACCAAGGGGCTTTTATTATTTCACGAAGGACTTTGCTTTAAAATTTTTGGATAGAGCATTTGTTTTCTTTGTACAGTCCCATTGTCTGATGCCATCGGTCCAAACGGGTTTCAATACTTGCCTATATATGATTTGTTTGTTCTGGATAGATAAATCAGAGTTCTTTCCTAGTAACCAGTACATTTTTCTGTACTTCAAGTTTAGTTCTTCTCTTTTCTTTTTGATGCGCTCTTTCCTTTTAAGCTTTGCATCCAAAGTCATTCAAAGGTATTTGGAAGTATTGGAGTAAGGTACTACTGTAAATTTTGTATTCATCGATTTTGTTTCGTTTATTTTGATACGCCATTTTTGCGTCCAATCACTAACTTTATCGACTGCATTTTGCAGTTTTGTGCAGCCTTCGTAACGGATTTATCTGGCACTTATATTATAGTATCATCAGCAAAGGTGGCCATGATAGCGTTGATGTCCACTGGAATGCCCCTTGTATACTATAACAGATACAAGGTTGGTCCTATGATACTGCCTTGTGGTACACCGGTTTCAGTTTTCGTTAGTGCCAACTAATTTTGGTCGTACCGTACTCTAAAAAGTGGTTCGTGACGCAGGATTTCAGTATTTTGTAGTACTGCCAGGGAAAGGTCCCTATGCAGTACTAAACTCCCAAGTATCAAACTTTGTCAAGGGTTTGAACAACTTTTAAGAATATAGCCGAACATCATTTTTTTTATTTCAAGTAACCTTTCCACTACACCCGTAATCCGATGCACTTGTTCCATCAAAATTAGGCAGTAACTCGGGAAAAACATTTCTGTTTTAAGGTGGCAGTGGGTGGGAGTCGAAACCAGACCTTCGGCATGACAGTCCAACGCACTATACATTATGCCACGAGGTACTGCAAGCACTTGCTCCATCGTGGAATGTTTATTTCTAAATGCAAACTGATGGCCCGGAATTAGTCTTCTTTCTTCTCTTACTTTGCTAAACCTTTTCAAGAGCAGTTTTTCGAAAACTTTTGCCATGATTTATATAAGCGATAAAGGTCTATAAGATATTACTTCTTTTGGTGGCTTACCTTGTTTAGGTATAACAATGACTTCTGCTATTTTCCAATGATGTGGTACATGCCTTAGTTTAAGTCTATTAAAGGAATTTCTTTCCAAATCTGAGCAGATAGTCGATCGTACCCTAGTGATTTTTTTTGTAAGACAACTTATGTTGATAAATGCTTCTTACTTCTTTGAGTTCTACAAAATGAATTTCTCATTCGTCATATCTATCAACAAACTGTATGGGATTTGTGCTGTATTTGCAGGGAATGGCTCAAAAACATTTATGAGATGTTCAGCGAAGAGATCACAGCCTTTTGTTTCAAGTTTCCAATCCATTTATCATCTTGAGATTTTACTGGTGGGTTTTTTGTCTGTGGTCTTTTTAGGCGCTTAGCTACTTTCCATAAGAGTATTCCGTAGAAGCATCCACCGTTAGAATATTCAGGAATCTACAAAGTGAATCACTTTTAAACTCGCAGATTCTTTTCTTTAGTTCATTGGTAAGACGGTTAAAAACTGCCTTTTCACCTGAAAATTTTTGTAGTTTGCAATTGTCTTCAAGCTCTTCTTTTCTTCAATATCAGCTCCTTTATTTTGACATGATATTTTATTTCTTTTTCTGTTGAGTTCGAAATTGGAGTACTTTCTTCTGTAAGCTGTTGCACATCAGAAATAAATTGTTCTACTTCTTGATTAGTTTTTCAATTGTTTGCTTAGGGGATCTTGACTGTTTAAAGCTTTTAAGTTTATCTCTGAATTCGTTCTAGTTGTTTCTCTTATTCACTAGCTTAGAACTTCTTTTTTCCATTATTTCTGCTTCGCTCAGTGCTAATATTACTGAAGTATGATCTGACGATAAATCGTAATCACTTTCGACACTTATATGATGTCGTTTAATATCTTTGACTACGAAAAAGTCTAAAAGGGTGGTATTTTCTTAGTATCAGATGGCTTAAATATAGGAGAACCGGAAGAATAAAATTCGCAGTTGTATTTGTGGCCTGCTTGCTATAGCCGATAGCCCATTGGATGTGTATAGCATTTAAGTCGTCACCAACAAGAAAGTTATGTCCTAGCAAATTTAGGAGTTTTTTTTTTCAGTTGGAGAACGCTTCAATATATAGGTATCTGATATCTTAAACCCTTTCTTTCTTAAACCAATACCAATTATTATTTATTTATTATTAATGACTTTTATTATTCAAAGTTTTCTTACTCCTAATTTGTACAAATTATTCATTTTATAACATGGCTTACGCCGTCTGCCAGAGTGACAACTTTGGTTTTTTCTTTTCATAAAATGTAAATAACAAAACAAGATGTATGTACATATGTACTTAGTTTCATTGAACTCTAAAACATTTCATCAACTATGCTTTTTCTATATCGCAAAGCCCAGCTGATATATTTATGTAGGTTGTTCCAATTTTCTCCATTAAGTGTGATATGCATTTCGTGGTTTGTTAATTGATTTTTTCCGTAGACATTTCTTATTTCCTGCAAAATAGGGCACCTTCCTAGGAAGTGCAGCACATCTTCTTTTTCTCCCAGGTTGCACAGTCCACAAATTTCAGGAAGATCATTTCTATTTGGGATAAAATTGAGAGGTAGTAACTCTGCTCTCGTTTTGAGCACAGTTGTAATTAAGACTGTTTTATAGGTGGGACTGAAATAGTTGTAGTTCCTCAAGTTGTGGTTCAGCTGAGAATAAATGAGTCTTTGACTTGAATTTCTGGACTTTTCTTCGAAATCCATTCTTTTTTTCTCGTCGACTGCCGCTATGAGACCATATAGTTCAGTTTTCCATGAGTCTCAGTTGTTGTCTTGAAGCTCAAGCGAGAAATTAGAATAGTCCGCCAAACGATTCCACTCTGCCATCCATGAATTTTGTTTCCTTAGAACCATCATAGTGATTTTCTTAGGTAGCCTATTGTCATCAAGCCCAAGAGTTTTAAGAACATAGTCTACTTGCATTTTGAGTGTCGAGATAAACAGAGGAGAAACACCAGTCTCTAACAAGAGTATGTGGTTTGGAGTTGTGCTAGGTAGCTTAAACGTTCTCTTCAAAAAGTATCGCAAAAGTTGTTCCACTTCCTCAAACTCCTTATGACCCCAGATTTGCGCCGAGTAGAACATAATAGCTTGTGCCGTTGCTTGAAACACTCTCTCTCGCGTTCAGTGCACTTTTTGATTTAGCGAGCTTTACCATCATATGTTTTTTCATTTTAAGATTTCTTGTGATAACCATACCTAAGTAATTGTATTCATTAACAACCTCGATGTCCTGGTTTGATAACTGCCACTTTTCGTTGATACAATTTCTACCGCCAGCTTGCCGAAAGATCATAATTTTCGATTTGTTTAGGTTAATCTGTAGCCTCCATCTATCACAGTACTCAGCCACCCTGTTGATCATCAATTGAAGTCCATGCGTTATTTCTGCTAGTGCGACAATATCATCAGCAAACATAAGATGGCTAACTCTCATCATATTGGATATATTTACTCCACCAGTATGGAAAGCATCCTCAACGTCATCTATATAAAGGGAAAACAATAGCGGGCTAAGGTTACAACCCTGCCTTAGGTCGATTTCAACTTCGAAATATGGAGAGACTTCACATCCATTGAAAATAGCTGACGTTGTGTGAGCATACAAGCTTTCTATTACTCTCCCAAATTTGAGAGACATTCCTTTGTTATAAATATAACTTGAGCATTAGACTTCTTCTGTCTATGGTATCAAAGGCTGCCCTGAAGTCTATGAAAAATTCATATAGTTTTCGTTTTTTTTCGATACATAGTTCAGCAATATTTGTGAGCGTATAAATTTGTATTGGTAAAAGTATCTTCTTTATATTATTTGCAATTTTAAAGATCTGAAGCCTTAAATAAAGGGAATAATTAATACAGTTGAACAAACTTTTTTTCCCAGACGGGTGAAGGCTTGTAGGTACCAATATATCACAACATATATATATATAAATAATTTACCACTCCTAAAACAAAAATTCTTCTGCTCAACGTGTTGCATACGCTTGTACTTTGTTCTTTCATTTAATACCGATAACAAAGCACACAATCCCTTGGAAGAAAGCTATGGGCTTTTTGATCGTCCACCTTCTCCCACATGCCTAAAGAACCAAAGCAAACATCAGAATGTATGCTTTCTCAAAAATAAAAAAAATATTGCATACTTCTCGGTATAAAACAGTAAGAAAAAGTACCAAGCCATAAACTGATGCAGCTGTAAAAGTCTTCTTAACTGGTAGAAGCAACACACGTATAAGAAAACCCATTATAATCGTTACATTCCCTACACAAAATCTTTTCTTCTTATAGGTGTACCTCTTTCTTTTTCCATTTCTGTATACTCGTACCTGAGTAAATAACAGTGAAGAGTAATGGCGGTTCCAGAACACCACAACGCAATGCCTTTAATGTCGGAAATAGCCATAAGAAAATATTTTTATTAGTTAACGTCCTGAGAACTTACCAAGATGTGGGGTTTCATTTCAGCGAATGCAAATTTTTATGTTAAATGTTTGTATTTATAAAGACTGCGAGGCAGTTAGTCAAAGGACGGAGCGAGGTGGTGTGGTATATACCAGGTGAACCCAACTACGGAAGCAATAATAGTTATTTCCGACGTTAAAAAAAAAATTGATTATAATGCTTTGGTGAATAAAAAGCAAGGGACTATATGGCTTTGGATATTGGTATATACGGATGAAGCTCAAATTTTTTTCTATGAGATCATAAAGCTCATACCTACCTGCTAAGAAAATGTAGGAAGCTGATTTTAAATTTTTATTCCACACCAGATAACTTGGCTAAGTGTGAGCTTTAATCATGTTTTCCATTAAAAAATATAACAGGTAGTAGGTACCTATGAAAATCATAAAAAAATATTTTTTATTAGCTTATTATACATATCTAGAACCTTAAAGCAAAACTTTTATAATAGGCTTCAAGATTTTTGTACTTATTTGTATTTTACAATTGAATAATGTTTCATATTTTTTTTTCAGTAATTCATCTGGTTCCAAAGAAGCATCAACAACAATAGTCGCCAAAAGCCAAGGAAATTCAAATGAAAAAAATAGTGCATCAACAACGAAAAAGCCATCTCCTCATGATCGATTTGAAGACTTGTTAAAGGTGTTAAGAGATGGCGTTAGTAAACATTCAAATGTCATTGTTGACAGCCACTTGGAAGATGATGAAATCAATCCAACATTGGCTGAAGTAATGGATATGAAAGTGAGGTAAGTAATTATACCTACTACTTGTACTCGATATTGTTACATACATTTTTTTTTTCAAAATATCCTAAGAAACAACATTTTATTTTATTTTTTTTAACTTCCCACTGAAAACTACTGTTTTGTCGAATCGAAAATTTTGACATATCTTCATGTTTCGTGCTCCCTAGAATCGGAATCCATCATTTTTAGAGAGATGTCTGTACGTACGTTCGTGCGTTCGTGTCGTTGCTTCTTTTTTTTTCACTCACCATAATATCTAGAACGAATAAAGATATCGACTTCAAATAAATATAATTTTATAGATAGAAGTTTCAGTACGCGCAGAAAAGACGTTCAAAAAAATTTAATGAGCTTTTTTTTAGTATAGCTATTGTAATATTTTCTCAGGTTCGTTAATAAAACTTATTCACGTTATTTTAATTCTCCACATATTTACTTTACAAAATAAAACACTTTACTTTTACAACCACAGAACAATTTATTGTTCACCACTGAAATTAATTTACCACTTTACTTTTATTGCAACCAACTTTACTCATTTACGATTAAAAATAAACTGCGTCCTCTGCCGGTCAGAAATGTGCTTTTATACTTTACCCAAAGTTCCCGAAAAAGCTGGAGGGTTCTAGTATTTGCTTCTTGAGCTTTCCATAGGTGAAATTTCCCATACATTTCCCTTTCCAAAGCTTTCATTTTGACGTTTAGTATTGGAAGTTCTAAAGATCACCAAAGCTCTCCACAAGTTAATTTGTGTCATGTCTTATCCGGAACTTGGTGTTTTTATTGGAGAGTGGTTATAGTTCATTCGGGAGTCGTTATAGTACAAATGTGAGAGTCGTTACACTTTTTTAAGAATCCCTTGTTAAATTTCTTTAGTCTCGAACATCTCAAGAACAAATCATGCTAGCGACCTCGGGTTAATTTTCATTTCACGCATATAAGCGTGATACAAAATTGGTAAAAATATAAAAGTATATCAACTTACAGTTTGTTTTTTAATAAAAAAAAATGCTGAAAGTTTTTGGAAAAAGTGTTTTTTTTTTCAAATATATTGAGAACAAGCAATGATTTTGGCTTCGAGGTAATTTTATCTTATGCAATAATTTATTAATAAAAATTGATAAAATTTAAAAAAAATATTGCATCAATAGTTTTTTTTAATGCGAAAAAAAATGCAAGTAATTTTACCATTAATTTGTAGAAATTTGTATTCCTCCCAAATATCTTGACCACAGACAACGATATTGGGTCCCGGTGAAATTAATCATTTAATTAGTTAATAATTAATTTTTGATAGGATTCATAAGAAAACTCATAAAACAATTTATTCAAACGAAAAAAACTACAAGCTACTTTAGCAATAATTGTTGAAAATTGTTTTTCGTTGATTAGGCTAGTTTTAGTCTATTCACTCCAAGGAGCACATGTAATGTAATGTTAACTTTCTCTTTTAAAAATTTATGTTAGTTTTTGTTTCATATCAAAACAAAATTTTGAGGTTTTGTTCAAATTTAATACACAAGTAAGAAAATTTAATAAAGTGAGTGTAGCGATGAAGTTGGTGTGTCTGTGTGTAGGTTTTCTATTGAATAAGGGCCCTTACTTAACAGCTCAACTAGCGAAATCACTTCTCAATTCAAATATTAAAAGGTTATTTGTTGCTAAAGCGCTTCTGTTACCCATCTGAAGAGAAGTAAAGAAGTTAAGGGGGCATAACTCATTCATAAAATATTTTCCGGTGAAAATTATATCAGCGTTACAGGAGCAATGAACCAACTTTTCTTTAATCACTCTATAGCGCTCCCATAAAATTACCAAAGAGCTTTTGTTTAAAATTGTTATATATAGATGTTTTTAATCATTCCCTCTTACGTTTTTAAAAATTTATTTTTGAACAAAATGTAACGGTTCATGTCATACAAATTAGCTGTTTAATTAACTTTACAAATCTTATTTTTATGAAACACTGCTTCACACCCTTTCTGTAAAAAAATCAATAAATAACTTTTCGTAAGGCAAAGTTAAGCCATTTTCAAAAGAAATTGTTTAATGAAGCCTTCTAGAGCAGTGTTTTTTTTTAATTTTGTGAGTACACGACCCATTTGCAAGTAAAAATGATTCACATTCATAGTAATACTATGTCAGTTGAAAGCAACATACATTGTACCCTTTTCATACCTAAAAATATACATAAAATGCATTAGATGCAACTAATTCACGATGAAATTTTCCCATGTTGCCAAAAATGAAAAAAAAATATTCATTAATTTTCATTTTTAGAAATCTTATAATTGCATTAAAATTGTGGTTTTATTTTTTCTAAGCGAGTCTACTAATTGTTCAAACAATTAAGTATTGTGTATAAATAATATAATGAATATTAATGAACAAATGTTGTCCCAGGATTTACTTTAATTTTTGAATTCAAACGATTACCCCGTAAACCGCCATTTTCGTTTAGTTTCAAGAAGTTTGAACAATATTTTTTTTAAAGGAGACACTATTTATGCATAGTTTACAACGGTTTTTTTTTTTTTTTAATATTGTTGTTCTTTAATAAGAATTATTTCAATAGCGATATATTTCATTCGAAAGAAAGTGTGTCAGAAACTTATTTGTCAGTACCGTGGTAGTATTTTTTAAGCATGTTATAACATGTTTTTAGTTGATAATCAGAATTTTTTATTTCATTTAACAGGATATGTTGAAATTTTGGTGGAAATTATTTTTCTCGTAATCACAGTCAAGTAAGGTCATATAATAACTGTCTAAATGTAAGTGCCGTGGAAGTCAGTACAGTGGCATTATGAAAAATTTCATAAAGAAATGAATTCTCACAATAATATTTATTTTGTACTAATTTTCTTATATGAGCTAGGTTTGTAGTAGCTATTACCTCGCACAAAAATTATTCCGCGAAATAAAAACTAAGTAAAAACCAAATACAATGAAAGGGTTGCCATTCTGAAGAATATGCTACAAAAACGAAAAATTATAAAAGTTCTTAAGGAAAATAAGGGAAGTTGAAATGTCAAGAGGTCAAAAAATAACACGTTATCAAGAATATCAACAGGAATATGGTCAAAAAGAGGAAGAACAAAATTAAAAATAAAACAAGTAAAAAAGTTGCGTTATCGTCTATTCTAATTTTGGTACATTTCACCATATTTTTTGTTCCTTAAAAGTTATAGCAAAATGCTTTTAGAGATTTGATACCCTGACTTAATAAAGCCAAACACAGCTCAAATGGTTCGAAAAGTTGCTTAAGAAGTTTAAAGAACGAATTTCATGCTTTTAATTTTTTTCTCTCATAATATCCTTGTTGTTTTCTGCTGTTTATAATTTTAAAATTCTAAGCTTCTTGAACATAAGAGCAAGTAGATATACATATGTACGACCCATTCATACATACAATTCATTTTATTTTAATCAAGATCCTGATATTAGATAAGTACTTAATTTATTTATGCCATGTTTCCAAAATTTGTATCTAAACTATATTTTTTAAAATATTTGCAAAGATATTTTATGTAGGCAAGTACTCGTATATTATAGGTATCTCCTAGAAAAAAAATCAATTGTAGACTCTCTTGCAAAGACATTTTATCTTTATTTTATATCCTTAAAGTATTATTCCAGAACAAAATTAGTCTTAAATCAATTCTATTATCTCCTATTTGTAGTTAAGTGAGGCTTTTGTCAACATCAACAATGATTGTGTGGTGATGGACATGAAGCCATGAAAGTAGTTTATAGAACCAAAATGCCTACTGTTTTAGTAAAAAACATCATCATCATGGTTACCATTTACGTAGTTTATTTTTTAAAAATATAAGTAATTTCCTTTGTTATTTGCTCATCTTTACTACTCTATACAGACTTTATTAAAGCATTCGACCAAATTCATCATGGTTTGCTCATACAAAAGCTTATGAAGATGGGTTGCAATAGCTCATTTTTGTGTTGGTTAGAATCGTATCTTTCTAACAGAAAGCAGATTGTTGAGATTAGTGGTTATTACTCAAATTCTATTAATGTGGACTCAGGCCTTCCTCAAGGAAGTCATCTGGGCCCATTGCTCTTCCTACTATTTATAAATGATTTATCTTCTGTGTTTCGACATGCACTTTGTCTATAATGTTTGCCGACGATGTTAAAATTTTCTATGCCATCAACTCGATTTTGGATTGTCACCGTTTGCAGACGGATATAGATATGTTTCTTAGATGGTGCAAATACAATCATTTGAATTTAAACTTCTCCAAATGTAAAATTTTTAGTGCAACCAAATCTTTTAGCGTCATTAATTTTATTTATAAATTTGATAAAGATGCTCTTACCAGGGTTGAGTTGATAAAAGACCTTGGAGTGCTCGTTGACTCTAAATTGAATTTTCGCGCTCATATTTATTTTATAGTTTCAAAAGGTAATTCTTTGCTTGGATTTCTAAGACGAAACTCATCGGATTTTACTGATGTTTACACACTTAAAACATTGTTTTCATCATTGGTACTGCCATATCTTGAATATTGTTCCATAATTTGGTGCCCATTCTACACGAATGGAATAGTAAGAATTGAGCAAATTCAAAAAAGATTTATGCGATTCGCTCTTCGCAATTTGAATGGTTAGGTGATTTGCCGAACTGTCATTTGAGGTGTGCCCTGTTAAGTATGAATACACTTGAAGTAAGGAGAAATGCTCAAAGTATTATTTTTGTAAAAGATATTCTTTCAAATAGAATAAATTCTATTGAATTACTTAATCTTATAAAGTTTTATGTCCCAGAAAGAATACTACGGAACAGATTCGAACTTTTTTATGTTTCTACTCACAGAACCAATTATGGACTTAATGAGCCCATTTCGCGTTCATTATCTTTGTTCAATCAATACTGTTTGCAATGAAGTTGACAATTGTTATGAATGGAGATCAGTTTAAACGAATAGTTTTTCAAATATTAAACTAAGTTAGCAAATTTTATAAATATTAATTTATTGGACGTAGTTCAGTTTGGTTTATAGTAAATAATATTATATTAGGTGTAAGAATATTAAATGTAATCAGCAGATGTATATCCATTGATGAAATAAACAAATCAACAAACTAATCTTTAGAATGCAATATAGAAAAGATCCTTATGATGGATCCTTATAGATTTTAATTAATACGAAAAAGGAAATAAAAACGTGGATTCTGCAAAATAATTATAAATATATACAAATTATAACCGCAGAACAACTTTTATTCTTAACATAGGACGGCAGAGATATCAAATTTCTTGATGCCTTTACCTTCGATAGTAACACAAACGTCTAGGGGGTTTGTGTGGGTTTTGTTGATGGAAGAAAAAAAAAATCCTGGAAGAGGTATATTCCCCCCGTTTAGGTTGGAGGGGCAATTTATTAAAAACTTGACTGAAAAAAGAAAAAAATATAAGAACATACGGCAATACTTGCAATGTCATGCTTAAGCTTTTTTGTTAGCCAAAAATCCATTTTCAAATTCATTTAAAAAAGTGGGTTTTGTTAGAAGTAAGTTTAAAAAAAAATATTTTTCAAACTTAAAATAAAAAAATATTTTTGTTCTAACTTTTTTTTATTTAAGTATCCAATGTTCTTATCAATACTTACTTAAACACAGAAATAGTAGCGCACAATTTAAAAAAAAAAAAATTAATTGAAAAGACAATTTTGTTATTTTTTTTTAATTTAAAAATACAGATTTCAAAAAGTATGTACAAAAATCATTTTTTTTATTACATTTTTTTTTTAAAAAGCTATATAGTATGATATTACAAGTGTTACCATCGTTTTTTGATATTTTGTTCTACCTAGTCAATTTGGCGCAATAGTTTTTTCGGTTTAGGTAGAAATATATTAACCGAAGAGCAAAAATTATTATGACCAAAGTTGTATAAAATTAAAATTCTAACAACTTTTCTTAAGCATTATTAGTTAAAAGTTGAAAATAGCCGAGTTATTTAACAAAAAGTAATTTTTCTAAAATTCGAAAAGGTGACCAACGCAATAGTATTAGGAGGTCTAAAAGTTTGTTTAGACTCTTTCAAATGTACATTCCGACTTGGCTATAGTACCTACCTACAACAGAACTATGTTAATGTAGTATACTATAAAATACAAACTATACAAAATAAAGATACAAAATTTTATTTAATTTTTCAACTATTCTTAATGGTTTTAAGGAAAGCTTTTGTAACAATCGGGCATAATGTATTAAACCCTTACCTTGCATGTAATGAAAACGCACCTTAAGTCCTTTAGTCACTTACTTTAATGGAAAGTTGCAGAAGTCATAATAGTTTTGAAGTCTGGAAAACCATCTCACGAAAAAATTCGCGGGAAAACATAGAAATCGGATATTAGAACACGCTAATTCAACGATTATTCACATTCTTGACAAGTCGAAAATAGTAAGCCATTTGTGAAGAACAAAACCTTCCGACTTGGTGCTGTGAACAAAAGACGCCCTTAAAATCGTGGAATAAACAGGAATCTTCACCGGAAATTAACCAGCAACACATTACTTAACTTCGTTAAAAATAAGTTGCTAGATAAGTTTCCACTTAGTTGCAATCTCACATATCTAGTTGTAAGAATCTCACATATCTATGAGCACTCGTTTTTCAGTTATCATAGAGCCTTATCAGGCTTTGCACCTACCCACAGGAAAATGAATTTAAAAAAAAACTTTCTTTAATATACACAAGGTTGTTGCAAATAATAGTATCAAATATGTTGACTTTAATAGGTTTAATATCATAGGTTGGTCCATATTATTGAAGCTATTTAGAATCAGCTTTGAAATAAATTTTAACAAAAAATCCAGAAATGGTCACCTTAGTTTAAGCATATAGAAAACACAGCAGCATCAAACTAATTGAATCAATAAACGATATTGAGCATGGATACTCCTTTATATAGTGCCTATAAGACTTCTACTTATATCTATATCTATATATTCTGTGTCTATGCACATTTGCATCAACATACATTATTTGTGTGTTTTAAACTAAGTTAGAAACGAGATACGATATTTTTTTACTGCCAACAGCAGCTGTCTACTATAAAGTGACGTAAAATTAGAATTCAATTGAGTTGAGAGTCGAAAAGCTTGCATCTGTTGTGGTACATCGATGATGGATATTTAATTTAACTTAAAGCAAAAGACAGTTTGTTGATAAAGGGTTCAATGTTAGGTATGCTATTTTGCTGAAGTTTGAGAGAAAATTTTGATAAAGAGTACTTCTCGATTAACTTACCTACATTAATAAATATTCATTAGGGTGGTCGCTTAAATGATTTTTTTTGTTGAGTTTTTATATTTGGATGATCGTAAATCAGCTACAAATGAAGATACAAATTTCGCTAATTTTTTCAGATTTTTATTTTTTTAGTTTGAAAACAATTTTTCCTGAATTTTTCTTGAAATAAAATCATAATAACAGACTTCAGACTTTCTAAAAAGGTTCAAAAAAATACTGCAAACGGCCGTTGTTTTTAGAAAATTTTTGCTTCTATTTATTTTTATATTGAAAAGCATCAGGAAAAAAACAGAAAAGCTGACAAGAATCGAGCGATTTCTTCAACTATTCCGTTACTTATCTACTGAAAAAAAAATTCATTCGTAAAATTTTGTAAATTTTTTTAAATAGGTATTTACAGCATTAGACAGTATTGTTTTCAGAATGCATTTGTACATTTTTTATTTTATAGCAGCCCTTATTTTTCTAATCAACTTTTTAGTTTTTTTTTTTTTATATCAACTAACTTTTTCTTAAGGGTTGTTTTGCAAAGCCCAACATTTTGGAGAAAAAATACTAAAAATTTTGTGTTTATCTCTGGGGAATCATTTACGAACTTTTAATCCGAAGTGCGAAGGAAGCTGCCAGACATATAGTACTTGCAGAATGGCTGAAACAATCAAAATCACGTACACTTCATTTGAAATTCATAAGCTTAAATTTATCAAAAAATGAAATCTCTCAAATGATTGACCGACCAAAATTTAAAATCTCGCAAGTCAAAATTTTGCAAATCCAAATTTTGCAAACTGAAATTTGAAATCTCAGTTTCACACTAAAAAACTAAAATCCTGGGAAGAAAATAAAGATACTCAAAATAATAAAATACTTTTTATTTGTATTTTATGGTTTACAAAATGCTTTTTGGTTAAAAAGTTTAAATTAGTCGTGTTTAGTTTAATTATATTCGAGTGTTCTTAAATAGAATTGCGAATGGGTTTTTATTATATCTGCGTTTAGGTTAAATTTTTTCCCGATTAGGTGAAACCTACTTGCGATTTGGTTAATCTTATTTGCGAATGCTATTTAAAAGTCTAAGGTGGAGGTTTTTGAATCTAACTTTTAGTTTCTAATGAGATTGTATATAGAAAGTCCTCATATACCAAAGAAGGACTAAACATTGTCCACATTTTTTAATAGATTTTTAAGTAGGTTACTGTTGCTCAAAAATTAATTTTGTCACGCTTATGGATCGTTTTTTATTCCAAATAAACCGTTAAAGCTAAAAATGTTTGGCTTGAGCAACAAACTAGTATGAAAAAAGCTAAAAATGTTAGCAAAAAAAAAATTTGAAAATCAGTTTTTTTTAGTATTTCGCTGGCCTTTTTCTGAGCCTTTGTTGGTAAACCGGAAATACTCATTTTTGAGTTCGAATTTCAAATAAAAAACGATCCATAAACGTGACAAAATTAATTTTTGAGCAACAAATTTTCATTCGTAAACCTACAAACAAACGACGTAAAAAAAAGTTTAAAATTATATTTTTTTTTTTAAATTTTGACCGTTAAACGGGTGGTTAAGTCTTATTTTAGCGGGAAATTAAATACAAAGAAAACCAAGAGAGCTACAAAATCGGTATTTGGTAATTAATCTAACGGGTGATTTTTTAGCTGGTTTGGTTTTGGCAACACTGGTTTTGACAGCTGACGTGTGTTTAGTACCTTGTGTCACTGTCAAACAGCTTCAGTTTGGTTTGCAATTTAACCATGGATCGTCTTACAAATGAACAACGCTTGCAAATTATTGAATTTTACTATCAAAATTCGTGCTCGGTTCGAAATGTTCATCGCGCGCTGCTTCCATTTTATGGTCGGCATTCTCGACCTTCTGAGCAGTCTATTCGGAAGATTGTGACCAAATTTCGCACCAAATTTACTTTGTATTAAACCACCAACACGTTTACGTACTGTGCGTAATGAAGAAAATATTGCGGCCGTATCAGCTAGTGTGACAGAAGACAGCGAAATGTCGATTCGGCGCCGTTCCCAGCAGTTAGGCCTTTGTTACAGCACTACGTGGAAAATTTTGCGGATGGATTTGGGCGTAAAGCCTTTTAAGATACAGCTGGTGCAAGAACTAAAGCCAGCCGACCTACCACAACGCCGAATTTTTGGTGAATGGGCTCTTGGAAAGCTGGCCGAGGATCCGCTTTTTTATCGAAAAATTGTGTTCAGCGATGAGGCTCATTTTTGGTTGAATGGGTACGTAAATAGGCATAATTGCCGCATTTGGAGTGAAGATCAGCCAGAAGCATTGCAACAGCTACCAATGCATCCCAAAAAAGCCACTCTTTGGTGCGGTTTATGGGCCGGCGGCATTATTGGGCCATATTTCTTCAAAGATGATGCGAATCGCAGCGTTACTGTCAATGGTGAACGTTACCGAGCGATGATAACAAACTGTTTTTTGCCCGAAATGGAAGTTCTTGACTTGCATGATATGTGGTTTCAACAAGACGGTGCCACATGCCACACAGCACGCGAAACAATGGCGCAATTGCGAGGCGAGTTTGGTGAACAGTTAATTTCACGTTTCGGGCCGGTCAATTGGCCGCCTAGATCGTGCGATTTGACACCATTAGATTATTTTTTGTGGGGGTATGTCAAGGCTAATGTCTAAAGGGACAAGCCCGCTTCGATTGACGCACTGGAAGCCAACATCCATGCATTCATTCGTGAGATACCGGCCGATATGTGTGAAAGAGTATGCCAAAATTGGACTAAGCGGATGGGCTACCTGAGACACAGCCGCGGTCAACATTTGCATGAAATTATCTTTAAACATTAAATTGCAAGGTTCAAACTATCGATTCAAATAAATATTTCATTCATTTTTTCGAATGTTTTGTGTTTTTTTTTTTTTTTAAGTTCTAAACCTCTTAAAAAATCACCCGTTAGTTAGAGGTGTCTTCAAATTGTGGCGAAAATAAATTTTGGATTTTGTCATTTTTTTTTTAGATTTAGAGGCTTGATTTTTAGCTAACTTTTTAGCCAGCGGAAGCTTAAATTCCAAATAAACCGTTAAAGCTACAAATCTTTGGTTTGAACCACAAATTAGTATGAAAAAAGCTAAACATTTTTGCAAAAAAAAAAATTTTAAATCTGTTTTTTTTTTAGTATTTCGCTGGCCCTATGTTGGTAAACCGGAAATGCACTCTTTTAAACTTAAATTATTAATAACAAATTATTCATAAAAGATATTAAATTAATTTTTGAGCAACAAATTAGCATTTAATTAGCTACAAATTCAGATATAAAAATTGTTTGATTCCGCCATAAAGTGTCCGCCAAGATAAGGGACGTGCGAAAATTAATTAGAATGTATAGATTAAATTCAGACGAGAAAAAAATTATATCGGAGGGGCGGTCTATTTCCTCCCGTTCTGGCAGGAAGGGTAATTTTCTAGAAATTTGGCCAAAAACAGAAAAAAGTTATTTAAAAAACGGGAACACTTACAATGCCACGCCGTATCTTTTTTAAAGCCACAATTCCATTCTATAATATGCTTCTTAAAAAAAGTTTTTATTTTAAATAGTTTTTGAAAAAATAATGTTGATATAAAAAAACTATAATTTTTTGTTTTTTTAATTTTTAAGTTTGAAATTTGTTTTTTCAAAAACGATTTGAAATAAAAACTTTATCAAGGAAGCATATTATAGAATGGAAACGTATCTTAAGAAAAGCTAAGGCGTGGCATCGTATGTGTTCCCATTTTTTTTTAAGTATTTCTTTTCTGTTTTGATGCAAATTTTGAGAAAATTACCCCTCTCGTCTAAACGGGGGAAATAGACCCCCCTCCAATGCTATTTTGTTCTCGTCTTAATCTTACCCATACCCTCAGATTATTTTTGTCACATTTTAAAAGAATCACCCTAACCCCATAATTAGTACCTTAAAGTGAAAATAGGGAGACCAGGGGATGAATTAAAAATCTGAAAAAAAAAATACTAAATCTATCCATCTTCCTTGATTTAATCTTTAATCATTTTCCGCTATTAAAAGGATATTTGTTTTGTATTAAATCAAATGAATAATTTTGTATTAAATCAAATGAATCTTATTTCATTAGTAACATACCACCTGTATTTTTGTAAAAACCACTAAGCAACCAATCATTTCAAAAATTCATTGTGGCCTCTAGCTCCCAGAAAGTTTCTTCATATTTTTTGCAATTTAAGAAATCCGTTGACAGCTGCATTAAATGCTATTTTGAAATTACACTCTTTCTTCACATGGCCATAATGCCCATTATTTGATGAGAAGTAGAAAATTATCTATAGAAAACTTGAGACAAAACTATCACACAGTAATGTCATGTTCACCACTCCTTGTGGTGGTCTGTAGTTGATGCTTAAGTATACAATCTGAGAGTCCTCTCTTTTGAAATGTTGTCTAATATGTTTCTTCATTTCATAATGTATGTCCTCTTTGGGATTTAGCTGCGAAGACAAATTGTTCTCATGCTTTTGACATTGATGACAATATGGCACAAAAGAGAATACACATCACATCAGCAGGACACCAATTCTGTAATCAGCGTAGATTTAATCATGTTATATGGACAAAAAAAAAATAACTGTCATTATATGAGAAACTCGAAGGAACACGGTTGGGATGTTCTAGGAAAGTCGTCCTTTTTGGAATTTTGTATCTTCTTGACCTTTTTGATTTAAAAAAGATGTTTATTCTAAAGCCCACAAAAGGATAAATATATTTTTGGAATATAAACATTATGTGATGGATTAGTAAGTTCGATAGGTACAAGTTACATGCAGTATGATGTACCTAAGATAAAAGATAGAGGATGATATCCTTAAAGGAGGTAACACTAGGTTTTATATTGACTTAAAGGTCTTAAAATCTTAAATTAAGTCAGCACTTGAAGTGAGTCTGCCAAAATTCTAGATGAGTTAAAACAAAAAATTGAATTATTCGTCTAGTCTAGTGACTAGATAATTGATCAGAAATGGTCTGCAACAATTTTAAAGCATCAAATCCATGCATTAGCAGCTTGAGGTACAAGGATGTTCAGGCTAACTAACTTACGATTGACGGTATGCCAAAAACTATTTTTTGTTACTTCCCCATCATCATCTAGTTAAATTTGATTGAAATCTTGGCATTTTGTAGCCCAACTCGTTACTTTCTCTACTCGTATGAACTAGTAAAAAGGTATAACGTCGTCATTCACAAAATGACTACTTAAAGCCTCCTGTCTATAATAGTTTCAAATAATTTTTGTCTTCTCATTCTTTTCATACAATAATCGCTTTTTTCAAAGGACACACTTTTTTTTTTGTGAATCTATAAAACCATTGAGGATAATTTCAAATACATTTTTGCCACCCTCATCCTAGAAGTGCAAAAGTTGGAAACTTTAAGTGGTTGGAAGTGGACGGATTTTTATATTTTCAATTTCCTCAGAGGAAAGCGTCGTTTTTTTTTTTTTTTTTATTTATTCTTCGTCCTTTTAAAATATTCTCTCAAGGAAATTTCACGCGCAAAACATTTTCTCGGGATAGTTATCGATTATTGATCCATAGCGATCCGACACAAGAGTGTAAAATGGACAAAGTAACTTTTGAGTATCGTTGTGGTGTGGTAAATAAGTTTTTTTTTTTTCTTTTTTTCATTTTCTACCCGCATTTTTTATAACGCAATTATGAACGAGGATTGGGTATAACAAAAAATATGAAACACAACCACACACAGAATATATAAAAAAAAAACTTTCAAATTGATAAAAGTTGTTATTATACAACCATTATACGATGCGTATCCTGTTCCGGAATACCGAATCGAATTCAGTTTTCTTTTTTTTTTTTTTGGTCTTCATCACCGCCGCGCCACCGTGCCCGCCTGCCTTATGCCCAAGGGTTCATATTACCTTGAAATTTTCCCTTAAGTAGATATACAAAAGTGTGCGACGGGAAAATGGTTATTGAAAAACCGCGTAAAAGTAATTTTTCTGTGAAAAATTTTTCAATGAGTTGGTTGGATGTTTCTTCTTGGGATGAATGTTCGTGTGAACATGATGGACATAACAGCGTAGTTTCTTTGTTTTGCTTTATTTCTCTCTGGCTTTCAAAACTTTTAAAAAAAAGGTAAATTACAGGTTCGTTATTGAAGAATGTAATAAAATATAAAACCTTTTAACATTTTTGTTAATAGCTTCATATTTCTATTGAAATTAGAGCATTTAAGTAAAAAATAGAATTTTCATCATTGAAGACCGAATTCCATTAAAACAACAACTTTTATTTGGCAAACAAATTATTTATTTTTTTGTAATATAAAACCAATTGGTTTGTTATTGTAAGAAGGTAAGGAAGAATGAATTTATGCAAACAAAATATTGAAGGAAAATTTCTGAATTTTTATAAGCAATCTAGTTACGATGAAATATGATGTATCCCATTGCATACAGCCCACTTGGACGGAGAGATCCTTAAGAAGGTGGTCAAATTTACCTAACAACCTTTAATATTACAGATTCCATAAGTATATGTTTTACGTTCCCGAGATGGATACTATTTTGACCGAACGAGGGTCTGTAGAAGAAAGCAAGACAAATGTTTAATGCCTGGCAGTGGTTATTTTATACAAGGAGTTTTGCATAAGGTGTGTCATAAAGCCAGAGCATGGACAAACAAAAATCATAGAGAAGCGAGTATACTTTTAGGAGATATAATTTTCAAAAAAAGATTGACACAAAATAGAAACATGTTATGTAACACCATTGTAACGGGTGATTTTTTAAGAGGTTTAGAACATTAAAAAAAAAAAAAAACACAAAATATTCGAAAAAAATGAATGAAATATTTATTTGAATCGATAGTTTGAACCTTGCAATTTAATGTTTAAAGATAATTTCATGCAAATGTTGACCGCGGCTGCGTCTCAGGTAGCCCATCCACTGAGTCCAATTTTGGCATACTCTTTCACAAATATCGGCCGGTATCTCACGAATGAATGCATAGATGTTGGCTTCCAGTGCATCAATCGAAGCGGGCTTGTCTCTATAGACATTAGCCTTGACATACCTCCACAAAAAATAATCTAATGGTGTCAAATCGCACGATCTAGGTGGCCAATTGACCGGCCCGAAACGTGAAATTAACTGTTCACCAAACTCGCCTCGCAATTGCGCCATTGTTTCGCGTGCTGTGTGGCATGTGGCACCGTCTTGTTGAAACCACATATCATGCAAGTCAAGAACTTCCATTTCGGGCAAAAAAAAGTTTGTTATCATCGCTCGGTAGCGTTCACCATTGACAGTAACGCTGCGATTCGCATCATCTTTGAAGAAATATGGCCCAATAATGCCGCCGGCCCATAAACCGCACCAAACAGTGGCTTTTTCGGGATGCATTGGTAGCTGTTGCAATGCTTCTGGCTGATCTTCACTCCAAATGCGGCAATTATGCTTATTTACGTACCCATTCAACCAAAAATGAGCCTCATCGCTGAACACAATTTTTCGATAAATAAGCGGATCCTCGGCCAGCTTTCCAAGAGCCCATTCACCAAAAATTCGGCGTTGTGGTAGGTCGGCTGGCTTTAGTTCTTGCACCAGCTGTATCTTAAAAGGCTTTACGCCCAAATCCTTCCGCAAAATTTTCCACGTAGTGCTGTAACAAAGGCCTAACTGCTGGGAACGGCGCCGAATCGACATTTCGCGGTCTTCTGTCACCCTAGCTGATACGGCCGCAATATTTTCTTCACTACGCACAGTACGTAAACGTGTTGGTGGTTTAATGTCCAACAAAGTAAATTTGGTGCGAAATTTGGTCACAATCTTCCGAATAGACTGCTCAGAAGGTCGAGAATGCCGACCATGAAATGGAAGCAGCGCGCGATGAACATTTCGAACCGAGCACGAATTTTGATAGTAAAATTCAATAATTTGCAAGCGTTTGTTCATTTGTAAGACGATCCATGGTTAAATTGCAAACCAAACTGAAGCTGTTTGACAGTGACACAAGGTACTAAACACAAGTCAGCTGTCAAAACCAGTGTTGCCAAAACCAAACCAGCTAAAAAATCACCCGTTTATATAGAATCCATAGTATTATTATGAAGGCAATTGATAGCGGCGACATCTGTTACACATTAAGACAACTAAGAAATTAGATTAGAAATATAAGTGGAGTCGCGCCACAGCAGATATCAAGACTACTACGAAAAGTCTTTTCATAATATTACTATAGATTTTATATACAAAGGTAACACATAAAGGCATTACTTAAAATGTTACGCTGTAAGATTTTTTTAAAGCTTTTTAATTCAACATAATTAAAAAGCTGCACTAGTTTTTGAATATATATGCTTGCGATATAGGTACTATAGGGCTTGTTTTGGATTCGTGCGAAAAAAAAATGTCGAGATAACAATCAAACATGGAAACGATGATAGAGAACACAAAAAAAGTGGGTGTCACAATTCTGTTTGTCTGTCTGTCTGCTTGTCCGCCCGTCTGCCTGTCTGGCTGTCTGTCTATCCGTACATTGACCTACAGCCTAAGCCACTGAAGCAATTTTCTTAAAATTTTAAACTTAAGGTTTTTTTGTTACTCTCCAGAGGGGAAATTGAAATTTTTTTAGCACCAAAAATAACGGTACTTGCCCTACAACCGTAAATGAAAAGCTTATTTATCTCAAAAACGGCTCTAACGATTTTGGTGAAAAAAAAAATCAAATTTCTATACTTTCAGAATAATGCAAAATGAATTGGACGATATAAGCAGTGTTAGAGATGGGACCTACAAGTATAGATTCAACACATAATAATTACCGGATACAGGGTTAATTCAACATTGAATAATGTTAAATTAACTAGATCTTCATGTTAAATTAACAGGACGTTGAACATTTTGTTCATGTTTTGAACTATATTTTCATGCGAAGTTAACTAGATTTTCAGGTTAAAATAACAAGATTCTCAGGTAAAATTTACAGTTTTACTTTGTTAAGGCAGTGTTAGCTTTACCTGAAACCAACGTTGATTTAGCACGACATTAAAATCAGGTATCAGGTTAAGCCATTAACCTTATCTAAGAAAATAAAAACCTGAAAATCAGGTATAATAAACCAGAAATTAGTTGGTTATACCAACTTTTTTCTCTGAGTGTATACAAGAACGACTTGTAGTGAAAAGTGAGGCTCTGGGATTTTGGCAAATAATACACACGGAAAGAATTTTTGGATCAGATCACGAAAAATGGGCTGCAAATTACGAAAAATGAATTCTGATTGGCTCTGAATTTCGTAATTTATGACTATATGTTTGCAATTTGCAAGGCTAAGATCAGAGAAAAAAGCAGGTAAAACTAAACAATTTCTGGTTTATTATACCCGATTTTCACTGCTTAACTAGATACCTGATTTAAATATCATGTTAAATCAACGTTGGTTGCAGGTAAATCGGCATGACATCTTGTAAATAACCCATTACCCTAAAATCTTAAAATTGTAAATTAAACCTGAAAATCTTGTTAAATTTAACTGAAAATCCAGTTTTTTTTATCATGACTTCATTTTAAATATGCTGTAAATTTAACAAAAAAAATCCAGTTAATTTAACATGATTTAATGTTGAATCAACCCAGTATCTTGTATTTATTATGTCTTGAATCAATGTGTAATTCCCATCTTTAATGCTTGTCATCCAATTCGTTTAACATTATTCTGAAAGTATAAAAATTAATTGCATATTATGTCCTGGTATATATATTATTTTATTTCAAAAATTCTTTGTGATACTAAGTTTTGAACTGGGAACCAGAGATAGGTATTTACTTCATATGTTACAGATCTACTTCATTAATTTAACTATGCATCTGCTACGTAGTTACTTATTTCTACTTTGTTTTACTTATGAAGTTTTACTTAAGAAATGATTGAAATATTAATCACAAGTCACATTTTTCATAGTATTATATTATAATATTGGATGAATTTGTGTGATGTTTTCATTTATAGCAGAATCCAATTGATTTTAAAATAAAAATTTTCTTTTTATTAAAAAAAAATATACTCGTATAACAAATAAACTAAAGTATACATTTTTGAAACTCATTCTGTAAAAAGCAGTAGTTCTTAAGCAAATAACTAGTCAATTGTTTTGTTTCATTATCTGCTACACTTTTTACAAATCTACTTGGTTTTTTCAAGGAATTAGCTTCACTTTCTGATATCAGCATTCTCATCCCCGTTGGGAACTTCTTACACACGGAGACAGCACACATCACCTGTGCCACTTCGCTGCACAACAGCTTGTGTCGAATATCAATAAGTTGAAACTGACAACTTGTGTGCGTGTTTCAACACTAGTAGAGGGCTACTTTAACATGCGGCCAGGTTAAATTCAAATTATTATTATATTATTATTTATTCGAATGGTCTGTGTGTGTGTGTTTTTTAACACTGGTATCACAAAAATGAAATGAACTGGCAAAATGCTTCTTCAACAGGAGGCCAGGAACCATATCCTGTTACTATCATATCGATGAAATTAGTCGAATAACGATGAAAATTGAAACAAATTGTATAAGTTTTGTTTCATTTTTCAACGTTTCTCGACTACTTTCATCCATGCGATGGTTACAGGGGTTCAGGTTAAATGTAAATCATTCTATTTAAATGGCCTGTGTGTGGTACAGTGCTACTATGACAGGTTGCCAGGCTAAATTCAATAAGTAAACATTGCAAAAATAACCATATAAGAGGTAACTTCAACTTGATTTCTAGTAAAATAGAAATTCATAACATGCAGTGTTAAATGAATGATCTCGGTTAAAATTAGAAATAAAAATTTAGTGTTAAAATGACAGGTCATCTTCTTAAATCAACTTCAGTATGGCAATAAAGGCCACCAGGTTGTTTTGACATACTGAATTAAAATCAGGTAAATTTTTGAAATGCCTGTATTTTTATATGGGGTTGTGCACCTTGTAAGTTAAGAAGGTCCTTGATTATTTACCTCACATTTTTTACTGAATATAAGTAAATCGAAGATATTGATACTCAAAAATGATACATCAACACTCTTGAGTATCAATTATTCAATCGAGAAAAACAAAAAATGCTAAAAACAAATCGCAATTTGATTAAAATATTTTTTAACTGCACAGTTCGTTATTTTTCAAAAAAGATTTTTAATCACAGCTTTTATATCGTGATGTTGCCACTTCAAAGATCAATCAATACTTTCTTATTTGGCAAGTATACGCGTTTAATTTAATTTATTTGAAATAAATACTTTAAGATTGATTTTACTTGCGTTTGTACTCACAACCCTTTACTCATGTGGAGCGAGTATGAAACCACTAGGCCAATTTGCATAACAGATTGTTGATGTCACACATTAATCAAACCATGTTTTGGCACTTTATCTTTTCGAGAAGTAAATTGAGGCCAAAAAGTCATGACTTAGGAATTTTTTCTTGGTAATTTGCAACTTTTCTCATAGAGTTGCAAATTGCGACAAAAAACGTAAATCAGTGATTGTGCAATGTAAAAAATTCAATATTTTTAAATGCAATTGTAATATTATTCTTTTGGAGAATAAATTACGCCAAAAAAGTTGTATTTTGCAAGTTCAAGTTCAAGCTTGATTCATGGATTTTAATTGCAAAATACGATAAGAAACAATTCTTGTAAATTACACGTTTTGAATGTTAAGTAACCAATGTTTGTATTAATTTGGGATCAAAATGTCTTGATTAACGAACGAAACATGATTTGTAAGTTGCAACTCCATGTTTTTTAATTTGTGATTTTTTAATTCTTTTCATACATACACTCAAAAAACAACGAGCTAAAAAAAAACAGTTTGAACTTGGTTTACTTACGTAGACAAAACGAAGATACGTAGACAAAAGTCTGGATTAGCTCCGAAATTTTTAAAACAAGTTGAAACATTTAGAAATTTAACATACAAAGTTTTGAAATTATTTTCAGAATGTGCAAGTTTAAATTAACCCAAAAACAAACAGAAACAAAAAAGTGAATGACTTGCATTTGTAGGGTTTTTGCTATTCTAAAATTTAAGTATAAAAATGTGTTTTATTTGAAAATTTTTATTTTACTTACTTGGGTTTTTTTTTTTTTATTTGAAAAACCAACAGAATACTCTTCTACTTGACTAGTTCTCAATTCATACAAATTAAAATAAAATTGATATTTTGATATCTACCTTACACAGTTTTTTTGTGTGTTTGCATTAGATTGTTTCGACATGTATCAATAATATATTACTAGATGAAAATTGCCTCGAACAAAATTAATGAGGTCTTGATCTCCTATTAAAGTTGAACAACTTAGAAAAAAATATATATTTCTAACCTAAAATGAAGAATATCTAGCTTGTTTCTAGATATTTGTCATTGAAATAAGTCTATTTGTTTTGGAATTTTATCTACCAGTGCGGGCCAGCTAGTAAAATATTTGTTGAGGCATAAACATACTTAAAATCAAAAATGATGCTTGGGTATATTTTCAATATGTTTGCTATAGCTCGAAAACTTTGCTAAATTTGACAATTAAACACCAAAGTTTTTTTGTACAAAATTAAATGTCATATCGTAATGGATGGTTAAAAATTAAAAATAAAAATTATTGATTTAAAAAGTTCACGGAAATCAACCGCCAAAAAAATGCATTTCAAAAACAGTCACACGTATACAAATTTCTTGTTTTCAAACTTTTATATTAAAAATTTAAATGTGCCTGGAAAAAAATAAAAAAAAAATTTCCAATTATCATGTCCGGTTCTTTCAAATAAAAACTTCAAAAAAGGCTTTCGAAATATTGGCTTCAAAGTCGAAGATCCTTTTTTGATTTATATCCGCGTTTTATGATTTAATACAAAAAAATAGGTCATATTTTTCAAACTGTGATCATGAAAAAAATTTTAAGAATTCACAAAATAAATGGGTGTCCAATTATTAAAACTTGCTGGCCTTTAACGGTGATTGATATTCATTCATCAAATTATATGCAGTGACATTTTTTAGTAATTTTATTAAACAACAAAACGACGATGGGATCTTAAGAACTTGCTTCACTGTTCAAGAGACTTTGGGTTTTGAAAAAAAAATATTAAAATATAGAAATAATGAGAGAGGAATGCTTAAAAGCATAAAATTCGATAAATTAAAATCTCAAACACTCAATAGTTTGAGGTGAAGAAAGAATTCCATCTTAACTTTTTTTTCAAATATGAATATATGGACACAAAAAACTTCAAAACCGTTTAAATATTTATTTAAAAATTAATTTTTTTTGTATACCTACACATAAAGTTCTTAAAATATTTTTAAGTAAAAAAATTGGTATACAAATCTAAAGTTTAAACTTATATGCATTTGGTCATTATTTGTCAACTCATTTTTGAAATATTGAATCAAAAAACAATTTTGATTTCTTTTTTCAATTTTAAAATTTTTGTATATAATGTACAAATATTATTTCAAATTATTTGAAATTTGCATTTACAAATTTAATTTGAATTAAATCAGTAGCTTTGCAAAAAAATTAAATTTGCCATAACGGGTTTTTAAAGTTTGTTTGGAGCATGCCGTTATTTTTTCATAAAAGAAATATATTTTTTTCAAATATATCGATACCTTCCCGTAAGATTGTACCTTCAAAGCGACATTTTTAACATTGAAACTTTAAGAAATCCTTTTTGTCATTTATTAATTTGTGTATTTTGTGTAATAAAGTGAAGTTTAAAGGAAAAATTCCATTAAATTATTAAAAAAAAAACACTTTTAATTTTAATGGAAATGTGTGGCGAGGAAATTTTGGTGGCTTATTCTTTTTCCTGCTCCAGTAACACAAGCATGAAAGATTCGATTAACCTTGAATCAAGAGATCCGGTTATGCCAGTTCATCTGGCATTTCATTCCCAAAAATGTCATGATATCCTGTTGGGCTGACCATGATGCATAAACCAAAAGATACATTTGAAAGTATCGTCTCGGTATCGGTCTCGTAAGTCAATTTCGTTTGGTCTCGTATAAACAAAGTCTCGTCTCGGTATCGTATTGGGTCTAGTTTTGTCTGGTCTCAGTCACAAACAAAAGTAAAATGCATTACTTTTTTATACAAGTTCTTCTTCTTGAACTTGCTTAGTATTTTTAGTATTAAATAAAATAATCATTTTTTTAAAATATTCATGGTAAATTATTTAATAAACGACTTTTTAACTTATTTAGTTTTTTTATCGACTCATTAACAAATTTAAGATGTCATAAAGTTCTTTATGGTTCTGTGACTATAGTAGCCCGACTCAGTTAAGATACTCTAAGATTTCAATTTTTAAAAATTATCTTTATTGTTTTTGAAATTTAAAATTTAAGTTTTGAAATATTTATAAAAAATAAAAATAAGTCCAAATTTTCTAAAACACAACTATTTTTAGCTTTAATAACCTTTTTCATGGAAAAAACAAAAAAAAGGGTTTGTTGGGAGGAACTAACCAGAATAAACATTTTTTGAAAAAGTTTCCATCCAAAGGAAGACTTCACTTAAAGTAATTTATAGAATTCTTTTGAAAAAAAGCTGCGGAACCATTTTTGATAAACATACCATTGATTGCTACTAATACAAACAAATTAAGCATCGTGTGGGTCAGTGATTCTTGTCCAGAACCTATATCACCAAATAGAAATCCCCAAAGACAAAATCCCCAAGAAAAAATTCCAAAAATAAACCGCGTGATTTTTATACTGGATTCACTACTTGCTAGTCTTTAACAAACATGTGTACATGTTTTAAGAGATGCAGTAAAAAAGCTTAGCATAAAAAGCATTGATAAAAGTTTTAACGAACCTCCTACCAATAATGTGACTTGAAAAAGGTTTCACTCGGGCGTATACTTACCTTTTTTTAAAATAATTGATTTATTGTTTAACATGTTGTATCTTCCACAAAATTTAATTTTTTTTTCACCGACTTTGAACAAATTTAAAAAAATCACTCAGACTCATAACCATATATGTATTTAAGGAAAATGTAAACCCAACCACTCTGGTGGTTTCGGAGTTCAAACATATGTATATTTAGTTTTATTAATAATACAAGATGAAAATTATTAATTTACTAGAATTTATAACCATGGTGGTGCACTTTGTAGTTATTATTTGTCTCTCATAGTATTATTACTATAATTCTTGCTTATAACTGACTTTAAAATATTTCCATCTTACCCATACATTAAATCAATACATACAAAATATTACATATTTATTTTATGTTAATTAAAAATTAAATTTAGCTTTACTAAGCATAGTTACTTATATGAAAGCAGTGAATAAGTTAATGAAAAGATTATTTTTGGTAACTTCATTTTCATTAATTACAAATTTCGTTGTTATAAACCTTTTCAATAATTCCTTCATTAACATTATTTCAAATCCCCATGGGTGGTTTGATGTTATCCCCAACTGCCATTGAGTTCCTTTATTAAAATTTAAAGTTAGGTAAAGTCTTCTTTAAAAATAGACATCAAGAAGCACCTGTGAAAAACAACAAGAACAAACCCACTCAGGAATATAATAATATATACATACATACACACATACATTTATGTACATATGTATGTATGATTGTATGTTCATATGAAGAACCAGCAATCGGAGATGATTTTAATGTTTTAACACACATGTAGGTATGAGTATCGGCATGAGATTAAACGCATCTGTTGAGTGTGTGTAGTGTTGTATTTGTATAATCAAAAACATACTTATCTACATATAGATATCTGTATTCTGAATCCGTATCTTCATAAATATAGAAAGAGAAACTCTTTTTAAGATATGAGTTTCTGTTGACACAAAATGAACAACAGAACATCAGCATCAACAACAATATAAAAAAAAGGATACATAAAGGAGGATCCCTTATAACGCAATACGCAACCCTTTTGTAATTCAATGCGTATATAAACCCATCCGATAGCATACTGTCTATACTAACAGATGCGTGTACAAATACAGGTAGGCAGACATAAAAATAATGGGAGCCGCGGAGCCAGTGCCAGGCATTATGAAGGCAGTAGGCAGTAGGCAGAGGCACCTCTATCTCGACAATGTTGTATGATACGTGTAATTAATTGTTATTGTTGTTACATAATGCGAACGTTCGTACACACTTATGATATCACTCACAATCACGCTGGCTGTGCGAGAAACGCCAACGCCAACAGAAGTTCACAAACTTTCAGGCAATTAAAAAGCTACCCTTATGCACATGTGGGGTGTTTGGTTGGATTTTGTTGGGGAATTATAGTGGCCTGAGCTAAAAACCAACCAGAGAGCAATACCAGTGTTGTTATAGAAAAGGTATGGAATTGATGTTTGAGCGAGTAGCCACAGAAAGGCAGAGCGACAAGTTCAAGGAATAAGTGACTTTGTATTTATCGAGAAAAAATTCTTGGACGGCTTGTTAAAAAATGGCATATGAAAAGTGGTATTTGCAATTGAACTTTGGAATAAAAAGAAAACAACCGAGAATCGATTTTAGAAAGTGCAAAAAGAATCAGTCAAACAGAATTAAATGCTGAACATAAGGTTGTGGTGGCTGTTCTAATATCAAATCGATTGAATCCGTACGGATTGAAAACGGCCAATGAAAAGGTACCAGAATTGAAAACGTCCATGATGATTCATAGGCGTTCAGCAAAACAAAGAAATGCACAGTGCACCATTTTTTTGATGTTTTTATTTTGAGTTTTTTTCAATTCAATTCGACCGATTTCAGAATAGCCGTGTAAGATGGTAATATAACGGGTGATTTTTTAGCTGGTTTGGTTTTGGCAACACTGGTTTTGACAGCTGACGTGTGTTAAGTACCTTGTGTCACTGTCAAACAGCTTCAGTTTAGTTTGCAATTTAACCATGGATCGTCTTACAAATGAACAACGCTTGCAAATTATTGAATTTTACTATCAAAATTCGTGCTCGGTTCGAAATGTTCATCGCGCGCTGCTTCCATTTTATGGTCGGCATTCTCGACCTTCTGAGCAGTCTATTCGGAAGATTGTGACCAAATTTCGCACCAAATTTTCTTTGTTGGACATTAAACCACCAACACGTTTACGTACTGTGCGTAGTGAAGAAAATATTGCGGCCGTATCAGCTAGTGTGACAGAAGACCGCGAAATGTCGATTCGGCACCGTTCCCAGCAGTTAGGCCTTTGTTACAACACTACGTGGAAAATTTTGCGGAAGGATTTGGGCGTAAAGCCTTTTAAGATACAGCTGGTGCAAGAACTAAAGCCAGCCGACCTACCACAACGCCGAATTTTTGGTGAATGGGCTCTTGGAAAGCTGGCCGAGGATCCGCTTTTTTATCGAAAAATTGTGTTCAGCGATGAGGCTGATTTTTGGTTGAATGGGTACGTAAATAAGCATAATTGCCGCATTTGGAGTGAAGATCAGCCAGAAGCATTGCAACAGCTACCAATGCATCCCGAAAAAGCCACTGTTTGGTGCGGTTTATGGGCCGGCGGCATTATTGGGCCATATTTCTTCAAAGATGATGCGAATCGCAGCGTTACTGTCAATGGTGAACGCTACCGAGCGATGATAACAAACTTTTTTTTTTGCCCGAAATGGAAGTTCTTGACTTGCATGATATGTGGTTCCAACAAGACGGTGCCACATGCCACACAGCACGCGAAACAATGGCGCAATTGCGAGGCGAGTTTGGTGAAAAGTTAATTTCACGTTTCGGGCCGGTCAATTGGCCGCCTAGATCGTGCGATTTGACACCATTAGATTATTTTTTGTGGGGGTATGTCAAGGCTAATGTCTATAGGGACAAGCCCGCTTCGATTGACGCACTGGAAGCCAACATCCATGCATTCATTCGTGAGATACCGGCCGATATGTGTGAAAGAGTATGCCAAAATTGGACTCAGCGGATGGGCTACCTGAGACGCAGCCGCGGTCAACATTTGCATGAAATTATCTTTAAACATTAAATTGCAAGGTTCAAACTATCGATTCAAATAAATATTTTATTAATTTTTTCGAATTTTTTGTGTGTTTTTTTTTTTTTTAAAGTTCTAAACCTCTTAAAAAATCACCCGTTAGTAAAAGTGGATTCTTTTTTTTAAACGAAAAATCTTGATCTGATACATGTGTATACTAAATGTGTATTAATATTGAAACTATAGCTTTTTATGAAATTACTTACGATGCAAACAATTTGTTCGTCAATCACTGGTAGAATTCGTCAGAAAAGATTATTTATTTAAATGAATTTTATTTTAATTAAGTGTTTGTCAGAACTGATGATGAACAACAACAAATGAAGAGAACTTGAAAACAAAGTGATTGTGAAAATGTTAAACTTATTCACTATAAACATCTGTTATTGACGAATAATTCTGAAAAATAATTCATAGCGTTTGCTCATCAGATAACATTATCCACTATTGCACTGTCGTGTTAAAAAAACAAATGGTTCTATATGCTCGGTACTAAAAAGAATTATGATTATTTTGATAACTATTATATTATCCTACGTCATACGTTGTACATATAAGCCCCACAATCTTAATTTTTTTTTTAAATCGATCAAAAAACTAAAAAATAAATGCATTGAAATTATCAGCTTGGACCACTGTACACGACCATCAACCATCCCTTTATTTTCATTGAATGTTTTTATTAGAATTTGATATGAATTGCCTTACAAAATCATAGCTCCTGTTCATCTGATTGAGAACCGTTTTTTCAAAACGCAACAAGCGCCAATTATTCGAAATTTTTTTAAAAATTGACCGTTTTTACAAAACTCAACAAATGCCAGCGAGTTTATACAAAACTCAACAAAACACACTGATTTTTTGCAAAACTAAATAAATTATTCAGTCTAAAATGAATTGTTTGTGCCTATTAGTTTTCAGTTAAGAGAAAAACGCATTGATCGTATAGATTATTGAAGAACCATTTAAGAAATTATGATTTTCATAATTATACATAAGTTCGGTGTGTTACGAAACTTATAAGCCCTGGCTATGTATCCATGTCTAGGGATGCGCCTTTTTTTTTATAATTTTCATTTTTTTGCCTAACCCCATAAGATGAGAGCTTACAACAATAAAATGCACAACTAGGTCGCACGTACAGGCTCTTTTGTTCAAGATGCTGAGGGTTAAAGAAAATTATATGTAAAGACATGGATATTATGAGAGAGCTAAACTAGCTAAAAATCGTTGAGAGTTTGAGATGAAAAAGAAGAATGCCATCTCAATTTTTCACGGAATATGATTGTATGGACAGAAAAATTTTAAATCGTTGGAGCGGTTTTCTTAAAAAAATATTTTTCATATATAAAATTCTTAAAACATTTTTAAGGAAAACTTTTGGTATGCAAATCTTAAGTATTTATTGATGTGGATTTAATAATAAAAATTGAAAAATTTGTCAACCCGTTTTTGAAATATAAATTTTCAAAAAAAAAAAAGTTTTTGAAACTTATTTTTAAAATTCAAAAACAATGTTTTTTGAAAATTCTGAATCTTATCTGAAATAAGTATGAAAGAAATTTATCTAAATCTAAATTTTACTCAAAATCGTAGGAGTCATTTTTTGAGAAAAAAAATATTAAAAGCCCCAGCTAAAAGATAGTTACGTAAATTTTACCACAATAAATTTTAATAACCTATTCTCTTTTCCTTGTCCATTGTTAGCCTTCCCTTCCGCTGTTGTTCCAAAATGCTTGTAGAGTCCGTAGATACCTGGCGTCCATCAGCCAGAGACCTACTCTTAAAGTATTTTGGAAAAGCAACAAATATAGATCTTTGTCTTAAGATGTGTGAGACCGGTAGTCCACACGTACAACTGCAAATTTATTGTGTGACGGCCGTTCCACATTTACCAAAATGACATGTCGGTGTGCGACAGGTGGTCTACATGCTCTTATCGTGTGATAGGTGGTTCACACCACAAAAAACATTTTCACTTTGTGACAGGTGGTCCACAAGTTCTTCGAGTGTGCGACAGATTGTCCACTAGGGATTGAACACATGATGAGAACGACCCATGTTCAACGACAAAAGTGAAACTGAGATAACACCAACGTAAATTTAGAATGTCAACGTAAATGTAATGTCGTAAAATGTCGTGAACATTAAATAAAAAACAATTTGCGACGTGTTTCCCTATTTCCCAAAATTCTGCACGGTGGTCTACGGGCTTAGATTAGTTAAAAATTTCGCGGAAGTCATCGGATCGTCATTTGGTTGAAAAATGACATCAGCGATCCCATCTAGCACAATGTTTTCCTCTACCTTCTTAGTCTCTGCTCTCTGCTGGTCGGGGGATTTTGTTTGTGGTTTGAAATCATTTTTCGCTATTCTTCAGACCATTTGATTTTGACGGAGAAGGGCTGAATTCTTTCACTGGGTTCGACAACGGCATGCACCCCTACGAAAAAGCAGGGTGTCGCCGTTAGAAAGTAACAGAATACCTCTACGGACTAAGATCAGAGTAGGACGGCCATATGGTCGTGACAATATTGACAAGTCCGCCATATTTTTGGTCACTTTTTTTTCCGATATATGGAAGAGTTGGGGGGCCGTTGAAAAATCTTAAGATTAAGCTTATAATTATTAGTGCAAAATCGTATGACTTTTCAAAGAAGAACTGAAGAGAAAACAGAGAAAAATAAAGAAACTATTTTTCTCAACTAATTTTAAGAGAAGAAGACTTTTTTGTTAAAAGGCGATTTAAAAGGCTCGTGCCAGTTGAGGCAATATTGAAGGAGATGAGATTCGCTGTAAAAAAGCTTAGTATTTGGGCTCATAATTTTAGGTTGTACAAATTTTTATTTTGTTTTGTGGCCTTAAAAGTAGCAAAATTGTACCCCGATTAGGCTTTGACTTCGTTTTTTTGTCCTCCCGAGATTGTGGGACCATTTTAAAACCCGTTGCTTGTTCGGGAACTTTCCCGAGTTGATTTTTCTTTGTATCTTGTTTGATGTTTTTATTTTTCAAGTCTACGCATTCTTCAGACATTTTGAAAGTTGGCCTTCAGCCAATTTCCAAAAACATTTGTTACCTTTTCTTATTGCTGAAAAAATTTGATGAACATTTTTAATAATTTTGAAAAACTAAAAACGCACATTTATAACCTCACAACTATTCTTAAATATGTTGTATAAAGTCTAATCATCAATCCTTCAATAGAAGTGTTAGAAGTTTTTTAAATAATTGTTTGCTACTTAAACTAATTTTATTTAAAAAAATTCATTGACATAACTTCATTAATAAATAAATTTCTCAGAAAATTCTTCATGGATCTTTAAAATTAAGGCATTAGAATATTGTTACTAAGACAACCGTTAGATTTATGAACAAAATTACCAACTTTTACATAGAAATTTTGAATACAATTATGTTAAAATAATTTTTTGATTCACATTTTTTGTACACCCAATAATCTATTCGTTGATTGAGGGCTGCACTCGGTATATCGTATATACATAATATTGAAATGAAACCAGTAGACTTTTGCTGTATTAAAAATATGATATAGAATTTGTAAGGACATTCTATCAAACTGCAGTGTTTATAAAAATGAATGTGCTTTGTGCATTGCATTTTCCCTCAATGCCTCAATGTCACGGGATAACCAAAGCCTCAAATCAAAGAACCATAGAAAACAACATAAGAAAAGAATAAACTCCAGTGTCAAATTTCAAATACTGTGACATAAAGGTTAGGTAAAAAGGTATGAAATAATAATTTCAACATGTTATACGTTTTATCTACCCTAGAGGGACATGATAAATGACTCATTGGGCTTTATTCCAAAATTCTAATTCACAAACAAAATTCCACGTAAATTATAAATTACCTCTCGCATATATCTACTTTACGTAATTTCTTGTCAGTTAAATGTGAAATCAATTTAATGATTCAATTTTAGATCTTTATACCCCTACACAATATCCGCATAGTCATTACCAGCAAAATAGCTCATTTCCTCAAGCACCGTGTTCGAAAAAGGAAAAAATCTTTTCTCTCGTACCTACATACATATTTCTTCTGATTTCGAAATTCAATCATTTAAATTAGCTCAAGATTCAGAGCTCATTTATGAATGAAGCTTCTCTTCGTCATCAGTCAGCGTGACGTTTTGCCAATGCACGTCTACGAAATTAAAACATTTTTCTTTGTTCGAGTTTATTCGTTCGTTTTTTTTTCTTTGTAATTCCTGTTTGGTCCTTGTTAGAAGTGAATAAGATTTAATGGAAATTTGTACTGCACAAGGATAAAAATGTGCTCTGCCTGGGCTCTTTTAAATTAGGTACCTTATAAAATTGTCGTTTAGATGGGATAATTTTTGAGGTAACTGTGAGAGGGTTGGTGTCTGTATAATATTGAGCTAAGTTTGGTGGGTGGATAAATATCATTTACCTGATTCCATCTTATTTACGTGACTCAATTACAAAGGATTTATGTTCAGTTTCTCACCCCATGCTCATCTATTATAAATTTGGATTTAAAGTATTTTGCTACGGTTTGCTGCCGTGTGGTCTCACGGTTTGAAAACAAACTCACTCTCACCCCCTCCCCACCCCCTGTCTGTCAGAGACCAGAATTTCGAGTTTGAGAAAATCCCCTAGGGCTGCATATTATTATGCATAAATTCTCTGTGCACCGTTCACCCTCTGCTTGGATGCATGCTAACAGGTGAATGTGGGCGAGTCAGCTATATATAACAGCCCCAACACCCTTCCAGTAGTCTTTACCAAGCTTGCATGATGCTATGTGCTCCTTAAATCCCTCGGAGAATAAATTAAGCGCTTTTTTGTGTGTATACTTCCTCATTTTTGATTTTAAATCCTTTGAACAAAAAGAGGCGCCTAGCTGATGCGGCATTTTTTCTGGGCCTTAAGCCTGAGGTGTGTGTTCATTCTTAATATAGATGCTTTTTTTTCTTATGATAGAACTTTAGTTTGGAAAAATTATACAAAAAAAAAACACAAACCGGAAAGATAAAAGCAATTTGCTTTTATTTCAACCAACCTTATATGTAGGTATGTTAGGGGTTGATGTGGCGCAGCATTATACTCTCATTCTCGTTATAATTATTAGAATCAGTGTTGTTATAAATGCCTGGTTGAAGATTTAAATTGTAGTCTTAATATGTATGAAGGTATAATAATAATTTTGAAGAAAAAGATTTATTAAAAATAAAATTCCAAACAACGTTATCATAAATCTGAAAACCCTCAGAAAATGTATAAGAAAGTATGTAATGTACACGCAGAGAAATAATTTATAACCGAATCATTTTAAACCGAAAATTAATGAGTATCGAGTTCGCAAAGCAACTTTGATGAATCGAAAATAATTAGTTGGATAGTTTGCCGTTAATTAGTTGTGACAGTTTAGAACGTGTCTTTCAATGTTTTCTATGTTTTTTGGGTGCTTTGCTAACTTGACAGATCTCGAAAAGCTGCAAAATCTTCTTTTCTTTCACTTAATGTCTAATGGCTTAGTAATTTGCCATTAGTTAGTCTTTAATTAGTTATGAAACATGTTATCTAATCACGCTATGTTTTCTATTTTTTTGTCCGTCCTGGTTTATGGTTTATGGCTAAACAATTTGTCTTGAATTAGTTGTGGCAATTTTGAATTTGTCATGCAATGTTTTCTATGTTTTTTTGCATTCTTTGTTAACTTCTCATCAAGTTATCATAACATTACCTCAAAAAGTTGTAAAAACTGTCTAAACGGAATGAAATATGACTAAATAATTCATGGTTATTCAATCGTTAAAAAGTTTTGACATTTTCGAAATTGAAGTTTTATGTTGTTTATGTTTCGTTTCGAAAACTGTTAAAAACTTCTAGACATAACAATTAACTACCTCATAATTTGCCTTTAATAAGTCGTTAATAATTTGTGACAAAATCGGTTTTCTCGTGCAATGTTTTCTATGTATTTTTCAACAAAACCTCATTTGACCCAATGAAAGCGTAAAGAAGCAATGAAAAGTTCAATGTAATCAATTTTAAAGCCCTTTTAAATGATACTTCATATGAATTAAAACTAAATCAGAAATACATAGAAAACATTGGACAGCAACGATAAAACTGTCACGTATAATCAATCACCAATTAAAGACAATTTGTTGCTCAATTAAAATATTTCAAGATAATAGGTTGTTAGAGCTTTTCTGGAGCTCTTTGCTGTTTTCATATGAGTTAAACAAAAACATGAAAACATTGCACGAAAAATTGTTTTTGTCACAAGTAATTAATGACTTATTAAAGGCAAGTTATAAAATAATAAAATTTTATATAACTAGAATTTTGTACAACTTTCCGAAAACAAAACATAGAAAACATAGAACGACAAATTTGAAATTGTCAAAACTTACTAAGGGCTAAATAACCATGAATTATCAAGGCATAAATCATTCGGTTTAAACAGTTTCTATTTTACTTTGAAGTTAACAAAGAACGCAGAAAAACATAGAAAACATCGCACCACATATTTGAAATTGTCACAACTCATTCAAAACTTGTCAACGACAAATTACTAAGCCATAAATTTAATAAAATCAGTACTAGCAGTTTTAGCCCCTTTTTAGGTGATACCTTGCTTACTTGATATCAAGCTAGCAAAGGACTCCAGAAACATAGAAAACAAAGCGCTGTTAGATTACATTCTTCACAACAAATCAAAAACTAACTAACGGCAAGTTATTTAGCCATAAAACATCAAGCATTAGAAGTTTTTACCACTTTTCACGTTTTGTGAAGTAAGCAAAGCACCCAAAAAACATAGAAAACATTGAACGTCAAATTCGAAATTATCACAACTAATTAACGACTAATAAACTGCAAATTATGTACCTACCCATTTTTCGATTTGTCAAAGTTGCTTTTGTTAGCTTTACACTCATAGACAACAAATGTCCCAAAAACACATAGAAAACATCGCAGTGCCAAATTGATTTTTTCACAACTAAATAAGGACTAACTAATGGCATATAATTAAGAACTAAAATATTAAAATTAAGAAGATTTTACCATTAAGAAAAAAAACATAGAAAACGTAGATTGACAAATTTGAAATTGTCACAATTAATTAACGTCAAATAATGCAGCTATCTATTTTTCGAGCAAAGCACCCAAAAAACAAAGAAAACATTGAACGTCAAATTCGAAATTTTCACAACTAATTAAAGACAAGTTAATGGCAAATTATCTGCTAATTCATTTTTCGATTCATCAAAGTAACTTTGCTAACTTGACACAAAAAAGATTTAATTAAACGAAGCACTTTGTTATATTTACCGTGAAACTAGTCTAAGATTTTACACTTTACTCTACCGTATTAAGTGAACCAGCGTGTTAAATTAAACTATTACTTTTAATTTAGTTCACTTGGGTAATATTAACAAATTTAGTTTGCAGGTTGTACACTAGCAACATGACTTATTTAATTTTATGGGGGAACTATGTACGTAGTTCTTAACCAACTAAGTATTTTTCTGCGTGCTCGTTTGTAAATTAAAAAAATGAATGACAAATTCTTTGGAAATGCAAATTTAATAAAAATAATAATGAATTCACTCAATTTGCTGGTCTGGTAGGTAAATCGAAATTTTATTTTACCGTAAGAGTAAATTTAATTCATTGTCTTAATAAGAATTAAGTTTATTTAGAATAAAATATTTCTTTTACATTTTAAGTGACATCCATCTGTATAATGAATTTCCAACAGAAAATTGTGAAATTTTCTTGGAAGCGAAAATAAGTAAAAAAGCACTCACATAATTTATTAATTTAATTTTTTTTTGTAGTACCTCGTGGCATGACGGTTAGTGCGTAGGACTGTCATGCCAAAGGTCTGGGTTCGATTCCCGGCCACTGCCACCTAAAAACAGAAATGTTTTTTTCCGAGGTACTGCCTCTTGCGAGGGACTGACAAATCCTTCTAGAGTATACTTGTCATGAATAAGTGCTTCTCATCTAGCCGTTCGGACTCAGCAAAACATTGTAGGTCCCGTCCATTCCTGCCAACAACACGCACACAGGAATGGTTGAGAGTTGTTAGTCACTAGGCCCTGGTTCTTCATGAGCTGTTGCGCTACAAAATTTATTAATTTATTTATTTAATTTTTTGCTTTAAGTAATTTATAAAATTAATAAATGTAGACTACCTGTTACGTGGTAAGCTTACCTGAGCTTAAGGGCGTTTAGCAATCACCGCACTACGGATTCCAGACTCAGGGCAACATTGGTGAGCCCATGAGATCCATGGGGAAATACACGATTGAATCCTGAAAGGAAAAGAAGAACAAAAATTAATTTAGGCACTATGTCTGTTTTTGTAAAACTCCAGATGTTGAATCTGAATTTTTACAATACAAATAACACACTACCTACATAGGCTACTTACCTCGAAAGTATTCCAAAATAGTCAAAATGATCTGAAAAGAAATTAGAGACAATAAAATATAATTAAAATCACTTTTATAATACAAATTTAAAAAAAAATAAAACTTACCCATATAATTTTACTCCGCAGCACAGCCATGATGTTGTTTTGTTTTGATTTTTTTTGACATTTCACGAAGTTCAATTCTTCAAGTATCCTGCCGTTTTCTTCTGCGCATGCAATAGTAGCTTGGTCTCTTTTCACACAAGGGAAAGGGGGCAGAATAACTATTTCTAGCGCATGCGCAGAAAACTTTCGCTAAGTTTTATACTATGATGAAATGAATTCTAATGAATTTTTAAGGTGCGTGTTTAGGATAAGTGTTAATACATGTGAAGGAAATTTTAATAAAAGGAAATTTTAATAGTTTAGATAGTTTATTTGACTTAATAGATGGATAATAAGATTAGATTGATTTGATTAGGAGAAATAATAGGATTATGTTAGAATTATGTGATATTAGATTAGTAGAAGAGAATGAAGACTGAGACAAACATATATAAGGGCATGAGCGGTGGATATCTGTGTGTGCATAGAATTTTGGAGATGGATAAAGGGGGGAAATTATTAGTGATAGGGATAAAAGATAATAATCCAACTATAATTAGTTTTGTGTTATTTTTAAGCAAAAGGGTTGAAAATAGTTATCTCACTCAGATGTAGTGGTAACTATTTACTTAGGTATTAGGATAGAGGCCAGGAACTAACCTAGGGATTTTATGGTCATTGTTTCTTGCGAAACAATTCGGTAAAGCGAAGAAGTAATTTTTTTTGAAAGCTTAACTGCCGGTTAATTTTAAGCCCGAATTTAAAATTGATTTTTTTTTTTAAATTAAAACTTGTCACGCTATTTTGGTGAATAAAACAAAAGTGTATTCTTAAAAAAAAAAAGAAAAGATAAAAAAAGAAGTTCAGGTGGAATTCAATTTAAATTGAAGGTAAATTCAAAAGTGAAACAGTGATCGGTATATATATATATATACATATATATGAACTTTGATTCTTCTAGAAAGAATAGCGTCCTGAAGACGAATTTAAGGGCAATATTGTGAGGAGTTGCGCTTTTCCAAATTTTTAAGCAGAGGTATGTAACCATAATGGAAATCTTAAGCGCAGGCTTTCTGACGAGTGTTTCTTTTAATTTAGGTTTAGGTTTGCTTTGTGCGAACGTAAAATTCACTACAGGGACCTAGGCCTCTGCCATTTTTTTTTTGTCTTCTTTTGACCTTCATTAAGGACATCTTTTGAGGCGAAAGAGTTCCTTTGTCGAAAGTGATAAAGGTCAAATCTTTTGAGGACACAAAGACCTAAGTCTACAGGAGGATTCTATACATATAGAAATTATATATATAGCTATCAACAGAGGAGACGCTACCGAGAGGGATTTGTGAAAGAAGGAGGTGTTTGGAAGGCAAAAGGGATAGATCAGGAGAAGGAAAGAAAAGTGAAGTTTAAAGAACAAACTGAAATATAAAAAGATAAAGGAAGAAGTGGTTAAAGAGAAAAGAAAAAAAATACAATTAGATATAGACATACTTACCATAAGTCCAAAGTTTAACGTAACGTAAATTACCAAGTGTGTAAAATTTGGTTCTCCAAATCGTTTTTTTTTTAGTTATTAATTTTTTTTTTGAATTTTTTTTTTGAACTAAGAGAAGTTAAAAGTGATCTTAAGATTTAGTGATATATCAATTTGTTTAGAAGTGGTAGTTAAAGTGTCTACTCCTGATCTCCAGTGTGCTGCCGGCAGAACAACGAGGGACCAAGGTAAAAACAAGTGAGTAGTTGATAATTGGTTGGATATAAAGGTTCCATATATCGGAAAGCCTTAAGGTCAAATTTGCTTATCTTTTGTTTTTATTTATAGTAGTTTATTTTTTTATTTTTGAATTTATACATATATATTCGGGAAAAGAAACGAGTGGGAGAGCTCGAATTAGTTTGTCGTTCTTTTTTTTTATTTAATGAATTTTATAAATAAAACTGGTATTTGAACTATAAAACTATGGTGTGCTAATTTCATAGCTTACGGTGTGTGGAGGCTTGGTAATGCCGTCCTGATGGATTCTGGTTAAAGACGTGACAGGCCGACCTTTTACTATGAACTAATTCGTAACTGGTTGGGTCAACATAGGGGCTATTTCCAAGAACACTTGGCCATGGAAATAGCGAAGGAAGTGTCTACGCGATACTTGGGTGGGTTGGCCAGACCTTCGTCAATAACATCAGACGAACGTTTTGGAATTCGGTGTGACGATATCTAAGGGTGATAAAAGGAGGTGCTTTAGAAATAGGACTTAGGATTTTATTAGGGTTTAGTTCTTTTTTTTTTTTTTAATCTTTTACCTTTTATTTTTTTTTATTATTCTTTTGGGTGAAGGGTTGGTAGAAGGGTATATTTAGTTAGTTTAGTTAGGTTAGTTTTTTTATTTTTATTGATCTTAATTTTTTTTTTTTTTAATTAAAATTCGAAGCACCAAACTTAACTTTTCTCTTGGATATCGTCAGAGTCCCTAGATTTGTGTCACATTCAAATTATTGTTACCTTAGGCACGAGTATAAATTAATGTTTAGTCGAGCAGGAGGTACCTTGAGAAGCGGCAAGAACCACCCCATACGACGAGCTGAGCCGTGAAATCACAAGCGTGCCGTAGCCACTTCTCGGGTACCGAAGAACTCCCCTGTGGAACCTTGGCTCCTAACAATGGCGCCCAACGAGACCTAAAGTTTTTTTTTGAAAACCTATTCAAGGCAACTCTGAGGGAATGATTTTTTTTCAACCCCTTGGACTTGTTTTGCTTGATTTTTTTGACACCTTTAACAGTTTTGTTTTGATGCACAAATCTGGGGACTACGAGCTTTTGGTCTTGTCACAGGCCGAAAGCAGCTGTCCAAATCTTCAGGCCAAGAGCCAGAGATTTCTGTGAGGTAGTTGGACATCTGTGACAACACCAAAAGTGGAACAGGGTCGTAAGATTTTGAGTCTTGGCTATCCATAGAATCAGGTACAACCAGATTCTTAGTGAGGTAGAGACTCGGATTTGAAAACTTTGTTCCTGTAGAGGTTTATCTTGAACCTACAGCCAACCATTGACTAAGCTACATGCCAGGAAAAATGTAGTGGTTGTGGGAGAGAGATGAACCAAAGCAGCCACTGAATTCCAAACGCACCGGTTACAAGACAGAAAACAAAACACAACTTAACAGACTACCAAATATCAGAGGGAAAGGAAACTTTGCAAGTCTTCACACACCTACGCGTTAACTTATTAAAAACACGTTTAAATACATCAAAACATACATAGTATATTCTACGTTTTTTATTATTACATTTTGTTTTTTTTTAGTTTTCTATTACATTTTTCTTATATTTGGGAAAAATTTTTAATAATTTTTTTTTCTTTTTGAAACTTACATTATAATTTTTTTTTTTTTTTGGATTTTATAAACGTATTTTACTTTTCTCTTTCTACGTTCATCTTTTAATTTTTTTAATTTCTTATTACATTTTTTTTTTAATTTGGTTTGGGTTTTTGGATTTTTTTTTTTGATACATATATTTTAGTTTTTTTTTTGAATTCTTTATTTTGCTATTTTTATTTTTTTATATATATATTGAGGAAGGAGTATGCCAGAGGGGAGAAAGAGTAGGACGGGTGCAGTCCCTAAGGAGGGTCAGCCTAAGAAGAGAATCACTCGTCAGAGAGCTGGGGTGTTAGAGGTTGGAAATGAAGCAGCAGGGCTGACAGAAGAACAACCACTGTGCACCGTGCTACCAACTTTGACAGAAAACGAAGACTTAAACAGAACGTTTCACGAAATTACAAAAATAATTCGGGACATAGATTTACATGGTACAGAAGAGAGAGACAGGACAATAACAACAGTAATACGAGAAGAGGCTTCGGACAGCTATGAAGAAGACGACAACAATAACGATGACGAACAGTACAACAGAGAACGAGAAAAACTTTTACAACGAAACCAAGAACTTGAACAAGAACGATTACAAATAGAACAGAGGCGAGAACAAATAGAACAAGAAAACAGAAAACTTAAAGAAACAGCAAACAAAAGAACACAAAAAAATACAACTGTACAATTGACTGAACTTGAACTAATAGACAGAATACAAACAGTTGCCTCTCTGACTGTTAAGGAAAGCCAGACTAAAACTCTAAGTATTCTTGCTGACGGTTTGTCAGAAATGTACAAACTGTTAGACAATAATATGAAAGAGGTGCATTCCAAGTTGCATAGTATGGAGCAGTCCTTGACAGATCAGAGAGACACAAAATTTAAACAAGACTCAAGATTAGACACCACAAACGCTAAACAGAACGTTAGACGTACAAACCACTCGTCAAATATTCAATCGACATCGCAACCATCGAGTCACCAATCCTCATTTAGGGATGTCAACAGAAAGGTTGATGTTCATAAATGGGGAATTAAGTTTGATGGTACATCGAAAAGCATGTCGGTTGAAAGTTTTATTTTCCGAGTGGAGACACTACAGAAAAAAAGTGGACTGACCGACGAACAACTATTTGCAAATTTCCACCAATTGGTTACTGCCTCTGCTGAGAGATGGTATTGGCAGTTCTTAGAGGAGAATCAAGGTGATGATCTTTTGAATTATTATGATCTCAAAACAGAACTTCTTAGGCAGTTCAAGAATAACAAGCGAGATCATGAAATCCTCAGGGCGATCATGGATCGAAAACAACAATCCCACGAGACATTTGATGATTTTTACGCGGATATTAGAGGCCTCACTTTGCAAATGCAAACAAGGCCTAAAGAAAGTGATCTGGTGTCGATGGTCAGGAAAAATTTGAAAGACAGAGTAAGCACTCTAATTTTTGGCTGCTCTATCAGCAACATTAGAGAGCTAAGAGAGGAATGCAAGCGCGCGGAAGAGCACTTGACTGTCAGGGACTCAAAGTTTAAAAATAAGTTTGTAAATGAAATAGATGGTGGGGATTACTCTAGAAGAAGACAAACATTTAGTGACTCAGAAGAAGAAGAGTTACTAGTAGAAGCTATACAAGGGAAAAAACCGGAAAGAAGAAATTTTGAACAAGAGAAGCAAAATAAGTATAAAGGACAAGTGAACAGGGACGTTTTGAAAGATACAAGACAATCTTTGGGCGCTTGCCCTTCAACGTTTCATACCTTGACTTGTTTTTGCTGTGGACAGGGTAGTGTGTCTTTCAAGTGCGCGGACTGTCAGGGAAACCAGAAGGTCGGCAGTGTACCCGGGAGTCAACCGTCGACGTTGAAGCCACTCCCGGAAGAACAGAAGAAAAACCTGAAAGAATAAGAATTTTAGAAAGAAGAACCGAACAAGATAATTTAAATACTTACCAAAAGGAAGAACGAAATCCTCCAAAAAGTCTTCACCAGAGGATGAAAGAGTATGAAGAAGCTAGGAGAAGAATTTTTAATGAAGAAATCGATTTGAAGGAAACAAAAAGTAGAAATTATTTAAAAATAAGTAGGCTTAGGGAAAAACATGCAATACTTAGGTTAAGAAAGAACAAAATAGAAGCAACGATTTTATCTGTGACTGATGACAATAGGCCATACGCGAAAGTGCAATTAGAAGGAGAAGAGATATTAGGGTTATTAGATAGTGGAGCGTCCGTTACATGTTTAGGGAGAGGTGCAATACAGTTTATAACTGAAAAGAATATACAAATTACAAAAATGAACAACGACATTAAAACAGCTGATGGAAATCATCAGAAAATAGAGGGTCGCTTCAAAACGAATGTCTCGTGGGGTGGTAAATCACACGAGTTGGAGATCTATGTTGTTCCTGGCCTTTTACAACCGCTATATCTGGGTGTTGATTTTTGGAGCACATTTAAAGTGGCTCCAAGCATAGTTAGTGAGATAGGCATACCAACCGTAACTAAAGAGCAACCTACCTTTCGAGATCTCACACCTGATCAAGCTCAGCAATTGGAGAGTGTCAAGTTACTGTTTCCTTCTTTTGCCGTACTCGGGTTGGGTAAAACCAACCTTGAGGAGCATGTTATTGAAGTGGAAGACGAAAATATTCCCATAAAACAAAGGCACTACCCCATTTCACCAGCAGTACAGAAGCTTATGTACGCCGAGTTGGACAGGATGCTGGAAATGGGGGTGATAGAGGAGAGTAATAGTGCTTGGAGTTCTCCAGTTGTTTTAGTGCGAAAGGGTGCGAAAAGTAGGCTTTGTTTAGATTCTCGGAAGGTAAATGCCAGGACGAAAAAGTTTGCGTATCCACTTCCACACATAGAGGGTATAATAAGTAGGTTGCAGGATACGAAGTTTATCTCCAGTATCGACTTGAAGGATGCCTTTTGGCAAATTCCTCTGGAGAGCAAGTCAAGGGAGAAGACAGCTTTTACAGTCCCTGGGCGGCCTTTATACCAATTCACGGTTATGCCGTTTGGGTTGTGTAATGCCGCTCAGAGAATGTCTAAGTTAATGGACAAAGTCATTCCTGGTCGTCTTCGGCAGAATGTCTTTGTCTATCTCGATGACCTCTTGATTTGTTCTCCAGACTTCGAAACCCATATGAAGGTACTGGAGGAAGTAGCTATTGCACTTAGGCAAGGTGGCCTGACTATTAATGTCGAAAAAAGCAAATTTTGCTTTAAAGAAATAAAATATCTCGGATATGTAGTTGGTGACGGATGCATACGAACTGACAAGGACAAAGTATCGGCGGTCGAGGACTTTCCGGTACCTAAGACCCCCAAACAACTCCGAAGGTTCCTAGGCATGACGGGCTGGTATAGGCGTTTTATACCAAATTATGCGTCTATAGCAGCTCCGATGACCGATTGCTTAAAAAAAGGACAAAAATTTGAAATGACAGACGAAGCAATTACAGCATTTCAACTACTCAAAACAAGTTTAGTTACAGCACCTATACTCACAAATCCAGACTTTTCAAAACATTTTTATATACAGTGCGATGCTTCAACCTCAGGTGTAGGGAGTGTGATTTTCCAGATGGATGACGAGAAAAATGAACGGCCGATAGCATTCATGTCCCAGAAACTTAATTCCGCTCAAAGGAATTATAGCGTTACGGAACTTGAATGCTATGCGGCCATTCTATCGGTAAAGAAGTTCAGGGCTTACGTTGAGGGTTTACCCTTTACTATAATCACCGATCACGCAAGTCTGAAATGGTTGATGACGCAAAAAGACCTTGCTGGACGGTTAGCCAGGTGGAGTTTTAAACTCCAAGGTTTCGACTTCGTGATCGAACATAGGAAGGGTGTCCAAAACGTGGTCCCTGATACTCTCTCACGAGTTCATATGGAGGAGATCACGACCGAAGACTTAGCGCCAGAGGTTGACTTTAGTTCACCACATTTCTCTTCAGAGGAATATGTTGAACTGAAGAAAATAGTAGAACAAGACAAAGAAAAACTACCAGACATTTGCATTTCGGATGGATTCGTTTATAAACGAACGGACATTAGAACAGGCGACGCAATACAAGACGACAGAGCATGGAAGCTATGGGTTCCTAAGGAGTTGTGTGAGGGTCTTTTGAGAGCCGCACATGACTCACCAGCATCTGGACACGGTGGCATAGACAAAACATTGTCTAAGTTGAGGCAGAAATACTACTGGCCAGGGATGACTACCGATGTTCAGCTTTGGGTGAGATCATGCGACGCTTGCAAGTGTAGCAAGCCCATCAACACAACAACTCGGCCGCCGATGGGACAACAGACTATTACTGAACGACCATTTCAAAGGCTATATATAGATTTTCTTGGTCCCTATCCACGCACTAGAAACGGTAACACGCACATATTCATTGCTCTTGACCACTTCAGTAAATATGTATTTTTAAAAGCAATACGAAAAGCAACATCATCTGAGGTAGTTAAGTTTTTAGAAGAAAATGTTTTTCATGTATTTGGCGTCCCCGAATACATTCATTCCGATAACGGAAAACAATTTGTGTCGGAACTATTCGCTAGTTTTTTAAATCGCTATGGAGTGAAGCATGTGAGAACAGCGATCTATTCCCCACAAGCTAATGCTTCAGAACGAGTTAACCAGTCGGTATTATCGAAGATTAGATCCTATCTAGGTAACGACCAAAAACACTGGGATCAACATGTCAGCAACGTAGCGTTTTCGTTGCGAAGTGTTTTACACGACGCTATTGCAGTTGAGCCCTATTATGCGGTTTTTGGTACACCTATGGTACAAAACGGCAAATCGTACGAATTGCTCCGTAAATTAGGCGCAATAAAAGAATCGAAAATCGAAATATTGGACAAGGACGATAGACTCGAACTAATCAGAGCAAAAATTTTTGAAAATTTAAAAATCGCTCATCAAAAGAGTGCAAAAGTGTATAACACTAGAAGTAGAGATGTGCAATATAAAGTAGGACAAATAGTTTACCGAAGAAACTTTAAACAAAGTAACAAAGTCGAAAATTACAACGCGAAACTAGGCCAAAAATTCATAAAATCGATCGTTTTGAAAACCGTAGGGAATTCTCTATACGCGATAGGAAACTTGAAAGGTGAAAAAGTTGGAGTCTATCACGCGAAAGACATCCACGTATAAAGCAAATGAAATCTTAATGACGCACTCAGATGGTGTTGTTTTTTCTTTTCTTTTTTTTCACTGTGATACTAGGTTTAGTTAAATGTACTTCAGTCGTTTTACACAGTTTATATATTTATCTTATAGTTTTTATATATACACCTCTCTTCTGTAGTTTTTTTTTTGTATTAGTTATAGAAGCTTAGTTTTTTTTTTAGGATCTGTGATATTTTTTTTGGTAGAAGTATCTGATTTGATTTCTAAGATACTTTATTTTATAGTAGGATCTGTGATATAAGCTCGTAAGCTGTAGTACCTAAGGTTATCTGTGATAGTTAGTCCATAAGTTTCAGTACCTGATTTTAAGCTGTGATATTTACATAGAGTTAGTAAAAGTACCTGATTGTTTTTTTTTTTATTTAGTTTATAGTTTATTTATAGCTGTGATAATTAGTTTAAAGTTAAGCATCTGATCTCTACCTGTGATGTTTACCTAGTCGCCGTACCTGAACTATAGTTAATCATTAATTGTTATTTAGTTTTAATAGAAGCATCTTTGCAACAACTGCTATAGTTAGTAAATATTAATGTCATGGACAGTATAAGAACAAAAAACAAAACAAAAAAAAAAAAAAAAAAAACCGAAGGTTGGAAAAGTTAAAGCAGTTTTGTTAGTTTTGTTAGTGTAGAAAAAATAAGATGCCCGACTCTACTAGAAGTATGAAATCTCAGGGAGTAGGCTCAACCACACTACGAGACCATTCAAAACGCGGAAAGAATACTGATAAAGTAGCTTATCCACTTTTTTTTTACGTTTCAAGTGGCCTCACGACCACTCAGCCACTTGCAACGAGCCTGTTACGTGGTAAGCTTACCTGAGCTTAAGGGCGTTTAGCAATCACCACACTACGGATTCCAGACTCAGGGCAACATTGGTGAGCCCATGAGATCCATGGGGAAATACACGATTGAATCCTGAAAGGAAAAGAAGAACAAAAATTAATTTAGGCACTATGTCTGTTTTTGTAAAACTCCAGATGTTGAATCTGAATTTTTACAATACAAATAACACACTACCTACATAGGCTACTTACCTCGAAAGTATTCCAAAATAGTCAAAATGATCTGAAAAGAAATTAGAGACAATAAAATATAATTAAAATCACTTTTATAATACAAATTTAAAAAAAAATAAAACTTACCCATATAATTTTACTCCGCAGCACAGCCATGATGTTGTTTTGTTTTGATTTTTTTTGACATTTCACGAAGTTCAATTCTTCAAGTATCCTGCCGTTTTCTTCTGCGCATGCAATAGTAGCTTGGTCTCTTTTCACACAAGGGAAAGGGGGCAGAATAACTATTTCTAGCGCATGCGCAGAAAACTTTCGCTAAGTTTTATACTATGATGAAATGAATTCTAATGAATTTTTAAGGTGCGTGTTTAGGATAAGTGTTAATACATGTGAAGGAAATTTTAATAAAAGGAAATTTTAATAGTTTAGATAGTTTATTTGACTTAATAGATGGATAATAAGATTAGATTGATTTGATTAGGAGAAATAATAGGATTATGTTAGAATTATGTGATATTAGATTAGTAGAAGAGAATGAAGACTGAGACAAACATATATAAGGGCATGAGCGGTGGATATCTGTGTGTGCATAGAATTTTGGAGATGGATAAAGGGGGGAAATTATTAGTGATAGGGATAGAAGATAATAATCCAACTATAATTAGTTTTGTGTTATTTTTAAGCAAAAGGGTTGAAAATAGTTATCTCACTCAGATGTAGTGGTAACTATTTACTTAGGTATTAGGATAGAGGCCAGGAACTAACCTAGGGATTTTATGGTCATTGTTTCTTGCGAAACAATTCGGTAAAGCGAAGAAGTAATTTTTTTTGAAAGCTTAACTGCCGGTTAATTTTAAGCCCGAATTTAAAATTGATTTTTTTTTTTAAATTAAAACTTGTCACGCTATTTTGGTGAATAAAACAAAAGTGTATTCTTAAAAAAAAAAAGAAAAGATAAAAAAAGAAGTTCAGGTGGAATTCAATTTAAATTGAAGGTAAATTCAAAAGTGAAACAGTGATCGGTATATATATATATATACATATATATGAACTTTGATTCTTCTAGAAAGAATAGCGTCCTGAAGACGAATTTAAGGGCAATATTGTGAGGAGTTGCGCTTTTCCAAATTTTTAAGCAGAGGTATGTAACCATAATGGAAATCTTAAGCGCAGGCTTTCTGACGAGTGTTTCTTTTAATTTAGGTTTAGGTTTGCTTTGTGCGAACGTAAAATTCACTACAGGGACCTAGGCCTCTGCCATTTTTTTTTTTGTCTTCTTTTGACCTTCATTAAGGACATCTTTTGAGGCGAAAGAGTTCCTTTGTCGAAAGTGATAAAGGTCAAATCTTTTGAGGACACAAAGACCTAAGTCTACAGGAGGATTCTATACATATAGAAATTATATATATAGCTATCAACAGAGGAGACGCTACCGAGAGGGATTTGTGAAAGAAGGAGGTGTTTGGAAGGCAAAAGGGATAGATCAGGAGAAGGAAAGAAAAGTGAAGTTTAAAGAACAAACTGAAATATAAAAAGATAAAGGAAGAAGTGGTTAAAGAGAAAAGAAAAAAAATACAATTAGATATAGACATACTTACCATAAGTCCAAAGTTTAACGTAACGTAAATTACCAAGTGTGTAAAATTTGGTTCTCCAAATCGTTTTTTTTTTAGTTATTAATTTTTTTTTTGAATTTTTTTTTTGAACTAAGAGAAGTTAAAAGTGATCTTAAGATTTAGTGATATATCAATTTGTTTAGAAGTGGTAGTTAAAGTGTCTACTCCTGATCTCCAGTGTGCTGCCGGCAGAACAACGAGGGACCAAGGTAAAAACAAGTGAGTAGTTGATAATTGGTTGGATATAAAGGTTCCATATATCGGAAAGCCTTAAGGTCAAATTTGCTTATCTTTTGTTTTTATTTATAGTAGTTTATTTTTTTATTTTTGAATTTATACATATATATTCGGGAAAAGAAACGAGTGGGAGAGCTCGAATTAGTTTGTCGTTCTTTTTTTTTATTTAATGAATTTTATAAATAAAACTGGTATTTGAACTATAAAACTATGGTGTGCTAATTTCATAGCTTACGGTGTGTGGAGGCTTGGTAATGCCGTCCTGATGGATTCTGGTTAAAGACGTGACAGGCCGACCTTTTACTATGAACTAATTCGTAACTGGTTGGGTCAACATAGGGGCTATTTCCAAGAACACTTGGCCATGGAAATAGCGAAGGAAGTGTCTACGCGATACTTGGGTGGGTTGGCCAGACCTTCGTCAATAACATCAGACGAACGTTTTGGAATTCGGTGTGACGATATCTAAGGGTGATAAAAGGAGGTGCTTTAGAAATAGGACTTAGGATTTTATTAGGGTTTAGTTCTTTTTTTTTTTTAATCTTTTACCTTTTATTTTTTTTATTATTCTTTTGGGTGAAGGGTTGGTAGAAGGGTATATTTAGTTAGTTTAGTTAGGTTAGTTTTTTTATTTTTATTGATCTTAATTTTTTTTTTTTTAATTAAAATTCGAAGCACCAAACTTAACTTTTCTCTTGGATATCGTCAGAGTCCCTAGATTTGTGTCACATTCAAATTATTGTTACCTTAGGCACGAGTATAAATTAATGTTTAGTCGAGCAGGAGGTACCTTGAGAAGCGGCAAGAACCACCCCATACGACGAGCTGAGCCGTGAAATCACAAGCGTGCCGTAGCCACTTCTCGGGTACCGAAGAACTCCCCTGTGGAACCTTGGCTCCTAACATACCTACTTATCAAGTTGATGAAATATAAAGTTGAAAATAATAGACGAGTCAATATAAGATTTTTATTGGGACAAATTCCAACAAAATGTTTTTTAATGGTTTTTGGTTGTAAAAGAAGTTGTCTGCATTTGAAAAAAAGTTTACCAAAATCGAACCATCGGAAGTCCCTTTTTTTCAGGAAAAATCTGTAACTTTGGTAATTTTTGTCATATAGAACACTGATTTTTGAATATAATCTTGGGTTTGTAAGGCCGAAGAATTCATTTAAAAATTAAATTTTTTGGGTGTTTCAAAACAATAAAATATTATATACAAGGAGGTGACAGGTACGATTTTCTAAAAAATTGACTTAAAATAAAGAAAAATTCGATTTGATTTTTATTTTTTTTGGATAACTATTTTATTTTATTTTGAAAAAAAGTCAACGTAAAAAGTATAATTGGACATGTTCAAACCCAAAATAACACAAATGGATACCGACGAGTATTGATGAATAGTCATTTGCATACAGTTAAAAAGAAATCAGGTCAACACACTTTTGAATCTTGAATTGTGCAAAAATATATTATCGAAAACAAATTCATCCAGCTTGAAACAAGGGCAGCAATAACAACAAAGTTGAAAAATATTTTTATATAATTTTTTTAAACAGTAATACATATGTTTGTGCATATGTATAGCTATTTTGAATTTTTTGAGAAAAAAAAAAAACAGTATAGGCAGAATTTTACTGTCAAATACTTAAAATGTCACAGTTTCTAAAAACAGATTTTTGAAAAACAGACTTTTGACGGATAGAACTGAAAAAAAAATGAAATTTTGGGAATTTTATTTTTTAAAATCTGAATTTGGACTCGCTTCCATTATATAGCTCAGAGAAAAAAGCAATTACATATAACTAACCAATTTCTGGTTTATTAGGACTGATTTTCAGGTTGTAATTTTTCAACGCGGTAGATCAGGTTAAGTAGTATCTCATGGCATGATGGTTAGTGCCTTGGACTGTCATGCAGAAGTTCTGGGTTCGATTCTTGGCCGCTACCATCTAGAAACAGAAATGTTTTTCGGTAGTGCCTCTTGCGAGGAACTGACCATTCCTCCAAAGGTATACTTGTCATGAATAAGTATGCTTCTGAGTGAGAATTGTAAACCACTAGGCCCTGTTTCTCCCCAAGCTGTTGCGCCAACAAATTTATATATTTTTATTTTTAGATCAGGTTAACTACTTAACCAGATACCTGACCAGATTTAAACGATTTTTTTAAATTTTTAATCTTATTAATTTTACCAGAAAATTTAATAAATTTAACATGAGAATCTAATTAAATTAGCATGACTTAATGACTTTCAATATTCTGTAAATTAAACATGGAAATCTAATAAATAAAAAAAATTACTTTGAATAACTTAAACACATATTTATATAAAACTTACTGACGATGGAAGCATAGCTTCCGAAATGCAATTTAAGTTAGTAAATAATTTAAAAAAAAAGTGTATTTAAGTTATTTAAATAATTTTCTTTTATTTATTTCATGAAAAAACACGAAGAAAATCTCCAATATCAAATCAATGAAAATCTAGTAAATTTAACATGATTCAATGTTGAATCAACCCTTTGTTCCGTAGGTATATATAATGTCTTGAATCCATGCATTTAAGTCCCATATTTAAAGCTGCTTATGAATCAATTCCTTTTGCATTATTCTAAAAATAAAGAAATTCATTATTATGTATTTTATTTAAAAAATACTCTGTGATACTACCATAGTTTTAAACTGGGAACCTCTAATACACGGTAAAAAAAAAACTGGAGGCAAATATCTTTAGTTGTAACTGATATTGTTTGGATGACTTTTGTGTGTGTTTCTACACTGATAAGTAGAGTGCTACTTTGACACGCAGCCAGCTTAAATTCAAATCATTTCATTTTGATGGGCTGTGCATTTAAACACTGGTGCAGGTTGAAATGAACTGGCAGAGTGCTTTTTTAACATAAAAACAGGTTGAATGCAACAGGAACAAAGTGTCTGCGTGCGACACACACTAGTATCTTCGCATTGGTGCCCTCGGAAGCTAGAGACCCAATGTTATTTTATTATTAAAAAAATCGAAAATTCAAGATCAGCGGAGATGTTTTCAGGTGATTAATATGCAATCAGGTGAAGATCAGTGAGGAGAATGAAAATTAACCAAAGCCAATATCATTGGTTGTTCCCAAGATATTTGAGAAGAAAAAAATAGCTTGACCGTTTTTGCTAAGGTTTCATGTAGTTTTTTTACTTTAAAAAAAACAATGTTTGTTGAATTATTTTACAAAACCAATCAAACATCAATTATGAGCTAGTGTATAGAATTAAATTAACCCGAAGCCAATAAAATTTTGTGTGATCTCAGGATATTTCCGCACTCAAACAATCGGTGAATCAGGACCAATCTATGAAAGATCCACCTACCAGGAAAGTCTCAGTATCGTTTGGTATCTGTATCGGAAGCCGAAGCTATACCGAGATGATACCAGCTCTAAAGCATTCCAAACGATCCCAAGACGATACCGAGACCAAACCGTGCTATCGATAAAAAAATAAATTTTCTAATATTGTAATTAATTTATTAGAAATACAAAATTCTTGTACCTAATTGATTTCTCATAAACGGCTCTAACGGTTTAAATGATATTTTCACAGTTTTTTCTCTTTATTAAAGAGAAGGGTTAAGCAATTATTTATATTAGAACTACCCTCCTTGGTTTCTGGGAAACAGCTCCAATGATTTTGTAACAGCTTTGTTTTTCTGCTATACAAATAGGAACTTTACTTAGGCATTGTGAAACAAGCCCTTTAATTTTTTTAATATTATAAGAAAACTTTAGTAAAAAATATTTTCGTTCATTTACTTTTTTTTTATAATAATTTTTTATTAAATCTTAAAAATACCAAGCGAGTTAAACTTTAAGATCAAGAACATGTAATCGTGCATTTTAGTTTTGTTTATGACTGAGACCAGACTAAAATCAGACGAGATCGATACCGAGGCGATACTTTACTAAACAAGATCAAAAGAGACTGAGTTATACGAGAGTTATTCCGACACCGAGACCATACTTATTTTTTTGATTTTGACAATACCGAGACGATACTTACAAAAGTATCGATTGGCTTGGTATTGTCGTCAGCACTAGATCCACCAAAAATTTCTCAGGTTGTTACTTTTCAACTTGGTATATCAGGTTAACGGCTTAACCTGATACCTGATTTTAATGTCGTGTTAAATCAACGTTGGTTTCAGGTAAAGTTAACACTGCCTTAAAAAAGAAAAAATGTAAATTTTACCTGAGATTCTTGCTAATTTTGCCTGTATATCTAGTTAATTTTACATGAAAATCTAGTTCAAAAACATGAATAAAATGTTCAACGTCCTGTTAATTTAACATGAAGATCTAGTTAATTTAACATTATTCAATGTTGAATCAACCCTGTATCTGGTAATTATTATGTCTTGGATCCATGCTTGTAGGTTCCATCTCTAACACTGTTTATCGTCCAATTCATTTTGCATTATTCTGAAAGTAAAGAAATTTATTATTATGTATATTATTTTACTTTAAAAATACTTTATGATACTTACTTAGTTTTGAAATGGGAACCTCTCACCCATGGAGATAGAACGAATCCCCTGGGCTACTTCGAGGCATAAAAAACTTGCGCCAAATGTCAATACGTTGAAACTGACCTAGTTTTGACGGCTTGTGTTTGTATGTGCTTTAACACTAGTGTCATGTTGAAATAACGTGGCAGAGTGTTTCTTTAACCATGGCTTGTGAGTTTGTTTCAACGCTGGTAGAGGGCTACTTTAACAGGCAGCCAGGTTAAATTTAATTAATTTTATTAGGATGGCCTGTGTGTGTGTGTTTTAACATTGGTGTCACGTTACTGGCAGATGAGGCCGGGTTAAATTCAACAGGTAAACATTGTAAAAATAACCATATAAATGACACTTCAACCTGATTTGTGGTAAAATAGAAATTCATAACATTCAGTGTGAATAAATATGATCTTGGTTGTATATATTATATATTATATATTATATATTATATATTATATATTATATATTATATATTATATATTATATATTATATATTATATATTATATATTATATATTATATATTATATATTATATATTATATATTATATATTATATATTATATATTATATATTATATATTATATATTATATATTATATATTATATATTATATATTATATATTATATATTATATATTATATATTATATATTATATATTATATATTATATATTATATATTATATATTATATATTATATATTATATATTATATATGTACAAAAAAGAAAATATTATATTCCAGGGGTAGTCAAAATAGGAATTGTCTTAAATAAAAAAATGGCTGTGAACATGAGATGAAATTTTGGGACATATTGACACCAAAATAGAAACTGATTTTTTCCTAAATTTTTTCAAAACAAAAAAGGTAAATTTTTGCAACTAAAACAACTTGAAAAAAAAATATTAAATTAAAATATCTTATATCAAGAAGAAGAATTATGATAGACGATGCATTATTTCACAGCTGGCTAGTTCCAGTTCTTTTTTCTTTGTGTTGGCATAATTCCCATAGATTTTTCTAAGCTCTTACTTTACACTAAGATGACGCAAGAGTAGAACTTAGCATTATATTTAACAAGCTAAGAAAAAAAAAAAAATAAAACTTTTACAATCACCCTTGGAGACATGATCGATCATTTGGCCATAGTTTCATAGCTCTCAAGAGGGCATACCCCCCCTATAAGAATGAAAATGTATGTTCGCTAGAAAAGCTATATGCATTTTTTGTCTAGTAAACCTACCAGTACCTTTACTTTAATACACTTACAACTGCACTCTGCAAATTACCATCGCGCATCTGTGACATATAGTTTGGCTGTCTTCCTCATCGTGAACTCAATGTCATCAACTTTGTCATGTGGCAGTGCATAAACTTTGGGAAAATGTCCTCGTTTGATGGGAACGTTTGGGTCGTCCGTTGGCGTCATCATCGTTGTCCTTATTGCAACGGTGCCAAAGCGACTCCAACATCCTACACAAACGGCCATATCCTATAATCATAAATTCCAGATTACTCTTGAAGAGCAGTATTTTGGACTTTTGTGGTGGTAATGTCCGTAGTTGCAGTTGTTGTAAATAATAATCAGTGCCGGATTAAGCGATAAATGCATCAAAAGGCTTCATTGCAGCTCCTAAATTAAAAAAAAAACAAGATTTCCAAAATGAATAACAAAGAAACTTCAAGAAAAAGATTCTAGAAAATTAAATTAAACTAAAGTCTAGTTATACAAACAAATATTTAACTCGTTGGTTAACATTTTTAACTCATAGATTAACTAAGGTTTAAAAATGGTTTAAGGATCTAATTAAACTTTGAACTCTGTGCAATCATTGAATTCGACCGTCTTCTGACAACCAGAAATACATAATCAATATTTTTTCTTTTAATATTTAATTTCACTTTGCCTTAATTTTGACAAATCCGGCTGTTTATTTAGTTGAGCTGGTTGATACCCCACTATAACACCCCTATATCTAATCTTATACGAGAAAATGCAACTCTTTAGAAGCCCAAATCTGGTACACAGAACACAGAAGGCAGTCACACTATAGCACAGCTGTCGCGGCATTACTCTTGACTTCGATGGTTTCCCCTTTATTATACAACGAAGTACTCAATTTGGCGCGAACTTTGACGCCACGGCTGGTACTGGTACTGGGTAGATGATGCTGATGCTTCTGTGTTACAGCTCAGCTTCTTCTTTTATTTGGCACCGAAAGATGTCATCATGGCAAATGGAATGTAGCAGATACTCGCGCTGAGAGGAAGGACACATGGTTGAATTTTGAAGAATATTATCTGCGAACTGCGATGAAGACACATTTTGGCGGGTTATTCCTATTGCAATATACAGAGTGCATCCGCATCGTTTGAAATTTTTTTTTTTTTTTTTGAATTTGACAGAGAGGATGTTGCACACAATATAATGGATTATTGTACGGGAAGTTAGTTGATGATGAGGTTGACGTAATTGCAGGTCATTTGAATGCATTACAACTTATTTGTGTGTGTGTGTGGAGGATAAGGAACGGAGGATGACATTATGTATTTTGAAAAAAGTTTTATTTTTTATATCTACCTATATTTTTAATATTTTTTGCTTGGAGATATGTGTACAGTATTCCCCGTTTAATTGCACCTCGCTTAATGGACTTCCCCGCTTAATTGACCGAAAATTTACCGTTTAACAATTTCCTATATAAAAAGAACAGCTTTCTATACGGTTGATTGAACCCCGCTTAATTGATTTACTAGCTTAATTGATCTTAAAAAAAAAAACTAACAAACTGAACAAAAGTAAAATTTTCGGTTAATTAAACGGGCACATACAACAAATTTTTATAAGTCTAAGAAAATTGTTTCACTTTTACTTGAAAGACTGTTCATTGGTGATATCGATATTTCAATGTTGGCTACCGGGGAACTACTAATATAGTTTCTTTATATGAGCTTTTATAGAACTTTGGGCTAAATTCGTAAAAATTTTATTTGGGAGGTACGCCAACAGACATATTAGGTTTGTTCGTTGAGCCCCGAAGTTTTTATGCGGGTTAATTCTGTGTTTTTTGAAACCTGGAGCCCAATTTCGCAAGAGTGAGTTTTGTCAAACTATGAAAATCGTGTACACGTCTATGTAAGGGATTCCGTAAAAGTGAGTTTTAAATTTTTGACAAATAACGTGGGCACTCAGTCAAACTTGCTTTTTTTTTGCGACAACTCACTGTTACGCTGAACTATAATTCTTTCTCCCCACATATCCGTGGCGGTCGCGAAGAACCTGGGAACTCAAGTTGCCTGAAGTAAATTTTAGTTTTAAAAATATTTCTTAAATAAATTGTTCGCAATACACATTTGACGAAATTTAACTCTTGTTTGATATTTTCGTTGTATGTACATCTGAGAATACATGAAAAACAATTTTTTCAACATAAGTTAGATATTAAATACAAAAAACCCTGACTGACTTTTTTTTACGTGTTTGACTTACCTGGTTCCTTACGCTAGCCATGAACATTACGCCCTAAGTGATGAAACTCTTTCTGACTATGCGAAAGGTCTCAAAGACTGCTATTTTTTGTTGTAAGGGCTCCCATGCAGGGAAAGTGTAAATACCAGTAAAAACTGTTGGACCACACTTTATCTCTTTCCCTGCACAGTTTGCATTTCAAGTGGTGTAATACTTGTCACCTTTTTACCTTTATCATTAGAAAGGTTTCAATATGAGTGCAATTGGTTTGATATATCCATGCCTAAGTATGGGCTAAACCTCGTGCAGGAAATGTGTATTATAGCCCAATAACTGTTAAATGAGTTAAAACACAGTGCAACTATAACTCTTTTCTTGTTTGAGATACAAAATTTTTCAACAAAAAATAGCATTCAATAAGGCATTTCCATTGATTTAAGTCAGAAAGTATTAAAACATATGGACGGAATGTCCATTCCCTTTTCTTCTTGACATTATTTCAATTTAACGTCCTTGATACTTTGAAAACAAAATATAAGTGAAAGACAATTTGAATTATGCCAAACAGTTGAACAGCCTGAATTAAATTTAATCAAACCCTTGCAACTATAATACATTTCAAGTGTTGGATAACCAAAAGCAGTTCAAGACGTCAAAGGATAGATATCAGCACGTTCCCCAGTATATCCAAAACCTATATGCCCACAGGCAACGATTTAGGAAACATCTTCAAAGGATCCACCAGCGAGAACTTAACACAACTAACAGCAACTATCATACAGTGTGGAGTGAACTTCAGGGCGTCAACGTTATGTTCCGAAATTCCATCCAACACCACAACAACAACCAATTCCAGAAAAGACTGCAGTCTATCAGACCTGGACCTGACGCCTTCAAGAACATCAACAAACTGATCGGCCAAAAATCAAAAATGTTTGACGTGCACATCACCAAAAATGAAGAAGCAACAATGACCCAGGATAAAGTTCAAGCCTTTGCTTCCCATTTCAAAGGAAACTTCAAGCCAAGTCCCTCTGATGATCCAGTCTTCCTTCGCGAAATCGATGCATCCATTCAGCAGACACTAATGCCCAACTTGGATAGAGCAATGTTTAGTGACACTAATCCTGCAAATGATTCAGTCAATACCCCAAACTTGAGCACGCCAGAAAAGATAGCTGATATAATTGGCAGCTCCAAACCAAAGAAATCAGTGGACTGGATGAGGTATCCAACTTTGTTCTAAAAAGGCTTTCACAAACGATGTTGGTGTTTTTTGCTATTATCTTCAACAACTGCATCAACAACAGTTATTTTCCCGAAAAGTGGAAAACTACCAAAATCGTGGCGATTCCCAAGAAAGGAGAAAGGAACATGATCACCAACTACAGGCCGATATCCTGATACTCAGGAAGCTTAGGAAGTTCTGCAGTGAAAACAACATCATCCCGGATATTCAGTTCGGTTTCCAGGAAAAGAATTCCACCCTGCACCCGCTCGTGAAGTTTCAACATGATATCACCACAGCCTTTAACAACAATCAAGTTACTGTCGGATGCTTCCTGGATGTCGAGAAAGCATTCGACAGTGTATGGATTGAAGTCCTTATCCATAAACTTCACATACTAGGATTTCTTTTAGCACTAATCAAAAATATTTTCTCTTTTCTTTCTGCCAGGAACTTTTTCGTGCAATTGGATAGATCCACAGTGAAAAAAATCAGGGCAGGAATTGCTCAAGGGTCGAAGCTTGGACCACTTCTCTACAATATCATGACATCTGACTAACCAATTTCAAGTGAATGCGAGAACATTCTCTTCGCTGATGACTCACTAACATATTGCTCATCATTCTCTCCATTAATAACTGTGCGAGAAGTCGAGGCACACATCTAAACTATTTCAGTTTTACACCAAATGGGGCACCGGATCAACTTATCCAAGTCAGAGCTTGTTTACTACAGAAAACCAGACAGACACGGTTGCTCAGCTGGAAGCTACAGAAGTATACAGCGCCAAGTACCTAGGCATCAACTTCAACGAGCTTCTGAGGTTTAACCCCCATTAACGTTCCTTACTCAAAAAGGCTCCAACTTTGCTTTCCATCGCCTCTACCCACTGATGAAAATGAGAGAACTGGGCTAAGCCAGCAGACAAAATTTGTAATCTACAAGCAACTTTTGAGACCAGTTATCTGTTACAACTTCCCAGTTTGGTTCACCATCTCCAAAACAGCTATGAAGGAACTGGACTTTATTTCGATCGTCAACGGCGTAAGCACTTCAATAATCAACGATGAAGCAGGCTACACTGATCCAAGGTCAGGCCATTATCGCGGCTAAATGCCAATCCTATCCCAACACTAAACCAATACAGCCACTTGACAACCGGGACTGAACAACCCGAGGACGACAAAGTCAACCCGACTCTTATATTAAGTTTTCAAAAATTATAAATCTTATTTTGTCGGCTTAGAGTGTAAAGCGCCTTACTCCACATTTTTTTTTTTTTACCATTATAGACCACTTAAAAAATTGCTAAAAAATACAAAAATCTATAAAATCTTTTCAATTTCACTGAATTTGGCAATAACGAGTGTTGAAAAATATTTAATGTAATTTTGGTTTTATTCAAACATTGCGATCACTTTGTTTAAAATATTTGTCTGTCAAAATGCTAAATATGAGTTTGCTGCTTTATACTCTAAGCCGACAGTTTGTATTTAATTTTTTTTTGAATGTATAACGTTAGGCCCCTTATGTGCCAACAAGATCCTTTTATTTACAAATGTATCTTATAGTTATTAATTACTTTTGAAAATTGAACTGAAATTGAATTTATGTCTGCCGTAACCATATTTACTATCAATAAGTCGAGGGTGTAAGGATGCATTGTATTTGAAGTGGTTTCCTTCACTAATTCGTTTTTAAGAAAAGTTTTACTTTTAATGCCATTTTTCTCGTAAACCGTACCACTACTTACTTGCTAACGAACGTATTCGTTATCAACTTCATACAAGAGTATTTGTTGCTTATAAGTGCAGTTCTATAAAAATTCAAGTATACATATGTATGTACCAGGACTAGTAATTGTATTTCAGTACTCGGTGCTGTTTAAGTACTTGAAACTATTTATTTGAAAAGTTTACTGGTCAAGTACTTGATTTTCCTGTTTTAGACACATGACAAGCGGTCAGCACAGTGAAACAAATTTTTCATAATACAAAATTATAAGTAGTATACTTAATGAAAAATTCTATGATTAATAATGAAGGTATAATAAGTGTGCTTCAGCGCGCCATTTTAAAAAATCAAAAAATAATAAAATATGCGATGCAGTTGGTGGATTTCACTAAAGTCACTTCCTCCATCTTAAAAGAACTTAGTATGAAAATTTCATCCAAATGATTTGTTTCATAAAAACAAAGCTAAATAAAGATTGCCTCAGTATTAGTCTCGTATAACTCATACTGGTTTGGTCTCGCATAACAAATACTAGTATCGGTATCATCTCGGTGTTGTTTCGGATGCCTTGGAGCTGATATCGTTTTGGTATCATTTTGGTTTCCAATACCGATATCAAACGATGCCGAAACTTTTCTGGTATCGCGGCCAGCCCTAATTTCATTTGTGTGATTTTTCCTGAAATCAGTTTTAGTAGATGTGTTATTGCACGATATGAGGGCCTAACGGGTTGAGCCGTAGTATCCTAATAGTTCATATCTTTTGCCAAGAACGAGAAAAGGGTTGCCACTTGTTTCATAAATTTGCCTATAAGCCACGAACCAGGGATCGGATCTTCATACAAGGGGAGGGGAGAGCGCCCGACTGGGGCCAGTAAGTTAGTTTTAAGATATCGATAAGTAGGCTAGTTTTTATGAATTTTTGTCTAGCTTTAACATAGTTTTAAGACAATGGAAAATAAAAATGAATTTCAAAAAAAAAATTTTAAAAAAGGAAGGAAGAAAATCAATAATATGGTCCTATGGTTAAAAGAGCGCTGAATCTAACGAGAGAGTTCTCTGGTCATCGTCCGACCTCTGGTTCTAGATTTATAGACAAATTTATGAAAAAAAGTAGCAGTCCTTTTCTCGGTCTCCTGACAGTGTTACTACCTTCCCATGTAACAATTTTCCTCTCATAAGAGTTTCCTAGAGGCTTGTGAGACTTTATTTCGGGAAATATTCTAACTCTAGGAGAGTACTTCTACAACCTTATGAAAATGTTAGAAGCCTCAAATGGCCCACTTATAGGAGTTAATTTTCCTCTTATAGAAACATTTTTATTGTTCTTATGGGATGACAAACGCTCCATTAATCTTGTTAGGAGAATGCGTCACTTCTTGTGGGAGTTGATGAAAAGAGAAGGAGTATGCGTATAGTTAAAAAAACAGATGCTTATCTTTCACATTTGTATACTTCCTTCGGAAACTTGGTACGAAGCATTTGTGTCTGTATGTGTCATCGTCATTGTCCCATGTTGAAAAATTCATGTGTGAATTTATATTTTCATTTCATGGCGACGTTAATATAATTACAGTTTGTCACATATGTGGAGTTAAATCTTAGTGCGATTGAAACTTTTTGTACTAACTTACACATTTTACTTCGAAAAATAACGAAGCGCTTTCAAAATAATTGATATTAAAATTATTTTAATTTTATTTTGAATTGCAAAAGGGGTTACCTTGATGTTTGCTTTGAACAAGAATAGTACTTTTTATGCTGACATTATTTATGGTATTTATTCATGTTATATGACGAAAAAGATTTAATAGCAGATAATATGTCGAATTGATGGTCTTATTCTTATATGCCTGTTTTTTGTAATCTAAGAACTTACAAGAGGTTAAGAGACGTTTTAATGAAAAAATAATAACTCAAAATTTATATTTTTAGATATTTGTTTCACGTTTCTTATTACGAAACTGTCAATGATTACTGACTTTCAATTTCGTCACTATACAGTGCGAATTTCCGATTCTCTGTAAATAAATGTCATTATTTTAATTTGATAAACTTAAGCACAGTATTTAAATACAAAACAACACATTACGAATATACTCTTGAACAAATACTTCTTTTGCATTTAATATTGATCAAAATAAACATCAATATCAATGCACGTATATACGTAAATATAACTTAAATAGATTCATGATAATGGAAAACCAAATAAATTATTTCAAAATTTAATTTCATATCACGGTAACCCTCAAACTATACAAAAAACACTTCGTTCAAATTTAAATATGGCTGCGTCGTATCGATACTTTTAACTCTTAAAAAGATATTTTTATGAGAGTGTTGTCCATTAATATTGGTATGCAAATAAACACTTTTTTATGAGAAGTCTGATGCTTTAATGCGACTTTATTTTGACATCTATCAAATGAACCAAGAACAAATCGGTGATGCGTTCCCTTTTTTCTTAAGAATGTGAATTATTGTTGATGTTTAAAAAAAAATGAAATCTCAAAGTTTGAAATATTAAATTTTATGCATTACCTTTTCTGAATAATAAATCTTCACGTCATAATTTTTGGAATAAATGGACAAAGAATATCAAAAAAATTAACATTCCGCAACAAAACTATCAACGTAGTAAAATTTTAAACTGCGTAAATCTGTCTAATTTTCCACACAAATTCTGACAAAGTTAAGAAGTTTAAAACATTAAAACGTTTACAACGGGCTTACGCCGTAAAAAAACCTTATATTACATCGAAATAAAATAAAAAGAAAGTCTATCACCGAAAGTTCACATTTGTAACAAAATAAAATACATTTTAAACAGTAATCGGCATCAGCATCCAATGTTTCCTTCAGGTAGACAGACCAATAGAAAACTGAACGCCAGAAAACAATGTACATACAAAACGTTAAAAAAAAAGAACGACTGTTGTATGAATCAAATAAAGCTGCTGTCAGTGCAAAACATCTCATATGAATCCTATAGTTAGAGTTTTGTAGTTGTTACTTTATAAGCTCTTGTTAAGAGATTTTAAAGACTTAAAATTGACGTTTAGAGTTTAAATTTGAAAACAAAATTATTATAAGACTTTCAATTTACATACAGGAGTAATAATTGTTCTAGGTATAAGATTAGAGTGATTTGATGCAAAAAAATGCCTAAATTATTTAATGAAAACACTATGAGTCAAATTTATGTTTCATTATGACAGATCAAGTCTTAAGTTTAGCAATAAGATCTAAAAAAGTACTATGGGCGTTTTTTTGAGAAAATGAGAGCTAAGCTCTCGAGAGTATGTTAGTTGGGAGGTGACTAACAGCCTCACTTTTTCTTATGAAAATTTTATTTTCTTATAATGTAAAGGTAGATACAAATAAAAAAAAAATGTTTCTTTTCTTCGCAAATTTCAGAAGCATTTACCAACTAAGATCAAGGCCTTATCTTAAATTGTATAATAAAATTAATAATTCCTTAGAGATGTGAATTCGATAGCAAAATAGACACAGGCATCTTCAAAAAAAGAAACAAATTGAAAAACAAGAAACTTTTAAATGACTGTCTCTTTCTATGTATGTATATTCAAGCTATAAAAGTCTATCGGAAAACTCCAAAGCCACTGTTACCTTACCCTCAAATATACATACAATTCACATTCCTTTCATTTTGCATACACAAAAAACAATATAAACTTTTCAAAAACACAATAGATGCCACCTGCAGCCACAAAATAGTTCTTTCGAAAACAAAAATAAATTACTTATTATTATTATTATTTTTCGGGAAACAACAACAAAAAAAAAACCGACAGGGAGAAAGCTAGGTATGTACATACATATGTATAATATGGTCTCTTCCATTAAATTAAACCAGCACGTTTTCCCAATTTGACAACAAAATCAAATCAAAAAGTGAACACAGAGTAGCAAACAAAGTTAAATATTATAAAACCACTACCAGGGCCAATACAAAAGTGTTTTCAATTTTCATTGCATCGCACACTCGCAGATATGAACGCAAAAACAGTGTTGTTTTAATAATATTTTCCATTGACTAAGTAAATTTTGTTTAATGTAAAAAAAAAAAACCTTAAAGACCAAATTTTGTCCTTGTATTATTGTATCTCAAATTTGGTCTACTATTCAGAAAAAATTCATTGCTTTAAGGACTATTATAAAAAGTGCCTGGTATTAAATTACTTTTTGTGTTTTTTTTTCACATTTCAAGTGGTCATTGAGAATATTTTTGAACCAAAGCTTCTATATGCAATTTAAGAAATATTCTTTAGCAATATTTTATGATTTGTTTGTTATTTTAAAAAATTCATAATTTTTAGGTCAATAATTATGTATAACATTGATCGCCCCTGGTTAGCTGGGACTTTAGACTAAAAAATTTTGTATTTGGTAAACCTACAATTATTGATTAACACTAACCAGCTAAACGAAATTTTCTCTAACCACACCTTCTCCATCCATACCCTGAGTCAGATTTTAAGCGAATTTATACCTACTTCGAATAACAACTCTGTTGGAAAATTTGCGGCTAAAATCCATGTCACATTTTACAAATCAAAGGCAAATCAAACACTTGATTTGGTTTCGGGAAACGAAATCCATTGTTCTCCGATTCCTTGTAGGCAAAACGTAACTGAAACTGTTTGCAAAAAATTCTTGTCGTCGACATTTCAATTTGCAACGTGTCCCATCTCCTCCGTTCTCTCTCATAGTCCTTGTTTTCGATTTTCCCGATGATTTGATACGAATTTTAAAAAGAAATTTTTTTTTGCAGAAAGTATCAAAATCATATGTGACTTCATATATCTGTGTGTGTTTGTGTATAGGTTTATAGAAGAAAAAAAAAAAAAAACATTTTAGCCCCCATTCTAATTTGCCTCTAGTGATACCGAGCGAAGGTTCAAAGGTATTCTCTTTTTATTTTTCTCTGTTACCAAATTTTTCCATTTTTTTTTTTTTTATTCTCGATAAAACTTTTAAATATTTTTGTTTTGTTCTCATTCTTTCATCTTTTTTGTGCCATTTCAGCAAGAATGCAACGAACTTGGAAAAATTCCAACTGGCGATATCAAAGAAAGAGCTTTATCGTGAGAACGACACAGTTGTGGATGCTGTCATACGCGACATGGCCAATTTACCCATTCGCCACGTATGTAAGTACCTTTCTATACAAAACAGCTTTATGTACCAACAGCAAACCTCACCCCTGTACTAATTTCCATCATCATCGGAACCCATTTTGAATTTACCCCTATTATTCACATTGTTTGCATTCTTTTGCCTTCCTCATCTTTTTTAAAGCGTTTTACAGACAATCCATAAAGGTATGGGCATCAATGTACCTACATACATATTCACGTTTTATCAGAACTTTTGTGCTTCAGTGTTACAACAGGTTGTTTGTATGTAGGTAAAGTACCTGTACCTATCCCTATTGCAATGGCTGTTCGATTTTATTATACGGAAATTCATTGGCAAGGGATTTGTAGCGGTGTGGCTTCTAATTTGTTTTTCCTCTAAGCTTGTTATCGGAGGATTGTTATCGAAAGTTTATTTTTAACGTAACGTGAAATGCGTTTATGTTTGGCAGCTTATTTGGTATAGATTTCTAATTGGGACTTAGTGATACCTACTCCCTCTACAGAATATTTTCCACTTTTTATAAAAAGATTTTCAAACCATAATATGTTGCAAACTAAAATAATGGGATATAACAGCTGTCAGACTGTTTTCGGCAGAGATCATATAAGAGTTGACCTTTATTTTCAATTGGTTTCTCACTTCGAGATATTTAATTAGACAAACATCATTTTAACTTTAAGAAAAGGGTGTTTACGAAAACGTCATTAAAAACCTAACTTTGGTGGCGCAACAGCTCGTCGGGAACTAGGGCCTAGTGACTTACAACTCTCAACCATTCCTGTGTGCGTGTTGTTGGCAGAAATGGAGGGAACCTACAATTTTTTGCCGAGTCCGAACGGCTAGATGAGAAGCACTTATTATTGACATGTATACTCTTGAAGGATTTGAGAGTTTCTCGCAGGAGGAAGCACCTCGGTTTTAGGTGGCAGTGGCTGGGAATCGAACTCAGACCTTGGGCATGAAAGTCCAACGCACTTACTAATTAGATAAGAACCCGTCAAGCTGGTCACCGAAGGCATTGTTGTTTTGAAGGAAGCCGTGGATTATTATCCTTCAAATAACTTTATAAGCAATTTTTTTTAATAATACAAATTTTCAAGTTTGGTTCTTTTTAGTCAGAAAGTGTCTTCAATGAAATCTTCACACTGTCACGTCTATTTTTACTTATGAATTGTGATATAGCTACACTTATAGGGCAAGTTTTGGATTCGTGCAAAACAAAATTTCCAGATAACAATCAAACATGACATACCGAAACAGAAGTTGGTTATATTTTGTCAGTCTGTCTGTTTGTGTGTCTGTCTGCCTGTCTATTTGTATCTGGATCTACAGGCTAAACCAATGATCGCTATACAAATTTTGAACTTAAGGCTTTTTGGTGATTCTGCAGATTGGAAATAGAAATTCTTTGAGCTTAAAAATAATGGTACTTGCCATAAAACCGTTAAAGAAAATCTTATTTATCTCAAAAATGGCTCCAAAGATTTTGATAAATCAAAATGTGTTATTGTACGCATGGTGTACTTTTTGGGTAAAATTTTTTTTATAGAAAACCGTTATTCACGGTTCCTGCGACATGATGATTTTTATTTACATCTTCTCACTAACGGCTTGGCCGATTGCAATCACAATTTTTATGCAAAAGCTCCTTCATAATGTCAATAAAATGCTAATCGAAATTTTGAAAAAATAAATTTTCGATTTAAAAAAAAAAAAACATTAATTTTTTGATTCAAAATAGCTTTTTATGGTCTCTAGTCCTACAAACTGGCGTTTCGTCTGGCTTACTCACTTGGACTCATCAGTGACGTAGTGATGGCCCTGTCATACGCAATTTGTTTTAAGTTCAGTTCAACTTACATGAAAGGCCATAAAAAGCTATTTTGTATCAATAATTCAACAAGTCCAATCCTACTAGGCTGATTTATTTCAGTAGCATAAAGAATTTGTGTTATAAAAAAACCTTCATTAATTTTTTTGTTTTTGAATATTAAATATTTCGAAAACGGGTTAGTGAAGTTTTTTTATTTAGTTTAGTTTAGTTCAGTTTATTCTGCCAAAACAAGATAACAAAAAGAAAACTTATAAGATTATTTTAACATAGTTAAAGATGAATAAAAAAATAAAAACAAAAATAAAATCTGAACAATTGCTTTTTAAGGAAAATACAAAAACAAATAAATAACAAATCATAAATAATAATAAGTACAATTACTACTTACAATTACTAATAAGGGAGATAATTATAATTTCAATATATAATAAAGAGTCAATAAATATCATTTTCTGAATTATTTTATTCCTGGAAGTGTCCTTACTTACATTGGAGGTAAAAAATTCAGAATATTTATTAAAAGTCTTTGAGCAATGATTAACAGCTTCGTGAGATGCATAATTAGTCTTTGATTTAGATTCTTTTAAGAATTTCGTGTGAAGTAAACTGCGAACATTTGGATTTAAAGATATTTTTTAATACAAAAAAGATGAGTCAGTATTACTTTTTAAAATATCAAATGCAAATAAAGCCTCAGACAACTCCCAATGATTAAAAAGACTACTCATATTTATAAGATTCAAACGATAAGAATAACTAGGCAACACCAAACAGTTAGGGTTTCACCCAAGACCTCTCATTGCAAGCAACAAAAATTGTTTTTGCACAGATTCGAGTTTCTTAACATCAACAACATAAAACGGTGACCATACAACACTACAGTACTTGAACAAAGATCGAACAAGTGAGCAATAAATTGCTTTTGTGGTATAAGGGTCATTAAATTCCTTAGATCTTCGTTTCACAAAGCCTAGCATACACATGCTTTTAGAGTGTACTTTTTTTCTTAGAAATGAGATAACATTACACTTGTCCACATTTTATATCATTCCATTCACTTTGCACCAGCTTCCAAGTGTACTATTCATATTTTGAAACAGCTTGAGGTCATCTGCATATAAAAGATATCTGCATCCTCTGATTAATAAGGGCAAGTCATTAATGAACAATAATAATAAGAGAGGGCCAAGATGGCTACCCTGAGGCAACTACACCAGAGGTAACATATATCTTACGAGAAACAACATCACAAAACCTAACACACTCAGTACGATTTGACAAATATGACTCTATCTACTTTAGAAGGTTGGCTTGTATGCCATGCATTTTTAATTTAAATTAGAGTAAGCCATGGTTAACTTTGTCAAAAGCTTTGCTAAAGTCAGTATAGATAGCATCAACTTGGTTCCCTTTTTCCATTTCTAGAAGAATATGTGAAGTGTAATCGGCCAAATTTGAAGTCGTGGATCTACCCTTAAAGAAACAATGTTGATGCTCACTAATAACTGACTTGAGCAGTACAACTTATCCAACTTATCAGTAACAACTTTCTCAAATAATTTAGGAACAGCGGACAAGATAGCAATTCCCCTGTAATTTTTAATATTCGATCTATTACCATTTTTTAAAATTGGTGTTAAAAAAAGAACTGCACCAATCCTTAGGAAAAATACCTCTCGAAAGCGAAAGGTTGAAAAGTATAAGTAAGGGTTTGGCAATAGTTTCTGCAGTTTTTCTCAAGAACAGTGGTGGAACACCGTCGGGACAACTGTCCTTATTAACATCGATCAATTTGAGTTCACGAAGAAGGTCAGAAATTGTTATTGACAGAGAACTCAGATTAGTTGGCTTTCAATTATATTATTGAAATCATTAAAATCATATGCTATCGGGTCTGTATAGACAGTTTCAAAAAATTAAGCAAATAATTCACATTATATATGATTTCGGAATGCATTGAAGATGGAAACTTACTAACATTGCATTTATGGTTAACAAAATTATAAAAGAAATGAGGATTTGCTGAAACAAATTTTGTCATATCTTTGAAATTGTGTCTCAAAAATATTTCATAATCGCTGGAGCTATCGGAAGCTATCCATTTGCGATGAGCTTTATTTTTACGATTTTTTAAGTTCGTCAGTTCTTTATCATACCAAGGAGAGGCATTATTAGAAGTAAACACTTTTCACATAAATCGTTTTCAAAAGCAAAATATTTAAAACTGTAAGCATAAGCTTTATCATCAACCGATGACAGATCCGTAGACCAGTCAAAATTACCAAAAAACAAATTAATTTGCTCATAATCAGCAAATAACTAGGTTTATAAATATACATTAATAAAAACTCAAAACATGGCCTACGTATATTTTCTTACAAAATGTCATCAACATTTTATAGGTACAAAAAATTTAGTTTTAAAAAAATCGCTGCAACTAACGATTTTAATTTTTTTGCCGAACTTATTTTTTGAGCTCTAAGTATCTAACGAGTTGTTTATACAATTAAAAGGACGATTTAAGTATTTTTTTATTTTTCAATTTTGTCTGTTTAGTAATTTGAACATCCATTAGTGCATTTTATTTATTATATCTTGGTTCCTGGAAACGGCTTCAACGATTTTTGAAATAATTTTAGCAAACTCATTCTTTCAATAGCCAGTTACACCAATAGAACCGTTTCGTTTTGATTTGTGAACTAATTACTTGACAAATATGGTTTAATATAGTGGCCAACCCTGCAACAAACGATACTCTTGTAAGTATCGTCTCGGTATCGGTATCGATCTCGTATAACTCTGTCTTCTTTACTCTTGTAATCGTATAACAAAGTCTTGTCACGACATTGGTATTCGGTATCGGTTTCGTTTGGTTTCGTTCTGGTCTCAAGGCTTGGTTACATGTTCCTGATGTTGTATAGTAAAACTCGTTTGGTATTTTTATGGACTTATAAAAAAAATCATTTTATGAAACATGAATAGTAAGTGTCTTTAAATTTTAAAGCACTTGTTTCACAATGTCTAAGGTTCCGATTAGTTTTCCGAAACATAAACTCTGCTTCGAAATATCATAGCAGGAAAACAATGCTGTTACAAAATTATTGGAGCCTTTTCCGAGAAACAAATAAAAAAAAAATATGCCATGTAGTTGGTGGATGAAAATGTCATCAAAAAAATAGACTGGGTTTTGTATCAGTATCCTTTCGGATGCCTTGGAGCTGGTATCGTCGATACTGATTTCTGGTATGTTGGCCAGCCCTAACAGCAAAACGAATGCTATGGCACCAAACGACAAAATCACGTGTAAGCGCCCTCGGTGCCAAGAAATTGTCACTATCGCCATTGGGCAGTCATCGTCGACCATAACCCACTCATACTCGTATTAGCTCTTAGGCTAATAAGAGTCACCCACGATTAAAGAGTGTTAAACAATGACTGATAAAATAGTTCTTTAAAAGTTAATAAATTTTAAAAAATCTTCAAACTAGATTCAATTTTTTTCTCAGTGATAAGCGGTTAACCGATAAATAAATAAAATCTAAATAATAGTTTCTCATTGAGAGAAAACGAAAAAAGTTTTTTTTAAGTTAAATGATGGGTTTATAAGAGAGCATTTTTAGAAATCTCGACTTTAATTTAGTTTATTATTTAAGCGAGCACTTGCTGCGCTGTGTCTGTTATGTCGATTGAAGCAAGAACGTATTTTAGTTTTAATTAAGTAACTTTACATGACTCAACATTGTAGTGCCTGGTGTCATGATGGTCAATGCGTTGGACTGTCAAGCCGAAGGTCTGAGTTCGATTCCCAGCTGCTGCCACCTTAAAACAGAAATGTTTTTCCCGAGGTACTGCCTCTTGCGAGGAACTGACAAATCCTCCAAGAGTAAACTTGTCATGAATAGTGCTTCTCATCTAGCCGTTCGGACTCGGCAAAAAATTGTAGGTTCCCTCCATTTCTGCCAACAACACGCACACAGGAATGGCTGAGAGTTATAAGTCACTAGGCCCTGGTTCTTCACGAGTTGATACGCCAACATTTTTTTTTTATTTACATGACTCAACACATAAATGTTATCTATAAATTTTTAGATTTGACTTTAAACATTTTTAAAGAAGATTCGAAGAGGTATCTTTATCTACCTGTTAAAATACCGAATTTGTTTTCTTTTTTTGCATACCTAGAATATTTTCTATATATTCATGTCCCTTCAAATTGATTTCTCTTAGTTATGTTGGCTTTGAATTTTTTCAGGCGTAGATACCAATCGAATAGTGAACCCAATACAATGTGCATTATTTAGTTCATTAAATTGCTATGTTAAGTAGATGGATATGTACTTATTTGTATGTACATACATACCTACGTTTGTATGCACTGTGCATGTATACATCCAACCCCATTCTAAACAAGAACAAAAATAATAAATTGACCTGCCAGCTGATGTTGTATACATTATTATAAACCTTTCATAACCCTCAATCAGCTTCTATAACAAAGGATAGTAATTGAGGTATTGAGGAGTTCTGCAAAAGTTTCTATAACGTGAAAAGTGAAGCTTCAAGAAACTTAAGCAAATGCCAAGAAATTCTTTCTCTTGTGAGAACACTATGATGCATGGATAAGACAAGACATTCACGAAAGCAATCGAAACTTTGAGATTAATAATAAATGACTTTGATGTACTTACCTACTTGTGTAGTGAATGTGGTTTACAATATAAAGGTTCGATTTAAACTTTTAAATTTCCTTTATTTTTGCTATAGTTTTGCCATGGATATCTAATTTTAAATACTTCCTTTTGACATAAAGGTGCAAGGCCAACAAAGAGAATTTTATAATAGAAATAGTATAGTTTTGTCCTTTGACATTATGTGTATGTAATATTTGAAATATAATGTCTAGTTCAAAAATATCAATAAAGCGGGGATCTTACACTTCGAGGGAAATCAATTTTAATTAAAATATTGTTTAATTAAAATAATTAAATAATATTAAAAAATGCATAAAGGGTGTGTTTTTAGAGGTATAGATCTTTGAAATAGAATAAAAAAAGGTGATTTCTTTTAAATTGTCATGAAATTTACTTTATTACTGGCATTATAATATAAATATGAGTTCTGACATATGACCGCCACGGCTTGCTGGGACGTAGTCAAATCTAGAGGTCCAATTTTCAATGACCATCCATCATTTGTGGTCTTATATCGGTAATAAGGTGGCAAATGTTATCCTATATGTGGCAATTTCACATATCACCACAGAAAAAAGTCAAGCGGCGGCGTTGAATCGCACGATCTTGGAGGTGAACTATTCACAACGTGAATATGCGGTTATCAAACGTTTCTTTCAATAAATCAATTGTGGCGCATGCTGTAAGACATGTGGCGCCGTCACGACAGTTTTATTCATTGACAAGTCTATTTATATTGAAATGCCAAACCAAACTAACTTGACAGCTGGCAAGATGGCCGCCAGTTAAAATTATATTGCCAACTTAAAGTTCTTTACCCAAAAAAAAAACACCTTTTACATACAAGTTTGCTTTTCGGATGATTCGGTTTTTCAAGTTTTGACTAAAAAGACAAAAATTTGTGCGTAGAAGATGAGGCGAGCAGAACAAACAAGAATTTTTCAAAATCAAGCATTCCTTAAAAGTTTGGTCTATTATCTCTATCTATGTATCTTATCTGGTACTGGAAAGGGGCAGGACCAAAACAAAAAAACTTATTTATTCCACAAATTGTTTTTTGAGATACAAAGCTCTCATGCATTCAACAGTTCTCTTTCATAAAGTTAAGAGTGTTAGGGCCTTTTTCAATAAAAAAAAACTAAGTTTTGTACTGGCCTTGGAATTCTACGGATATGAATCTCATAAATATCCTTTTGTATCAAAATTTTAATTTCTTTTAATTTTGTTTTTAATTTCACCAATAGTGACTTAAGAACAGACCTTTTATAAAGGAACAATTACGTGCAAGGATTTTTATTATCGCTAATGTTTGTTTGGCCCATAAGCATTTTTTTAAACTGAAAATGCTACTAAAGTCACACATGCGATTCTGAGAGAATTCTATATTTTGGTAAAATACTAAGCCGAATTTCTATCGCATCTTCATTATTTGAAAAATTTTATAAAATAAATTTAAGCACGAAAAGTTAGCAAAGATCATAAAAACATTTTTAATTTTGTTTTCTAAAATGCGCAAAATCGGAGTAAAGATATTCAAGACGCATGCTTATGCTTGAACAGAATAAACTATAGGACTTACAGCATGTTCAAACACTAATTTTTATTCAAAATTTTTCGAACTTTACTAATTCTTATAAGTTTTAGTAATTTTGCCTTTTGTTGTTGATTTCCTTTTAACTTGCGATTTGGGTATTATATTGCAAGCTATGCTTTCGTAAGAAAAATTGAACTCGAGATTTAGTTCAACATATCTTTCCGTCTGTCTGTTCGGCTAAAGCCTAAACGGCTGGATCGTTTTTCTTAGAACTTTGCACTTTTTAAATTTCGTATTTAAATTTAAAACAAAGGTACCTGCCATAAAATTTGTCTTAGCAATTTTACAAAATCTTATTTTTCTCAAAAATGGCTCCACACTCACACCGCCTTTTCCTTAAAAAAAAATCACAAAATGTCTTTCAGTAAAGGCTACCTTCGGAACGGAAATAGTCTTTAAAAAAAAAATGTGTTAATGGTACCTCCCAAAGAACCATTTATTATTAGCCATGTTCTTCGAAATAGTTATTCTGATTTTAATATTTTTTATAGTTTTTTTCCAAGATTTTCAAACAAATATTTTTTAATATAAAATGTTTCGAAAATAACATTATAGATTTTTATAAAACTTGGTACTAAAGAGTTTCGTATACTCTTTAAATTAATACAATAAAAATTCACTTTTCTTAAAAAATAACGGTATCTTCTTTTCATATGTTAAAAAACCGTTAAGAAAAACATTTTGTTCTTGTAAACGGCTTTTACAATTTTTATTAAACTTTTTTGGTTGCTTAAATCAATGCGATATACTACCAAAAACTATAAAAAATTACAAATAGCAACTATGCCTCTCAAAGGACGTGTTTTTAATTTTGAGTTTTCTCATAATCAGCTGAACAGATTTAAAAAAAAAAAAAGTTTTTTATATGCATGTAGGTAAACAAAAACTTAAGATTTGCATACGAAAAGTTTTCCTTAAAAATTTTTTTCAAGAATTTGATTAATGAAAATTATTTTTTAAATATACTAATCTAACGATATAATTTTTTTTTCATACAATTATATTCAATTAAGAATTAAGATGAAATTTTTTTTTCATCTCAAACTCTCAGAGAATTTGCTTAAGCTAATTTATTTACATACCGTATTTTTTTTTTCTCATAATTGTCATGTCCTTACATATAATTTTGTTAAACCCTCAGTGTCTTGAACATAAGAGCGAGTACGTGTGACCCAGTTGTGCATTTCAGTTTTTAAACTTTTGGGTGGCAAAAAAAACATTTTGCCTTGGGGGGCAGAAACAACAGGTTCTGTGCCGCTAATATTATATTAATTATGAGTTGTGATTTGTGAAAAGTATGCGGTAACGAGTAGGAACAGTAAATCACTCCTCTCCAGAAAATGTATTACAATTTAATATAAAAATCATACTGAAAACCACCAGGAAGTAACAAAATATCAGCGAGCAGGACAGAAGAAGAAGTGCTGAAATGCAACATAAAAATCGATAACTGCAAGGCAAGAGTTTGTGTCCTTGTTACAGAGAAATTGATTAGGATATAATTCAAATATATTTTTGAAAGTTTGGGGTGTTAGTTCCTTGTGAAAAAAAATGAGCGACAGACACAATCCCGAAAACCCAAAATCTCAAAAATCCAGAATCCCAAAAACCCAGAATCCCAAAAACCTCGAATGCCGAAAGCCCAGAATTTGAAGAAAAAAAAAGTTACTGCGACTTCTCTGACAAACTTTAAAGCCAAATTGACATTCATCGATATGTATCGATACCTGATTCGCTTTCGCTCTTTTCAGTTTTTCTTATGTAAAAATATTTAAATGTAGCGATAGCGTATCTGTATCGGAACTTGTGTGGATTTGCCCTTATTAAATTGAAAGCTAATAGTTTTAATAGTAAATAATTTAAGTAAATAAATTTGGTGGCACCACAGCTCGTCTAGAACCAAGGTCTAGTGTCTTACAATTCTCAATCATGCACAGGAATGGTGTTGCTGGCAGGAATGGAGGAGACCCACAATTTTTTGCCAAGTCCGAACGGCTAGATGAGAAGCACTTGTTCATAACAAGTATTCTGTTGTAGGATTTGTTAGTTATTCGTAAACGGCAGTACCTCAGGAAAAACATTTATGGTTTAAGGTGGCAGAGGCTGGGAATCGAACACAGACCTTCAGCATGAAAGTCCAACACACTAACCATCATGTCACAAGGTACTACTAATACTAAAAAAAGGAAAGAAGTACTTAATTTTGAAGTAAATGAATTTCATCAATATTTAAAAATAAAAAGTAAGTTAGAAACAAAGCGTTAAAGCGTGAGTTGGAATTAAAGTATAATCACTAACAGTACATATTGAATCCCGGAAACATTATACATATTAAATGCTAAATCTGCGAAATTTGTGTTTTCGGGATTCTGGATTTGCAGGATTTTGGGATTTCGGGATTTCAACCCAAACCAAGTAAACTACATAATTCGGGAACAATTTAATGAAAAAAAAGAAACAAATACGAGTTGAAGCTTAATATGTTTTGAAAAACAAAAATTACCCCAACTGTTAATTATAATTTTACTTTTGGGCCCTAATTTTGCGGAGCCTGTATTTAAGATCAAAAGTCTTCATTATAAATCTGGTAGATATATCACATATTTACAAATTGTATTCCTATGCATACCAGTACCATTGGATGAGAATAGAACAAACAAAATTTCACTATCTTCATTTCTTGTCTGTACTGGAGTAGTTGAATGGGCGTCCTGGGGGCCTATTCTGTTTCTGTGAAAAAGTGAATCGAATTACGAGTTTTCACATTCGCTGTCGAGCATTGCTTTCACTTTTTCGATTCATTTGGCATAAATAAGCGATTCTGGTTCTGTGAATGAAAACTATATTATCGATGATCGAACCACCTTACCATTTCTCCTGAAAACTGTACGATTCTCTCAATTTTCTCGTGTTTTTAAAGAGATCAGAGCAATGTATGAGATAGAAACACTTTTTTCCTTATGGATTTGACAGAGAAAGAGATATGATTGAATTTGACATTGTTTGATCGTATTCACGTTTTCATTTTGGATATTCACTTCCAAATGACGGCGTGAAAGAAAATTATTCATATGAAAGTTTTTGATATTTGATTTCACAATTTACAGAACGGGAATCGAAATTAGTGTGAAAGCATGAAAAGTTTTTCGATTCACTTTTTCACAGAACAAGAATTGGACCCCTGTTATTTAAGCACTCTCAGAATCTATCGATCACTTTGTTTGAGAGAGTGCAAAAATCTCGATAAAAATTAAACCAGGAAGAAGAAGAAGAAGAATGAAGGATTTGGGGTATAAGTGCCCTGCGACCATTAAGATCTGTTGTGCCCCCGTCTCGAGCTGGATGAGGTTGCTCATACTACAGCACGTTCTCCAAGTTTGTTTCCTTGAGGAACTTGAGTATTTGGAGTGTTTTTAGGGAGGGTAGTTCGTCTCCTCTATCTGGTGATTTCCCAGATACCTGTGCCTTTGATGCACGAGTGCATCACATCTGCCTAGTATATGGTCCGGTCCGGTGTCTCCTCATGAGCATTGCAGAATCTGCACGCGGCGCTGTTCTCTAAGCCAAGAATGTGGAGGTGTCTCCTAAGCTTGCAATGGCCTGTGAGGAGACCCGTTATTATTCTAAGTTTGTTCCTGCTTAGGCTTATACAGGACTGGAATCGTTCTTTGTAGTGATGCCCAAGCAGAAGTTTGGCCTGTCTTAGCTTTGGGAGTTCGTTCCAGATTTTTGATCTTTTCACCTCCTCTTCTGTTTTGATTTTATGTTTTATCACGTTTTCTCCTATTCCGCAATAAGGCTCTGGTCCGGTAATGGGTGTCATTGCCCCTATTTTTGCTAAGGAGTCTGCCTCTTCATTGCCTTGTATGCCAACGTGGCCAGGGACCCAATAGAGTGTGACAGAGTTATGTTTGCCCAGTTCGTTTAGCCTGCCTACACACTCCCATACCAGTTTAGAGCTGATGCTATATGAGCTGAATGCTTTGAGTGCGGCCTGGCTATCCGACATGATTGCAATATTTTGGTTTTTATATTTTCTTTCGAGATTTCTTTCGGCACATTTTCCTATGGCATTAATTTCTGCCTGAAAAATGCTTGTAGACTGTCCCATCGGTATTGAAAGTTTGGTTCTAGGCCCATAAATTCCAGAACCAGTCCCTTCCGAAGTTTTCGATCCATCAGTGTACCACTTGATGGCGTTTGCTTTAACAGTGTAGTTTACGGTTTCATCCACCCACTCTTTTTTGCTACTTAATTCCACATGAAATTTTTTTTCAAAATTATACTTTTTAATCATACCATCTCTTGGGATATCAAGAAGGTTCGATTCTGTGGACTTACAAATCGAGTCTCTTTGCCTGAGACTAATGATTTTCCCTGTCCCAGTTCCCTCTTTTGCAAATCTCATGATGGCTCCCTTAGCAGCGCTTTCTAGGGCCACGTGTAGTGGGGTCAAGTGAAGAATGACTTCCATTGCTGCTGTAGGGCATGTTCTCATTGCTCCAGTAATACAGATGCATGCCTCTGTACCTTTTCTAGTGATTTTCTAGTTGTTGTAAGTTCGGTTCTTTTGTGCCATGCAACCGCCCCATAGGTAATGATGGGTCTTACCATCATGGTGTACATCCATCTAAGGATGTTTGGTTTACAGCCCCATATGATTTACCTGCAAGTCTCTTGCATATCATGAGAGCTTTTGTGGCTTTCCCGACAGTTATTTCGACATGTTTGTTCCAGAGAAGTTTTCAGTCTAATGTTATACCTAGATATTTAACTTCCTTCTGGATGTCGATTTCTTCACCAGCCAACCGGATTGGTTTCATGCGTTTTAAAAGTTTTTTCTTAGTAAATGGAACTATCGTTGTTTTTGTGGGTTTATGTTCAGTCCCACAGATAGACACCATTTCCTTGTTATATTAAGTCCTCTCTGGATAATATCACAGACAGTTTCTTCGAACTTCCCTAAGGCTATTATAGCAATGTCGTCGGCGAAACCGATGCAACGTATGCCTTAGGAAGAAAGACGTTCCAATAATTCATCTACCACGAGACTCCACAGTAAGGGTGATAAGACCCCTCCCTGAGGACAGCCTCTTGTTGTGATAACTTTTTGGACACTTTGTCCTGCATATGCTTCCGCAGTTCTTGTGCTCAGCATCCCACTTATCCATCTGATTATAGCGATGGGTACACCCTTCCTTAATAAGGCCCTGTTAATAGCTTCATGTGAGGTATTGTCGAAGGCGCCCTCAATGTCAAGGAATGCACATAAGGCCATTTCTTTAGAGTCTAAAGCTATTTGTACGGTGTTAGTGAGTTCATATAGGGCGGTTTCTGTAGATCTACCCGCCCTGTAAGCATGCTGGCGATGGTTCAAAGGCATATTTATTAATACTTCTGATCTGATAAAGTTATCAATTACCTTTTCCAAAGTCTTCAGTAAGAAGGATGTTAAGCTTATTGGTCTGAAGGACTTTGGATGTGTTGTATCTTTCTTCCCGATCTTGGGAATGAAGATTACCTTAGCTCTTCTCCATAGACTTGGTGTATACCCAAGTGCGATACTACTTCGAAGTATATTAATAAGATAAGGCATCAGTTCATCTTTTCCGTTTTGTAAAAGGGCTGGAAAAATGCCATCTACACCCGGTGATTTAAAAGGTTGAAAGGAGCTTATAGCCCAATCTATCCTGTTAACTGTGCAGATAGCCTTGGCTATCTTCCAGTCCTGCCGGTTTGTTCTGAGAGGTATTCTCTCCATTGTGTCTGCTGCCATTGGTATACTACCCGGAAAGTGAGTATTTAGCAAAAGGGTCGACCTTTGCTCCTCATTTTCTGTATAGCTACCATCAGGGTTTCTAAGTGCTAACGATGTTAGTGTTTTCTCTTTTGCTAGAGCTTTGTGTTGTCTTGCTGCTGCTGGAGTGGTAGAAATCCCCTCACAGAAATTTGCGAAACTACTTCTCTTGGCTTTCCTTATCTCCCTATTGTATTTGGTCATCTCTGCAGAGTAGTTATGCCACTCTCCAGTTCTCTTTGCCTTATTGAAAAGTTTTCTTACCTTGGATCTTAGTTTCGACAGATTATTGTTCCACCATGGAGCATCGGTCTGTCTTTTTATGGGTCTAAGGGGACAGCTGAGTACATATGCCTCGTTTATAGCCCCACTTAACTCATTTACTGTATGATCCAGTTCCAGGTAGCTGTTTGTCGTTTCTACTGGTCCTAACTGATCAAGATTTATCTTGAGAGTATCTTTATAAAGACTCCAGTTTGTTTTATTGGGATTCCTTCCAGAGCTGTTCTCTGTCAAAAGGTTCTCCAGGGTAAACACTATGATTCTATGGTCAGACATTGATAGTTCGTTCGAAAATCTCCAATCCCTGACCAAGCTATTTAAGTTCGGAGTTCCGAAGGTTAAGTCTAAAACTTCTTTTCTTATTCTAGTTACAAAAGTATGGGTATTTGCTACGTTAAATATATCTAGATTTTTTTCGATAATAAAGTCTAAAAGGTACTCACCTTTTTGGTTTATATCGGTACTTCCCCATGTTGTATGGTGGGCGTTTGCATCGCACCCGACCATAAGGGGTAGTCTTTTGCTATTGCAGTAATCCACTAGTTTCCGAACTTCTGTTGGTGGTATATTCGCATCATCACCAGCAAAATATGCGGATGCTACAACCATCGTCTGAGGGCTGCCGTCGGTGTAAATTTGGGCCTGTATTGCAACTAGATCCCGCGTCATAAATTCTGAAAGACATATAAAATTTATATTATTTCTTATTTTTATCGGAAACCGATATTGATGAAATTTTTAGATATGAAGTGTACCTATAATAATTTAGGAGTTAAAAAACCAATACAATTAATTTCATATCATCGCCACACCCACTTTTTTTTGGATTTTAGTTAGATGATAAAAATATTTTCTAGTAAAACGGCTATTCAAAATGTATGCCATGCAGAGCATATCTTATTTTGAAAAAAATCTGAACCATCTTATCTAGTGTAATAACATTTTAAGACTTATGGTAAAAGACACTAAGAAAAGTTCACTTGTTGATCCGAAACGAAGTCCTTAAACCTACTTTTAATTCGGTATTTGTTTCGGTTTCTGTTTCTCAGTCCATTTACTAAGGAATGATAACGTCACTGAGATCACAAAAAATTTTGTAAGATTTTCGGGTTTTCTATATCGTTGTTTACTCCTCGTGATCTGTCTCCAATATACAAGTCTTACATCCACCCAAAGCTTGAGTACAATTTTAACATTCAGGAAGGAGCCCTCAATAAACTTTGCATAAACTTGTTCGGATCCAAAAAAAAAGTTGAAATTGATATGGAATAGCTCTATCAAAGAAACTATATACTCTCTTTAACATTGAATCGTTCAAATGTTAAAGGACTAAGACTCTCCCTTTTGTATCCATTTTCTTACAACAATTTTCTTATGAAGAAACCAGTTGCATCTATCCTCACAATTTCCAAAATAACACGTGTTAATTCTTAAGTCGCACCAGAATTATTTGCAATATCTTACTAAGCTCGATATTTATTACTGATTACAATCTAAATATACCCGATATTAATTTTATATTTTTTTTTATTTTCAGATCAAAAGGATGGTGGCACTCAATTGAAATTAGTAATTGAATATTCAACTAACATGAAGTCATTGATGAAGCCAATGAGGTAAGAAATATAAATTGTATTTTGTTAATCACCCAAAAACACAAGCGAAAAGGCAAATCCTTTTCATTAATCAAAAGTGTTTCCAATATTCAAAGTCTGTTACTTTATAAATATATGCATTTTGCCTGAACACACTCAATTTTTGATTGACGCGTTGTGTTATTGAACACAGAATTAACATTTTCGAATGGCAACGGCAGGATTATCCATTTTCATTCATCCCAACCTTACCTTGGATTCTCCATTCATTTAATTTTTGCATGTTTAAAGTGAAATACATTTAACTCTTCTTTTTTGTATTGTTGTTGTTGATATTTGTATTATTTTTTCATATTACTTGCTATATTTAAGCACATACCATTCATATAGAGATATACATTTTTGTGTCAATTTTTATTTTTAAATACAGATTCCCGAGGGATCAACAGACCTTGCCGAATCACTTCTACTTTACGGATTACGAAAGGCACAATGCAGAGATTGCTGCTTTCCACTTGGACAGGTAAGAACAAAAATGGTTGTTGATACTTTTTTTTTTTCAATTTTTATATTTACATTTTGCTTTCCAATTTGTTTGGAAATGTGTATGATGCCGATGCCATAACGCCATGCGTTTGTGTATATGGTATTTGTATTGCAATTTCATCGATATACGAATACGAATGCCCAAAGGCAGATAAATTAAAAAAATCGACTGTGACTACGAGCATTGTCACCCATTCAATGCAGACGCAGGAAACGAGGAGATGATACTTTGGAGCTTCGTCCTTGAATTTTATTTACATCCCACAATCAGTCGAAAAAAGAAAAAAATTGTCGAGCAAAAAATTAAATCGATAAAAATGGGAACATTTTTTTTCATCTTTGATTTGTTATTTGGTCATTGTTGAATTCTATTGTATGTTTTTTGCATGATTTATTTGATTCTGAAAAAAAATCCGTCAATCAATGGATGCACAGAAGTGAAATGGTTTGTTAATGGAAAAATGTATTCGTCTTGACTTCTTGGATATTAGAAAATTCACTAGTTTTGACAAAAAAATGCAATTATTTAACTCTCTTCTGCGTTATGGGAGCATTTGAACCCAAACCTATTTTTGAAAAAATCATTCATGGTACTGTAAATCGCAGAAATATTTAAATTCCAAGATTTACTGGTAAAATTTAGAATTTTTCCACAGTATTGGTAAAAGCTTAAAAAGTTTTATTTTCATAATTATTTTTTCTGGTCTATTTTTAACAGGCTTATTATAAAACAATACCATGGGCAGTCTGCTTCGCGGTCCTCTTTCTTTCTCACGTAACTCCAACTCCATTGCTTTGCTTCTAGTAGGCTAGAGATCATGACATTTATAAAGGTGCAAGGAGGTTCATGAGTTTTTATGGTAAAAATTAATTAATGGTTCATTGAAGATGGGGAAACCGTAGAGTGCTACTAAATTAGAAGGAGTATTTTTGAAAGGGGGTGCCAAAGCACCTTTTTCGTTTTTTTTGCATATAACTCGAAAAAGAAGCAAAATTTTGAGATAATATTCAAACTTTTTTTGAAGACAATAAAATTGACCATCAAAATATATCTATTTTAATATGGTTATCCAAACAAAAAATAAAAAAAATAATTTACCTTGCAACAAAAATCACTGCAAGAAAATGTGAAACATCACAATATTAGTTTTTTTTTAAACTTATTTGCCTATAACATTTTTACCTGTAGGCATACATAGGTATGGACATTGTTTTATTTAAAATTTTTAAGATTTTCTTTTAAATGAGATATTCAGAAAAAGTTTAGGATTAAAATCTGATTTTAAGATTTAAAAGTATCTGAAATATATGATATTTATGGCTATTTTGAGAAACTTGTTAGTTGATACAATCAAACTGGGTGCATGATTCATTTTTGACCATTTGAATCAAAAATAACAGTGAAGAAAGTTTAAAGTTCCAAATAATTGCCAAAATCATCAAACTTGTTCTTAAAAACCAGGTTTTTGAACATATATTAGCTAATTGTACTCTCTTGGATATGAACGAAATAGTGCCAGACGAGTTTTTTGGTCGAATGTGCTTGCTATTCGAGCTTAAAGTTTTTAAAGTAAATATTATGAGAAATTCCAGTTTTGAAAACCAAACTCATCTGGCACTATTTCATGTCCAAGAAGTTATAATTAGTTATAATAGTTCAAGGGCGCGTTTGTAGTAAGCAAGTTTATTCATTTTGGCAAATTTTTAAATTTTGAAAAAAAAATTGTATGGAAACCTTTAAACCGCAAAAAATTGTAATTTTTTCTTTTATTTGTAACTTTAACCATCTAAGAATTTTGAAAAATAGCCATATGTCTTAAACTCAGCTAAGTTTGAGCGACCGTTTTTCGTTCAATTTTTATTCAAAACTTTTTCTGAATCATCTTTTTCCTCAATGACTTCATAAATTAAGGTAATTAAAAAATTTAAAAAAAAAATTAATTATTTATTTCGATGGTAGATTTGAGTGTCTACAAAAAATTTTGCTTCGTCTTTGAGTTTTATGCAAAAAATTGAAAAGGGGTCTTTTTCACACCCCTTCAACAATGCGCCCTCCAATTTAATAGCACTCCGTGACTCCGTAGTTTTTTCATCTTGAATGACTCATTTATTTATTTTTGGCATATTGAGATAAACGCATTTTTCTATTATTATCATTCATCTTTCTGATTAGTTTGGTAATAGACGTTTCTCTGTCGTATCTTAAAGTAAATATGTAATTATTTTTATTGGATAATTTGTTTGATCTGCTAATGCTTATATGGAAGTCACTTTTTTGTTCAAAAAAGCTCGAATAAGCTAATTTTTTTTTTTAAAATAGAATGATTTTTTGACAGAACGTTACTTTTGTTAAGCGCTTTAACCATTACAAAAGCAAGTAAGGACTTTTATTTTTAACGAATCATATAGTGCACATATGAAAGATGATAAAACTGGCCCTAACTCAAAATTGCCAAAAAGTCAGATACGTATGCTCTCTACTCAATTGCTCAAGGACGTACGCAAGGGCAGGTAGGTGATTGTGCTTGCTCCTGTTCTTGGAATAAAATTGCCAACCCCCCTAACCGAAATCCTGAATAAGTTTCACCCCCCCCCCCCATAACCAAAATCCCGCGTACGCCCGTGCTTTTACTCGCCTTGCATGGTCCATTGAAAGGTTGTTGGAATTACGGATAAAATACTTTTTTTTTTTTTTTTTTTTTTTTATATATCTTAAATTCACTATAAATTGTGTAATTTGTTTTTGTTTGTATTGAATTATTTGTATTTAATATCAATAAAAAATGTTTTGTTTGTCGACTATGGAAGCATAGCTTCCAAAATGCAGTTAGTTAGTTAGACTTTATTGAACGGAAATAGATATTTACAATTTGTTCTTAATTCTATTTTATATAATTATTATATTGATACTTTAATTTGTTTTGGCACATAAGGGGCCTAATTTTATACATTGTTTTTATTTTTATACAAAATTATTTTAAAGATTGTGATTGATGGTTGGATAAAATACTATCTACAATTATTTCATCGCTTCAAAAGCAAAGTTACATGAGCGGCAGTCGCAGATCCGGGATTTGACAAAGGGGGGGAGCAATTTTCTATTATGGCTGATTTACAATGACGCGTTTGCGTTGACGATGCGTATGTTACATTTAACAAGCGTTATGGACGCGTCAAGATAAAACGATAACAAAATTCAATTTTTTTTCAATACGAGATGGCCACACACTTAAATTGAAAATCGAAGTGTCAAAACGCATGCAAAGTTGAATAATTTCAACTTTTTCGTTACAGCCGCTTGCGTTACGTTGGTTGATGTAAGCAATTGATGCAAAATAGTAACATAATGTTCAACACTAAACAGAAATTCCTATGTCTGAACTTTTGCGTTGACAAACAAGTCTTTCAACGCAACGCCCAAACGCGGCATAGTAAATAAGCTATTAGCCTTACCAGCAGAGCTGAAAAAGAAGCCCAAATAGTAGCCCAATATCAATTGTTGAATTGTGAAAATAACAGATAAACTGAATGAACTATTACGTGAAGATTGTAGCGGTTGATTTGAATTGTCAAAACCAATGAGTATATACATTGAATAAAGGGTAGTGCCAATTTATGCAATGCGTTAAGGATGTGCTTAGTTTAGGGGGAGAAAAACAACTTGTTATAAATGATTTATCTATATGAAAAAACAAATGGCTCAAGAAAAGATTTGGGCTATTTATAGTCCAATTATGCCGGTAAATAGACTAATCTATCAAGCCTGCGGCCAATGTGAACATTTTTCCAGAGTTTTCAATATTTCGATGAGATCTACAGAGAATTGAAGATCACTTCATACATACTACTTTACCCACCTGATCGCACAAAGCGATGTGAGTGGTTTAATTTAAAATTTGATGGGCGATGCAATTCTGCAGAAAGTCGCATTGACATTGGCTTGACGTTTTCAAAAATAACCTAAAATAACCATCCCTAGTTGTAGAAATTCTATCCAACTTCTCTTTAGCACTTGACTTGACTGCTGTAGTTGTTTTCGGTTTCTCTCCAATTTTCTTCAATGGATTCGTACTCTTTGCCAGTTTTATAATTCGGAAGTTCATAAAACTCAATTACGAAAGAGACAAAATTCGCATTCAACCATTCGTTTTCGTGATCACCGGTCACGGTATATCGGAAGGCTTCTACGCTCCCCCGAAAACCCCTGTTGTTGAATCTCAAAGAAAATTTACTCTTACTCTCAAATATACGAATTAAACAAGTTGTTGGGTGTCTTTCCAAAAACTTGCCGAATCACTCTTTCAAAAACCAATTCGACAAGTTGTTGGATGTCTTTCCAAAGCTTGCCGAGTCTCAATGGCTCAGTTCAGACTCACTTCAAACTACATTATCGAGAAAAATTAAAAATAATTAAAATAGAGAAGAAGGAAGAAGCCTTCGCTAGGCGAAATTCGAGGGTAATTCGAAGTACCAATAACTATTCGAATACCATTTTTTTTTTTTAAATAAGTGGAGGAAGGTCGTTTTTAAGAACATGAAACTTACTCTATTAATTCAATTCCGATAGTCTTTTTGCAAAATATTTAGAAATCGCTAATTTTAGTTTTAAAGAGTTAAGACGCGTTAAGAACCCATTTTGTTTTCATGTATTAAATTAAAATTTGGATGTTGTTGTACTGGCTTTAGAGTAGCTAAGAGTCCGCCTGACTCACTACCTCTTCTGCTAGTCTGCTGGAGTTTTTCTTGTTGCGAGAGACCACCCGTCTGCATGCTAAATAAGCTCATGTATTTTGGAATCGCCCATTCCACTCGATGATTAACACCCTTTAATCGATAGCCTTCTTTTGTTGTTTATGCAAAATCGTGGCCTAGTACATCAATAGTTGATGATTCCATGGTTGCCCTCAACTTTCACCAGTACTTTGCAGCCACAACGGAAATAAAAAGAATAATAAGGAAGCAGTCTAAGGCTTGGTTATTATTGCGGTAAATTTTACCGCAACAAAACGTAATTAAATACGATTTTATTTAAAGTTATCAATACTTTTATTAAATTTAAATTAAACTGCTGAAATGTGATGTAAAATAAATAAATAAATTTGGTGGCACAACAGCTCACGGAGAACTAGAGCCTAGTGACTGACAACTCTCAACCATTCTTGTGTGCGTATTGCCTAGAAGATTGAAGGAAATTTGCCGAGTCCGAACAGCTAGATGAGAAGCACTTAATTATGACAAGTATACTCTTGGAGGATTTGTCATTTCCTCGCAAAGCGCAGTACCTGGAGAAAAATATTTCTGTTTTGGGCTGGAAATCGAGCCCGGACCTTCAACATGACAGTCCAACGCACTATCCATCATGCTTCGAGGTACTAAAAAAAAGAAAAAGTGTTGTATTTAGTTAAAAAAAAAAATTAAGGTGCATGTCAATTTGAGAGTATAGGTACTTTCACTACAAAAGTCTCAAGATTTACTCTCGAATAGCTGCCTACCCCTCTGTTACCTTTTTTAATAACTGCGTCCACTTGTTGCAGTCGTTTTACTCTCAAATGGATGTATAAGAAACTTAAAAATAGCTCCTATTTACTTTGCTACTTTTAGGTGAGAAATTGGTTGTTTGAAAGAATTTAAACAACAAATCAAAAGCCTGGGGTGTCAAATTACAAAAAATCTACCAACTCCTCCCCTGTCATCTGCCCCCAAAATAAAAAACAGGGACCTGACAAATTTTAATCATTACAAAACGAATTTTATGCTTTTGACTTTATATGCGATTAAAATGTCAAAAAAAAAAGATAAAACACCAAATTCTTTGTTTGGAAAACTTCATAAAAACTGACACAAATATCAACCCATACCCTTCACGCTCTATCTTATGGTCGTTAATAGCTTTACTTCCCTCTTTTGTTTCGAAATAAGATAAGAGACAAATTCTTCTTCTAAAATAACAACAAGAAACACTAAAAATCTTTTTTGTTAAGGCCCATACCATTTTTAAGACCAGCAAAAAGAAAATGACTATTATAAAGCACCTGCTTAAATACAGACAACAATCACCCAATAAATCTTTTTCAATCTTTAATGCTTGTCTCATAATAATAATACATAACAATAATTTGAATATAGCAATTTTCACCAAAATTAGTGCGTTCTTTTATCATTCCCTGGGGGGCGACAAAAAACGCAAAGCCAAATCAAGCCAAACACAAAATCACATCCGTAGGTATACTATAGCTGCCCCTTCTCAAAAATAAACAAATTACATTTTATTCTTATATAGTCGAGGTAATAAAATATACAATCACATTATTGTATGGGAAATAATAAATCACAGGGATTGTGCTGCCAAACAACTACCAAAGAGCCAAAATGATGACACTCATCATCTCGTATTAATCTCCTCCATGGTTCCCTATGGGAGTAGGGAATATTGTCCTTCGTTTGGAATAATTAATTCACCTGCATTATAATAACAGTATAAACGTTAAACGTATACATATAGCCATAGAATACAATAGCTCGGCTGCTCCTTCGTATAATAACAAAGACTAGCGCTCGTCGCTCTTCGATGACAGACGGAGAATAATGTCCTTCCACCGCATAATGGACCAAGTTTGGCCAAACACCTTCCTGTGTTATACGAGCACGATGCTTCTCTGTGCTTGGTGCTTGGTGCTTTGTGTCACCAACTCACTCCAACTCCTACAACAATTTCGTCCATCGTCCGTTTTGGTCGGGCCTTCTTTTCATAAGGACGGGTCACATAAATCAATTGGCATTGTCGTGAGGGTTACATAATAACTTCCGCCTTATGGTTTGCACCCTGGCACTGTCCTGGCTGGATGGTAAGCGGATGAAACAGAAAACTCCCAAAAGCGAGACACCCGAAGCAATAAAATTTAAAAATTCATCAAATAAATTATTCAAGTATATTCGTTTTGGTTCTTATAAGTAAGTCGTCTGTGTGTGTGTCTGCATGTGTTGGCTTTCCAAAAGTTTAACATGTCTCTGTCTTATCCTTGGGATATGTTTTATTTTTGTATTACATATTTTGAATCTGTATGTCCCTGCGGACGTGGAGTGTGATGGTATAAAGTTGTTGCTTCTTTTCTTAAAATATTTGTGTCTGTAAACTGTCAAACCATTGGAATTCAATTTTGGTCCTCAAAGTTATAAAATACAAAAAGCCAAAAGCATGTGCAAAGACTTATCAGCCGAAGATGCCTTCCTTTAGGTATTTGTTATTTTGTTTTTTTTTTTATTTTTATTTTAAAAGATTAGAATTGGGAATGAGTGTAGAGAAAGGCCCTTTTTAAAACTTACCATGGACGTACTAAATCGTTTTTGTTTATTCAGTTGCTTTGTAATCTTTCGAATAAAAGACCATTAATCAAAACACTCAAGAGATTATAACTTTTGCATCAACAATCATGATAAAGCCTTTGTTGGAAGACGATGAAATCGATTTGAAAAAAAAAAATAAAAGAAAACTGAAAAGGATTTCCGGAGAATAATTGGAATAAGATTTGTTTTGAAAACGAAAAAGTTTGTTTTGCAATTGGGAAATAAACAATATTGAAATATCCTTCTAAAGTCACTTAAAGAATGGCTATGTTTTAGTTTGCAAATTGCAAAAACAAAAATTGATCCAAAAAATGGAGATTTCATTCAGGTAAAAGGTGTTTTCTTTATATAAAGCATTGAAATAAAATAAAAAGTATTTATTTATTTTGTAGAATCGTTCATTGGAATACTATGTTTGAGCATCCATTTTATTGCAAGAATATTGTACCAATGAATTTTGTAGCCCAATTTGTAGGTGCATTTTTGGTCTCCTTGTCAACTATTTGCGTCTCTTTCCACAAACTTAAAGAACTAAATCCTAAAATAATATTATTTTGTTTTATTTTTTTATTGAAAGCCTTTTACTGTGTAATATTTTTACCTTCAGGGTTAGATTTTTTGGCTTTGAAGAATTTTCTAGGAGTCGGCAGCAAATTTTTGGATGCCCAAAAAATTAACACGTATGTGTAGATATACGCAGTATGACAAGAAATCTAACCGCCAGGGGTGTGTGTACGAAAAAGTTAAGTTTTCAACTGTTTGTGTAAGTGCACTCAGAGAAAAAAGCAGGTATAACTAACCAATTTCTGGTTTATTATACCTGATTTTCAGGTTGTTATTTTTCAACTTGGTAGATTAGGTTAACCGGAAACTTGATTTTAATGACGTGTTAAATCAACGTAGGTTGCAGGTAAAGTCTGCATGACATCTTGGAAATTTTCCACAACCATCGTGATAAGCTAAGCAAAGTGCAGAGTTCAGCTCTCCGTTCGACACCTTCCGCCGCTTTAGACATTCTGCTTAGCTCGATATATGCACCAAACAAGTGGCAGCGAGCACAGCTATTCGTCTCAGAGCCATCTCTCAATGGTGCAAAAACTCTATTGGCCATACTATTGTTCTGAACAAATTCGAATCAATCGCTAAGCACTCCGACTACACCATCCCTCAGCCGGTTTTTGGCAAAAATTTCCAAGTCACGATTCCAACAAGACTCACTTGGGATGATGATGAACTTTTGAGAGATGAAGCTATTCATTTCTATACAGATGGCTCAAAAACCGAAGTGCGGGTGGGTGGTGGTGTGTACTCAGAACGTCTAAACATAAGTCTCTCCTTCCGTCGCCCTGATCATTGTAGCGTGTTCCAAGCGGAAATCCTGGCGATAAAAGAAGTTTTATCTTGGCTCAAAGAAAACGTAATACCTACATTGAATATCCGAATCTTCTCAAATGGCCAAGCTGCCCTTAAATCATTAGGCTCTGTTCCTACAAACTCCGTAACTGCCCGAAACTGTCGATCGTCTCTAAAGGAGATGGCAGAATAGTTCAACATTCACTTTTTCTGGGTGCCGGGACACAGATATATTCCAGGAAACTGTAAAGCCGATGAACTCACCAGGATAGGAACTAGTACACCAATATTACCTAACAAGATGAATATTGGAATACCAATCGCTGCTTGTAAACTTATGCTGCAACAAGATTCTATGATGATGACAAACAGCAGAAGGACAGGTATCACTACTTGTCTGGCGACAAAACAGATCGGGCCAACACTGGATCCGGAGCGAGGGAAATGTTTGCTACCTCTAAGTAGAATGCATATCAGCTCCACTATAGGTGTCATTACTTGACACTGCCTCATAGGCAAACACGCCAATAGACTTGGCATTTTTTCAAACGATTTCTGCAGAAGCTGCATGGACAAGGAGGAAGAAGAAACTATCACACACTTTCTTTGCACTTTCCTATGCACTTTCTCAAAGACGCAAAATACACTTAGAAAATTTTACTTCGTGATAATTAATTAGTTTTGAACTGAGAAACTCTCACGAGTTACCAGTTCAAAATGGGCAGAGTTTTTCTTAAATATGTGGTCAGATTGAATTCAACAGGTAAACAATGTAAAAATAACCATGTAAAAGGTTACTTCAACCTGATTTGTACTTTTCTTGCCAGACGCCCCATTTAAACGGGCGATGAATCAGTTTTTGGAGTTTAAGGTATAACCCAATGAATTATCATCAAAAAATCAGAATAATTCTTCTGATTTCAAAAATATGGAATCTTTTTCAAATAAATCTGAAACAAAAAACTTCTTTCTTTTCATATAAAACTGTAAGCTGGTCACATTAAAATACCTTGCGCCTCTTTCTTATTACGAGTATATAGATCCAAGATGATTATTTTTCAGTTTTGGGCTGCCAGACGTCATTTCAGTATCCTCAAAATTATCCTAAAAAAAATTGTCTTTATAAATGAATATAACCATAGGCTGGTCACATTAAACATTTTTGCGTTTCTTCCTTATAAGAACACAGAATACTTTAATGCGGCCAACTTTTGATTAAAGCTATATATATGAAAAGCAAAAAGTTATTGAGGTGGTTATTATAAAATGATGTCTGGCAGGCTCAAGCATTAAAACAAAACATCTGAGACCTATATGCTTGCAATGGAAAAAGAAGTGCAAAGTATTTTAATGTGACCAGCTTATGGTTATAGCATACGGAAAGAAAAAAGTGTTTTGTGGATTTCATTTGCGAAATGAAAATGAATTTTGAGGATACTGAACTCGAAATGCGGTCTGGACGTCTGACGTCATGATTGAATACAAAACGTGGATTTTTCTAATTTTTTTGACTCTCCCACATCTAAAACGAAATTATTTGTTTGCATGATTGCTTTACGGTTTCTTGGAAAAAAACCATTGCTGTCATGAAATGTCATGCAAAACAATGACCGGCAAATGTTTAGCATGCGAAAAAAAAGTGTGATGAATAGATTTTTTTTTTTTGGATGGTCGCGGATTACACTTTCAAAAAAAAATATTTACCTCAGGAATTATTTGCATGCAAATCGTTTTTGCATCCAAATATAATTATTTTCCATTTTAAGACCTATAGCTTATTAATTTAGGGTAAATTAATGACTCAATTAGTGGTTCACGCCAAGGTAAACATTTTATGCCTTGTATTTTATACAATTTGGCGCCAACAACAGGTGCAAAATTGGGCTCTGGACCTTTGGCACCTCATATATGGGAAATTTGATATTTTAGAATGTCATCAAATTGGTCAGTAATTGGTCCAGAAAGGTCAACTAGTCCTAGAAATGGGTCAGCCCTTGATAACTAGTTATAAAGAATTAAAAATTCTCAAGGTCACTCAAGGTCACGCGCGATTTTTAGCACCTCATTTATGGGAAATTTACAAAAAAAAGATGCCACCTGAAAGATTTGTAGATAGTGATAAAAGGTCAACTATTTTCAGTAATTGGTCAGCTATAGTTTTTTTTCTATGAATTTTCAAAACTCATTTGGGTCATTTCAAAAAAACAAGTATGCCATTTGAATGGCCATTTCACGGTCATATAAGGTCAGCTATTTTCAGAAATTGGTCAGGCATAGTTTTTTTTTATAAATTTTTAATTTATTTAAAAAAAAATTTCAAGGTCATAACGATTTTTGGCACCTCATTTATGGGAAATTTGCAAAAAATATATACCATCTGAAAGATCTCTAGATCTATATAAAAGTTCAGCTATTTTCAATAATTGGACAGCGATAGATTATTTTTAATATTTTTTTTTTTTTATTTCAAGGTCATAGCGATTTTTGGCCCCTCATTTATGGGAAATTTGCATACATTCTGAAGGAACTCTTGATCTATATAAAAGGTCAGCTAGTTTCAGTAATTGGTCAGCGATAGATAATTTTTTCCGATTAAAAAAAAAAAAAAAATCAAGGTCACGAACGATTTTTGGCACCTCATTTGGGTAATTTTCAAAAAAAAATATACTATGTGATAGGTTACTCGGTCATCATAATAGGTCAGTTAGATTCAGTAATTGGTCAGCCATATTTTTTTTTTAATTAATTTTTAAAGTATTTGTAAGTAGGTCACAGTATATATAGTTGGCACCTCATTCGGGTAATTTAAAAAAAAAAAGTAAACTATTTGAAAGGTTACTTAACGATAATAAAAGATCAACTACTTTCAGTAATTGGTCAGGCATATATTTATTTTTATGAATGTTATATTTTTTTTATGTAGCTCACAGTATAGATTTTTAGCACCTCATTTGGGGTGAATTTGCATAAAATTAATACCATCTAAAAGGCCAGTAGATCGCGATTAAAGGTCAACTAGTTTCAGTAATTGGTCAGCCATAGATATTTTTAAATTAATTTTTGAAGTTTTTTTCAAGGTCACAAAAAAATTTTTGGCACCTCATTTGAGTCGTTTCAAAAAAAAAAAACATACCAATTGGAACGCCATTTAGCGGCCATAAAAGGTCAGCTAATTTCAGTAATTGGTCAGTCATGGACGTTTTTGTATGAGTTTTTGAATTTTCGTCAGTAGTATAAGAGAATGTTAGTAGCTAATTTTGAACATGAAAGCAATGCCTAGTCATGCGCAAATTACCTATGCATCTGTAAAAACAATCTAGTTGTTAAAAAACCCTAGAAAAAACACAAAAAAGATTAACATACTGTTTTTCATACAAGCAATAGATTCTGAAAAAATCATGGTGGATTAAACCAAACACTTTCTTTTTCAAGATGGCGGTTATTCTCTTACCCCGGGCACCTCAAAAACTTGGTTTCTTAAAGAAGAGATGTAGCCAAACTCAAATCGTACCCATCGATTATGGAAATTTTAGTTAAATGTTTGACAAAATTTAATCCACCATGATTTTTTCAGAAATGTCGAAAAAAATTTTGTGACCTTGAAAAAAACTTCAAAAATTAATTTAAAAATATTTATGGCTGACCAATTTCTGAAAATAGTTGACCTTTTATCACTATCTACAAATCTTTCAGGTGGCATCTTTTTTTTGTAAATTTCCCATATATGAGGTGCCAAAGGTCCAGAGCCGCAAAATTGTTTTAAAAATTTTAATTTTCGTTTGCATGGTAACTGTTAACTAGACTTATACCGCAAATTGAAAAAGATTTTGGTTTGCAACCTTAGAGCAGTCTGGCAGGTCCAAGTCTGAAACCAAAACGTCTGGGACTTTTATTTTTGTAATCAGAAGCATTATTCTAATTTTGTATGTATAATTAATTGGGTTATGCCTTCAACTCCAAAAGTTGATTTTTCGCCCACTTTTGGGGGCGTCTGGCAAGGTGAGAGGTAAAAGTAAAACGTCTGGGACCTATATATATTGGAAATAAGTGCACAATCCTCTGTTGTTTAGGTATAAACAAATTGAAGACACAAAAAGTGGAAAAAAAAAGACTGCCAGACAGTTTGATTAAGTATAGTATTGTATATATCTACCCATACAAGTAAATTAATTTTGGTTGTACCTCAATAAACTTAATTATTTTTTTTTTCAAATTAAATTTTGCATTTATATGAACATTTTAAGATGTCTTTTAAAATTAATGAATTACTCCTAATGAAGAATATACTTTGTCACATTAGTGTAGGAAGGTACATGGTACAATGTGTGTAAAAGCATATATGTATGGCACTAAGTTTGTTTTAATATCCTTTGTTATTAATGGAATTAAGCTTTTGGTGAATGCGTTAGCTCTCCATTGTGCACCTTTAATATGCTTTCCCTTTTGTCTTTGTCGAGTGATGGGAATTCTTCCGTCGTGTCGTTTGCTAAAATCAGCTGTACGCCAGCTGTTCTATAGGGACCAGTGTTCGCCAAAACAAAAGCAATTTATTAAATTTTGTGCTTTATTTTAAATATTTTTGACAGATTTTCCATGAGTTGGAGTTCAGGATCAATTTTTTTTTTCTACTTGAATCCATTCTTTGACTATTTTTTTCGGTATGGTTGGGATCATTATTTTGCTGAAATATTCATTTCGGTAGAAGCCCCTCCTATGCACGTAAGAATAGGAACTGGTCCGGAGAAAATTACCTAAGAATTAACGGGTGATTTTTTAAGAGGTTAAGAACTTTAAAAAAAAAAAACACAAAAAATTCAAAAAAATGAATGAAATATTTATTTGAATCGATAGTTTGAACCTTGCAATTTAATGTTTAAAGACAATTTCATGCAAATGTTGACCGCGGCTGCGTCTCAGGTAGCCCATCCGCTGAGTCCAATTTTGGCATACTCTTTCACACATATCGGCCGGTATCTCACGAATGAATGCATGGATGTTGGCTTCCAGTGCGTCAATCGAAGCGGGCTTGTCCCTATAGACATTAGCCTTGACATACCCCCACAAAAAATAATCTAATGGTGTCAAATCGCACGATCTAGGCGGCCAATTGACCGGCCCGAAACGTGAAATTAACTGTTCACCAAACTCGCCTCGCAATTGCGCCATTGTTTCGCGTGCTGTGTGGCATGTGGCACCGTCTTGTTGAAACCACATATCATGCAAGTCAAGAACTTCCATTTCGGGCAAAAAAAAGTTTGTTATCATCGCTCGGTAGCGTTCACCATTGACAGTAACGCTGCGATTCGCATCATCTTTGAAGAAATATGGCCCAATAATGCCGCCGGCCCATAAACCGCACCAAACAGTGGCTTTTTCGGGATGCATTGGTAGCTGTTGCAATGCTTCTGGCTGATCTTCACTCCAAATGCGGCAATTATGCTTATTTACGTACCCATTCAACCAAAAATCAGCCTCATCGCTGAACACAATTTTTCGATAAAAAAGCGGATCCTCGGCCAGCTTTCCAAGAGCCCATTCACCAAAAATTCGGCGTTGTGGTAGGTCGGCTGGCTTTAGTTCTTGCACCAGCTGTATCTTAAAAGGCTTTACGCCCAAATCCTTCCGCAAAATTTTCCACGTAGTGCTGTAACAAAGGCCTAACTGCTGGGAACGGCGCCGAATCGACATTTCGCGGTCTTCTGTCACACTAGCTGATACGGCCGCAATATTTTCTTCACTACGCACAGTACGTAAACTAGTTGGTGGTTTAATGTCCAACAAAGTAAATTTGGTGCGAAATTTGGTCACAATCTTCCGAATAGACTGCTCAGAAGGTCGAGAATGCCGACCATAAAATGGAAGCAGTGCGCGATGAACATTTCGAACCGAGCACGAATTTTGATAGTAAAATTCAATAATTTGCAAGCGTTGTTCATTTGTAAGACAATCCATGGTTAAATTGCAAACCAAACTGAAGCTGTTTGACAGTAACACAAGGTACTAAACACACGTCAGCTGTCAAAACCAGTGTTGCCAAAACCAAACCAGCTAAAAAATCACCCGTTATAACATTTTTTCCTTCATATTTAACATTGCCTTTTTTTATTTATGGTATGTGGTATGAGCTTGATTGATATGGACTCATCAAAAATCACGCGAACCTTTTAAATTCGATTAAGATTCGTCAGAAATTACAGTTACAGTATGCCATTTATACAGGGTGATTAGTTTAAGGTGCACCAAAAAGCTGGAGCGAGTAGGTTGGGTTAAGACAAGAAAAAAATCGCGTGAGACGAGGGTCTATTTCCAAAAAAAGTATAGAATGGTATTGCAAATTTAACCGTTGTTTTTAAATATTTGTTTTTCTGTTTTAAGTCATTTTTTTAGAAAATTGCCCCTCCTGCTTAAATAGAAGAAGAGGAAATAGATACCCCCGTTACATGCGATTTTTTTCTTGTCTTAACCTACTCGCTCCAGCAGAGTTAGCATAACGTTTTCGAGAAATCATTTCAGTATGGCTGGTTTTTTACTTGCGATAAAAGTTATGCACTCATAACAATCATCAAACTCGAGATTTTGATTAGACTTGTCATTGTTCCATGTTAGGGAAGATGATTCTGTCAGTTCGAATAGGTACAGACCAATCGGCTGGATTGATATTATGTAAGAACTTCGGTACCAAAGAAGTGGTTTTTGGTGATTCTCCCGAAATGTTTTTTTTTTAATTTGCTTTTAGAACTTAAAATAACGATACCTCCCAACTAACAAAATTGCTTCGCATTTCAGACATTAAAGTGTTATTTGTTTCTATAGCGCTCCATTTAGCCCTCTGAAAGAAAGTAAACCTTATTGGAGCATTACTGAATCCTTAAATATTTTCTGGTGCAAATTATATCAGCTTGATAGAAGCGATGTATGAATGTTTCTTTAATCTCTCTATAATGCTCTTATGAAGTAACCAAGATACTTTCACTTCAATAATCATCCCGTAAAAATATTATACAATCTATATGTTAGTCTTTATTACTGTATTGCTTGTATTAGCGAATATGGTGACGCCAAGCTAAAATCGGCCATTTTATAATTTATATTCAATTTAGAACCTAAGCACATATATTTCTTATTGTTGACAATATGTAAAGTTGGTATTAATTAATTAATTAATCTATTATATCTCTATTTATTTAATTAAAAATATGTGTTTTTTTTATAGCCATACTTATCTATTATTTTATATTTTTCTTGAAGAAAGTTTTTTCTTATTAATGCTTCTTGTTTCATACGAGGCAATTCTATATAAAAGTGATTCCAATTTAATACATTTAACTGTATATCAGAGATTGGTGGAGCGGTTAGCGAGAAAGACAATTGGTTCAGAGGCACACGGGTTCGATTCCTGGTTCTAGCCACAAGATTTTTTTTATTTAATTTAATGTGAACTTCCTTAACTGTTATAATTAACTCCACAAAGATACAATAGGAGTTAAAAAAGGTCGCCTTTTTCACTCTATGTAGTTTTATACAATGCTTATGTCCATAGGTTGAATGAAAACAAAAAGCATCTTTGGAGCAAAATAGAAGCGAAATTGTTAGTTGGGCTGCCACCAGATTTTATAAATTCTTACTTTTCTTGAGAACGACTTAACAACTTTTCTTTAAAAAATTCAATACATTTCTTTTAGTAAAGGCAAAAACCTTGGGTGGGAAACCACTTTTCAAGAAATGTTTATTAATAATACCTCTCAAAAGTACCATTTTTTTTATTTTCGATTTTCTTGTAAATTATTAAAATCAGAAATTTTAATAATTTTTTTTTAAACAGAAGCTTCTAAACAATAAAAAGGCAGTTTTAAAAAATATTCAAATTTTTTTTTTGAAAATCAAATATTTTGAAAACTACATGATCGCTTTTTAACTATGGTTTTTTTCACTCTTCTTAGTAGTTAAAAGAAAAAATTATTTTTCCGAAAAAAAACGATTATTTTCATACAAATGTTAGAAAACCGTTTAGGAAAATATTTTTTCCAAAATGGCTCCTACAATTTTTTTAAACTTTTTCTATATATGCTAAAATTAGGCGACATTATAAAAAAAATCAAATAGCAACTTTTAAAAGTACATACGTCTAGGTTTTTTTAATTTTGAATTTTTTAATTATTGGCTGAACACATGTAAGCTAATTTTTTTACGGACAAATTTCCAATAAAATTAAAAAATATTGCAAACCAAAATTTTCAAAAAAAAAACAGTTGTTTTTTGTTTTTGAAAATTAGATATCTCAAAAATGGGTTGACGATTTTTTTTCAAATTTTACTTTTATGTGCACATAAATTAATGCTTAAGATTCTCATACCAAAAATTTTACTTAAAGCTGGCCATACACGACAGAGCCAAAGACCCAAAATATGTCGTGGTGTGGGGTGGATCGGCTGCCGATCCATTTGGATTTTCATCCAATCTGAAATCCAACCGAGCCAAATGGATTGGAAGGCTCGGTCGTGTATGACCAGCTTAAAGTGTTTTAAGAATTTTACATATAAAAAATATTTTTAAAAAAAATCCGCTCCAACGATTTAAATTTTTTCAAAATAGCTTTATATGGTCTTTAGTCCTACAAACTGGCCTTTCGTCTGGCTTACTCACTTGGACTCACCACTGAAATAATGAGGGCCTTTTTCATACCCAATTTGTTGTTTGCCAACGTTAACTTTTTTTAAATTGGCTTTGAAAAAAAATTGAAAAAATATCTATTTACGAAAACAATTTTGACTATGTTTTTGGATGATAAAATAATTTTAGAGCAATTTTTCCTAATTGATTTATACTTATGCATCTAAAAAGGGTCCGCCAAAATAATGCACGTAACTTTTTAGCTTCAGCTGTTGTCAAAGCTTTGAGAAAATGTGGAGATGAGAGCGTCTTATATGTCTGATGTAATCATACTTGGTATATTTCATGTTATTGCTCAATAAATCAATTGTAAATTTTAAGTAAAAATTAGTCTTTTGCATAAATGAAACTATTTGAATATTTATGACATATATGAAAAAGTTAAATATTACCCTTAACCTTTACAATGTATACCAGACAAAGTAATCGACCACGACAAAAAGCTTGCAACAAAATTGTATAAATTACTATCCACATCCTCTCTCTCTCTCTCTCTCTTTTGGTTTATTATAATTTTCTAGAGTAGCATTTGTGCACCTATAAATATGAAAATAACGCAACATTATTCATGGTTTCCTTCATCGGTGGGCCAAAGGTTGTATTTTATCATCCAACGTTTTAACATTTAACCTAGGTCCTTATTACACACATAAAGGTGTACTTACAATCTTACTTCCTTAAAGCATAAATGTGCAATTGTGTTTTTCTTATGATATTATAATATTATACAAACCGAAAAAAAAGAAGCAAATAATACCATAACACCACACACTACTTTCATTATCCTTATTTCCAGGATCATGGGATTCCGTCGTGCAATGCCAGTAACCGGTCGCCTATTAAACATAACCACAGATATTTACCAGGTTGCTGATGATAATTTATTAAAGACATTCTTCGTTTCTCCGTCCAACAATTTATGCTTCCACGGAAAATGCTCATACTATTGTGATACATCGCACGCCATCTGTGGTAATCCGGACACACTCGAGGGATCCTTTGCCGCCTTTCTGCCAGCATTCGAGCAAACGCAGCGAAAGGTAAGAATAATGTTCTACATTAGAAAATTATTATTATAATAAAGCTATGGTAAAAGGAAAGGAGGGGTGGGGGGTTGGGGATGGATGAGAGGGTAGTGAATTGTTAGTGTGGCATGGGCAAACGATGAAGGAGCAGGCAATCAGGGAGGTGACGCTATCATCGTTTCGTTACTGCCATGCCATTATGCGATGCTGTCGCCTGAAATCTCACCCTCGAAACACATCCTTGAAAACTGAGTGGCGTAAAAATGTCCGCGAAATAGTTTATCCGTTTATCATCTTTTTTTTTTTTTTTTTTTCTTCCTTAGTTTTTGGTTATATCCCTGGGAAAAAGTACTTTTGTTCATTATGTCTTTTGGCAATGTTCACTCGTTGTGATATATTAATTCGCTAAGTTGGCGAGAATAGTGAGAGAATTTGCAAAGAGTCGGTTCTGTCTGTTTTCTTTTTTCCTGTCTGTTCTTCTAGCTTCGTTATGACATTTTAATATGGGTTATTAAAATGATAATTTTTTGTTTTTTTTTTTTTGTTATTTTTTTTTTTGCAGCTGTTAGCTTGCCGCATAGCTGCTTAATATGACTTTTTTTTAAATGAGATATAGTTTTAGTTATAGCTTCAGATAGATATGTATATAAACTCTCTCTCTCTCTCTCTCTGAGGAATTAAAGATGCGTTTTAAAGAACTTTTAAGTGGTGTAAAAATTATTATTTAAACCAAAAGAAACATTATTTCTTCCCTTCTAAAAGACACATAGAGCATAAATATTTTCGCGCATGTACAGAAAGTTTTATAAAATGTTTAAAAATTAATTAAATCAATTAGTTTAAAATATCAACATCTTTGATGGTTTTAAGTATTTGACTTAGAATTGAGCATTTGACATTAAAAACAAAATACCAATCCGCTCCCACTTCATGCTGAGTCGTAGTCTGAAACAAACCATCAGCCATCCATCCTTTACTTTACCGAGTCTGCTAGATTTAGTCATCTAGACTTTTTATCGCATTGGCGATGCTTTGGTTTGTTTAGCCAGAAGAGGTTGGGTCTTCCTTGTTTTCTCAAATCTGTGAGCTGGGTTTCAAGGAATCTCTTTGCAGTAGCATTATTATCCATTCGCTCAATGTGAGCGACCCAATTTAGTCAACGACAACGTCTTGATACAGCTTATGGAGTTCGTTGCCCTCCGTGTATACAGGGCCAAAAATCAATTCAAGAATTTTTCTTTCCAAAAATTCTTATCATCTTTTCTGTTTAAAGCCTTACACCCTCAGCACGTTAAGCAAGACTGGCAGACTTTTATACAGCGAGCACTTTGTTTTACGTGTGAGGAGTTTTAAACACATTTTCTTGCGCCAAACCGAAGCAGCACCAGTTAGATTTCCACTAAAATGTCGTTCTTTAGATTATAATGTTTACTCCAAGGAACGTGAACTCCTTAACGACTGTTGCTTTCAACAGTGATGGTCCTTCTAGCCGGATAATCTTTTTTTGTACTTGTTTACTTATAAAACCAACACTTTGCACCTGCTCTTCAATCACTGTGACTCTATAATTCCTACTCTCACCTCACCGAATCAATTTCTGTGGATGATTGTTGGCCACACAAAACGAGAAAGGGCAAGGGTTGCGTCTTCAAGGTGACTTCCCGGCCACGTAAACAACGACAATCATCGGATATGGATGGATTTATTATTAACGAACCTAGCAAACGAAATAAAGACAACACACTTTGGATCTGCACGTGGACTGTTCTGTCTTCCTAGACCATGTGCAGTCAGTATCAAAAATATCCAAACGGTCCATGGGGCCAACGTTGAAACCACTACTTCGTTGTGGCTATGGATATCCAAACCAAAATCAAAACAGGGAAATATTGTCAAGTCCTCTTCCGATTGAGTTTCTCGCACTCTTTAAACTTATCCTATGCTGCCAAATCAAGGGTAACAAGTAACCCAATCTCGAAGAAGTGAAGATAGCCATATCTTAACTTAAGTCCAATAAAGCTGCTGGAACTGATGGCCTTGCAACCGAGCTATTCAAAGTGGCTGACGATGACTTGGTTAGGAATATGCACCAGCTCATTTACGCACAAGATCTTTTCTGCTCTACTTTTTGAACGCCTCAAGCCATTCGTCAGGTCCATTTCAGTGTGATCTTAGACCAGAGAAGTCCAACATCGAACATATATTCGAACTACGTCAAATCTTTGAAAACCCGGTAGTTTTAAATCGATAACCGCCACTTTTTCATCGGCTACAGGGCCACGTCTGATGGCATCTATAGAAACAATCTTTGTAGAACTGTGTCTAGTTTTGGCAAACCTCCCAAATTCTGCAGGATGACAATGGAGAATGCACGCTGCTCCATTAATTTTGCCAAAGTACTTACCGATACCTTTGAGGTTATAAGACAAGACGACAAGTGTTAGTCAGGACACCAACGGTGGATGAGAACAGTTTTTGCAAATTTGACAGAAAAATTCTCCGGGTGATTTTTGGTCCCGTCTGCGTAGATGGAATCATAGATATAGGCAGTCTGTTACGCTTCATAAGAAGCTACAAATCGTTCACCGAGTGAGTAAGAAAAAGTGTTTCCTAGATTCATGTGGTGTCACAATGAACAAATTTATGGTCTATATGTGTGTCAGTCTTCACGACTGATAGCCACTTCAACCTAACCTAAACTAACCTGCGTAGATGGGAATTAGAGAAGAAGGTAAAACAACGAACTGTACGGGCTGTACAGTGTACAGTAACACTCACCCTGTTGTTGGATCACCTAGAACGTATAGATATCAATGCTTCAATGTGGAAAGTCTTTGAATCCAAACCGGTAGGACGGCGGCGCAATAGATAAGGACAGGTTGTAAATAGGTTTTACAAAAACACCTAGCAATTAAGCCTTAATCTCTTAGTAGTGGCCTACCACACCTGAGGGAGTCAACTTAAGCGTTTTTGCCATCGCCATTAATACAGCAAACCTCCTCGAGTAAGCGAAATTACTTATTGTGAAGGTTTTTCTCGTAATGTCTTCTTAAAGACCCAACACATTTACCATGCACTACCAGAGCAAGCGCGTTACCTATCAACTTCAAATCATTTTGCCCTGCAGTGGTAAACTCCACCTTGGTTAGGATCTTTTCTATCATATCAAAAGTGGACCTGTCACAAATGATTCACCGCGAATTTGTTAGAACAACAGCTACTACGCCACTCCCCGAAGGAGCCAACCCAGTATCACAAGAGGGCTGTGCTGGAATAGTAGGGTCATCTTGTGATCCCGTAATACCTTATTTGGCTGATTATTATCAGTTTTGCTTTGCTAAGGTCGGATATCACCAGAGTTATATATATTTTTATATCCAGTAACTTGAAATGCGAAATCTTACTCACTACGAGTAACGATTGCAGTATTGATTAGTTTTTACTTCGTTCTTTCGAACCTGCAGTGAAAAAGCTGGGACAAGAACCTTTTTTTAAAACAACTACCAGTGTTGAAAGTATCAGTTCTGCTTACCAAACCTTGACCTACTGTGTTTCGCCGCACAAGCTTCATAAGGAAAAAATGTAAGTTGAAATCTCAGGCAGATAGTTGAAACTATCAGTCATACTAACAAGTACGTCGTGAGCTGGGTAATAACCTCATTGACATCCAATTAGCTACTAATTCTCATCCACCGATGCGTTGCCCAGGCGCAACCTCGTGGAGGTACACAATTCCGTAACTTTTGGTTAAGGTTTGATAATCTTCCGAAGATGATCCAAAAAATACCGAACATTACTGTGTCTGAATTCAGCGCCTAGTAGAGGAGAACAGCAGCGTAACAGCTTGAGCACGCAAGTGGAAGGATACCTCTACACAAATGTGGTTCGTAAAACATGAGACAGGTACTTAGATGACTGGAAGAACCTTGTTGGTTAAGGCCCTGGTTTTCGCTGGACAGTTGCGCCATCTTAAGTAATAAGGTAAGTAAGAAAGAAGTTAAATGGCCAGTTGGAAGCAGTCGAAAATATCGAAATCATCGACATACCCTAGAAGTCGGACAGATTGGTTGAAAATGGTGCCTTAGGTGTTAACGCCTGCTCTGCGCATTATTTGCTCCAAGAAATATTGAGAAAGTGCTTGATGGGGCATATTCTACCTGAATCTATACGTATTTTTGGAATAGTTGGGAGGAGCTTTTCCACATTGCATCACGTATTTTTCAATGTCACTCGAAACAGCTAGATCAGTTTTATATAGATGTCTGATGGGTTAACATTTCATCTTATTTCGTACTTGACAACTGAAAAGTTAAGTGAATTCTCACTGAAAACTATTCCTGAGTAAAATTGGTGTTAGTTCAGTAAGTAACGATTATTCAACTCTGACTTAAATCAGAGTTAACCCTTCACTGAAAAACAGACCCTTAAGATTATACTGACCAAAAACTTTATTTTAGAGCATAAACTTTTGATTTAAGGGGTATCTCACATTAAAAAATTATTTTTGGGGAAAATCGACACCTTAATATAACGGGTGATTTTTTAAGAGGTTTAGAACTTTAAAAAAAAAAACACACAAAATTCGAAAAAATGAATGAAATATTTATTTGAATCGATAGTTTGAACCTTGCAATTTAATGTTTAAAGATAATTTCATGCAAATGTTGACCGCGGCTGCGTCTCAGGTAGCCCATCCGCTGAGTCCAATTTTGGCATACTCTTTTACACATATCGGCCGGTATCTCACGAATGAATGCATGAATGTTGGCTTCCAGTGCGTCAATCGAAGTGGGCTTGTCCCTATAGACATTAGCCTTGACATACCCCCACAAAAAATAATCTAATGGTGTCAAATCGCACGATCTAGGCGGCCAATTGACCGGCCCGAAACGTGAAATTAACTGTTCACCAAACTCGCCTCGCAATTGCGCCATTGTTTCGCGTGCTGTGTGGCATGTGGCACCGTCTTGTTGAAACCACATATCATGCAAGTCAAGAACTTCCATTTCGGGCAAAAAAAATTTTTTATCATCGCTCGGTAGCGTTCACCATTGACAGTAACGCTGCGATTCGCATCATCTTTGAAGAAATATGGCCCAATAATGCCGCCGGCCCATAAACCGCACCAAACAGTGGCTTTTTCGGGATGCATTGGTAGCTGTTGCAATGCTTCTGGCTGATCTTCACTCCAAATGCGGCAATTATGCTTATTTACGTACCCATTCAACCAAAAATGAGCCTCATCGCTGAACACAATTTTTCGATAAAAAAGCGGATCCTCGGCCAGCTTTCCAAGAGCCCATTCACCAAAAATTCGGCGTTGTGGTAGGTCGGCTGGCTTTAGTTCTTGCACCAGCTGTATCTTAAAAGGCTTTACGCCCAAATCCTTCCGCAAAATTTTCCACGTAGTGCTGTAACAAAGGCCTAACTGCTGGGAAAGGCGCCGAATCGACATTTCGCGGTCTTCTGTCACACTAGCTGATACGGCCGCAATATTTTCTTCACTACGCACAGTACGTAAACGTGTTGGTGGTTTAATGTCCAACAAAGTAAATTTGGTGCGAAATTTGGTCACAATCTTCCGAATAGACTGCTCAGAAGGTCGAGAATGCCGACCATAAAATGGAAGCAGCGCGCGATGAACATTTCGAACCGAGCACGAATTTTGATAGTAAAATTCAATAATTTGCAAGCGTTGTTCATTTGTAAGACGATCCATGGTTAAATTGCAAACCAAACTAAAGCTGTTTGACAGTGACACAAGGTACTAAACACACGTCAGCTGTCAAAACCAGTGTTGCCAAAACCAAACCAGCTAAAAAATCACCCTTTACATTATTACGACTTTAAATGAAAAAAATTCTTCACTTATAAGGTACTTCATAGTTCCTTTATTTACTTTGACCAGTGAGAAAAAACAAAAATTTATCCCATTTTCTCTGCCCTAAGCTCAATAATAAAGTATTGAAAAAGCTATCCATTCAAAGAATACAAAACCATTAAAACTTGACTGACCTATTTTTTTCTGGAGAGAAAATTAATTATCCAAAAATCTTTTCTTGTAAGAAAATTCCAGCAATATACATTAATCACAATATAAATAGACAATAGCAACTTTAAATCGAGGACAGATCACATTCAGCAGAGCAGAGTTGATTTCATGATTTCATTCTAAAAAAAAAAAAAAACAAACAAAAACTCTTATACCAACACTAATATGGTTGAAAAAAAAAAAATAAAAATGGAATCCTTTTGGTCGCCCTCCAAACTAGTATACATCTAAAGAGGATTTGAACAATAATATGCAAAACAATGCCAGTGTGCCCGCATTTTATTTTTAAATCTCAAACCCAGTACTCTAGCCCGACGACCACGACCATCAAAATGGATAGATGGGGAATAAAGGATGCTTTATTTTCTATCTCTAAAAAAAAATAAAAAAGATAAAAAAGGACTCAGTGAATAAATTATTCTTTGTATAAACCAGTCGCCTACAATGCAACAATGTAACGGATGCATTCCACTTTAAATTTTTTTTTTTTTAGGTACATTTAAATAAGTTACATCCACCTACAATGATCCTTGCTGGTTAGGAAGTGCAACTTTGACCTATTTGAAAATGCAGAGGTTTTTTTTTTTTTTGTTTCTTGTGGCTGGGATTTTCGGATTTTTTTTTTTGTATACTTTTTCCCTCTGTTTCTCTGTGTTTTTTTTTTTCTATCTTTGCCAATGGGTTTTGCAATCCTTATAAGGAGATTTTTTTGTGTATCTATCTTTTAACCGCATTTAAATAAAATCCTTTTCAATACAAATTTACTGCATAGACAAAGGTGAATAACTTAGTCGACGACCCTTTTGCAAATGTTTTTGTTTCCTTATTTTTTTTTTTTTTTATTTTCTTGTATGCGGTACGAGCAGGGTTTTTGTGTCTGGAATAAGAAATATTAAAAAGAGCCAATTATGATGGTAGTCTTGGTTTACCTTCTAAAAATTTTACCTCAAAGTCTTTGTTTCATCACTGAAAACGAAAATTCCAATTTCTTGTTAATAAAGGTGGCAATATTATCTGAGGCTTCCTTATAAATAAAGATTTATATACTCTAGTTAAAATTCAACAACCCATCCTTCCTTTCGTAATGCGAATGCCAAAAACAGTGTTTGTAATAACTTTTTCTTATTGAAAACAGAAAAGTTTTTTTTTCACAGGTGTATACTTGTCTGAAAACTGTAAATTATGGCTGTACCTGTTTCTAATTTTTAACTTTGAAATAAGGTTCATTTTTATACAACATATGATTTTTGAAAGGAGATCTTGGAACAAACTTTATAAAATAAGGAATCGCTAGTCGTCAATCGATGTGATAAGAAGTTATCCCTCTTTATAACACAAAAAAATGTTCGAAATCTTTTAAAAAAATGCCAGTTTTGCTTGAAAAAAGTTCATTAAGGCAAAAAGGTTCAGCTCTGTTTGTATTCCACTACGGTATGATTTATTTAAGTTAAGGCCTTCAATATTTGGGCCAATTTTTTTGCTTACAATGCAAATTAAACTGCAAATTTAGAATGTCATTACAATTTACAAGGACTGTCATGTTAACTTCACAGTAAAGTTTACAGTGTAAAAAATTTTTTAAAATTTTTGTCAGATTTGTTCAAAATTTGAACTGAAATTTTTCTTAAAGTGCATACAAAACTGTCAATTTAGGACTAAGCTGCAATTTTTGAAAAAAAACAACGAATATGCTAACATCACAGTTTTTTTTTTTATCCTTTAAAAATCCTAATAAATACCTACACTCGGTAAGAATCGGTACTGAGTAGTGTGAGACTCTTACTGCACAAAAACCACCGGTGAATCAGGACAAATCTATGAAAGATCAACAAATGATTAAAGTTATAACACTTTCCCAAAGCTTTAAAACAATCAGCTCATGAGGCTTGTCTCTTCTTAATCTCCAAACATTGTCTTGTACATTTAAGACGGTCTCGCATCGATTTTGTTTCGTTTAATTTGATACGCCATTTTTGCGTCCAATCACTGACTATGTCGATTTCATTTAGCAAATTTTTGTGTAGCCTTCATAGCGGATTAATCTGGCACCAATATTTCAGTATCATCAGCAAATATTGCTATGATAGCGTTGATGTCTACTGGAATATCCCTTGTATAAAACAGATACAGGGTTGGTCCTATGACACTTCCTTGTGGTACACCAGCTTCAGTTTTCTTTAGTTCCTAGTAACTTTAATCGTACCGTTCTCTTAAGAATCAGTTCGTAACGTAGGATTTCAGTATTTCGTAGTACTGCCTGAAAAAGTCCCTTTGTTGTTTGTACCTAAGTCCCAAGTGCCAAACCTTATCAAAGGCTTGAGCAACATCTAAGAATATAGCCAAGCTTACTTATTTTCTTCAAGTGGAGTATAATGGAATGTTTATTTCTAAATCTAAACTGATGGCTTGGAATTAGTCTTCTTTCTTCTATTATTTTGTTAAGCTTTTTCAGGAGCAGCTTTTGCCATTACTGGTACAAGCGATATAGGTCTGTAGGATGTTACTTCTGTTGGTGGCTTCCGTTTTTTAGGAATAACAATGACTTCTGCAATTTTTCCATGATGTGGCACATGTCTTAGTTTAAGGCCTTTATTTATAATAAACTGGAGTATTTTGTAGTCTATTGAAGGCATTTCTTTCAAAACTTGAACAGCGATGTTAACACTGCAAAATGAAGTTTTTTGTCAAATTTTTTTCAAAAGTTTTTTCAAAAGTATACAATGGTTTACATCCAATATTTGGAAATTTTGATGAACTGCAAGATTTGTAAGAGAAATGCAAGAAAATAATTTTAACCGAGTGCCTTCTTCGGTGGGTTAAAAACTACACTATACCTTACCTTACACGTTAACCGTATCAGGGTAACAGAGTTAGTTTGCAGGTTATCAATTAGTACCACTTATTTAATTTTACACGAAATCTACATAGTTTTTAACCCACCATTTTTCTGCGTACAGATTAAAATTGTTTTGCTAGCTTCACAGAAATAATAGTCAAAAGTAGGTTGTTAAATATTGACTCTAGTGTAATAATATAATTTATAATGTTAGCATTTGCAAACGACAAAATAGATTGTTCCAAAATTCTATTTTCTTTCTTTTGCACTAATGACGTTTTCTTTCATAAATCATTTAGCCACTGTCCGGATAGATTTCGGGGTCATTACCAGTATCCAAAATGGCTTTTGATTTTTTTTCGTTGTCTTCCTTTTTTTAAATTAAAATGCAAATAAGTTTTTTTTCTTGTATCCCTGAGCAGGTAGCTACTCGCAGTTTTTTTGATTCTTTTTTTTACTTTGGCAGAAGAAAATATTATACCCAAACCTATAAGCTATCTATTAGAGCAAGCAAACACAAAAAGAGGGTGGTTTTTTTCTCTTTATTTTTATTAAGTATTTAGAAACAAAAAAGAAGTATTAATATTAATCAGATATAAAATAAAATTAAAAAAAAAACTTTTAATGCTTCTGTTGAAAACCAATTAAGCTTTTGCTCTGATTTTTAATTTAAGACGAAAAGTTCGATGAAAAAGAAAAATTAGTGAATTCAGAATCCTTTGAGAGAAGACCGAAGAGGATTCATTTTTGAATAATGTTTTTCTTAATTAAAAAAACACAAGGTCATTTTGCGTACTTTTTGTACAGGAACTGTCAAAATCAGCTTAATTTTAAGAAGAAATTCTCCTAAGGACGTTGACACACCAAAAACTAAGGGAATGCGCTTATTTAGACAAATTATTTATTAAGTTTAGGTAAGTAAGTGATGTTTGAATGTGAAAGTCACATTATAGCATGGCTGGTTATACACTCCTCGTCAACTGAATACGCACAAACATTTTTTAATATACTTTATCCATTTTTTCTAAACAGTGATGGTTATTATGCCATCTGTTGATGCTTACTATTCCCTTAAGATGTTAAGCAGATAATTCCGAAAGAATTATCCAAAAACAACCGTTAGTTTTTCTTCAACCACTTGCAAAGTGTTTTATATGCAAAGTAGGAGTTTTTTTTTAGTCAACTGAATAGGTACAACGCCATTTTCTTCGTTGTTTATAAGTTTTTTGGAGTGCTTGACAGTTTAAATTAACGATTTTAGTGTTTTCAGTAAAATTTAATTCTTGATTTCAAATTTTAAGAAAAATGGGTAGATCTGCGTGTCTTAACAGTGTTGAAAAAGCTAAAATCGATTTACTTAGAGACCAAGGCCTAACTGGACGTGCAATAGCTGATAAAGTTGGCCGAAGTTTTAATGTAGTTTATTCTTACTTGAAAAATAAAGATGCATACGGCAAAAACATGAAGGGAGGTAAGAAAACAGCAACAACAGCAGCTGAGAGACGAAGAATTTTAAGATATGCATCAAATTCTTCTGATTCTGTGGCAAAAATAAAACAAAAAGTCGGCGTAAACGCAAGTTGCTCAACAGTATTAAGAGTAATCAACAACTCAAGCCATCTTAAACGAATGAAACTTAAGAAAAAACCACCACTTGACGAGAGACAGAAAATGTTGCGATTAGATTTTTCAACACTACACATGAGTTGGAAAAAAGAATGGTATCACGTGGTTTTTTCAGATGAAAAATAGTTTAATTTCGATGGCCCTGATGGGTTCAACTTCTATTTTCACGACTTAAGAAAAGAAAAAAGATTTTTAAAGCGCCATCATAGTCGTGAAGGAGGTGTCAGTTATTATGGAACAGTTGAGCTCGAGGTTGTAACATCAAGAATGACAGCAGCTGGGTATAAAGTAATTTTGGAAAGAAATTTTCCTAAATTTTCTAACATCTTTGGACCCATAAACTGGACCTACCAACATGATAATGCGCCTATTCACTCAGCGCGCATAATAAAAACATGGATAGAGGAGCAACAAGTGCAGTTGCTTCAATGGCCGCCGTACTCACCTGATCTAAACATCATAGAAAATGTCTGGGGATGGTTAGTACGCAAAATTTATGAGGGTGGTCGTCAGTTCGAAGACAAAGAAACCTTAATTTCTGCAATCAAATTAGCGTGGAGCGAAATTTCGTTAAATTACATTAAAAAGCTATACGATTCCATGCCGGATCGAATTTACGAAGTAATTAAAAATAAAGGTGGAAGTACCCACTACTAAACTTAAACAAAAACTTGTTTCATTCCATTCCAATACCAATTTTAATTTTTGTACCTATTCAGTTGACTCAAAAAAAAAAACTTCTACTTTGTATAAGTTACACTTTGGAAGTGGAAGTGGAAGTGAAGGAAAAACTCACGGTTGTTTTTGGATAAAACTTTGAAATTCTGTTATTTATATGTTACGAACATTTTTACCATCAACAGATGGCATAATAACCATCACTGTTTGGAAAAAATGGATAAAATATATTCAAAAATGTTTGTGCGTATTCAGTTGACGAGGAGTGTATATGTACAATTTCAATTGTTCTTGGAAATTTAACATATCGTCGGCCTAGAGTGTAAAGCGGCTAACTCCACATTATAGACCAATTCAAAAACGCTACAAAATAGAAAAATCTATCAAATCTTTTTCACTGAATTAAGTGAATGTTAACGAATGTTAAAAAAATACTAATTGTAATTTTTTTGTTTTATTTAAGTAAAGCAAACACTTTTTTTTAAATATTTTTATGCAACAAATAAGGAACCATAGTCGATTCCTCCTCTGCCGAGGAATAATACAAGTATTTCTAAAAGTCTATGCTAAATTTGATAAACACAAATTACCACCTATTTTGTTAATATAAAAAGAAAAAAAAGTTTTTTTTTGTTTCACTTTCTAACGGAAAGTTTTTGAAAACCTGAGCTAATGGCGGAAAACGGATGTTAAATTTAAGCTCAACTCCTAAAAGTATGCTTAAAAATTTTCTTTTCTTGAAATGCAAACAAAGCTACAGGGGACTGATTCTGGTTCTGTAAAAAAAGTGAATCGAATTAATAAATAGTTTGCACATTCGCTGCCTAGCATTGGTTTCAATTTTTCTATTCATTTGGCACAAATAAGCGATTCTGGTTCTGTGAATGAAAACTATATTATCTATCCTCAAATCACCCTACCATTTCTACTGAGAACTGCACAATTTTCTTTATTTTCTTGTGTTTGTGAAGAGAAGAGAGACATAGATGAGATGGGTAAAGTGCTTGACAGCTTACTCAGAAGTTTAAGTTCAAGCGTCAAGTTCCACTCTGGGCAACATTTTGTTCATTATACCCCCCGCTTTAACTGGACGCTTAACGTGAGATTCCATGAAATAATATAAGCTTACGTCTTAAAAGATCTTATAGATCATAAAGGCATATGCCTGCATGTATAGGAAGTAAAGATTATTATTTAAATTTTGATCTGCATAAAATTATGTGACATCTTTTCTTATATTTTGCTTTCCAGACAAGATTTTGCTGATCGTTTTTGTCTTACCGATTGACCCAAAGAAAATCACTGAGCTTTCATAGAAAAAGTCTTGAAAACTTTTGACAGAATCCTTATTCAAAAACCTTTTTCTCTTTATAATATTAAAATTATAAAAAAAAAGTATGAGTAGGTACAGTTAAAACGCCTCTTTTTGTTCGTCCAAGATACAAAATAAAAAAAAAGTAATTTAAAAAAATAAATTTACTAATTTTTGTGCCAAAAAATTGCAAAAAAAATTACTTAGCCGTGTTTTGGTGAAAACTATTAGCAGCGCAGCAATAAAATCTGAACAAAACGCCTATATTCACTTTCATACAAATTTCAAAGCCTGCTTTGGTATAGCCTACGTTTCGGCTGGTATAGCCTACTTTAGGGGTAGGAATATATTTAATCTGCAACCGTGTTGAGGGTCATTTTTGGTTTAGCCTACTTTTAGGATAGGATTCAGTGCTGCCAAGTCTTATGATTCATCATGATTTTCATGATTTTTTACCCTTACCTCATGAAATCATGAAATCATTAAAAATCTCATGATTTTTTTTAATATTCCCTACATAAAATCATGTTTTTTTTTGTAATCTCATGATTTTTCGTGGCATGATGGTTGGTGCGTAGGACTGTCATGCCAAAGGTCTGGGTTCGATTCCCAGCCGCTGCCACCTAAAAACAGAAATGTTTATTACGCGAGGTACTGCCTCTTGCAAAATCCTCCAAGAGTATACTTGTGATGAATAAGTGCTTCTCATCTAGCCGTTCGGACTCGGCAAAAAATTGTAGGTTCCCTCCATTCCTGCTAAAAATACGCACATAGGAATGATTGAGAGTTGTAAGTCACTAGGCCTTGGTTCTTCACGAGCTGTTGTGCCACCATATTCATTTATTTATGTATTTATTATTATTTTTCAAACTTTTCTACAAAAAAGCGCGAAATCAAAGATATTCTGATTTTTGCTAAAATCGCAAAACAATCGCAGCTATTATTCCAAATTTATTGGCTGTAGATATATTTGAGGAAATAGATATTGAGTGGAGAATATTACAGTAAATCAGAAATTATAAACGACATAAAAGAATTCTGCCGGTTTGTGGGAAACATTAAACTAGCCGATGGCAGCTTGGCACATCCGCTTTTGACAAATTTTTTTATAATCAATCTTTTTCTGCCACATTCTTTAGCCTTTTTTTCTAAAGAAACTCTACTTAAGACAAAAGTAATGAAAAGACAGGTTGACTCAATTATTGGGCTAATACATTCGAATGGCCTCATTAAAAAATCAAAACTGTTTTGATTTTAAAGTAGACAAACCATTAAAGTGCCTTTCACATGAGCCACGAACTGCGAATGCGAACAAAATTTGTTTCCATATTCCAAGCTCAAATATCACCAAATTCTAGTTTTTAGTTTTCGTTGAACTGAATAAACGACCCTATTTGCTGTTTTTAAAGAAAACACGTCCTAAAACTAGTTTAAATTCTTAAATTAAGCATTTCTATATTTTCTTCGTGAAAAACGAGATATGTTTTGCGAATTGTCAAAAATGTATTCGCAATCCACAATATCAGGTGGCATTCCACAAATCAGCGAACGAAAAATTCGCACGAATTTAATCAAATTTTTTTATTTAGTTTTTACTGGTTAATTTTGTATGGCAATTCGGGTCTCTTGGCGACCACTCATGTGAAACAAATGTCAAAATTTGCGACCATTTGCAATTCGCAGTTCGCAATTGATATGAAGTGCTCTTAATTGATAAATATTTGAGTTAAGTACACAATCAATAATTTTATTTATAAGAATATTTATATACATAAAAACATTTTAATGTTATATAATTTATTTTATAAAATTTTAAATACATAATGTGTAAAAATTATTAAAAACAAAATAAGAAGAAAAAAAAATTTCCTACGATTTATTAGTCCAGTCATATTTTTACTATGCAAATTGTGGGGTAGTTTTGAGTTTTGATTTTGCCCCTCTTTTATGTTTTCGAGGGTTTTCTGATGCATGCGACTAAAATTTCGTGACGCAGCATGGACAAAAATGTAAAGATACTACAATAATGCATTTTCTGGGAGTTTTCCACTAATATGGCTGGAAAACCACCAGTTATTCGACAATTGCATTAGAGTACCATTTAAATCGATATGATTTCCAATAAATCTCTGTTAAAGGTTTTTTTCTGCGACAATCCGTTTGGACTCAAGCGCTAGTTGAAAATTGACGTATTTTTACTGTTTTATAAAATCCACTTGAAAGCACTTAGTAACTCCTTTATGTAAAAATTTTTAATTTCTGTCTATGACATGAACTGAGTTATATTTTTTTATGTTCTTTGATGCGCTGAGTTAAACAAAATGCATTTTTAATGCAACTATGGGGTTATATTTTTTGTCGGGGTAATTTTTTTTGAAAAAAAATGTGTATCGTCATTCTAAAGCATGAATATTTTACTTCAAAATTCTTTTTGAATTTTCCGAATACTCTTATTCCTCTTCTAAAATCCTGAGTCTTTGTCTTAGACTAAGCAATTCATGAAATCCAGTCAATTTGCATTTTGGTAGCAATTTTTGCATGTTGCGTCACGAAATTTTTGTCGCAAACCTCAAATTCGAATTCAGCACCCCCGAAGACATAAGAAAGGAGCAAAATCAAATCAAACCCTCTATTTGCTTTCTTTTTAGCACAAATTGACTGGACTATTTATTATAAATATTTTAAGGTTTGTTTATTTAATTAATTTTTGTTTAATACAATTTTATTAAACTGTTTTTTTGTGTATACAAATAAAAATTAAATCGTTTTTGCTTTTTTTTTAAATTCGGGTGAGTATGTACATGTAACTCTTCGTTTTTTTTTTATAATCTCATGATTTTTTTTGGGTAAATCATGAATTTTTTTTTTTTTAATCGGCAACGCTGCTAGGAATATTTACTTTGAAACCCAGTTGAGTGCCCTCCATTATTCCACGATTAAAACAATTTATATTTACTCTTACTGACTAAAATTATATGCACTCTTAAATGTGTTGTTGTTTGTGTGTTAAAAATTGGCTGAGCTGCCTATTCACTCTTTCAAAAACATGACTAATTTTAAAAATGTAAGCCACTTTAACATTAGATGCAAGTTCGTGCGACCAAATTGTATATTTTATTTTATTTGTACCTTCTGTGGTTATTTCAATTACGTAACTATGAAATTAATGAGAGTATCATTATTTTTTCCAATTTTGTATTTTTTAGTAAACAATTTTTAAATACTGTCAAGCCATTAACGTCAGTGTTCGGGATAGAGTTATGGTATTTTTTAAAAATCTGATTTATTTGTAAGACATTAAAAGAATATTTCTGCCTGAAGGCGAACTGGAAATCTAAAATTTAATGCGTTTAGAGCTTCTAGTTTAAGCTATCTATTTTAAAGCAGTATGGATGATTTCAAATTTCAAATCAAAATATTAAATTCTAAAATACAATATATTGAAATTGAAAGATTGAATTTAAACCCAGTTGAAATCGTACGGTTTAAAATTCAAAAATTATTAAGCTCGATTACTTTTTCTATATCCATCATTGCCATTCTTATTTAATATCCTTTTCGTTTATAATTTAAATAATAAAAAATGAATGAACCGTATAATCTTGAATTGCTTTTAATATTCAATTGCAGGTTTGGAGACATCCTTGGCGACGATCCTATCACAAAAGGAGGAAAGCCCAGTGGGAGACTGACGCTGACTACTGTGCAATGGTAAGTCTCTAAATAGAGAAGATGTTTTTTCGCCTTCAGTTGTTTTTTTTTTTTTTTTTTTTTTTGATTTTATATTCTCGTTTTGCTGCTACAACTGGTTGCTTGGCACTTTTTGATTATGATACTGATTGTAAGGTCTTTGCTTTATTGCCTCAAGAAATGATGCAGACAGAGAACGCAATTCAAAGAAGTTCTATTTTTTTTTTTTTTTTACTTTCCGTGGATATTGCTTAAGTCTTGTGCAGGTGCCTTTATCCTTTTAACCCTTCAAACTTGCTTTAACTATACCTATAGGTAAGGTACCTGCAAAAGGTCGTGCATTTCCTGAGTGTTGGAGAATATAAAATTTCACGTTATGAAGATAAATTAATGTAAATGCAAACAAATAATAGAAATAGAGTTTGAGAGGGGGAGCAGCAATCGCAGGACTATAGCAAGCACTTGGTTGAGGAGAAAATCGTAATGCTCCCCGTGTTCTATGAAATGAAATAAAAATGATTAAGCTATGCTAAGGTAGGAAGTAGCTAGCTAGCTATAGAAGAAAACTCTGATTATAATGAAATAAATTTTAAATAGAAAATATTAATATAAATTCTTTTGAAAAGCAATAACACAGCAAAGTAGATTGAGATGATTCTTAAAATTATGAAATCAATTTGCAGTTTCTTTTGACGGAATAATATTTTTTTTTGTTTTTTTCTTTTTTAAGTCAAGTCAGCATAACGAAATTATTTTGAGCTTGTTTACTATTCTAATTTATACCTTTTAAAGGGAAATTAACTAACAACTCTTTAGGAAAAAGAAAAAAATATTATTTTTTTTGATAAGTTGCGTTGGATTCAAGGAAGCTATAGGTATGCAGGATTTGATCGATTAATTCTCGGTACATACCTTAAAGGAAATTCTGAACTTTGTTATTGTATCCAGGGTTATTTCATTTATTAAGAAAGTGTTATTATTCAACAAGTCTTTATTCAGTGTTTCTTCAAATTTCTGAGATATTCTTAGTTATGTAAATGCCTATGAAACATCAGTATGTTTTGAAAACTTTTTTCGAGGTTATATAAAAATACAAGGAAATAATTCTTTAAGCATAATTTGTAACAATGCTTCATCTTCAAAGTTCAGCTTAAGTCTTTTCAATTTACTTTTTTAAGTTAATGGCACAAAATTTTAAACAACCCTTTATTAAAGGCTTAGCATAATACTACAGCTAACAATCTTATTAATAAGATAGCAATAGCAATTTACTAGCTCTTCAAAATTTTGTAAACTTTTTTTTCACTAACTAGTAGGTATATCATACCAATTCCATTTTATTAAAAACAGTTTATCTGAACACGTTTAAGCAATGACAGTTCTTATACAAATCAAACCAAACAAACCTTTTATAATAATGACAATAGGCAAAATGTCAAACTAACAGCCTAAAATTTGTTCTTAATTTTCAAAATAGTGTTCACTTGAAATTAATTCTTCATTTGTTCCTGATTTAAAAAAAGTTTGTAAGGAACTCAGCTATGTGCTTCGGCAGTTATTGCACTTGATTTTCGTTAAGGCTCTAGTCAACCGCTGTATGAAGTTGTGTTGTTTGTAAAGAATTGTTGCGGAAGTTGTTGTTATTGATTGGAACAAAGATCAAGAGGAAGTGAACAGTAACATGCCGGCTCTACTGGCATGAGCCAGTAGGGCTCTTTAACAAACAGCAATATACTTCTGTCTTGTTCATTTGTAAACGTCAAACTCAAGAATTTGGCTCTGATCACATTTATGTGACACCCATTTGTTTTTTTTTTTATTATTTTTGAGAAAAATACACTTCACTTCAACTGAATGGGCACACAGATTTTTAAAAGTGGCTTGTCCCTTTTTTCAAATTTTTTTATATATTGTCCTAAAATTATTATAAGATTATTAATTTATTAATTTTTATTACTAGTTTCAATATGTGTGCTTATTCAGTTGACACAGAAAACCTTCCTTTTTTCTGAATGAAAAGATTTCAAGGTAACTGGAGAAAAAATAGAAGTGCTTTGTGAATCAATCTTTCTGTTTTCTTTTCCCAACATCGTAAACAAACAAAATGCACAAAGTTTAGAAAAAATGGTCGGTTTGCCTTTGAAAATGTTAGTCCTTATTCAGTTGAAGCGGAGTGTAAATATTTGAAATTTTTGTTTGCCTTGCAATTGCAACTGTCAAAAAGCCAAATTATTAGCTGTCATTTTGACGCTGACAATTTGGTAGAGATCCCTAGACGGTGTTCACATTGGACTGAAAAACTGGATTTTTTTTGACGTTTCAGTATTCACATCTCGCTCCCACTTCTTCAGTAAAGGAAGATGTAAATACTGAAACGTCAAAAAAATCCAGTTTTTCAGTCCAATGTGAACACCGTCCTATAGAGTAACAAATATCCGTATCCGTGGTCCGAGCAGTGTCATATCCATACGAATCATTCTGCTAATCGGATTGTGGTTTGGTTTTAGAGCATCGTTCACATGTCCGGTGGGGCAGGCATGTAAGGAGCAGGAGAAATGGCGAGCGTTCGAACTGATTAATAATTTTGTTATCTTTTTGCATCAAATTACTCTCCCATTTATTTGAATAGGTACAAAATTTCAGTGTGTGTTCCGGTGTTGATGGGGGTAAAATTCAGTTTTTTCTTAATTTCTTGAAAACTATAAGTTTTTTTGAAAAAAATGTGAAGATACAAATTATAGCTTATTATATTTTATTCTACACAAAAAGGATCAACATATTTTTTTTTCATAAAAGCAATATAGGCTAAGAGCTGACAGCAGATTTTGAGTGTGAAGGAAAAAATTAACTAGGATCCAATACGTTGTCTGTTCTCAAGATTTTTTTCAACAGTCACTAGTAAAATTACTTGCTGTTTTTTTAATATTTATTCAATAATTTTAGAAATTATATCAATTTCTATTAATAAAGTAGTGCATAGATAAAATTACCTCGAAGCCAATACCTTTGTTTTTTTGAAGATATTCAAAAAAAAAAATTTCAACCAATTTTTTGTATTAAATAAAATTATAAGTTCATATGTTTTTATACTCCCATCAATTCTTTATCAAGTTAATATGCGTAGAATAAAACTAACCCAAAGCGGCTGGTATGATTTGTTCTTGAGATATTCGGGACTTAAGAAACTTAACAAGAGAGTTTTTAAATTGCTATAGTAAAAAATTCCACTGAATCCTTTTTTTGTCAATTTTTTTAAAGTTCTTTCTACATGATTGAAACTTCTATCTATAAAATAAAATTTGTTGAAGTCGATATTTTCATTCTTTCTTGAGATAATGATGAACGAAAAAAGCGAAGGAACAAGGAACGTACGAACGTACGTTCAAAAACTAAAAATGGTGGATTTCGATTGTAGGGAGCTTGAAACGTGAAGATTATGTCAAAATTTTCGATTCGACAAATCGAACCAATTGCAACAACTTCCAATGGGAAGCTAAAAATCGAAGTCTTGCAGTCCACAAATGGGCCTTTGTGAATAAACATTTCATTGAAAGAAAATATAAATGCAACTTCGATTGCAGGGCCGTGGCTAGATTCGGATTTAAGGTAGTGCAGCGATGGAAAGAGGTAGGTCTAAGGCAGAAATCAAAATTTTGCTACGCTAATCTGTCAAGAAGAATAAAGGTATAATAAAAATATAAGTATAAAATTTTGCACTCTTAAGTTGGTAGGTACACAAAATTTCAGTAATATTAAAGTAAAGAATTAGCAAAGCATTCAGTGGTAATTATTTAGAGTTATCTGATTTTTTTTTTGTTATTTTTCCTTTATTGGGTATATGTAAAACCAAATTAAATTTTAGATAAAACTTGTGTATATATGTATACAGGAATTTTTTTTTGTGTGAATTTATAAAATCAAAAAAAAAATTAAGTTAAATTCAAAATTCAACCGAGAAAAAGTTAGTGTTCCGAAAAACACAGTTCATGTCTTAAGATCCTAAAAAATAAGAAAAACCTTCAATGAATCTTTCCTCTTAATTATGGAAAAACCTAAATGAATGTTATATGTGGAGCTAAGTCTTAGTATTAGTTACATTTTTGATCCACCATATTGATACAAACATTTTAGGGGCAATAAAATATTCAATTTATGACTTCCTTGACGCCCTTGATTATCGTTTATGAATAAGAGTGTTTAGTTTGTTTGTTTAGTTTGTTAGTTTAAGGAAGCATAGCTTTCTATTTCAATATTTTTTAAAGAAACTATAAAAAGACATTTTATCCAAAACACCCTTAAAAATTGGGCGTGGAAAAAAGTTTTGTGTAGAAAAATTACTACAAATTACATTATCTTCATCTTTTACAAGAAGCACAGCCCTGATTTAAATCAAGTTGTGACGATTAGATGACCTTGTTTCTTGATTCTTGTTATTCTTTGATTATACCTGAAAATTTTATCTGAATCAGTTGAATTCTTCAGATCTTATAAATTCAAGACCACCTCTCTAAACAACTTGAACCATTGTGATGTGGCGACATCATCATGACGAAATTTTTTGTTAGTTCCATAATCGTAATACTTGATTCAGTCTTAACCTATAAATTTTTGTTTGACATGAAACCAATATGTGGGCCATCGTAAATAAAATTTTCCAATGAATTTTTCCCATCGTCGAAACCTGAGAACGTGGATTGTGATTGCGGTTTCTTCTGGAATTTATTGGCATCGAAGATTAATAATGCATAGCCACTGGGCTACCATTTTGACCGACCAAATTTAAACCTGCAAGGAACATTGGAAAATTGTTGGTTTTTTCCAATTTTAGAAGATGGGAGAAATTCAGTGAGAAACTTTATTCATGATAGCTCCCCATATAAGCCATTTCCTTAAAATTGGTTCTCTTTCGGAGTTGAAAAAATTTAGGGAAATTAAAGCGATTGCTTATAGTATTTTTAAGGAAGGGCATTAGTATTTTAAGGTAGCGCATAGCCCAAAAATGTCCTACCGTAGATATGGCCCTGTTCGATGGTAATCGTGAAAACCAAAAATTGGGTTCCACCAGTCTATAGATAAGCTCTTCGGATCACTTTTCATGGAATCTGAGGAAATTGGGCTAACACCATTACCTTCGAAGTTGCATTCATATTTTTTTTTTTTTTTTGATGCACTCATTAATCACAAAAGCCCCAGTTGTGGACTGCAAGACTTCGATTCTTTTAATAGCTCTTAAGGATGTTTTCGACGCCTATACTTCTTTTTTTGCTATCAATCGCACCCAAAATCTGCTGTGGCCTCTCGGTCTAATACATTCTGAGAAAATTATGCAAGAACTTCACGGTAGAGTATAATTTGTCAAAAAATATATTAAAATTTCATTAATTGATGGTCAAAATTCTTTGTAAAGTTTTTGGGAGTTCCCGGGGTAAGGGAAGACCGCCATCTTGAAAAAGAAAGTGATTTGCTTCTTTTTTCAACAACTCAATGAAATTTTCTTTTACAACTAAATCATAAAAAAATAGCGATATGAACTATTATCGAACTCTATGTGGATTTAATAATCTTGAAATTATAGCGCGTCAAATTAAAACTTTAAACTGTTTGTTTTTCTTTTCTTTCTTTTTTTTTTGGTTCTTATTCAATTTTTTTAGAAAAATTCGAAAATCAAACAGGCAAAAACCTTGCAAACAGTTGACTGTCGATAGCTACTCAATGATATTTTAAATACTTATAAGTAGGAATACACCAATGATGAATCTGACTTGCTTTACCCTCGATAGGGAATGTTTATCGTCTGAATACGGATGGTTTTTTAATTTTTCTTTTATAGTTGAAAATATTTTTAAAATAAGCCATAAACTATTTGTATACTTTCTTATAAGTAATATTTTCTATTTTATAAATTTAAAGGTTCGAGACATCCCACCATATGATGAAGGCAGGCGTCTCTTAGACCTCATGGACATGTCAGTATTTGACTTCCTTACAGGCAACATGGATCGACATCATTATGAAACATTTAAGTAAGTAATAACCTAATTTTAATGTAAGTCAAAATTTTAATTTGTTTCAGGCAACAATAGAAATAGTTTAACCACAAAAATAAACACAAAATTAAAGTATAGATAGAAAACTTAAATAACTTTTTAAAGACTTAAATAAATGATCGCCTCACTTCCAGGTTTTATATTAAAGACCTCAAAATCACAAGGTGGAAAGTAAAAACACGTATTTATAGAAATCTAATTAATAATCTCTTAGCTTAAAATATCTTCGTTTAATTTACGATACGTATTCAACTTTTGGTATCTTAAGTAAAATATTAAAATTAAAGTTACAAGAATATTTTATGTTACTTTTAAGTTTTATGAAATATTCTTGAATAATTAATGCTTGTTAGTTTCCAAGTAAAATTTCTATATGTATTTATTATGTAGGTACCTAGACATTAGTTTTTAATCCCCAGGTTCCTAACTAAAGGTATAAACTTTGAGGAGAAAACTACAGATGAAAATTATAATCTCAAGCACCTGCTGCAGTAAACTGTTGACTGGAAAACTAAAAGATAAATTGTTGACAAACAAAAATCTTTTTCTCTTTTAATTATAACTGAAACCTGTCGCAGATACTGCATCACTTGATTTTAATTGATTTGGCTTACCTTCTCTTCTCCTATACGTATGTATATCTCTCGAGGACTTTTTGCATCGACTCTTTTTTTCCTTCCTTTCTTTTGATACATATATACGTAGTCTTGAATTTTTGCATTGAAATATCTCAACAACTTTATCTTCAAAAAAAAAAAATGTATATATACCTAGAGGTGTTTTTGAAACGATTATAGTTTTATTAAAAATTTCACTCCTCAACCTATTGGTTCCAAGATTTTTTTTTGTTTTTCTTACTCAAGTTAATATGAACACCTGGAAAGACTTTAAGAATTCTTCGAATCCAAAAAACAAACTTTTTGCGGTTGAAAAGAAATTTGCCAGTTAACAAGATTGAATTGAAAGATTGTTTTCCATCTGCAAGCAGGAAAAGTTTTCAGAAATTTAACATTCTGCATGGGAAATCAAAATTATTACTATCAAAGGAAAACTTTAACTAAAGGTTCGGTTATACCTACGTATAGTGGAAGAAGTTTCATTTTATTAAGATGACAATATGACTTAAGTTTTTAATTACATTATCGGTAGGCATCACTGATGGGTGGTACCTAGGTGGAAATTATTATGAGTGCACAAGAAAAAACTCGAGATTTTAATCAAATTTGACAAACTACATGATGGAGAAGACGATAAGAAAAAAATTGGTTTCACTCCGGCAGGCTAAACGACTGAACCTGTCTTTGTCTTCAGACTTATAACTAAGGATTTTCGGATGCATTTTTGATGTCCTTGGAGTTAAAAAAGAAACAATTATTATTTAAAAGAAAAAGCTTATTAAGTTTGAAAACAGATTAATTTTAGTCCTGGCCTAGCAAAGACTTTGATGGCTTTGATAAGAAATATGGATCCCTTTTGATAGTTGACAAATTAGCTAATGGGAAATAGCTCGTGCAACATTTTTTTTTTTCTCCGAGTTATCTGTTCCTTATAGTAGTCTGGTCAAGAAACCAACTTAGGATTAAATTTAGATTGATATTCTTTTTCTTAAAACCTGTAACTTGGACGCCATTTTCTAGTCTGGTCGCGTGTTGCTATTATCAACACAGACATCAGTCACTCTGAAACATACAACATTGTGCTCATTCAAATATAGAGCAGAATGTATACTGAGTGAGAGCAAATGTAGTTTGATTTGAGTTGTTATACATTTTGCTTTAAAAGCTAAGAGCAAAGTAGGTTCCTGTGATGTGATTACGCAGACAATGAGATTCAATGAGATTCGAATAGCTTGCGTTAGTTCTTTTGACTGACTATATTATTCGTGATGCTTGGAGATTTTATTTATTTTCAACAAACACAGTAAGATATTTTTTACGTAACTGCAAATTAAGAAAAACCTCGAAAACAGACTTTTTTTGAATATCTCATGGCAAGAAAGATTTTTGCTACAAGTTTTAATATTTGACTAATAATTGATAAGATCATTGAATATTGATAAAAAAGGAGCACTAAGCTAAGCAAAATTTAGAAAAAAATAACTTCGAAAAAAAAGTAAAAAATCCTGTCGATTTTGAAGCATCTTATTATCACGATGATAGTGAAGACGAAAAAAGTTGTTTTCAAAATATATTATTTTTTTCCCTGTCAGTCTGTCTGTTCTTTGAGCTACAACCTGAACAGCCGGATCAATTTTTTTTCAAAATTTAAATGGTTTTTTTTCTCAACAACGGCTCCACAACTTTTCTTTAAGAAATTATTCAACTAATTACTTTTGGTAAAGGCTATTCTTGAGTGAAAAATCATTTCCCAAAATATGATTATTAATGGTACCTCCTACAGAACCAATTCTTAAAAATGTTCAATTGATTTTTGTATTTTTTATACAAAAGCTTCAAAAAAAATATTTTTTTTTCCGATTTTTAAAAAATATTTCAAATTCCTGTTTGAAAACTAGATACATATTTCAAAAACCACATGGTCGATTTTTTTTGTTAAGTCTGTGAACTCAGTTTTTTAAACATTCCTTAGCACAATTTAAGAAACAAATAACATGTGCCGTTATTTGTTTCTTAAATTCAATCTAATATTTGTATGTTAAAAAACCGTAAAGGCAAATATTTTTTTGAAAATTCGATATCTCAAAAATGGGGTTAGCGGTTTTTTTGAAATTTTATTTTTATATGCACAAAAAATGAATACTTCAGATTTGCATTGGTACCAAATAAAAGAGTAGTTTTAGCTAATTTAAATACCGATATTTCATATAACAAGTTTTCACTCATAATAAACGTGTCGGAACTTTTGGAGACAATTTAAATATTAAATTTTTGAATGTCACCAGTGGCGTTAATTTTGTTTAGACTTCTTAATTTTTTTTAACCCTGATCCTCTTGAACACAAGGGCAAGTACGTGCTATAAATAAAATTAAAACTAATATGTAGGTATGCCCACAAAATGATCTTAAGTAGTCTGCTTCAGTTTTTTCTTTAACTTACAAGCAAACAACATGTGAACACAGATCACTCTGTGATAGTTTGCTCTTCAATGGTGTTAAAATTAAAAATTTTAGTTAAAAGACATTTAGTTTGAGAGTCATTGTTGTAATCCTGTTGCTTGGATGCCATTTTCAAAAATGGCGCCTAATGTGGGCCCAATTGTAAAATAAAAAAATTACTTACTAAATTACTTGGAAAATTTCCATGATTAAAATAACGCTTGATGTCTTCAATCACAGGTCTTGCGTAGATGCACTTTCAGGTAAAATATCAATGCAGCCACCTCGCAGGAACGTAAAACTTAAAACTTTTAAAATCCATCCTGGATTGCATATGGCATTAGTAAAAAGATTTGGCACAGTGAATTGAGATGGAGGAATATAGAAAAAAATTGTTCTAGAGTGAACCCACACCTAAGCAGTCGTCACTATACCATTGCCACCAGTAATGTCAAAGAGTGGAAGATACCTCCAATTTTTTGAGTACTTTGCAATATGCAAAAGCTACGGAAATACCTCCAGATGCAAGACGCATGTTAGGAAATAATAGCTGATGTCTTAAAAATAGGTGTTGAGTAGACGGACCTTCGAATAAAATGTCAGGAAAATATTTTTTATTTCAAAATCTGAGACTTCCCATTTTATTGTAAAATTTAAAACTTATTTTGATCATGAAAAAATTAAAGAAATACTTTGGATGTTTATTAAACATTCAGGTAAAATTTCAGTGTTGCCTTTTTTTGGTAACCTAATATTTTCTGAAATCAAAATGAGGGACCAACACCTAGTTCTGTAATTTTGAATATGAAAAAAGTTGCAGAAACGCCTCTAAATGTCAATCGTTTTTAGGAAAATATAATGATTAATGCCTTAAAAGAAAGGTGTTCAGCAGACACAGTGGTTTATAGTGTCTCCACTTTTTGAGTACATACTTTTACATACTTTTATTTTATATCAAAGTGTGGGACCTCCACCCTTTTGATCATTTTTTTAATATTTTAAACACTACAAAACTCGCCACTTATTTTTCCAACACAAGTTTCTGAATGGCATCTAGAGACGCTTCTGCAACTATTTTCATAATTTAAATATCTAAATCTAGAAAAAAATCGAAAGTGGTGAACTTTTGACAATACCTAAAAACTACGTTCCTCAAAAGTAGGAAAATTTATATTTTTACAGAAGGTGCATCTACTCCACAAATATTTTTTAAGGCATCAACAATTATTTTCCAACACGCTCCTGGCATCTGGATGCGATTCTCGAACTTTTATCAAGTTTAAAATATTTAAAATTACCAAAAAATGGAGGGTGGTAACCCCTTGACATAAAAAAAACTGTGTTCCTGAAAAGTAGCAAAATTTTCATTTTAACCGAAGTTGCTTGTACGCAAGAACTATTTTAAAATACATCAAACGTTAATTTAACCATGGATTTTTTTTATTCTACCCATTGCCCTACGTTGGGCGCCATTTACAGAAATGAATTTAAGTCATGCCAAAACGCGCACGCAATTAAGTTTCCTGACTGGGTACACAAATTGATGTTAATTAAGGCTTGAATTGTCAATTGTGTACGTAAATAGTAAAAAATTAATGATTAAGAGCCTGTATTTTCAAATATCGAGCAACCTTTTTTAATCTTATGTATAGGTACCAATCGCCTTTAGAACCGAAAATTAAACCGGACTATTGGCGAAAATTGAAAATTTCTCTTATATGTGGGTACCCAGGTGATAGTAAAATTTTCATTCGAAAACCAAATCCAATAAGGAATAGCTGTGAGACAAAAGTGCATTGCCACGATACACGACACCCAACGCACGTATGTGCAAGTGCAAACTTTGGATATTTATTGAACCATTATGTGAATTCAAAAGCAAAGTGACAAAACCTAAAGTAGATACCCACCACAAATATAGGTAAGAGAGTATGCAGCTGGGAATGCATGCATTGCTTGTATACATATATCGTGCAGAAACTTGCACAAAACGGTTTTTATCGTTAAACACGGAGGGCACACTTTATAGGTGGAACAAAGTCGACAAAGTATATTGCACTAAATAGCCACTCAAAGATGAGATCCGGCAGACTGTTATAGAAGCCGCTTTATACAGCACCAAGGTATATCTAGGTATTTCTTTCGAAGCCGAACTGGCATACACTTTACCTCTCCAAGGAATTCAAGGAATAATAATATCTCTTCACTTTCATTGCATAGTTTTGTGTGTTTCTATACACTGCTGTTTAGAGTGTTTATATTACCTCTATTCCTTGTTTCAGTCCTTATAACGAAGAGCTAAAGTCGTGTATGTGGTATATAGTCAAATGCCAATATGCATGCAATTTAAGAAAATATATTTTTGTAAAAATATCCAATAAGCTTACAGCAAACCAACAAGTATGGGAATTAAAAACAGGGCTAGTGTTTTTTTTTAAGAAGAACTGCCTCTGTCGAGAAAGCGACAAATCCTCAAAGAGTATGGATAATTGAATCTCATATTAGCGGTTCCGACTAGATTAAATTAAATTTGGTGGTCCCACAGCTCGAGGGGGAACCTTAACCAAGTGACTAACAACTATCGACCATTGCTGCGTGCTCAACGTTGGTAGGAATGAAGGGGATCTATAATTTTTTGTCGAGTCCGAACGGCTTGATGAGAATCATTTTTTCATGACATACTCTTGGAGGTTTTGTCAGTTGTTTAGAAAAAACATTTCTGTTTTTAATAGGTGGAAGTGGCTGGGAATCGAACCCTGATCTAAATCATGACAGTCCAACGCACTTACCATTATGGCACGGGATACTACTAGAAGCTCAGCAAAAAAATGTTAGGACCCCTCTATTTATGTGGACGAAGAATTGTCCCACGCAGGAATTATTGAGAATTGCTGTAAGTCACTTTGACACTGGTTCTCCACTAGCTGAAATATAAGTTCGTATCAGTTAATAGTTCGATACGAAAGTATAAAATTCAATTAAAAATTGACTGCAAATCGACCTGTGACCATAAAATAAACATACTAAACAGACGTATGCTTGAGTATAGAGCCTTCTTTGCATAGGTATTGCAATGCACCTCACATATAAAATACGGAAAGAGTTCTAGAAACTAAAGCATACCTAGGAGAACATATACACATACATATAAAGAGGCAATAGAGAGAGCTACCCAATCCAATACTGAACAAAAACGACGACGTTAGTACAGCAATGGCGACAAACGACATATAGTACCGCCATCATATAAAACGAATATTATTTGTAACCTTTCGAAAAACTGAAGCCTGAATAGAGCACGTATCCTTCTATTCTGTCGTTGTGATGTTGCAAAGTTGCATGAAGGAATTTTATTACCAATAAGAAAACCATCAGCCAGATGTTGAGTTTACCACAATTGCAAGATAAAAAGCCAGTAAATGTAGCCAATAACTGTTCAAAATTATAGAAAAAAAAAACAATAAAACAATTTTGTTAATTTTCGAAATACCTGATCCATTAAGAAACATTAAGGTTGTAGAATTCAATTTAATATTAAAAGAAAAAAAAAACTTAAATAAGGATTATAAAAAATATTGAACTTAAAGTATAGTGATAAGACTTGACGAGTGTTTACTAAACACTATCGTTTATTATTGTTGATATGTGTTATCTTACGGTCCACTGATCAAATAATTATCTCATAAGCATTTGCGTTTACTCGGTGAATCAAATAAATCGCACTGGGTGGTTGAACATGGAATATCTGTCAACTTTCCTTCCGTCCGGATCCAAACCTATTAAATTTCTCCAAAACCTAAGAACCTCATTTGTTTGATATTTGAAAAACAGTTTGCCACATGTCAGTAATTGGTCAAAAAATGTCAATTTGTTTCAAAATTTTGTCATCCACCAATTTATTAATAAATTTCTAAAATTTTGTTTCAAGGTTTGTTTGATTGGGAGGACCCCATATTGTAAAACTTTTTGACAGTTCTTAATTTACATTTTTTAAATTATTGTAAGACTGGCATTCATTTAAAAAAAATATTTTGGTGTGCCTCAGGGCTTCGGTTTGTTTCCAACTCTTTTTCTCATTTCAATCAAAATGATATGCTGCCTGAAATACATTAAATTATTTTACTGTTGACAGAACCTTATCTTTTCATATTTGTTCTTAGATTCACATCCCTCTCCTTTATGATGTGGAACTTAAATGACAGCTAAAGTCTACTACATACTTCCTCGTAAAGTGAACAATCGCCAGTGGAGAAAGTGATTTTTTGATATTTCTAACTAATATAGACTTGCAAATGTGTTGTGATGTTTAAAACTACTGTCAACTGTTCACCAAAAATTCCCAAACATTTTGCACGGGAATTACTTGTGAACGAAAACTCTTCACAGCTTCACGAGCTCGTTCATGGATGAATAGAAATACAAATTTTGTATGGATTCACGACATGATTCACAAGGATGTACAGGGTGTCCGCTGGGAATGTATACTACTTTGTTTTGCCGCCATTTTGGTAAACATTAATCTTGACAGTTCATATTTGGAAGTCGTGTAATAGACTCGTGGCAAATGTATTAGGGAACAATATTCGATAAGCCAACGTGTTTTAATGGTTAAAACATTTTATTTATTTCAATGAATGTAATGAAAATATGCTCAAAAGGGCTCGCATTTGTGAGGCTAACAGAGGCGGACATTTACCTGATATTGTATTCTATACAAAATTACCAACATTAAATAAGACATTTAGCAATATAAGATCCATTCTCTTTCATTTCATCAAAATTATAAGCAAACAAAGTAGTTTGTCAAGGAGGACACCCTGTACTGTGAGTTTAATGATGGGATCTCAATAACATCCTCATACTTGTTCTTTATGTGCTCTTTTTTACTTTATTAACGTCCAAGAATATCCGGGTTCTCGAGGAACCAAATAAGAAGTTTGATTCCTGATTTCCATTGTCCAGGACAGCCTCTTCTTTTTATCAGCTCCCCAGTATTTTTAGTTAATCAGTGGCTGATGTTTTAGGTCATCAATCAGTTACTGTCCGCCTTTTAAAGAGCTTAATTATAGTCACTGTTGATAACCGATGGTCTAGTTAACTTCCATTATCTCTATTTAGCCACTTATCTGGCTCCTAGTCCAATGATATGTCATCCTCCATTCGCCCTCCTTGCAGAGAAGACGAAATATTTGTCGAAAACTTTTCTTTCGAAGGAGCCCAATATCATCTCTCCCTTCGTCTTTCATGACAGGAGTTTTGAGCCCATCTGTTACGCCAAGCCAAAGTAGCACTGGTTTGCTAGGGCAATTCATCGTCGGATTTCCACTAATATGCCATTTCTGGATTAATGTTTACTCTCAGGTAGATGAACTTCTTAACTGCATTGAAGTTGTGATTATCAACAGGACGTTTTGTCTTAGTCGTTTGACATCTTTCTTTGTTTGCTGATAGCATTTATTTGGTCTTGGACGATAGCGTTTCTTGCCAAACCCCTGTGCATGTTTGGAATAGATGGCAAAAGCTTTTTCCTAGTTACATATTGTTCTTTTATTTTCCAATACCACGTGAAACAGCTGGATTAGTTTTACTGTCATCAGACATATAACAGACACCTGATCATGATTCCTATCATAATCGACTTTGAAGTCGATGAACTAATGGAGTGTTTTGGCTTAAAATTTGTTGGTCTTTTACTGGATCTGCCTGAGAGTAAATACTTGGTCTATGGTCAGTCTGCCTAGCTGGAAGCCACACTGTCTCTTGCCGATTATAGCGTTGCAGAAAGCCGTAAAACGATCACTCATAATGTTAATGTTGGATCAAATCTTTTATGAAATTTGAGAGATTTAATTCAATTGTTCTTGCAGTACAAAGGATCAACTTTTTTGTAGGTATGACATATGGTTCTGATGGACCAGTCATCGGGGATCGGGCATGTTTTCTTCCACTCAAATTTGGTTGATGATATGATCCATGCACCCTTTCAACACATCACTTTCGCCCCTGAAGAGCACCACTGGTAAACCATCTTACTAGGTGGCCTTGTTGTTCTAGAGCTTACTAACACATCATCATACCCCATTCCATGGGGTGGTCGGTAGCTGATTGTAGTATAGACTGCTTCTTTGATGATATCGCGACAGACCACTAGTTGTTGTTTGCGTAGCAAGAGATGCGAAAGCGACAAAACATATTTGGTATGTGGTAAATACTCAACTTGTAGTACCTCGTGGTATGATCGTTAGTGCGTAGGACTGTCATGCCAAAGGTCTGGGTTCGATTTCCGGCCACTGCCACCTAAAACAGAAATGTTTTTTGCCGAGGTACTCCCTCTTGCGAGGAACTGACAAATCCGCCAAGAGTATACTTATCATGAATAAGTGCTTCTCATCTAGCTGTTCGGACGGCAAAAAAATCGTAGGTCCCCTCCATTCCTGCGAAAAATACGCATACAGGAATGGTTGAGAGTTGTAAGTCACTAGACCTCCTGTGCCACCAAATCTATTTTTAATTTTTTAAATACTCAACTTACAACAAAGACACCCCCTTTGTCACACACTCCTTACCGACAACCAAAATATAATCATAAAGGTTGCCTTCCTCTTTGGCCCACCCAATTTCGCCCCGGGACATGAGACCACTGTTAACCTCGTACCCATACACCAAATATCTTATGTTTCTTTCGCATATCTTCTGTCTCTTTCTAGCTCGGAATTCGCAGGCCACAGTGCCCCCATTCCTACCCAGCTTAGTTCTGTCCAGAGGAGGTCATGAACCTCATCGTTTAAGGAGCTTTAAACTCGATTGTTAGGGGCGTGTGTACATTGTACATAATTAGGCCTACCTATATTTTGGAAAGTGGATTTGATGCAAATCACAGCCAGGCAATCACTACTGATCGGTTTAAAGTCGGCTACTTTGCTTCTTAACCTATATCCTACTACGAATCTTCATCCTGACATGTGTAGTCTATCTTTATTCCACCCTTCCACTGCAAATATCTTTGTACGCTTTCTTAATTCTTATTACATATGACAAATTAAATAATAAGACCAAGTTTCATCACTATGCTGTTGAAATTTGGTAAAATTTTACTTGTTTCTCTTAAAATTCAGTCATTATTTCTGAAAAAGGCAATAACTTTTTGTACGGTCGTTGTATCGAGTTTATTTTAATTTTTTAAGATTAAGCTCTAAAAAACACCCTTAAATCATGTGCCGTATGCTCAATTTATATCAAGATAAAAATTTTAGTTTGTTAAACCTTTATATTCCCCCACCCCAGGGTTTTCAATTAACTTTGAATACAATAGTATTTGGTTAAGATTTGCTTCGATACCAATCTTTAAATTTAAATAATATAGATATTTTTCTTACTTTTTTTGGCTTTGCATTTCCCCTTCCCAAACGGCTTTTTTCCACCCTCTTCATGCAAGGAGATGGGAGGGAGAAAATCAATAACGTGGTCCTATTGTTAAAAGGGTGCTGAATCCAACGAAAGTTCTCTGGTCATCGTTCAACCTAAGGCTTCGATTTATAGGCCAATGTATGAAACAAGTGGCAACCCTTTTCTCGTTCGTCTGACAGTATTGCCACCTTGGCAACATTTCTGATTAGTAAAGTTAGGACATGAACATGAACTATTAATATACTAAAGCTCACCTCGTCAGGTCAAAATGACAGGTTGGTCTCACTAACCCACTGTTAGTTAAATTTGCGAATTTTAGATTTTTTTTTTAATATTTAGCGCACACCGCACCACTCCAAAAATTTGGGCACATGACAAAACATTTTTTTTAATCAAAAACTCATCTCGCACATGAGGCTAAGTCTTAAAGTGATTGATTTTTTTATTTTAAAACAAACATTTTATATAAACTGTTTTTTTGTGTCTATTTTACAGAGTTTATGGCAATGACACATTTCCCCTACATCTGGATCATGGCCGTGGATTTGGTAAACCTTTTAATGATGAACTTACTATTTTGGCACCAGTCTTTCAGTGCTGTTTAATACGGACGACTACACTTAAAAAACTATTGGAGTAAGTTTTAAGATTATACACAACATTGCTTTAGTAAAATACTTTTAATAAATATTTATTTATGTAAAATAATGTTTTTGTTTATTTATTTGAAGATTCCACAATGGACCTAAACATTTATCTGATATAATGCGTGAAACTATGTCATCAGATCCTGTAAATCCCATCCTATGGGATCCCCATTTAGTTGCACTGGATCGGCGTGTTGCAATTATTCTCCAAGGAATTCGAGATTGTTTAAAGAAAAATCCTCCAGAGGAAGTTGAAAATTCCTTAGATGATACATCATAGCGGTAATCTAAAATAAAAAAAAAGATATAAATATTTCTATATTATATATGTAGTTAAATCATTTTTCTTAGGTTTAAAACAAAAAGAATTATTTAAAATTAAAAAAAAAATATGTATATCAATTTAAATGAAAGAAAAACATCCGTAAAGCTGTATTAGGTGTAATAAAAAAAAATTAAATGTTCAAAACATTTTTATCAATAGTTGTAACAACAAAAAATATTCCTGATTAAATTTAATTATAAAAAAGAAAAAAAATATAAGTACGTATATCAAAATATCAATGTTTCAAAATGGATAATAAGACATAAAAAATTATATGATACCAAAAAATATTTGTGTAGACTTTTAAAATTAAAAAAAAAAAATATTTAAGCTATTCGTCAATAATATTTATAAGAATTAAAAATTATATAAAAATATTTAATATATTTAAGAAAATAAAAAAAATCATAGATGTTACATCTCAAAAATAAAACATATTTTTTGGCAGCTTTTAAGCACTTGAGATTCAATTACTAGATAGTTAAATGTAGCTAGTGCCAAATATTTGTCAGTTTTTTGTTTAATTATGTCATTATACACTGGAGTTGTGAATTAGTAATATCTTATCTCGAAATTATAAATAACAACTGACCTTTATTTTGCAGATTTGAAAATTTTTATTAAACAGTTTTAATTACTCTGAATTTCATTTTTCTACTTAAACATTTTATTTGTGACCATATTCTCAAAAACTTCTGCGCTCGAATTTTAAGTTTTTTTTCTTCCAAAAATAAAAATATTTTTTGCTCTGACTTCATCATTTAAACTCTAATACTAAACATAAATGTTATTTTTTTTTATTTATGTATATTCAAACCACCAGTGTCTAATAGATATTTTGTTTATAAATACAATTATAATTTTTTAAGGAAGCCCAACCACTCAACTTGAATCCAAAGCAAAGCTTTTATTTAAAAATATAAAGGTACGATATTTTTTGAAATTTGAAAAAAAAAAATTATAAAAAAATATAATTCTAATTTGAATTCTCTTGTAAATATTTAATTTGTAAAATATAAAAATAAGTTCTAAAAGTGTGATTAAAACTATTATGTTTAGTTGAAATTTATTTGTTTATTTTTATAGAAATTAAGAAATGATAAAAATATAAATTATATTTATTAAAATATATTTTGTTTTAGTTTCTATATAATTTATCAATAAAAATAATAATATATATATATATGTGCACTTTGTTTAGTTTAATTAATATATTTTGTGATGTTACATATTCTCATTAATTTTTTTTTTTTTTGAAATATCATTGAAACGAAAATAATTTAGTATTTATGCGGCCTGATTAAATGTTGACAATACAAGACACATTTTTTTAACGAAATTTCAACCAAAACGAGTTTTTTTGAATTATATAATATTAAATAATTATCTTTGAAAACTATTTTCTTATAAGTAATAATTTTTAATTTCAAAATTCAAAATATTTAAATTTAAAACTAAGAAGATGATTGATTGAATTTGCTTTTTATATGATAAAAATATAAGAACCGGGAGCTAGATGCAATTTTATTTGTAAAATTGAGGTGAAAAAACTTTTCTCTAAAATTTATTGACTTCCTTACAATAAGAAAACGACGAAAATTGGGATAGATTATTTGGAGAGTGTGTTTATTGTTAAAATTCTAAAATTGATGTGAAAGATTTCTATTTATGGTCCACTCATATTAGCCGATAAATCAGCTAAATTAAGAACAAAGTGGCGGAAAGCTGGATTTTGGGTATAAACATAGCATCCCCCTGGTATTTAAGGTAACTGTAAAGAGTATCCCCACCGATATGAGAGCTGCTAATAATTTAACGGGGGGTCAAAGGCTCCCCCAAATGGGTTTTCAGAAATATCTCCCGAACGGTAAGGCCTACAGAAAAATTATGAGAAACTAGGTTGTAGTTCAGATAATTTTCTATAGAAAGTGTTAAGTAACTTTTTTTCATAAGAGCAACCGTTTAGGAGATAATTCAATCCCCAGAATTACGGATTTTATTATTTTGTGCAAAATGTAGGTAATCATCTACACCACCTTTCAGACTGAGTACAAGATGAGTTTTTCTTGCGTAGTAACCAACAGGAAAATAAGAAAACTGTACTAAAATCTATATATTCAGGGATTTATTGAAAAGGTTTTGGGAAAGTTCTCCATCGATTCGGGCTCAACTACATTAATCATACGGGGTCGCAAGGTCACAAAACATGATATTTTGTTTATACAGGGTGAATCACATAAAATGTGACAAAAGCTAGAGCGTGTAGGGTGGCTAAAAAATAAATTATCGGAAGGGAGGTTCAATTCTCCCTCGTTTTTCTGGGCAGGGCAATTTTCTGAGAAAATGACTTAAAATAGAAAAAAAAATATTTAAAAAAAAAAAAACAACGGTAACACTTGTACCATTTTGTAAAGCCAAAAACCTCTTCTTTTATTTGAGTTTTACGTAAAATTGTTTGAGTGAACAGTTTTTGAAAAACTAATTTTTAAACTTACAATTTTGGAAAAAAATTGTATTTTACAGTTTCCTTAGAGGCTATACATATACCAAAATTCAGCTTTCAGCCGTTTTATTCCGAAGCAAATAGCTTAAATGACTAGACTAGAAGGAAACATTTTTTATCAAATTTGAACTGATCGGTTTCGACAGTATTTTTAAAAACCTAAAAGGCTACACAGGAAAAAAACATTTTTGAAATTATTTTTATCGGATTTGCGAGTGAAGCCTTATAATTTTTTAAATCAGAAGTGAAAGCTATAGTTGCGAGAATTTAAAAATTGTGTTCTTTCAAAAACAGCATGAGAATAATGTTTCAATTTCAGTGCGGGAAATAAAATGTTATTTTGAACATACATATCATACTAAAAAAGCCAGGATCCTTTACTTTTTTTCATTTAATGTTCAAGCATGTCTTGAGCCTTTTTTTGCTATTTGTATTCGTACGTAAGTAAAGTATTTAGAAATCTTTGATTTTTTGAATTTGCATTTTCCTAGCAAAATTTGTTTACAAGATTTTTTAAACCATCCATTTCCAAATGAAAATTTTGAACAAAAAGTTATTTGTGTGGAAAATTTGTCAAATTGGGCCTAGCTTCCGGGTTGTACCAAATATGTTAAAAAGTGACCAGTGTGACCAATCTTTTAGAAATTATTGGGAATTCAGAAGCACTTTTGGTTTTGATTGTGGCTATGCCTCAAACTCATATTTTTCAATAATAAAAACTTTTCAAAGTAATTATTCTTTTATTCTTCTCATTTCCTATCATATCTTCAGTATATCCTATATTTGTTATAAGTTATTATGTACACGCAGTTGCCGATAAGTTTACAAAAATGTGCAATGTTTAGTTTGATAAACACAGAAACAATTTTTTTTTGAACAAACTGATGGTTTGAAGAAGAAAAATAAACATTGTGTAGTCCTTTCTTCCGTTGAATTTGGGATTCATCATAAGGCCTAGTACCTACATCCTTGTGAATCATGTCGTGAATTAATTAACATTTTTATTCACCCGTGAATGTGTTCGTAAAGCTGTGTGGAGAGTTTTCATGCACGATCAATTTCCGTACAAGCTCCGTACGGGAACTCTTGGGTGAACAGTTGACAGTTCGATTGCTAATTATTTAAGGCATTGTTGTTTTATACGTCAAACATTCAAAACACATTCGCAAATCTTTACCAAGTCAAAAAATCATTTTCTTCACTGGCTATTGTTCACTTCACAAGGATGTATGTACTAGGCTTAAGGCCTAAGACTACTTCTGAATAATGTCGTGAATATTAAAAATTTACATTTTTCTTCACCCGTGAACGTGCTCGTGAAGCTGGGTGGAAAGTTTTCCTTCACGAGCAATTCCGTGCAAAATGAACAGGAACTCTCTGTGAATAGTTGATACTTCGATTTCAACCATAACGTCAAACATTCACACATTCGCAAGTCTGTACCAATGAGAAATGTCAAAAAACCACTTTCTCCACTGGCGATTGTTCACCTCACGAGGAAGTATGAATTAGGTAAAAGCTTAAGAATAGAAAATCGCAAGTGCGAACCATTTCAGCTTACATTATGCTTAAAGTGTCGAAATGCAGCCCTGATACTACTTTTGGCATCGAATGGACATTGTGCAACAACAGAAGCTTGTTTGTCTGTTAATTTTACTCTCTAAAATTTGTTTCTTCAATTAAAATGTTTCAAAAACTACAAGTTTCAAAAACAATATATTTACAAATAATATGCTGCGCACTGTGAAGTAAGAAAACTACTTCAAGACTGTATGTTGGCATGTCAAAGGTCATTTCTAACATCCCTGGTTTGAGGTAAAGCTAAAAATTTTAGATTTCTCAAGAAAAGTTGTGTCTCGCTAATTTATCAAACAAAATGACCCTTAGCTCCTGCATTTATACCTATTAAAATATGTAAATGTTTAAAAAACAAACATCATCGAAAAAATATTGATAAAAATTAAGAAAAAAAAATGTGAAAGGTGAAATTTATGATTGTAATGTTTATTTATGTACCTTCAAATTAAATCAATTAAAAAACAAAAGAGGGGAATTTAAAAAACAAAAAAACCGACTGTAAGACAAAAAATGTAATGAAAAATAAAATATATTTGTTATAAATGAAAAGTGTTTTTGATTTCATTTAAAAATGTACTGCAATCTCTATTTTCTCACTTCATGCACCATCATTAATCAATCATCATAGTAATTTAACCAGCTCTAAGATCTTGAGGGTGTTCAAATTTGAGAAGTCTTTTTTTTAAATTTTAAATTAATTTTTATTAAAAAATAAAGTACATTAGGTAAGGCTTAAGTGTCTGTCAGTCATAACGACTGACACACTAAGACCATAAGTTGGTCAACTGTGAAAAGTACATATTAGTTCCGGTAAATAATGAAAAAAGAATTTCAGTCAAGTGATCTGATAGCCCGACAGGCTGTCAATCTTTTACCAATATTTTTAATAACTTTTTACAAAAATATCCAATTTTGTAGATATTGTGATTTATTTCTCTTTCAGTATTTTTTATGGGAATCCGGCTATTATAGTAAATTTATGATACAAAAAAAATTGCTTTTAGCTGAAATAAGTGTTTGGACCGGCCCTTTGGAATGTTGATGCCTATTACTGATGTTTCGGATAATTCTTCCATCTTATGGATTATTATATAAAATGTAAAAATTAAATGCATAAAATGTTCAATATATAATATTTTAATATTTATATATTTAAAGGTATCTAATTAGAAAATAATTTTCCCCATTTTTTCGATGACACCGAAAAATCAATCAAAATTTGGACTTCAGGTGTACTTCTAGACTTGAGTAGCCATACAAAAAATCCCCACCTGCGTAGGAAGTGCCTCAGGTCCCTTCTCGTAGTCTTGGTAATAAAGAAGATCCTGTTGGAGTTTCATCACCAGATTCTACCAGTTTTGGGATCAGAGAAAAAAAAATCAATTTAAAAAATACGATAATGTTTTTAATGGAATATAATCGGTTCTATATCGACGTAATTTTGTTTGCACAAAATTCGTATGGAATTCAGAAAGTTCCACTTTTCTCCTACAAAAATAATCTTGAATAACTCAAATTAAAGTTTTCTTCTTCGAGTATTAATTATTTACTTTTTAGTTTTCACCCAACTATCGTCGGTACTTACTTGGTACAAAACACCCATTATTATTAAAAATTTAAAAACTCCCCTAAACTGTGGCCATATATAACGACTCATACCAACTATAGTGATATATGTTGTTCTTAAAATAAAAATTTCATTTCAAAAATAAAAAAAGGAAAGAGTATTTCACAAAATTATAAAGGCTCGCAAATTCCAACTAGTTTTTAAGTATTGGCACTGAGAGTTTCATAATCACCCCTATTGTGAGTTTCACCCGGAAAGCTATTCACCCGAAAAAATGTTGCTCACGCGGAATTTAAAAACCAATTGCGAGTTCCGCCCGAAGGAAATTTCACTTCGAAATTGCGATGACATTTCGAAAAAAAAGGAGCGTTTATTTAAGAGACAAATATAAACAAAACGAAACATCTGAACCAATTCCAAAGAACTCATCGTTTTAAAAGTTGACTTTAAACACATTTTTAATGAGGCTTTAAGCAATGCGATGTTTAGGCGAACACTTAAATGCACAATGAAAAAAAATACAATAGTATTGAAAATAAATTATTATTTTCAATCCCTTTTTCGAATGAAAATGACAAATTGTTGGGTTTAAAAACTTTATTAAATGATTTTTGTATGTTCCGAGTAATTTTTGAACAAAAAAAATACCGAAACTATTCTATGAACTGCTCCACCAAGAACAAAAACAATAACCGAAAAAATTCAGAACTACATCACTTTGAACACAGCTAAAGAGATTTTTGACAGATGAGTGAAGTGCGAATTAACCAATTACCGATTTTTTTTAAAGAAAAGTAAACAAACCGTGCATTGAAAAAGAAAATTTTGTGTGTTTTAGTTATAAATTCCATAAATTACTTTAGGAAAATTATAGCATAGCTCTGAGAAGAATGAGAAATGATGAAGAAAAAACCAAACAAAAATGTATTAGAAGACAACTAAGAGATTCCTCCAACCCTTTGGAGTTACGTGAGCCTTTGTAAGTTTATAAGTTATGTGAAGGATAAATGTAGATTACAAATACAATTTTGATGTCGGGATGTAGTTGCATTTTATTTAAAAGCAACTCGATTTGACTTCTACCAAATTTTGAGTGAAAGAAAGAGCTGTCAAATAGGTAACATTCCACCCGAAAAAAAAGTTTACAATAGGGGGAAATTTTTCCGTCCGAAACTCACAATAAGGGAAATGTGAAATCTCAATTTTTTCGGACGGAATCCTGAAAAAGTGGAACTCACAATAGGGGTGAATGTGCTTTTGGATGCGGAATTGAAATCCGTCATTCGGTTTTGGCCATCAGCTCAAGGCTTTCAAGAAACTCATGTTAGAAAATGACAAAATGTTTTTTTTTGCTATTTTTGAAACTTTGTTACGTCGGAAAATTATTTTTTTTTTTACGAAATTAGTAGGCCTACAACTCAACCCTGAAAAGACTTTAAATAAGAGTGTATCTGGCACAAGCGAGATAAAAGTTTCTAGGAAAGATTATTCGATACTAATGTTTAATACAAGAGTACCATACCCAAAAATTAGTTTGACGGATCGGAATATGCTCAAATCGTGCCTTAAAGGTCCGTGCACACTGTTTTCCTATATGTCGTTATCTACTCACTTAAACTAGAAAAATATTTTGACAAATCATGAACATGTCCTAAAACACTTTCTTTGTTTCACCCAAAAACATTTTTCTGAGGTAGTAAAAAGGGTAAATGGAATTATAGTCACGTTTTATTTTTCAAATTTCTCGAAAACATTCAACTAAACAAGGAAAAAAGTCGATACAAAAATTAAAAGTAATGAAATTGCGCTCAAAAACGGTCATGACACTGAAAAACTAATCGTTTCGGATATAAAGTTTGAATTTTGTCTGAATCAAAAATATGACTTTCACATTTTCTTAATTCTTATTGTAGGTACGTTAGTACATGATACATATGAGGCCATACTTGTCATTTCAACCTAAAGGGTGGGTCTTTTGTGTTATAATATTTAATGTATTAACCAACTTAAGAAGGATGCGAATAGGGTTGCCACTTTTAAGGTTAAAAGACTGAAGTTCTGTAATATTGGACTATAAATTGGAGAACCAGGAGTCCGACAGTAACGCGAGAACTCTCGTTGGACTCAACACACTTGAAACCATAGAAGCACTTTATTGATTTTAACACATCCAAACCCAAGGCACGAAGGGGGTGGAAATATTTGTAGAAATATTTGTTTTTTTTTTGTCAGTTAAAGAGAAAAGTTTGAAGTCAAGTATCGAAACTTGTACAATGATTAGAATTGGTGAAAATATTAACCTACAGGTGAAATCAGCATTGTAAATTTAGTCCTACCTTAAAATAATAATTCTTTAAGTCTTACATGAAAATTTAGTAAATTTAACTTAGCTAAATGACTAGTTAATTCAACATGATTCAATGCTGGATCAATCTGGTATCCTGTAGACAATTTTAACTAGCTTTGCATCATTCTAAAAGTGTAGACATTTTTAATATTATGTACCCATTTACTTTTTATTAAAAATACTTTGTGAAACTAGCTATTGAAGTGGGAACCTTTTACACAAGGAAATAGCACACATCCACTGGGCCAATTCGATGCATAAGCAACTGGTGCCAAAAATCAATAAGTTTAAACTTATGACACTCTGGTGTCACATTGAAAAGAGCTGTCAGATTGATACTTTAATAGGTTAAATTATACAAATAAAAATTGTTAAAGTGTGATTTTAACCTGATTTGTGGTTAAATCGAGAAACATAACATACAGTGAGAAAAAAAAACACGAAATGGGTAAAAATTAATAGCTATTGTATTTTTTTTTTTTCAAAATTTCTATTTAAAAGAACTAAGTGTTAAATCTACAGTATAACCTTCAAGAATCAACTTGAATATGAAACTGAAGGCTAGAGCCATGTCTTGGGGTGGGGCAAAGGGGCAGTTGCCTAAGGTGCCTTGTTGCACTACGAATGGCATGCCTCCGTGAATGGTGCCAACGTGTTGTTTTGTAAATATCGACAGTCAAATGTCGATGTTTAAGGTTTCAAACAAAACTAATAGTGAAAAGAACGACTGATCGAAAAAAAGAGAACATTTCATCAAAAATTTTGACGGTGATCGACATTCTATATATCGAGATTTCAACAGTCGACATTGCTATTGTTTAAATTTGAAAAAGAACATGTAGGTATGCTTAGGAATTTTCCATAGCATCAAATAATTTGTGAAGTTGCGGTTTAAACGTCAGACAAGAATTTATGATTTAACTTTGTGGTCATGCTATGTTGACAGATTAAAATCCGGATTTATATAGAATACATATGAGATCAAGAACGTATGCCCTTGTCGTACATTTGACTTAATATTAAACTAGAAGTAATTGTTTAATTGTTGTTATTTCTGTTCTGGATGGTTGAAGGTAAAAATACTTCTGCATAAACTTAGATGCAGACGAATGGCTAAAAACTAACTTGATACCATGTTTAGTTCATCTAAACGATAAATTAACAAGCTTTGTATAGTGAAATTTAAATTTACAGGAGACCAGTTTAATTTGATTAAAATTTTCAACTTACAATATTGCAATAATGTTAAGATCTTGATATTTTTTGTATGAGCAAGAATTGTACGTACTTCAAAACGACATCTAGTACTTGATTTACCTACACATATAAAGTATAAATATGTTATTAAAATTTCGTTTTCATTAAAAAAAAATTCACAAAAACTCAGACGTTATTGAGAACACCAATCGAAATTTGACACAATACAAAATGAGACTGTTTCTGAGTAGCTTTATATTATGCTTAACAAATTTGTCACACCATAAAGTAGCATTGCAGCTTGCAGGAAATACCTACTTTTGTCTTGAAGATGAATGTGTATTCTGTTCGACTTTAACATGAATTTTCGAGTAGATATAAAAAGTTTAAAGCGCGAAGTTCATCGCCCCTATCTTAGCAGATAATTATGTAGTGATTTGATTATATTTTGCATACTATTCACTATTATATGAAATGTAAATGCATGAGGGCGAAAAGTAGGTACAAAAATACTTGACTGGGTCGCACGTATGTACTTATTCTTATGTTCAAGATGCTGAGAGTTCAAAAAAATTATGAGAGAAAATTTTTCAAAAGCATGAAATACGATATTTAAAGTAGCTAAAACAACTTCTTTGAGAGTTTTTTTTCCATCCGATGGAAATCTTCATAAAGACACTCGGTAAGAATCGGTACCAAGTAGTGTGGGACTCTTACCGCACTAAAACCACCGGAGAATCAGGACCAAAAGATTGAAAGATTGACGAATGATTTTTCTTTCTTAATTTATAAATCACATTGGGGAAAGTTTGAAGTTGTAACACTTTCCCAAAGCTTTTAGACCATCAGCTCATGCAGGCGCGGATACAGGGGGAGGGCAATCGGTGCAATTTACCCCCCCCCCCCCCCTGAGCAGGAATGAACCATTCATAAATTAATTAAAATGACATCAAAAAATGCTTTTTCGTTCTACGTTTATAAAATTTTTTCTTGGCAGTGAAAAGAAGACTATAGGGACGTTTTTATTTTCCTGATTTTTCATCTCACGAAATAATTAAAAGAAATTAAAACTAACGTTTTATCTAACCTCTCCCAGATGTGAAGTGGAGAAAAAATCCGATATGCAAAAATAACCTTCAAATCGAGCGATTGCAAAGCTTATAACGTCGGTTTTATAACGTCCAATCTTAAAATTTAAGGTCTTTAATTAAAAGATAAATATCAGGCTACACTTCTATGTTTAATTTTTTTGAGAATAGTCAAATTATTTCATACTAGAGAGCAGATTAAATCCCACATCGACCAGATTTCACTTTTTAGAATGCAAATAAGAACGAAAAATGATACAGTTTCTAAAAATAGTGCTCCAAAAAGTTAATGCCCCAACCCCTCTCTACAAATATGTAGGTGTTTTTTTTATAGTTAAATGTAACGCGGAAGGCAGCAGAGGCACTTATCTACATTTTTAAAAAAGGGGACAGTTTAATTTGTTTTAAAATTCTAACTTTGCTTCAAATGCTTAGATGAACAAGATTAAGATATTTAAATAAATTAAAAATGACAAATTACTTTATTGTATAAAAATAATTGAGAAATAGGTACCACAAAATTTCATTCTAAAAAGGTGCGTATCCATTTGATAGTACTTTCACTAGAAAACTCTCGAGAATAACTTTCGGATGTCTTCCCCTCTGGTGAGCTAATTTCATCTCACTTCACATTTCACTTGCGAGTTTTACACTCTAGAGGTTGTACCCATATGTAAACTCCCTTATGTATTTCGAGTGCGGTTCAGTATGCAACTATGCTGCACATCTTTTTTAGCCATAACATATGTTTCTGATGTTAATACAGTAGACGTTCGAAATAGTGAAGTTATAAGACCAGGCCTGTTCAGTGTTCATTCTTTCAAGATTGTTCACTTTTTCAAGCGGAAGTTTGTTAAGGCATTCTAAAGATGAATTTGATCCAAAATACATATTTTGTTCGATGTGAATGGTTTTTATAATTATAAGTTAAGAAAAACCGAAAAAAATTCTCCACTGTTCTCAAGTAATGTTAAATGCCTGCGAGTTATTGTTATAAAAAGTCCGATTTTATAGACAATTGTGTGTGTTTACTACTGTGGATAGTTAAATATTTTTAGATTCACTAAATCGAGCGTCTACTGTGTTCGTGAAGATTTTTTTTCACTTTTATAAATAGATAACTTTTAGGTACTATTCATCCACAAATCAAACAATATTTATTTCATCGAATATTTTAAAAAACTACAGGTTTTTGCGCACACATTCTCTAGCTTCTGAATACTTATTTGTTCCGTCGAATCGATTTTCTTACGGTCCGGTGAAATTGCACTGTAGATGATATTTTCAAACATGTGACTTTAGCAAACTGCATTATAAAACACAGAGCTATTGAAGTTAAAGCTTTTATTTGCGTTTTTGAATAGAAGACTTTTTCAGGGAATATTCTGCAAATGCATTTCTGACTCAGACAACGGTCTTTAACTTGTCTTTGGTCACAGATTCTTATCCCAGCAATGGCTGAAACTTTTACTCGAACTCGAACGTTATGTGTGGGAATAGGAACATACCGGTGTGCTGTTATTCTTTCCAAAATTCTTGGTGATGCTTCGAAGATCTAGAAGGAGTTCAAAAACACTGTTAAAACCACAAACCTGTTACTGCCACAAACTGCATAACTTCATTTCAGGAAGCTTCAAAGTACCCGCTGCTTGATGCACTTTGCAGATGTTAATGAGGTAATTACGTTCTTCAAAGTTTGAGTAATATGAAAAGTACTCCAATTGTCTGTAGATCTTATCCAGATTTTGGAAACTCTGGAAACAATTTCGCATTAGTGTGAACAAAAATACACTAAAATTGCCCTCCCCCCCTGAACGAAGTCCTGGACCTGGACTTGGCTTGGTTTTTCTTAATCTTCGAACATTGAGTCGGTACATTTGTGACGGTCTCCATTTCGGAGTTGGTATGACTCTGCAGTCGCTGATTTTGTGATACAGCGTATATTTTAACGACTTCTGTAACCATCTTAATTTGTAGGACGCGATGTAGAAAGCTATTTTGTATATACCAAGGGACATTTATTATTCCACGAAGGACTTTGCTTTGGAATTTTTGGATGGATTCAGCATTTATTTTCTTTGTACAGCCAAACAGTCAGATGCCATAAGTCCAAATAGGTTTCACAACTTGATTTTATTTATAACATTAGTTTGTTCTGAGTAGAAATTTGATACGCCATTTTTGCGTCCAATTACTGATTTTGTAGACTGCGTTGTGTAGACTTCGTAACGCATTTATCCGGTACCAATATTTCAGTATTATCAGCAAATGTCGCCATGATAACGTTGATGTCTACTGGAATATCCCTTGTATAAATCAGATACAGGGTTGGTCCTAGGATACTTCCTTGTGGTATACCGGCTTTAATTTTCATTACTTCCGAGTAATTTCGATCGTACTCTCATACTCTTAAGACTCGGTTCGTAACGTGAGATTTCAGAATTTCGAAATACTGTCTTAGAAGATCCCTATGTAGTTTGTACTCAAGTTCCAAGTTCCAAACATTGTCATCAAAGGCTTGAGCACCTTCTAACTTACATCGAGCTTACTTGTTCTTCTTTAAATGACTTTTCCACAACATTCCGAAATCCGATGACCTTGATCTATCATCGAATGCTTATTTCTAAATCCGAACTAATAGCTCGGATTTAGTTTTTCTTTCTTCTTCTTTTCAAAGCCTTTTCAAAGCAGTTTTTCTAATACTTTTGTCATGGCTGGTATTAGCGATATAGGGCTGTAGGTTGTTTTATCCTGATGATGGCTTACCTTGTTTAGGTATAACAATGACTTCTGCAATTTTTAAATGATGAGGCACATATTTAGTTTAAGGCATGCATTTATTATAAATTGGAGTTTTTTTTAAGGCTATTAATTTTTCAAAATCTGATTTTTTGTGAGTGATTTTTTGTCAGACAACTTATGTTGACACATGCATCTTACTTCTTTGAGCGTGACGAAAGAAATTTTAATATTCATCGTTTCAATCAACAAACTTTAAGGGATCTGTAGCTGTGCTTGCTGGAAATGGCTTAAAAGCATTCGCGAGATGTTCAGCGAAGAGATCAGCCTTTTGTTTCAGGTTTTCGAATTCTGATCCATTTGACATGTCAAAATTTTACCGGCGGGTTTTGTGTCTGTGGTCTTTTTCACTTGTTTTTAGTAGATTCCTGAATTTTGACTTTTAGAGAGTTTGAGATGCAAAAAAGAACGCCATCTTAATTATTGATTGAACATTGAATATGGTTGTATGAAAAAAATTGAAAATTGTCGGAGCGGTTTTTTTAAATTATTTTTATATATCTACCTATAAAATTCCTTAAATATTTTTTAAGAAAGGTTTTGGTATGCAAGTCTTAAGTATCAACTTATATGCATACAAAAATAAAACTTAAAAAAATGTCAATTCTTTTTTGAGATATAGAATTTTCAATTTCAATTTTTACTACGCAATAATTTTTAATCTTATATTGAAAATTTGTTTATAAAAAAAAATTTTAATCTGTTCAGCTTATAATAAAAAAATTTAAAATTGAAAGAAAACTTTGAGAGGTTCTATTAATAGTTTTTATTTTTGTAAATTTTTGGTATCGCACTAACATGAGCATACAGAAAAAGTTTAATAAAATCGAAAGAGCCGTTTTCAAGAAAAAAATATTTTCCTTATCGGTTTTCAACATTTGTTTGGGTCTTTTTTTAATTAAAAAATGTTTTCCTAAAATACTTTAAAGAGTGTAAGTAAAACTCTTAAGCACCGAGTTTAAAAAAAATCGACAACGTAATTTTCAAAATTTGATTTTCATAAAAAAAATTAACGTTGTTTTAAAATTTAAGGAATATTTTTTATTATTGCTTATAAAGTTCTTTATAAAAAAATATTGAATCAAGAAATACAGTTTTGAAGAAAATCGAAAATAAAAAATGGTTCTTTGGTTAGGAACCATTAAATAACCATTTCTTGAAAAGCGGTTTCCCACTCGAATGTAGCATTTACTAAAAGATGTTTATTGGAGGTTTTTTCGTAAAATAGACAGTAAGTAAAAGTAGCTAAGCAGACAAACAGACAAATAGCCATATAGAATTATGAGACCCACTTTTTTCGTCTTGACTATCGTCGTAATGACAGGTCTGATCAAAATCTCGGGTTCAATTTTTTTGTTCATAAGAATTAAATGGGTTAAAGTTAAACGAGAAAGTAAAATCTATTGAAGAGAACCGCAGTGTTGTCGTTTATAAATGAGGTAATAATAAAAAAAACACTTGAAAGTTGTGATTAATCTCGAGAATCTCACGATTTTGGGGTTTTCCAATGGATAACGTAAAAAAGTTTAAAGTTTGTTTCTTAGTTTATAGCCAACAACTAAACGTATAAACTATAAACTATTTAACTATTAACAACAACAATTGTTAAAAAAATTATAAAATAATAATCAAATTAACCTAGATATTCAATTCGCAAGGGTGAATACATTCTAATGAAGTATGCTTGAGATAAAGGAAGTGCCGTGCCTTTAATAAAGTATAAAATTAAGATTAAATAACCATTACGTAAATTAAGAACAACATAAGTACTTCTCATTCGTTATATCATATACGATTTAGAAAAGATAAAGCAAAGGCAAGTTGATAAGTGAAGTACCTAACCGACCTCCTCGTTCTATTATTTAGATTTTCATCAATTTAAAAATTGTATTCAATTTCTTATGTATTTACTGATTTCATGCTTCTCCAGCACCTTTTGGCTTCCCCGCCCCTCCTCATACACAGATTTTCATTTCGTGATGAAATTTTCTCATACGTGTGCCCGGCTCGGTCGCAACTAGGTTTGTTGTGATGAATCGAAACGTTGATAGATCAGTTCACTTCGAACCAGCAAGTTGAAACAGTGTGTTATTATTATATTATCAAACAAGTTTTTGTTGTTAATTTATTTAAGTACAAATTTGAATTTATTATTATTTATTTTATTTAAAAGAATCTGTATCGGAGACTTAAAAGTGAATCCTGGTAAATTTAATTTTGTTTTATTGTTCTATTTAATTTCATGAAAATGTATCTAATGGGTGAAAGATAGTAAAAAAAAACAATGCATTTTTTTTTGCAAAGGTTTGCATGATGTGCCAAAAAGAAAGTGAAAGGAACTAATTTAAACTTGTATTGATTGCATTAAGATTGGTTTATTTATACTGATAACAAAACTTGAAAGAGATATAATTTTGTGCCAGTTTTTTCTTTCTTCTTTTTTTCGCCTTACAATTATTCTGCAAATAATCGTATAAAAACTACAACTTTAAAAGGTATTTTGCAAACTATCAGGGAAAGTGTACAAATTTAATTTTTATTTCAAAATTTTTTTTTCTTAAAACATTAAAAGGTCAGAAATACGATTTCATAAAATCAATCAATCTCTGCGTTGGTTTTTAGTCAATTTAAATTGTTTTAAACGTTTTTTTTTAAGTATGCCACTAGATATAATGGAAATTAAGAAAAAAATCATATCACAGACTAGAAGAAAAAAAGAGGACTCCATTTCCATAGACTATATGAGTATTTTTCAACTTGGAGAGATTTAATTTAAAAAAGGCGCAAATGGAGCTAACAAGTGTTATACATACTTAATTGCATTATGGCATTATATCTGTTTGTGGTCATCGAACCAACATTTTAATCACCACCGTATTCTATTTTTTTTTTGTTCACAAAAATTATTGTATATTAATTGAGCTTGAAATAATATTTGCAGATAACGGTACCCAAAAGTTTAATTGATATTTCTAAGAGTTAAACTCAGGAATAATTTTTCAATTGAGGATTAACTTTATCTGTCAGTTGTCTATAAAATCTATTGAAATGTATGCCTTTCACGTATCAAAATAAAGATGGCAAAACAACGGAATTTCACTGTCAATAACTTTCACTATTTAAATTGAAATGGCGCCACAACCGAAAAAGTCTTCAATTTGGTCCCTGAGTTGACTCACCAAAATTTGTATAGCCATAGAGTACCTATATTATCTAGAGTCGCGACTCGTACACCTCTTACCTAAAACACCCGCAAATTTTATTTTTGAGCACATTAAGAGAAACCTCTCTTAAATTCCCTGTCCGTGAATACGTATGAATTGTGGATAGCTCTAAATGTGACGTTTTCAATGTTTTCGATTCAATTTTTTGTTGTTTTCAGTTTAATGAGCCCAAATCCATTAAGTTATCATTGTATTGGTGTGGTGGCTATTTAAAATGCATTGGGCAGCTACCACATGCTCAGCTATGTGGAGGAAATCCTCTCAGTGCAGTTTGTAGGGTGAAAAAGAAAAAGCCCTGAAGTCGGTTCTCTACTCGTACTCTATGGTTGAAACAAAACGGTAGTTACAATTCCCATTTTATTTGGCTTTAATATACCCTTCTTGCTCTTGGTAAGCTGTAAAGATTGAAAAATTTTGTGAAAAGGCGTCCTCTCCAGTAAAGTTCATGGTCATATGGTAACCAAGTTGGTATAAATTGTTTCTACCTTTTAATTGAAATCCAATAAATTTCCTAGAGAAAAGACTTTTCCAGGTTATTTGAACTTACCGATTAGCTGAAAGTTTCCAACCGCTAAAAGACACTGGCCATCATTTTGTTTGATTTTTCAATCAATTAACCGGGGAGTCCAATAAACTTACACTTCCATGCTTTGCCTTTGTTAGATGCAGTTTTTAACATCAATAAAGCAGGAAAATCAATTAAGCAAGGTGCAATTCACCGGGGAATACTGGTGTATTAGGTATCAAATGATGAGCAATAAAATATAAAATTTATAGACAAATCTTGCAAAAATCTTTTAAAAATTCTATAAAATGCTACAGATTTTCATTGAAAATTGTCATTATTTTTCACAAAACAAACGGCAGTTTTAAAAAAGAAAATAATTTCTGGTTTAGCTAACTGGCTACCAGCATACCTACAAAATTAAAAAAATAATTTTTTTCCAGTTTTTAATTAATTTTTGCAAGAAAATATGTTGGAGATCAGAGCTGATGTCCACAAATATTTTTGGCATGATTACTTTCCAATAAACAGATTTTGAAATTAAGTGCCTTTCAATTTTGGCTATCGTTAAGAGTTGGGGTTCCAAAATATATTTTGACTTTGTTTAGGGTCCAAAGTTTCAAAAGTTTGGGAACTGCTAGCTCTAATCTATGAACTTATTGTGAAGTTTTTCTCAAGATCCGACCGACACACGACACGACGTTGAGATTAAGATTATCATAGTCATTTCTTTCTTGATGAAGGCCTCTCTGTAAAAGTAACTCATTCTCTTAAATTGGACAACAACACTATTACATTGTCCTAGTCACTTTTGAAAGAGTTAAGTTCATTTTTACTAATATGTACAGTAAAAAATGCTAGTAGACTGTCCCATCGGTATGGAAAGTTTGGTTTTAGGCCCAAGGCTTCCAGCCCCAATCTCTTCAGTTGTTCTCAATCCATCAGTGTGCCACTTGATGGCCAATTGGTTTCAGAGTATTGTTTACTGTTTCGCCTACCAACTCCATCTTATTACTTAACTTGATTTGAAAGTTCTTGTATAGTTGTATCTCTTAATCATGTTATCTCTTGGAATGTCAATAAAGTTTGATACCGCAGACTTTGAAATGCAGTCCCTAACCCTGAGACTAACCGTTTCCTTCTTTGGCAAACCTCATGATGGCTCCCTTTACAGCACTTGTTATAGCTTCATGTAGGGAGGGGGGGTAGATGAAGGATAACTTCCAAGGCTGCTGTGAGGCAAGCTCTCATCGCTCCAATTATGCATAAGCATTCGAGCCTTTGGGCTTTTGCTAGTGATTTCCTAGTTGTGAGCAATTCGGTTTTTTTATGCTTTGCGACCGCACCATGGGTAATGATGGGTCCCACTATCATGGTGTACATCCACCAAAGGATGTTTGGTTGTAGGCGCTAGTCTTTTGCAGATCATGAGAGCTTTTGTGGCTTTCACGACGGTTATTTCTACGTGTTTATTCCATAAAATTTTACTGTCTAGTGTGATACCTAGATATTTAACCTCACTTTTTGTTTGGAGTCCCACAGATATGCACCATTTCCTTGTAATAGCTAGCACCCTTTGAATAATCTCACAGAGGGTTTCTTCAAACTTTTCTGTGGCTGTGATGACGATATCACCAGCAAAACCGATACAGTGTATGCCTTGAAAAGTTAGCTTTTCTAGCAGTTCATCAACTATAAGACTCCTCAGCAAGGGTGATAGTACCCCTCCCTGCAGACAACCTCTTGTTGTTAAGATTTTCTTCGTATTTCGGCCTGCTAGTGCCTCAGCTTTTCTAGTGGCTAACATCTCAGCAATCCATGTGGATATGGTGCTGGGCACACCTTTCCTTACAAGAGCTTTACTAACCGCTTTATGGGAGGTATTGTCAAAATCACCTTCTATATCTAGAAAGGCTGACAGTGCTATTTCCTTTGCGTCTTCGGCTTCCTGTATGACGTTAGGGAGTTCAAACATATCCACAAGGAGATATAAAGCAAAAAATGCTTATTTTTTACCCCTCTAAAAGAAACTGTTTTCAAGCCCCAAAGTTATCGTACTCGTTACCCTAATTTTAGATTTGTTAAATGTCACGTTAATACTTATTTTGGAATGAGATTGCCCTCGCCCCCCTGGCTGGCATCTAAGTACATACTTGACCATCATTTAGTCCATCGCGGGTAATGGGAGCGTCAGAAAAAAGTGTACAGCTTTGAACTGCATTCCTGTAACTCTTACTTACTTACTTATCCGGCTCCCGATCCATGGAGGGTCTCTGCCTGAGATATTGCGGTCTTCCATCGGTTGCGGTCCCTCGCACGCTCCCTCCAGTCGTCGAGACCAAGCGCTCTTGCGTCAGAAACCTCCTGATCCCTGTAGCGGAGGTTCGGTCTTCCTGGTCGTCTCGAACCTGGGGGCTGGGATTCGAAGATTTTTTTGGCTGGAGCATTGTTGTCCATTCGCTCGATGTGGCCGAGCCAGTGTAGTCAGCATGTCTTGGCTCTTTGGACTACATCCACATCTTGGTACAGCTCGTATAATTCACGATTAAATCTTCTCGTCCATTCGCCCTCCTCGCATATTGGACCAAATATCCGCCGAAGAATTTTTCTCTCGAAAGTGCCCAGTATCAATTCCCCTTTTTTACTTATCGTCCAGCACTCGGCGCCGTAGAGTAGAACTGGTAAAATTAGCGTTTTGTATAGCGTGCACTTTGTCTTCCGGGAGAGGAGTTTTGAACCCATTTGTTTGGCCAAACTGAAGTAGCAGCGGTTCGCTAGGGTAATTCTTCGTCGGATTTCCACTAAGGTGTCATTCGTGGGGTTGATGTTTGTTCCGAGGTAGGTGAACTTCTTGACTACCTCGAAATTACTGCTACCAACAGTGACGTTTTGTCCTAGGCGATGGACAGATGAAGCTTTGTTTGTTGATAGCATATACTTTGTTTTGTCCTCATTCACTTCAAGACCAACGCGTTTCGCCTGTTCATCAATAGCTGTGAATGCTTCTAGTACAGCTCGCTTGGAGCGGACGATGATGTCGATGTCGTCCGCATAGCCAAGCAGTAGCGAAGACCTGTTGAAGATAGTGCCTTCTAGGTTAGAATTCACATGATAAGGCATCTCCTTGTCTGAACCCTGTACATGTCTGGAATAGCTCGGATGAGCTGTTACCCATTTGCACGTTGCACCGCGTATTTTGTAACGTCATGCGGCATAGCTGGATCAGTTTTTCCGTGATCCCGAGTTCGGACATCGCCAATAGAAGCTCTTGGCGACTAATGCTATCATATGCGGCTTTAAAGTCCATGAAAAGATGGTGGGTCTCGATTTGAAATTCGTTGGTCTTTTCCAGGATTTGCCTGTAACTCTGTTGAAGCAAAAAGATTGTATTCTTTCATATAATCATGACCCCAATACAGATATGTACAAAATTTTACGATGATCCAAAATCAAATCTAAAAGAAATTTAAACAGAAATTTAAAAGAAATTTTAAAGCTATTTCCAGCCTTAAAATTTCTTTTAGATTCGATTAAATTAGGTCTAAAAATAATTTTCAGGACAAAGAATCTTAAGGCCTCCTTAGGAACACTTCTCAACATTTTGGACCATCTTCTAAAAATCTTATACAAATCAGTATTGGAGTCATTTTTTATATGAAAGAATACATTCAGGCACATATCTTATATATCACTTCAAATATAAACTTGCCTCAAATTCTGACTTCTTCAGTACTTTATTCAAAATTTTGATATTTTGGACCACGTTCTGACCTTAATTTGGAAAGCCCCTATTTGAAGTAGAAAAAAATAGGCCATACCACGAAATTAAGCATCCCCAAACTATAAAGTGTACCAAATTTCATTAATATGTATTAAGAATTGGCGTGGGAAATGAATTTTTGCGACAATTTTGAACTAACGGACCACTGTGTGGCACTTTAAATTTCTAACAAATTTTAATGATACCTACCTATAACTATAAGTAGTTCCATATAACTGAATAAGCTGGTCACTATGTCATGTGGAATATAGTTGATGGGTGTTTATGGACCTACATAGCTCTGGCTTAGAAAAGCCGTACTCAGCGATGCTTTGATTGATGAAAGTTACTTACTTTAAAAAAGCATTCCACGTACCACCCTCCGTAATGCACCAATTGCAATTTCATGCAGTAGGTCCATATCTAATAGACAAAAATTATACATAGTTATGTCCAATGCAGAGGATCTACCATTCATTTCTGAGATGACGAGTATTGTTTCCAACTGTAGTATCGATCATAGCCAATCCAAGTCTATGAATCTTAATCATCATAAAATTTCAAATGAAGTCTTAGAGTGGTACAAAATTTGGTAAAACTGGAAAACAAAACTCAAACGAATTTTTACTGTTTTGGAGATCGCGTAAGTCCCAAGTATGTTGAAGTCTCTAGTAGAATAAATTGCCTTATCAAAATTATTAAGGATCGTGTAAAGATCGAAAAAAATGTCGAATTTCGTTTGAAACTGAATAGCTTAAAACCCTCACCCAATGTTTTCAAGGCGATCAATAAGATTATGCCCAGAAAATACAATTTAAACGATTCGTCACAGGAACTTAAATGGGATAACCAGACAAACACTACTTCATGTGAAAAAATTAATGCTTTCAGACATTTTTACTCTGATCTTTACTCTTTAAGAACTCCTGATTGCGTCATTGAGTACATTTTATCGGTAACAACCATCAACAGAGCTTTCTCGGCATGAAATTCGAACCTCAAAAACTTTTCAGCCAATAATAAATCTGACTCCATCTCAATTGAACCCTTTGCATCTTCCAATCTTATCGAATCAATTATTTCATCTTTAAATAACAAAAAGTCCTCAGGCCCTGACAAAGTCACTAATTTTATCATGCGTAAGGCTAGAGTTACATTGGCCAAACACTTTACTCCAATTTTTAATAACTGTTTGAACAATTGCTATTTCCCTTTAGCCTGGAAGCATGCTATCCTCATTCCCATGAAAAAGAAATCGCACTCCAATAATCTTGATGATTTTCGACCCATTTCCATGCTGTCGAATTTAGGCAAAATCCTAGAAAAAATAATGTTGGCCAAAATAAAAGACTTTTTTTGACGATACCGCTCTAACTCAACACCAACAGTTTGGTTTCAAAAGTGGTCATTCCACCGAACATGCCTTACTTCGTCTACAAAACAATATTTTAAACAATCTCAGTTCGAAACAATGTACAGTCGCATGTGCAATAGACTAAAAAAAAGCATTCGACTCAGTTTGGCACAGTGGCCTCATATATAAACTTGACCGTTTGAATTTCCCTTACCATTTAAAAAAAAATCTTACATAATTTTCTCTCTAACCGCTGTTTGTCCGTCTGTTTTGACAATGAATTTTCCGTTCCTATACCAATAGAAGCCGGGGTCCCTCAGGGATCGATTTTGGATCCATTTTTATTCAATAACTACTTCTCAGATTTCCCTATCCAGCACAACAATTTGAAGGCAATACTCTACGGCGATGATACCATAATATTAGGCAGCCACGGAAAGGCCTCACGAGGCTCTTAGACAAGTCAAGACCTAATAATCCCATATTATAAAAAATGTGGCATAGATATAAACTTCAACAAATTCGAAGCAGTTTGTTTATAGGAATGCTTCTGGTCGAGGTCATCATCTGACCATACGCAAGAGTAAACAATTGAAGTAAGTGATAGAGAACAACAAAATTCCACTAAAACATTCATTCAAATTGGAGTTTCACTCCATGAGCGCTTAAAATTGAATCGTCACGCCAGAGATGCCTTACGAAAAGGTAAAGCTGCTGCGACTATGCTCAACTTGTTGCTCAACTCTAGAGAAGTAGAGAAAAAAAACAAAGCTTTTGATCTACAAAACTTTTATCCGACCGGTAATGACTTACGGTTTCTTGGCCTGGTTTTATATTTCACCTTGCGTTCCTCTGGAATTGCAAATATTCCAAAGAAGAATCATCCGAAAATGTATTTGAAAATACAGACGCCCATCTGGTAAATGGTTCCCTAACAAAAGTCTCTATGAGGAATCAGGGATTGTTCCCTATTCTAAGTTATGTCACAGAACTTGCAAATAAACGTATTCATAATCTGCAACATTTTTTTTTTTTTTTTTATTAATTCATTTTTATTTTTCCATTTTCTTAAAACTACTCGTATCTTAAAGCTAGACAAAAATTCATAAAAACTAGCCTACTTATCAATATCTTAAAACTAACTTACTGGCCCCAGTCGGGCGCTCTAAGTTAAACTATAATAACTTAATGCTAATGCCTTTCGGCCTAAGAACTATCTTAATACTAAATCCAGTTCGGTTTTGTCTTTTACCGAGAAGAATTTACAAAAAAAAACTCGGTATCATTGTATTTATTTTTTTGGTTTAATATAAAACTTACAAACTACATAAAACTAAATTAAAGCTAATTAAAACTAATTAAAACTAATTAAAACTACTTAAAGCTACTTAAAACTATTTACAACTAATTATAAACTAGTTACAACCTACTTATAAGCTAATTACAGACTACTTACAAACTAGAACAGCCACAGCAAGCATTTTCCGGTTTTATAGTTTTTTTTTGTATTTTTGTGGATTTTATAATTTTTTTTTTTTTTTTGGTGCCACCCTGACTGTCCCTACTTAAAACTAACTACCTAAACCTATGCAAGTCGGCCATACAAGAGAAAATAGCAAGGTCAACTATTAAATGTCTGAAGGAACTTCATCTTCGTTTTTCAACCACCAGAACTGGTTCTCCTGCTTTACCCTATCTCTCCGGTCCCGTTCGGACACAGTCCTTCTGGACCGAAGGTGCTCAGCTCCGTCTTGTGCGAGGACGTCTCGACTGTAAAGGAGCCACCGAACCACAGTTCTCCGGCCGACGTGGTAGATTAGCGGAACCGCCGCTCTATCCTGGATCAGCCCTCGACTGTCTAGGTGGAGGAATGCATCGGGCGGAATAAAGCCGCTTAGACGCACACTCTCGTAGTATTCGTATTTAGGGTAATAAGCCCCGAAAATTAAGCTGTTAGTCGAGGACATCGCTCTTGCAATGTGACCTCGAATAAGCTTCAGCAAGAAATTATCTATCCTGTTTATGTTGGCCCCGTTGTATAGAGCCAGGTTGGAATAGTAGTGTTTGTACTCCGACTCTGGTGTTCTGTGCAATCCAAGGCAGCGTCGAAGACACTTCCTCTCAAACACCCGAATCTTTTCCATTTGAGATGGGGCAACGTTGAACCAAACCGGGCATCCATAGGCAATCATCGGCCGGATAAGGGCCATGTAGCAAATCACCTTCACCCTGCTGTCAAGCCGGCTGCTATAAAACAACCGTTTTGTCAGGGCAAAAGCTCCCCTAGCCCTGGCCAGAGCAGCATTTATATGTCTGTCGAAATACAAATACTGATCCATCCAGATGCCAAGGTACTTTACTACACTTTTGCTCGCCAGTGGATGTCTATTTGGCCCTACGATCACCAGCTTGCGCCAGTTCTTTCTCGTATCCCTTGTGGCTCCACGCAACGGAGTCCTAAACAAGATAGTTTCTGATTTGTGAAAGTTGATTTTCAACTTCCAGTCATCACAATATCGTTGAATCTCATCGAAGTCACTCTGCAAGAGAATCCTGGTGTCCTCGATTTTTGCAGCTGTTCTGTACGCAATCAGGTCGTCGGCATACGCAATTGCCTGAGTTAGACTACTTATCAGATCGCTGGTGTAAATGCTGAATAGAATCGGCGAGTTGACCGCTCCTTGCTGAAGACCATTTTTAATATTAAAGGTTGTGGCAGAAGTCACATTGCCACTTTTGACAATAAACTTTCTGCCATTGAGCATATCATAAAGCATATATAATAGTGGTTTACTAATGCCAAGTCTGGTCAGCTTTAGATAAAGACCCTCTAACCAAACGGTGTCGAAGGCCTTCTCCAAATCAACCAGACAGGCACCCGTACATTGCTTCTTAGATGTGTTCCATTGGACATCAGAAACGAGTTTAGACGCGGCATGAATGGTGTCATGTCCCGCCTTGAAACTGAACTGATTGTCCGGTATGATATTATTGTCCTCTGCCCACTTAGACAATAACCTGCAACATCATGCTAACCCTGTTCTCCTGAGCATTTTCGAGAAGAATATCAGCTTCTCTATTGACGATAGATTTTACATTTCACCAATAAGTATAGCTTGCGATTATTCAAGTTCTCACTTTGCAATCATCACAGACGATGATCTATTAAAATTTGCATTGAAAAATTGTTTATATTTTGAGATTAAGTTAATGTTGATATAATTAAATACTATTTCCTGGGCTTGGTCTTACTTTTTACTTAAAGAAATTATGTCGGGTTGAATTGAAATCACCTTTGCTGAATTATTCAAATAGACTTCCTAACATACAAACGAGCACCGATAGTTTTTTACTGATTTATTCCTTAATGATGCAATGTTGTTGAGCATTGCATATTTATTGATGTTACAAGCAGTCACTTTTTCATCATGATCACTCTGATTGCACTATAACTATGTGCGTAGGCATGTGCATCCGGTGCTTTGCCTATCTCAAAAATTAATAATGCATTTAATCAACTATAGGTACTTTTTTTTGAAATAGGGTCTCCCATTAATCCTAACTATTTTTGTTTAAATATCCGGGTCTGTAGTATGTAAACGATATGAACTTATTCAAATAATTTTGTTTAAAAACATTAAAACTAGGTATTAATGTAATAAAAACAAAACAAAATTATAAGTTCATATCGTTAACATACTAACGGGTGATTTTTTAGCTGGTTTGGTTTTGGCAACACTGGTTTTGACAGCTGACGTGTGTTTAGTACCTTGTGTCACTGTCAAACAGCTTCAGTTTGGTTTGCAATTTAACCATGGATCGTCTTACAAATGAACAACGCTTGCAAATTATTGAATTTTACTATCAAAATTCGTGCTCGGTTCGAAATGTTCATCGCGCGCTGCTTCCATTTTATGGTCGGCATTCTCGACCTTCTGAGCAGTCTATTCGGAAGATTGTGACCAAATTTCGCACCAAATTTACTTTGTTGGACATTAAACCACCAACACGTTTACGTTCTGTGCGTAGTGAAGAAAATATTGCGGCCGTATCAGCTAGTGTGACAGAAGACCGCGAAATGTCGATTCGGCGCCGTTCCCAGCAGTTAGGCCTTTGTTACAGCACTACGTGGAAAATTTTGCGGAAGGATTTGGGCGTAAAGCCTTTTAAGATACAGCTGGTGCAAGAACTAAAGCCAGCCGACCTACCACAATGCCGAATTTTTGGTAAATGGGCTCTTGGAAAGCTGGCCGAGGATCCGCTTTTTTATCGAAAAATTGTGTTCAGCGATGAGGCTCATTTTTGGTTGAATGGGTACGTAAATAAGCATAATTGCCGCATTTGGAGTAAAGATCAGCCAGAAGCATTGCAACAGCTACCAATGCATCCCGAAAAAGCCACTGTTTGGTGCGGTTTATGAGCCGGCGGCATTATTGGGCCAAATTTCTTCAAAGATGATGCGAATCGCAGCGTTACTGTCAATGGTGAACGCTACCGAGCGATGATAACAAACTTTTTTTTGCCCGAAATGGAAGTTCTTGACTTGCATGATATGTGGTTTCAACAAGACGGTGCCACATGCCACACAGCACGCGAAACAATGGCGCAATTGCGAGGCGAGTTTGGTGAACAGTTAATTTCACGTTTCGGGCCGGTCAATTGGCCGCCTAGATCGTGCGATTTGACACCATTAGATTATTTTTTGTGGGGGTATGTCAAGGCTAATGTCTATAGAGACAAGCCCGCTTCGATTGACGCACTGGAAGCCAACATCCATGCATTCATTCGTGAGATACCGGCCGATATGTGTGAAAGAGTATGCCAAAATTGGACTCAGCGGATGGGCTACCTGAGACGCAGCCGCGGTCAACATTTGCATGAAATTATCTTTAAACATTAAATTGCAAGGTTCAAACTATCGATTCAAATAAATATTTCATTCATTTTTTCGAATTTTTTGTGTTTTTTTTTTTTTTTAAAGTTCTAAGCCTCTTAAAAAATCACCCGTTACATACCCGGGTATTTAAACAAATTTTGGAGAGTCTATTTAAAAAAGACTACCTTTAGTTGATTTAATGCATTATTAATAAATTTAAATGTAGAATGTGTAGAAAATTTACAAAATATTTTTCATAACTTTCTCTGCGTAGAACAGTAAATTTCCTTAAAATAAAGAAAAACAATACGTCAACTAACCGTAAATGTATAAATATTTAGAAATGCTGACTAATTGTAACAAATATTTTTTTAGGTCAATCAAATGTTTAATCAACACAATTTTTTTTTTTATAAAAATTCTAATTTTTCCATTAATTATATTGTTATTATTGTAATTATTATTACGTATGTATAAGATAAATAACAACTGCGACCAACCTTCTTTTAGATGAAAGAAAAAATCTGCCATAATAACTGCGTCATGTTGTAAACAAAACAAAAATACGAGTAGGTAACTATAATCCTAGTTTGCTGGAGGTCTATCGCTATCAGTTTTCAATTATTATTAGCCTATATAGTATAATCAACAAGTAGGTATATATTGACTGATAAGCTTATAATGATTGAAAGTCAAGACTTAGTAACAAACAATGTTATCAACGTTATTTTCGCTGACCCTTAAAGATTCATCGGTTGATTGACTGCAGTATATAACGTCAGACAATGAATTCAATTTTTTTTTTTTTGGTGTTCAGTTGATAGTGAATGTTCAATGCCCTTATGCAATCAACAATAGAAGAGGTATTAATGCAATTAAGCGATAGGCACGTGTCGTGTGGTAGCCGGAAAAATTAGGAATTAGATCCCCATGCAAATAGCATTAGGAACGTAAACAACAGTGTGACACATGGTGCCATATGGAATAAGATTTAAATAATTTTGCCCGGCTCCGGTATATTATTTATTAAAAAAAATGTTTTAAGAGAACACTCTTTTACCAACTTCATTGTGTGTCAAGCTGTGTCTTTAATCTTATGGACAAAATATACCATTTTTCATGTGTAATCGGTCATTTTTCGGCGATTGTGTGCTCTGCCAATATATTCATTGAGGTGGAGTAAAACTCAACTTTTTAATTTTTTTTTTAGTTATACAGAGTGGGGATGGGTGCTATTGCCGTCAATAAAGAGCACACAAAATCTTAGCTCAATCAAAAACTATCTTAAGGGTTCACAACGCCCTTGAAAATTTATTTGCTTGTCCCTATAGAATATAAGGCAAATTTTAATTGTTTTGCAACGTTTCACAGATTTTTTTGTAAAACCACCCAGAACTCACCACGTGGAGGTAGCTGCTTTTGAGTTCCGCCCAACACCCTACCCCACCAACCAACCAATATTCGAGTGGTCTTTTATTCAATATCTGTTTCCATAGTGAAACTCTTTTTTCTGCTAAACTCAGGCTTTATTCTCCATAGGAGACTCTAGAGCCCATCCTTGTTATTGCAACCAAAAACTTCAGCTGAAGCTTCGGTAACCAGCTTAACACATCGCTCCATGCTTTGAGTGTGACATGAGAATCTAGGGTAAGTTATATTATCGATATTTCCGCTACCTTCAAGACTGGAGATTATGTCATCGGAGGAATTTGGTTACAGGAGGTTCTGTAACTTTTACGTCCTGCCAGTTGATTAAGTCCACATAATAATCGGCTTTAAATTTATTTTAGGAACAAAAAATTTTCGAATGCTTAGCTGATTTTGTTCTGCTCGTGCTTTCGTCAAACGCCTGAGTGCCAGCTCACGAATCGATTTTCTTGAGTCTGCCATCTTTGCTAAGAGCAAATTCTCCGGATGGGCGTAAAATGAATTTTGTTGTATAACATCAATAATTTGTTTTCAGTCTTAGATCCAGATATCAAGACAACGAAATCATTTTCCATAAGTGGCGCGCACCAACTTTGGAAGAAGAATGACTCTTGATAGCAAGCCATATTGGAGCATAAACCCGACCAATAAAATTTGCCAGAATCACCAAATTCTCTGATGGGTTTTTAGTTTTAATAGAAAGCCTCATAATTCTGTTTGCAGCAGTTAGCCAACGAGAATATGACAACTTTCCGGGATTCCTCGGCAGTAAAGATACTGAGCAGTTTCCTGTGGCTATGGCTAAACTATTATGCAGGTATTTTTGATCACAGCTTAGGTCATTTATATTGGTAATATCTCGTGAATTATCGATTATTTCTGAGTATTGGAATAAAGTTTTGAAGATCCGTCTTTTCACAACATTCCATTCGCTTGCCAATAGGTCCAGAGAAGCCATATGGACCTGTTGTGTGACCATCCAAGCCTTGCAAAAGATATCGAAAGGGCAGTTTGTTACATTGTAGCAAACAAATGTTCCATTGTAAAGGTTTTTGCAATATTTCTTCCATCAATCTAACTACACCACCCTTTAAACCAGTATTTGCAACCGTTCCGTCGCAACCCACGGCAATAAAATAATTTAAAAAAAATCTTATTTGCATCAAAAAAACTGCATATAGATTCACAAATACTTTTCGATTTTCCATCGCTGGGAGAAAAATGTCCAACATATTGTGATCCAGGTTCTTGGATAAGAGAAATATGTTCTTCAATGATTGAGATTGTTTGGTATGGTCGTCCACCTTCCTTTGACAAAATTTTGGTACGATCTTTACGACCGTCAAAATAAAGGCCCTCAAGCCTGGTACCATTCGGCAAAATATTTTGTTGGAAGCTTTTCCTGACTTCAGACCTTGAGCGCCTTAATTTTGAATGATATATGACCTTTGATTTGTCTTCTTGTGATATTATGCCAAAGTCTTTCAAAATACTACTTGCGATTATAGCCGCATTTCTGTCCAATATTCCTGTTCGATCACAAGCAATACCTAAACTAGGTAGTTTAAGTCGCATTTGATTTGTGGTTGGTTTAGTTTTTTCCTTTTTAGCAGGACACATTTTGTAATCGCTATCACTGTCAGTTACCTCAGAATCAGAAATACCGGAAAGATTTTCTTCAAAGTTTCTTACTTTTCAGCTTTATTTTTTCAGCTCTATCTAGCTTTCTTTTTAAGCTTTGTTCTCCTACGTAATTTCCTCGAAGATCTTTGATCCATTAGAAGATCTTGCTCTTTAACAGAAACTTTTCTTTCCACAAGATAGGAACAGTGGTGAAATGAATCGCACTGGCAAGGGCATATATCAAAAAGGGTCTCAGAATGACTCAAACATGGTAGCAATTGTAATTTGAAATCTTCAAGCTTATTACGCGTTTCGTTTATTTTATAGTTTTTGAGCTGCTTTTTATATTTTTCGTGATATTGAAAAATTTTCCTTATTTTTTATTTTTATTGGCTTAATTAATAGGAAATTAAAATGAAATGCAACTTATTTCCAGGGTTCCACGAAAATTTAATTAAGGTAGGGATGATCGGATTTTGTTTTTTTTAATGGTTTTCGTTCGATATAATGGCACCCATCCTGCCTATGTATATCAAAAAATAAGATTGAAAAAATTTTCACTCCATCCTAATATTCAACTTCTCTTAAATGCTAAATTTCATAAAGTTTTATTCTGGAAACTCTTGCGGTTGCACAGCCGTCTTATTGCTAAAATTGGAGCTTATTTAGTTTTTAGGAATTCGTAGACCGAAGGTAATTAAAACTAGTACCTACATTCTTTAGAATTAATAAAACTCTAATAGAAAGAAAACGCTATGGTTATACGGCTAGTCTGATTTCTTAATTTAAGATGTTGCATTCGGTACTTGAGATCGAAAACTTGAATTATTCACTAAGCCAACATCATAAACAACTCAGCGGAAAAAATCAGAACTCTCGAATCTGAAGTAAGATTTTGTAGTATGATTTATATACCTACTGGACTATTTGTAAATTGTAAGCTTACATGGTTGGCTGATTTTGTCCCAAAGTCTAAAAATTTCCCTTTGTAGTCCAGTGAATGGAAAAGTTCTTCCCTACGAAAAGGCGGGTAATTAAAATTTATTGACATAGGTTAGGTAAGGTTAATATGGGCTGAGAGTTGATCTTGTTATACCGTCGCACTTAGAACAATGTAGATCCATTGCAATACCTTAGGGATTGTGAGCCTCATGGAATGAAACTTGTGATAACTCCCAAAACAATCAAGCCCGTAACAGGTGTTGATGAGTTTCAATGGGTAGTTCTTAGTCATTGAAGAAGTGTTTGTCGTAACATAATCACCTGGTTTAGGAGAGGACGACGCCTTCTAAGGGTGTGGTCCTTCCTTTACTCCCACTTGAGAAATCACCCCACTACCAGTGGCAAGTGGCTCAATACAACGTCTGGTAGATGAGTTTGATAGGTCAGTGATTGTTGGTGTATTTCTCCGTTCGTGTTGTCAAGATCGTTACACAATCATCTGGTTGACTTTTAAGGGTGTGATATTTCTTTTTCTCCTACTTGAAAAATCACCCCCCCCCCCCCAAGAGTTCCGTAGGAGGAAGTGGGTTCACTCAAAGTCTAATGGTAAATGTGTTTGATAGGTCAGTCAGTGGTTGCTGTAAGTGTCCGTTGGTTTGGACTGTGGATGGAGATGTTTCCAATTTTGTGGTCAGGTGATTACAAAAGCTTAAGAATTTTCATGACATTTGTAGAGTTGGTGAAATTCAATAGATTTTTACTTCAAAAATGTCAGAGAGTCTAGGAGCCTATTTCTCAGATGGTATATTAGGGCAGTGAGACAGGTAGGAAGGAGTATCCTCGTGTATCTCTACGTCACATTGCTTCTCAATTGTGGTTTTTGTGGAAGAAGTCATTTGCTCATTATCCAAGAGGTAGACTTTGCAATGCGTTTTTTCAACGATAAATCAAAATAAATAGGATCACAAGGATAACACAAAATTAATATTAATTAAGGAATATGTTAATAATTATAAACTAAAGTCAAAAAACTAATTCAAAAACATAGATCCCTATTATGACTTGCAATTCGTCAAACGATCGACTCAACTCAAACGTTCGACATTTGAAAAATAAAAACTGTGAGCTTGTTCAAAGTCAAAAAAGGCGAACTTTTGCTGAAGTTATTGAATGACATTCAAATTTTCCAAATTTTAGCCATTTAAAGCGAACTTAATTTTGGTGAATTGTAAACGCTAATGCCACATATGGTAACATTCGACGTTCGAAGATAATTAAAAACTCTTTGATTAAGTGGATTTTTTAATGCTTGCTAAAGGTGCCCATTGGGGCCCTAGCTTTTCCAGCCCTGTGTATAAGTCATCTTTATCTTGTGGTAGCTCAGCTGGTTGTGACGGATGGTATCGAGCGAGCTCCATCGCTCTTATGCCGTAGCTAGATCTTTGCTCTCAATTACGTGTTCAATCTTACAGGGTGGGAACTGAACTATTGTTTCTGCTTGATTAAAATCAAGAGTTGATCCTTTTCTTACCAGCTCGTCAGCGTTTCCATTACCTTGGATATGACTGTGACCCAACACCCAACAGAGCCTTATGTTGTGCTTTGCACAAAGTTACTTCGATTTGATATCAATGGCAGCAATCACTTTTATTGCCGCTTTGCTATCAATTAAAAAGGTGATATCAGCTTGTGGTACTGTCATCATGAAGACCCGTCTAGAAGCTTTTGTCTTAGCTTGGAAGACACTGCTATAATATCAAGATCAAGATATCTGAATGAGCTGACTAGTCCGAGGGTTTCTGAAAAGAACCCTGCACCAACACCAGTACCAATCTTGGAACCGTCGTCGGTTTATATTATACTATATAGTATACAGCTCGTTCGTATACAGCTCGTTCGTTTGCCAACCTTCCCAGCTAGGAAAGGCGGTCGTGAATGGCTTGTGAAAGTCTAAACGGGGTGTTATGTAGTCAGTGCACACCAAATTACCCGTGAATTTTTGTGGAATCTTTGCGTGGCCTGTTGCACTCTGTCTCCAACAGCCAGTTTGGCTTAGCCAAGGTGCACTATTGGCTCCCAATTCCTGTTTAAATAGATCTAGGGGTCTCAAGTTGAGTATAGCTTCCAGACCCGCTGTGGGAGTGAACCTCATCGCCCTTGTGATACAAATACCTATCACTCTTTGTACCTTGGTCATGGTTTGCGATTTTGTAACTTTGTTCAGTACATTCCATCCACCTACCAGTAAGCACAGTAAGAGTACCTATCTACTAATAATGTTCCAATTTTGAAACAAGTCTGTCTAAGAAGGCTCTATTAAGGCTTGTGTTTATAATGGAAGTAAAACTCAATTCCAGTTTTGTAACCAAAATGGTGAATTTGACATTATTTGTTTTCTTGAACGATCTCATTGATCATTAAGCTTAAAACAACAATTTTGTGAAGTGTGATCTCATTTTAATTATCTATTTATATGATCTTTCAGAATAACCAACGGTCTTAAAATGCAGCAAAAACACCATATTGTTGATATTCGTTCCGATACCATAAGCCAACCTACGGCCGAAATGCGAAAAGCCATGTTTGAAGCTGTAGTCGGCGACGATGTTTACCATGAAGATCCAACAGTTAAAGAACTTGAAGCAAAATCAGCGCAATTATTTAAAAAAGAAGCTGGTCTTTTTGTTCCAAGTGGTACAATGGGAAATCTTTTAGCAAGTAAGTTAAAAAAAAAAAATTATTAATAATTTATATTTCATAACAAGTAGGTACATTAATCAAATACTTCGTTTCTTTTATGAATGGTTTCGTTTAAGATGATAAAAATACTAATTTTATTGATACCGAACGAATCTATGGACCGGTTGTACAAACGTGGTTCAAATTTTGATCCGTGGTTCCAAAATTTGTATTGGCTGATTTTAGCGGAATTACTCAGGTTCAACGATGGTTCAAGGTTCAAGTATGTAATAGGAGCCAATTTAATAAATGAACTATCTTTGAACCTCAGTAAGTTTGCTGAAGTCAGTGAGTTAAAATTGCTGAACCACGAGTTAAATGTTTGTACAACTGGCTTTAAAAGAAGGTTTTAAATAGATTACTGAATTATATTTTTGTATTGCATGCTCAGAGGTAGAAAAAAGAATTAATTTTACATTGCCTACTTTTAGGCATTAATTCAAAATAAATTTCATATTCCAAATAACTACACACTTTTTTATGGCACACGTGAAATCCCCAAAATATGAATATTTAATAGAACTTACCAATTTTCCATATCAAAAAATTTTAATACTTATATTATGTACAAACATACTTTCAATAAAAACAAAAAAAACCTTAAAGCTAATGCTTCCACCTACATCCTTTTAACAATCAATAGAAAGGTAGCTATACCTAATCTACATCAAATACGTTCCAAAAGGTATTCTTCTATATCTAGTCATTCAGTTAGAATAAAAAAAAAGAAAAACGTAACCATCAGGACCGCAGGGTTGAAAAATCACCAAAGCAAGAAATGAACAATTTAACATCAGCCAAAACTCCGGTTTATTCCTGTAAATCGAACGCAATAAAACCACCTGAAATCCATTACAATTTATATGACTTACGATCTGTATTTCGTCTCGCTCCAGGCGGCATGGAGGCACCTCCAATGTCAACATTCAACACTACTTCGATTAAATCTGCCGCTGGCGGTGTGGCGGTGGTGGTGTGCTCTGTGGCACCAGAAGGTTTCGCAGCCCTATGTGTATCTAGTTGTAGAGAGCGAAGACGTGCATGCTGCGGTTCTCATATTAAATTCATAGTTACGAATATAAATTCCAATCGGATCCTGATGCCTGCCATTCAAATAAAGTATCGCTCGGTCGTCTACATAGCTGTGGGTGGTGGGTGGTTTCAATGATGGTGGGTGAGTGTGCAAAAGGAAACTCATGCAAAGGGTTGTTGTTGAGATAAAAGGCATATAGCTACCTTGAAACCTTCGAGATAGTTGTGGGCTGTGCCATCATAGCATGCCGGCGGCGGCGGACGGCTTCGTCATCTCAAGCTGTGATAAGATCTTTTTCCACGAATTCCCTGATCCCTGCCTTGTAGCAATAACATAGCGACCATTATAGTAAATCTATCGGTTGCATATGTGGTGGTTTTATGACCAACATCATATCGTCGTCGGCTTACATTTAAGCCTTTTTCGTACCTACATGCGGCTGCGGATGATACCTTATCCCATACACATATGATTATATCCGAAACCCTGCTCCACTTTATGACAGACGTTATGTTTACTATCACATAACACCGCAAAATTGCTTTACAAACATCATATTGAGCGGTCTAAAATTTGAACATGCATATCCTGCCCCAGCGCATGTCCTCCCGTCCCGTCCGTACTTCCTGAATAACCCATTGCATGTTATTAAAGTAAAATTAAATGGCGAAAACAAACAACTTTAACTGATGCAGGCATATCAAAATCTGTACACACTACTCGTATAAGCTAGATTTATCGTGGTAAATGTTTAACCGATGGAGTAGATCCTTCAAATTCAGGATATTATAATACGATGGAAATTTGTGTGTAGCATAGAAATCTCTACATATATGTGTTGGGCTATATAGAGTGTGGTAGTAGTATATAGGATGAGCTAAGAGATATATAGAGTTGAGTGAGATTCAGATGGGTTGGATTTGCGGAGAGAATATTGAAATTTAAATGAATTAAATCAAAACAAATGAAATAAATCAGTAATGAACGATTATTGCATTTAGAAGTTAGCCCAGTAAATTTGACTTGAGGGCTCATTATTTGGCCTTAAGGGCTCAATATAATGCTACAATTGTTTTAATAAGGCATCAAAGTAAATAAATAAAACTATATCCTTATGAAAAAAAAGTTTTGAGATGATTGTTTTTTCGGTTTGTCTTGCAATTTTCAAAAGATGGGCTCAAAACGAATTTTTTCAATTGACTTCAAGGCCGAATTTTAAGCAAAGTGGTGGTCCGTGTTTTTCTATGTTTCCTTTGAAATTACTCAACTTTATTATGGTAGTCCAATATATTCCTCCTTTACCTTAAATCTATATATAAGTACAAATTTCCCACACTTAATTTGTACATTCCAGAGAGAGAGAGAGAGAGAGAGAGAGAGAGAAAGAGAGAGAGAGAGAGAGAAAGAGAGAGAGAGAGAGAGAGAGGGAGAGAAATAGAGCAGGACATGTGGGAAAAAAATGATCTGTAAATTTCACGTGAACAACATTTCACGGGAAAAAATTGACATCTCACGTTTCACCTATTGTGAGTTTCACCCGAAAACGAAAATTCCCCTTTTTGTGAGTACTCATTTTGTAATTATTCGTATTTAAAAGCTGAAATTGTTATCTATTTGCTGACGGCGAACGAAAAAAACAGAGCGTACTGATTGGTGCCTTTGCCCAAGTTTTTTGTCCTGTCCCAGTCTAAATTTACGGAGCTTTTTTAGAAATGCTTAAGACGTCAAAATAAAGTTCTCTACCAAAATTCAGATTTGTTAGAATTTTTTCGTAGATTTTCCATTTTGTAGTCTAATTTTCTTGGGCTACCTTCCTACATATGGGTGATTCTACAAAAAATGGAATAAAATGATGATGATTTCGACATAACATTTTTGGAAGCAAATAGTCGTACAAAACTAACTTAAACTTAAGAACGTCCTTTTCACATTATTGAAAACGATTTTATGGTCTTTAAGAAAAAAATGAGGTGTTCCAGAGGGAACTGAACATTTCTTTTTAACTTTTTTAAGAAAATCGTTATTCTCGTCTTCATGGGAAACCTACACCCTATCCCACATGATTTGTTTTCTTGTTTAGGACGAACGTGTGCCCTCTAGTGCTTTTATACAATTTGGGCAAATCACCCTGTGTAAATTATCTTTATATATTAAGACCACTTGAAAATAAGAGTAAGTTCATACGACTAAGTCGTGCTTTTTATTTTACAAGTACATATCTTAGAAGAAAAGCCGCATTTACTGAACATTTTCGAGGTTTCAAGAGATAAAATCAGTATTTAAAGGTTAGGGGACTGAGGTCAGAGGACTGAGTATTTTGATAGTTTTTGCCCCTAAAACATGTTAATGCATTGTAAAAAAAAAATGTAGTTGAGGTTTTACTAAGCCTATATTAAAATGCTTAAATATATGCCTGCTTACATATAATTTTTTTCTGTAAATACGAGTACTCATCAGGGGACTGAGAAACTGAACAGACATTCCATGACCTCTCGCACAAATGCCTTCTTTAAAATGAAATAGCAACCGAGCATAAGATACAAAAATTATTTTTTTGTCACCAGATTTAATCCTTAACGCTGCACAGTTAAGGATATTTTTGACTGTTTCAATCTGTCAGGGGACTGATAAGAAATCCGTATGACAAAATTCAATCATTTTTTTTTGTTGGTACTAAATTTTAATTTATATCAAAAAAAGATCTATTATCTAACGTCAATAATTGAAAGTTAATTTTGGTTTTTGAACTTTATTAAGAGAACTGTGAGAATTTTTCCCTTCGAAAATGGGCAGGGGACAAGTCAGGGGACTGAGAATTAGACTGTTTGAAGTATGAGTAATGTAGTAGTCAATAAATTAAATTCATGTACTTATAAAAAAATCAGATAGAATTCTTCAAAAGCTATTAAAATATCAGTGGAGCCGTCGAAAGTTCCATCGTTTGTAAATATATTCACCCATATATGTACTTATTTCGTAATTTTTACTACTGTGCATCGCAAAAATGTAGTTTTTACGATGTGATACAGTGAATTTTAATGACAAAATATTACTGCTTTTTACATTACAAAGTCTGTAAAAATTACGATGTGACATATCACCTTTTCAAATTGTTCTTATTTCATAAAACTCTTGTTATTACTGTATTACCGTTAAAACATTAAAAATGGATTAAAAACAGTAAAATATAAAATATATATTTTATGTTTACCAAAAATGCAAGTCAGTACCAGATTACGATATCAATATCGAAATTTTTTATTTTTTTTAGTAAATGATTTTCCCCCTTTAAATTGGTCTGGAAATTGAATTTGGACGTTTCTGAGTGCGTTCTTTCTTTGTTCCTTGCCCTCTACATAATCCGCTTACATTTTTTTTTCTGAAAATATTCCTTATCTAAGTTTTCTTGCTAAATACATAAATGTGTTGATATTATTTATGGGTATGTACAAGTATTATCTTAATCCCATAAACAGAAGAATCATTACAATACAAAAAAGTTCAGAATTTAATGTAAGCAGATCGTTTAAAAATTACCCATGATTTTATCTATTTCTCCTAACTTTGAACTCTGAGCGATAAACTCCAGGCTAACATATAATTTATTTTAAACATATATTATTTCTTGATTTAACAAATATTTTACTATAAGAAAAGAATAATGAATCATAGAAATTGACACTTTCGAAGATTGGAATTTGTTCCACGTTTTGCCCTTCTTCTTCTACTTCTGTAACTCTCGCATCGATAATATTGGTCGAAAAATTAAATAAAACTTGTGTGTTTTTTCTTTATAAATTAACTCACTTACAGCTCGAGTAACCCTTTCAAGTTGTAGTTTTGCAGTGAAGATAACATTTCTGATCTTTTTCCGAGTAGAATGACATTTCATCAATCAGTCGTTGGAAAAAGTGTATGAAATCTTGTTTTCTGGAAAGGTGAAACTTTTGGTTTTGTGTCATTTTACTGCAAAATTTCTGTCAACTATTTTTGTTCTTAAAGGTTTAGATTTGAATAAAGTCATTTTGCTTTGAAAATAAACTGCGAAGTGTCCCTTTACCGATAATTTTTTTTTTAACTTAAATTTTGAGATTCCCTGTTAATCGATCAAAACTATCAATACACAAGCAAATATTTCTTGCTATAATCTCCCATTACGTCAGATTTTTTTTCAAAATATTTCAAATGGCATAACCGACAAAGATACTGTTGGTTATAAATATTTTGTATTTTACTTCCTGATTTGCGATTGCTGTCGCTTATAAAATTTAATCTCGTTTTCTGGAAACAACTATTAAAATCAAGGTTAATCTTCAAATGAACAATAATTTCTCATCTGCGAATTTTCAAAAGAATCATTTGGTACATTTCCGTTATGTTTTTCTTTGTTATTTCTTCAGTAAAATTAACTTATACATATTTTAAATTATTAATTAAAAAAAAGATTATTAGGTACTTCTTGATGATAAGTTTCATGTTTAGTTCAAAGCAAATCGGCACTTTTGAACAAAATAACATTTTTAGATTAAAAGGAATAATCATGGGCTAATTGAAAGGTTGTTTTGAGTACATAATAATAAACCTGGTTTACATGGGTGATTAACTTTTAAAAAAAGCTGGAGCTATGGTCACAGAGAGAGTTATAATCTTCAAATAAAAAATACCATAGACTTAAAATCTGAGTGTAAGGCTTAAGTTTTAAATTTTGAAGACCGTAAATCTTTCTGTGGACAAAGTTTTATCCTAGTAGGAAAAACATATGCTTATGTACTCGTATGTACGCGTTATTAGTAAATCAGATGAAGTACAGGTAAAAAAGTACATAAAGTATTTAAATAAAATCACTCCATGATGAAGCTTGACGAAAACGTTATATGTACATAGAGAATGGAGAATCAAAAGCTTATAAATGTTTCACATAAAAGGGTGACTTTTTGAGGGGGGAGGGGAAGTTTTGGGTGTATCGAACGGAAAAATTGATTTTCAACTTAAAGCATTTTTTTAATGTAGTTTCTACTTAAGTAGAAAATAAACGCTTATGTGACAGTTCCAGCAGAGGAAAAAGTACGAGTAGAACATAAGCTTTTAGATTGAACATAAACACTTAAGTATCGTATCAGCAAATGGGTCTAAGCTATTAGATTTATATATCTAAATTGTAAAGGAAGTTTTAACCGGAACTGTAAGATTTCAAGTGCAAGTACCAGTACCAATATTAAAACCAGGACTTGTACTTGTTTTGTATCAATACTCGGTATATTGATACTTGAAAAAAGTCAAGTACCAGTTTTTTTGCAAGTACTTTGACCAAGTATTGCGTTTTTAAGAACTCAATAGAATTAAAGAAGAGAAGTATCTCATCAGAACTTAAAAGTATCTATATTTGACCAGTATTTTGAAGTAAGTACTCGATTGCCAAACTATTTCTTTAAGATGACGAAATAGGTAAGCTTCACTTCCCATGCTGGCTCAATGATTTTATTTTTCGAGTAGATTATATTCCGGTAACAACAATTGGGCACTCTTTCTGGGGCCTTTAACACAATACATAAACAACTTGTTGGACAAGTGAATCTCAACAACTTTATAAATTTCGTGTAACACGGAACAACAAGTCTAGGAGCTCTTAAACAATTGTTTTGGCTTCTTTCAACAAGTGGAAAATTTCATAAATCTACCTTTTCTGTGACTGAAAACAACAAGTGTTCAAAGAATAGAGAATTAACTTGTTAAATAGTTTATAAATTTCAACTGGATGGTTGCGGACTTGTTCAAAGTGAACAAGTAGGAAATAAACGCTTGCAGTAGTGTTTATCAAGTGTTGAAATCAGGAAGATTGTTTAGAATTTACTAGCTAAGTGGTTTGAAATTCTGTTTAAAAAGTATTTGAATTTTTATTCTGAATTCAACAGTGATTGTGAGAATACAAAATAGACACAAATATTTTGAGAAAACAAATTACTAACTAAAAATTGAAATAGAGCCCACATGTGTTTTCCGTGTGCAATGTACAAAATATTTATTATCTTAGTGAAAGTTCTTCCTACATATAACGTTCGTCCACTATTAAAAGAAAAGCAGTAATTTTAGACAAAATATAAAAATATAACTAATCAACAATTACTTGTTCAACTATGTTTGTTAAACAAGTGAAAATCATTTTTGTAACTCTATAAAAACTGTAACAATTGTCAACTTAACAAAAATTCCCTCGACTTGTTGAACCAGTTCAACAAGTATTTGTTACACGATGAGTTGTAAGGTCTCAAAAAAAGATATTTTACCTTAAATCAGCTTTTATTTTATAATTGGCCGAACGTTATTTGTAGAAAAGACTTTCAATAAAATAATCAATATTTTGTATAGGTACCTCCCGCGGACAATACGATGTGGCTCTATTTCAAAGTAATTTTTTTCTTAAAATATATTTATCAATTTTTGATTCTTACAATCACTGACAGAAGCACGGAGAGAGAGAGGAACACCAGCAGAGAAACAAAAGGAATTTGCAATTGACTAGTAAATCATTCTCTCCTGCAAATAAAGTGTCTCTTTATATAAGAAGCCTGATCCTTATAGCAAAACTACAATCTCGCGTTCGGTCGGTCGGGCTTTGACATTTCAAATAAAAGCAATGGACTCCTATGAGGCAATCTGAAATGTTACCTGAGGCGTTGCGACCGTTGTATATCGTAATATCGTTAACGTCAGACCAACGCCAAGCCAAAGCAAAAGTAGATAGATCTGATTCTTATAGCCAAACCACAATCTCACGTTCGGTCGGTCGGGCTTTGACATTTCAAATAAAAGCAATGGACTCCTATGAGGCAATCTGAAATGTTACCTGAGGCGTTGCGACCGTTTTATATCGTAATATCCTTAACGTCAGACCAACGCCAAGCCAAAGCAAAAGTAGAAAGATCTATTTTCTATTTGGTCAGGCGTTAGACGGTTCATTGTTTTGAAATTTGGAAATTTAAGTAAAAAAAGATGTAAGCAATTGGATTTCTTCTTTGTATTAGGTAATTAAATCAAAAAATCTTATTTAAGTCATTAAACTGTTTCAGAAATCTTGAACCCGTCTGTATGAATCCCATTCACTTATAATTAAGTAGGTATACTCATGTTCTTATAAAGATGTCATAGAAATGTCAGACAACGCTCGAAGTTTGAACCTGGATTTCATTTAACAAATGCTAGATGGTCGCACTTTTTAACACATACAACCGAAAATACGATCAAACGCCCATTAACGCCGGACCAACCGAACGTGGGGTTGTGATTTGGTCGTTAGGGCTTCGGCCCGTATATTGATCGGATCGAAAATTTAAATCTGCATACATATTTTTTGTTTTCTTATTTGAACTTTCCATTATCCATCGGAACTTTGTATCTTATACTAAAATTCCTTTCATTATATACATTAAACACGGAATAAAACCTTAAGAAAAAATAATTTTCCTGTTACACTATTCTCAAAAGGATGAAATCCAACAACATCCTTACCTATTTCAATTTTCTTTATGTATTTGCCTTACCGTGAAAACTAAAGATTACCATATTATATAACCACGAAATTAAAGATGTATGTAGGTATGCCCTTAAAATATTTTATTTCTTAAAAATGTGTCCTTGAAATAAATGTATTTTTTTTTCTATTTCAGAACAAAATTTTAAAATAATATAAAAAAAAAAATATTCTCTCTTATTCTAGTAATGGTGCATTGCAGTCGCCGAGGAACGGAAGCAATTGTCGGTGATTTATCTCATACATTCCTTTATGAACAAGGTAAGGATTTTGTGTGAATAAAGTTAAAAAATATATCCGTATGAACACATTGTGAATGAATGTGCATTGTGCATAGATACATATTATATTTATCTATACGAAATGAAAATAGTGTATAAGCGTGGATAGAAGATAAACAGTGTGGAGAGAAAAGGTTTCAAGTTTTTAAAAAAGGGCTCAAGCTTCACCACTTCCTAAATGAATTTATAGAACTAGAATACAATATCAAAGCTGCGGCTTTAATGCAGAGTTAAAGTCAAAATCTAAGACTTATAATATAGAATATGAAGAACATTTGAAAAACAAATTTTTTTTTTTAAATGGAGTGACTGAATACAATTCAAGTTAAAAGTTCAAATAAGCTCAACTTCATTTTGCGTTTCGCCCAGGTATGATAGTTGGGCTCATCAGTTAGATGACTATCGTACCCTTCTAAGACGCAAAAATTGTATCGATGTTTACTGACTAATAAAAAAATCACAGCATTGGAGATTAAGACTTAAATAAAAATTAGTGCGTAAAACTAACATTCAAAATGATTGCAAATGTGATCAAAACTCGTTCTACTATGAAATTGCTTAAGAAACAATATTGCCAGGTGATATATCTTTTCCATAAAGTTTGAGCACACATTTTCTGAAAGAAAGACAATAGGAACATTCCGCTAAATAATTGACAAAACAAAAAGTGTTATAATACAATTTTCCAAGAACTACCCAAAAATAAAGTTTCTTTCAGGAAATTTTGCATCTCGTTTTTGCAAAATCGACTGTATGAGTATTTTACGAATAACAGGTCAAATATTTTCCCAAGATGCCTTTATCTTTGACATAACCTCTAAGAAAATATATGATGGTGGTAAAATTTTATGATCTGGCATCTGGGATGTCTATTTAAATTCTCCATTTTGAGAAATCAATCGGAGCCATTGCTTCACACGGGTTATGCCTTCCTTCTAGAACTAAATTCCACTGATGCTAGTTGCATTAATTCTTGCAATCTCGTGGAAATGGTTATAATTTCACCTTACCTTGAAGGATGAAAAATCAAGCCAATGTCTCCACTTAACCAAATTAATCGAAACGTTCAAACTTATCAATAATTAATTTCCCAATAGCTTATGAAGAAAGCGGTTGATGGTGACCAAAAGCAGTACAAATTTTACAAACCCTTACCAGGACATTTTTACCATTTTTATAGAGTATTTTCAGAATTTAAACATGCTGGACCAGTATATATCGATCCAGAATTAATAACCACCTAGTTTTAAGTAATCAAGTTCTCTTTGTGGGGCAAACATACCTCAGGTCTTTTTAACTCTTCTCCAGTTGAGCTGATTTCTTTTCGATAGTTCTTCGCCAAGTACTTCTAGGTCAACCCTCTTGTCTGACTCACTGCGTGAGTTGGTTCCATAACATTGCTTACCTCGCAATGCATGCAATGCCGTTTAATCCAGATGTTTCAGAACCTATCAACAACAGGAACAGTATTGGAAACAGTATACAACCTTGTGTAACCCCACTTTATGGATTTCAAAATCCACTGATAACCTTCCTTTATGCTAAACGTGACATTTGTATACATCATTGCTATACAGGGTTGATATAAGCTATCAACTTAACCGGGATGCCCCAGCTGTCCAAAGACTTTTAGGAGTCGATGAATAGCAGGGATGAAGTGGTGATCAATATTCTTGCTGTAACCTTGGCTACAATAGGCAGCACGCAAATTTGTCCAGTTCTTTTACTGCATAAAGGTCTTCTATCTTTTTACCTTTTTTTACTGTTCAGGAAAATCTGTTTCCCAAGTTCTTGTAATAGAGTTGGTGCAGAAACTCACTCTATGATGTTGGTGTTGTTCGAGCTCGTACGTGAAAACCATGAAATCCGACCACTTTTTTGTTCTTAAGTGCTCTGATTGGGGTTAAAATTTCTTATGATTTCTTCTTTACTGGGGAATACAGTGCGTATTTGTAATTTTGCTACAACAGACAGATGAATGGGTATTAAATTATTCACTTAAACGCGGATTAAAACTACAGAATAGTGCTCCATCCAACTTTTGAGCTAGTCCGCATCCGAAAGAAGCAGAGATCCACCTAAGACTTTTACCAGGAGTTGAAGAGTTTTTAAGAGTTTTGGACATCTCTTTGGAAATTCAGCAAATTACAGTCTAACAACTAACGCTTATGACGTCGTAGCTACTTCATGCGTTACGCAGACTCAATGGCTCATTTTTCTCTGCTGCTGGAGTGGCTACAATGCAAGCTTTAAGAAATTTTCTTTTTTCTATCCCAACCCAAGTTTCTTGAGATATAGAAACTGAAAAATGAATACAGCAAAAATTTGAATGAAACTCCTTGTTAGAAACTGTACCAAACTAGGCAGTTATGGCAGATTGCTACTGAAGTGCCATCGATCCAATTGAGTAATCCTCCTATCACGCCTTGCAAATGTTCCTAGCAATTGTTGTAAAATATACGAAACAAAAGCTACCACTTTTCAATTTAGTTCAGACAATTTCTTTCGTTGAGAAATTATTTGTTGACAAATGCATTGAATACCTTGTTTTTATCAAAATATATAAAACAAAATTAAATTTCATCAAGCTTCTAAAAGAGGTCTAGGACTTTCTTCATTGACAGACTGTTATATTTTGAAAAAAAAAAAATTCATATAAAAGCAAAAAATATGCATTGATCCCTTTCAGTACCTATACATAGCGGAATTCTTCCCGAAAACATTTAACTCCTGCAAGTTGCACCTCCACTCCCAGACTATATACCCTTTCACTTCTGCTTTCTTAAAATAATTGCAGTCGGTTCACTTTGATCATCTTCAGATAAGTCAGGCAAAGGCAAGCTCAAGTGCCTGACGCTTTACTCCTTCTACCAATTGCTACATATATAAAGTAGAACAAAAGACTACACTTTAACGTGTCTTGGGGGAAGCTACCTAATGTATATCTATGTTCATCTATATATAGAGACAAGTTATACTGGGAATAGCTAGTATAGTGGTGAAATTTTTTGAATTCAACTAGACTCCACGAACGTAATCGCCTAATTTACCTTTTAGACGTGATTATTTCGAGAGAAAAATTAGAGCAATTACTGCACGCTGCTTTCTACGAAGCCCCAATAACAGCTGTGCATTCAGAATCGCCCTCGACTTTTGAGGTACTCCTTCTCGCAACTCCCTCTGGTTACTGTTTTATACCCTCACCACGCCGCTGCGCACCGTTATAAAGTGCTTGTAATTATTTTTCGCACGCCTGTTGCCACCATCCCTTATTCCCAACACACTCTACTCCTCAAAATATAAGTGCTTCCTTAGAGTAGGTATATGTACCGCTTAACACGACATTACACACACATATTCCTATATATAGGTCCACAATGCTATAAGCTAATCTCATGCTTGTTCTTTTTTGTTTTTTTTCTTTTCTATGGGGACATTTTCCGCAGGTGGCGCTGCACACATAGGCGGTGTGCAATTAGCTACCATCAAAAATAAGCCAGATGGGACGTTCTGCCTGAACGAACTGAAACGGAAAATCCGCTCCGACGACTGCCATGAGCCCATTACAGCGCTGGTAATCGTGGAGAACACCCACAACATGTGCGGCGGCCGGGTCCTGCCACTGGAATGGCTGGACCAACTTGCGGATATTTGTAAAAAAAACTCAACAAAAGCCAACGGAGGATGTTATGTAGGAATTGGAGTTGGAGGAGGCACTAGCAATGGCACTAGCAGTAGCAATGCTGGCATTGCTCTTCACATGGATGGAGCCAGAGTGTTTAATGCAGCCGAGGCAATGGGCACTTCAGTGGAACGCATCGCCAGAGACATCGATTCGGTGTGCTTCTGTCTAAGCAAAGGACTTTCAGCCCCAGTGGGGTCGATGCTGGTTGGATCAAAGGATTTTATCAATGAGTAAGACAAAGACATTTTTTAAACAATCGTTTTCAATTTTTTTTTTGTATTTTTACTTTCCCAATTCTTATTGTACTCGTAGTCTCTAAGAAGTTTCTTTTACTGCATCAGACGACTTTATGTGTGCGTGTATACCTACATAGGTTTGAGAGGGCTTTTGGAAGAAGTGAAATTAGATTGAAACAAACCAGAGGATATATTTTTTTCTTTGAAAAATCCCGCCACCAAATGGTTAAACTGCTTAAATTGGCTTTTATATTAATTAAATGGTTCTTAGGTTTTTAATTTTGTGCAAATGGCTAAGGACTTCTTTTTCATTTGAAAGAATCTAATAGGTATATGTGAAGCGGGGGTTATTAAACTCGGTCTTACCTACCAGTCATACAGGCATTGACAAAAAAAAAAGAAAACATCAAAAAAGTCATTAAGGATTACAAAATTTTTTGAAATTCTCTTAAGAGCCAATTTAATTTTCAGCAAATTGTCTGAGTGGGGACTTGAAGTTACTTTTAAAGTGCTATAGTAAGCAACTCAAAGTAATATGCCTATTCTTGAAGGATAATTAAATGCGTTTCGAAATAAATTTCAAAGGAAGACGTGATTATTTTGAGATTCATTATACTCCTCTACTCTCATGGCTGCGGGAGACTTCAATTGGCCACATCGTGCGATTTAACACCATACTTATTTTTTTTTTTATTTTTGTCAAAGATAAAGTCCCACGCCAATACTCTCTCTTTTAACATTTTATGCACCTATGGAAATCATAAAAGCTCTTTCTCGAAAATTTCATCAAAATCACCATTTTATTGTATTCCATTATTATCCGCAGAGTTTGTACTTCACATTTATTCAAATGAAAATATTACCAACTCTTTTCAAAGAAATAATTTTTTACATGATTTGAAATAAAAACCTATTGTTGGATCACCCTATGGAAAGAAATTAAGAATTTCTCTCTTACGATCAACGTTAACGAAATTCTGTGAAATTCAGAATAACTTTGAAAATTCTTGGCTTAGAAGAAGAAGAAGAAGAAGACTGAGAGTTGAAATGTTATTCGGGTGAAAGTCACATTAAGATTAACTAAAACTTTTTGCCATTATTGTGCCTAATTTTCCAAGCAACAAAGAACAAAAGTGTAATCAGATTTTTGTGACAGTTTTGAATAAAAAGATAAAAGTTACTTTTGGTTCTAAGAAATTATTGTTATGTAACGTTTGATATACATTATTAATATTATTTTATATTTGTATCTTTGTATTACATATATTATTTTAGTTATCATATGATTACGATTTGATCGATTTTTCTTTTTATTCATTGTTACTGTGAGAAACAATTTGACGGTAGCAAACACAAGACAATTAATACTCTTCCAAAGAGTTTCAGTTTTATGCAAAATTTAAACTTTGTCAATGGAGAAGAATTTTTTATTTGAAGTAAAACTTTCCTATCGGCGAATAGGTATGTTTTAAATATTATGTAGCAATTATTTTTCAGAAGATTTTTTTAATTTAAGCAACATAAATATGACCTTGATTTTTGGAGACAGTTTGAATGTCATGGAATTCGGAATGTTTGGAAAAAATGTTTCAATTTTGTAAAATACAACAGTACTCGATTTGTCATGACATGTTTCCGGTATCACCGGTGGTATTTATAAAACTGCATTGACACTGTATGTCGTGACAAAATTTCGTTGTGACATTTTAAATTTTTTTTTTTAACAAACCGAAATTAAAAAATTATCAAGAAAAAAGTAGGAAGTACCGCGACGAAAAAAAAAATTGAAAATTTTTGAACTGTCACTGACCAAAAATTACTATTTAGTGCTTTCTAAATCTAAAATTATTTAAAAATTAAATTTAATACAATAATTAACATGTTTCGCTATAGCACTTTATCACTTGTTTGTTTAATAATTTTGCACAGTAATTTTGATTGGTTGAATAGTAAATTCTTCAGAAAAGTCTTATAACCTATCAGGATAGGTTAAGGAATTTACAAGAAAAAGTAAAAAAAAAAAATGTTTTAAATTAAAAAAACAAACAATTTAGTTTATAAAATGTAAACCTCTAATTCATGATCTATATTTTTGGAGATGATTTCTGGAATCATCTTAAGAAAAAATTTGTATTGTGATAAAATCCTTTTTCCTCTCAGGGGTGGGAGGTTCAATTTCTGAAAAATTTACATACAAAAAATTAACGATGTACATATACCTACTAAACTTTCTTGAAAGAAAATATTTAAATTTTATATTTGTTTTTATTTTTTAAATAAAGTTTTTTTTGTGATAGTATATTGAATAGACCGGCCCATAAGCACGCTTAAAGCCGAAAATGTTACTAATTCAAGACTAATTCAAGAATGGTTACACTAGCCACTTTTCAATATTTATGGTAAAACTCCGAAACTTAGCCAAATTTGATAATTTTACACAAGAAACTTTCTGTTTCTATCGAAATGGATTGTTTATACATACCTTTTTTTTAAGCGAAGATTGGATCAATACATGCATGGACAAAATCAAGATGAAATTAAAGATTTTAATATGCCATTATCAAGAAACAATTTTAATTCATAATTTGCAAAGATATACCCATTCAAAGTTTACAATTTCTTATAATTTTTGGCAGTTGTGGCCCGAATACCCTTTTTTTGGTACAATATGACAAATTTCACATTCATTAAAATATTTGAACACAAGATTATCAATTATAAAGAATATTTAAAATTTTGCAATTTTGTCTTCCGGCTCCTTATAAATGCTTCAAGGCCGATAGACTAAACGGTTGGTCCCATTAATATCGGGTTTTTCAATAAGAGCGCTACAAATTTTTTTTTAAATAAAACAAAAGCGGTTTTGGATATCAATGAAATTCTTTATTCCTGTGAAAGTACGTTTGATGCCATTATGTATGGAACTTGATTTCTTTTGCATAGCCACCACGGGAACGCTTGCAGAAGTCCCGACGCTGAACCCAATTTTCGACGGTTTTCAAGCATAAATCGGCCGATACTGCTGCAATTTCACGTTCGATATTCGTATGCAGTTCATCAATCGTCACTGGCTTGTTGGCATAGACCATAGACCGCCGGCCCATAAACCACACCAAACCGTAATTTTTTCGGAATGCAATGATGACTCATGGAGTACGTTTGGATTGCTGCCTGACCAATACCGCATATTTTGTTTATTGACGAAACCATTCAGCCAGAAATGAGCCTCATCACTGAAGATGATTTTTCGATGAAAATCTGAATCATTTTCAAGTTGGCTTGGACGATTATGACGACCACAAATTGGAAGTAGCGCTCTTAACGTTGAAGCCACCGACTCCGAATTTCGGTAGTAAATTTTAATAATTTCGACTCGTTGTTGGCTCGTATATCTTTCCATCATGAAATGGCAAACCTTACTTACTGAAGAGAAATGTCAAAAGAGCGGCAAGAAATAGGGTGCCGTTTGTTGTCCCTGTCGCTCTACTTTTGTAGCGTCCCTGTTGAAAAACCCTTTATATGACCACATGGCAAATTAAACATTTCTTCCACCTATTAGTAAGGAATATTTTATTTGTATGGTATCCAAAAATAGGCTTTCGGGTAAGAACTGCGAAAAATGATTAGAAATGGTAACGTTTGACAGTTTTCAATTACAGTAGACTCACGGTAACCTGAACTATTAAACTCCAAGCGTGTTCACGTTTGCGAAGTTGTTCATATTAAGGAAGGTGTAATTTTTTACCAAATCAAATAGAAATGTATTGAGTTTTAACTCAAATTCATTTTATTCATTATCTTGCGTTTCTCTTTTGTACATTTATGTACTTTATTCATAGTTGTGAAAAAAAAAATGTGCAAACATACGTTTAAGGTATTGAAAAAAATTGTTTTTCTTTTTCCGGATTTCGTTAAGCATAGTTGACAGTTCCATAAGAAAAAAGATAAGCAAATTTTCAAATCAAACTTCCAAATATTCTGTGCATTAAAGTGTAATATTCAAGCCAAAAATTGCTTGCTTTGGCCTAAACCAGCTAAATCACTAATTTACCCGTAATAAATAAACCAGAAACCGAAAATTGAAAAATAATTGCAAACACTTTTTTGCATCCAAAAATAATTTATTTTGAAAATTTAAATTTTTTGGCATGGAACTGTAAGCTGCTATGCAATTCAACAGCATTTTGGTGGAGACGTAGGTACCTACGCTGAATTTGTACTGAATCGCTAAGCTAGTTATTCACGCTTAATCCTGCTTTTAATTTTTCTATCCATCCACTTTTCCTTTTGAGACAAAAATAGCAGGAGTCACGAGCAATCATTTACGGGAATTCTCCGTCTTATAAAAATGATTCTGATAACCGAAAAATCCATAAAGATACAACATTTTCCGTGTTGAATACAATTTAAATTTGTTCACGTTATAGGGCCTTCTCACCGTGTTCAAGCTTCAGAGAAGTCAATGTAAAACAAATATGTTCACGTTAGCCAGTGTTCACGTTAGGCGGTGTATTTGTTAACGCAAGTCTACTATAATAGCATTTCGGTTTTAATCATGCTTATTGGCCAAACAAACATATTCAACACGTAATTATTTCTTTTTTAAGGTATATTCAATAGGCTATAGGAATAGCCAGCTCTAAAGCATTCGAAACGATACAAAACAAGACTGAGTTATACGAGACGAATACCGATAAAGAGACGATACTGAAATTTTTCGATTTTGACGATATCGAGACGATACTTACAAAATTATCGTTTGGTTTGATATCGTGGCAAGCCCCAGCTCCCTCTTTTCATTTTGAGGTACTAATTGTGGGGAAAGGCAGATTCTTATACCTCGTGAAAAAAATCAGAACGTATACCTAGACTAAATTCAGACGAGTAAAATATCTTTTTGAAGGATGATCCTTTCCCCCTGATCGGGTGGGAGGGGTAATTTTCTATAAAATAAAACTACTGATATCAGACAGAAATTATTTAAACAAAAGCGGAACACTTACAATTCCACGCAATAGTTTCTTTTAAAGTCACAGATTCATTATATAATTATGGGATTTAAAGTAAAGTCTTTATTGTAAATAATTTTCGAAAAAATAATTTTCAAACTTAAAATAAAACAAATAATATTTTTTTAAGTTTGAAAATTATTTTTGTTCTTAAAGATTGTTGGAAAATATGTGTGGAGACTTTAATCAGATATGTCAATATAAATAAAAAAAAAATATTTCAAAATCTAGGTCAATTTTTTGTCTCATAAGATATGAAATAATTTGCTTTTGTCTTCGTTTCATCCATTTTGGAATTAAGGGTTCCTGTCTGGTCTATGTTATTTATTTGCTTCCTTGTTCATTTTAAAATAACACTGTAAGAGAAGAATAACTGTAAGATTTTCTTCAAGAATATTGGACATGTTCAGGAAAATGAAATCTCAGAGCTCTTAGTAATCTCAGTCTCGTGAACAGAATTCCTCAGGAAAATTTCTGTAAAATTGCAGAGGAAAAAAGTATTGAATTCGCCTGCTCACTTTTTGAAGGATTATATTTGCTGAGCCCTCCGAGATCTCAATAATTAAACACGTCAATTGTATCAGCTAACCAATTGTGTGTGAAAAACATATAAAATTGGGCACTTGGATATAATAATCTAAAAATATTTATAGTTACCTACTTCCGTTTCCTGTTTCATTGATATTTCACTATCGAACTGCGTACTACATCAGAAAAATCACAAAAAAGAAATAAGTTTGATCATCTTAAAAATAAAAATAAGCTACATATGTATGTTTGTTTCTCATACTTCACAAATATCCCATATTTGTCTATGGCATGGAAAGAGATCGGACGAAAAATCTATAAACTGTACAAAAAATATTGTTATGGCCAAGATTTTATAAAAATAGGAAATTGAGTTACCTAATTCTAGAAAATTCGGACTTTGGGGACAATTTAAAAATAAATATTCAAAATTGCCAAACGAACTTCTTTTCGAATGTTTCAAGAATATTTTACAAACAAAAAATTATTTTTTATAAACACTCAAACGATTCAAATTTTTGTTTGCATTATCTTTATAATTAACTCAAGTTGATTCAACCCACACTCTGATTTTTTGATTTCTGATTTCTTAGCAAGCTTCAGTGTTGTTTTTACATCAGTAAAAATAAAATAAAAAAATATTCTTTATTACATTTTTCTTTAATAAATTCAACCTATTTAATACGAAATCTCTCAAATCCCAAGCTACTTGAATACAAGTGCTATTACATGTGACCGATTTATGCATACAATTTCTGCCTCAACCCAACAAATAATCTCTTTGAGTTTTATTTAATCTTTTTAACCTTGTACCTATATACAATGTAAAAGGTAACCTTAGTCAAAATATTTTAAGTGACTCTAGAAACAAAAATCTTACTGAGAAGCCTTTAAGAGACTTATATTTTGCAAAAACAAACAACAGGGGCAGAAACTTAAATTGAATAAAATTATTATCAATTCATTGAATAAAAAGTACGTATACGACCGAGTGAAGTTTTGCCTTAAAAATCTACTCATTTTTATAACCCCGAGGCCACACAAGTCAATACTGGCAAGCAAGTTGGCTACATACACTGCCTGTCAAATTTGAAATTTGCATTCCACTTGCTTTCCACCTGCATTCCACGTGCTCGTCTCCCATGTCCTAACTTGATTTACTACTGTCTTCAAAAATTCCATGCCAGGTAATGAGCAACTTGCTTCGGTTTGTATGTGTTAAGCTACAAGTATACGCTTATAAAAGGTGCAAAAGTTTGCAATTGTGACGTAATTTTTACGTCATCATTTGGTAGTATTGATCGCACATCCTCTGAACACCCTTTTGGGACAGTCCCCGCATGCTCGCAAGCAATTTACGGATGATGAGCGACACCCAAATTGCATATTAGTTTGCGACTTTTTGGCATATCGTGTAAATACCCTTGCATATTATTTGTGACAGCTTGCGGTAATGTGCGAGCATTTGCGGTCGTCCCAGGCATTTTTAATGGCATGAAAAAAAGACATTGCATATCTCACACATTTGCAAACATTTACATTTTTTTTAACTGTGTGACTAGTTTTGATTTCATTCGTGCTGAATGCTTTCGGGGGTGACGAATACGAATCTGAGGTTTTAAACTTAAATATAAATAATATTTTTGGAAGTTTTCACTTATGGCTCGAAAACTATGAATTGTTCTTGAATTTCATCAAATTACAACTATCGAAATTATACACAATTTCCAAAATATTTCAGCTTAAGGTTATTTTTAACGATAACCCATTTCGACTCCAGTAAATAAAAAAAATAAATAAAATTGGTTGCACAACAGCTCGTGCAGAACCAAGGCCTAGTGACTTACAACTCTCAACCATTCCTGTGTGCGTGTTTTTGGTAGGAAAAGAAGGGGCCTACAACCTGCCGAGTCAAAACGGCTAGATGAGAAGCACTTATTCATGACAAGTATTCTCTTGGAGGATTTGTCAGTTTTTCACAAGAGGCAGTACCTCGGTTTTAGGTGGTAGTGGCTGGGAATCGAACCCAAACCTTCGGCAGGATAGTCCAACTCTAGTGCTAGTGGGAAATTGATGTGTTATTACCAGATTTGGGTAGTTATCATTACAAAAATGTCAATTACGATTACGTGTAATTTGTATTTCAATTACTAATTACATGTAATTGTAATTGAAAATTTGAATAACAAATCATTTACATGAAATTGAAAAAAAGGCAATTACTTGATTTGATTACATGTAATAGGAACAAAGTAATTTAATCAAAAAAATAATTGAAACAACTGCAATGATTACTCTTTTTGTAATCGTTACACACAAATGTAATTGATTACACAAAATATTAATTAAATTTAACAAGATGTGATGGATGAGGCTTGTTCACATCTGGGGGATAAAAACTTTGTAATGATCTTTAATGTATGCCCATCCGCCTAAAATAAACTTAGTAAATTGTAAGGAAAAATATTTCCTTCACATCTTGTTGTATATACGAGTATATCGTATGTAATTGATATTTTGTGTAATAAATTTCATTTGTGAGTAATGATTACAAAAAAAGTAATCATTACAGGTTTTTTTTCAACTATTTTTTTGGTTCAATTACTTTTCTCCAATTACATGTAATTAATATTTGGAAATTCTCAATTTAAAAATTACATGTTATTGTAATTGAAAACTTCAAATTACAATAACATGTAATTGTAATTGGACAAAGTTTATTACTTATTAAATTTAATTGTATCAATTACAAAATGTTATACCCAACTCTGGTTATTACTGTTTCTAAAAATCCAGTCGAAAACACTAATTAAACGTTTTGAGAGAAAAAAATTGAATTTTCGTCTCTAACACGACATATTATGTTTTGTGTTCGAAATGAGCTCTACGTACCAAAAACGTATTACAAAGCATGAGCAAAGCCTGAGAAAATATGTGTTAGCAAACCTGCATATGGTTCGAATTGGGTCATAAGTGGATTTTGTAGGAGCAGAGAAATAATTCCACGGGCATCTGCTCCACATGGGAATTTATCCCACCTTAAGTGGGAACCTGTTCCACTTTTCAAAGTGCAATCTATTCTCACGACGAGAGGGTACTTACTACACCCGAAATTTTGTGGAATTTTTTCCCACCTAAAATTTGTAATTTGATATATTTTTGGGGTTGCTTACGTTTTCCCGAATAACGTTTTCACAAATCACGTTTTCCCGAATAACGATGCATTAATTGGGTGATAAACAGTGAGGCATGTATGGGGGGCATGCTGCCCCTCTGCAACCCCTCTGCTTGGGCTCATTATAGGGGGTAGGTGCGAGGCTGGGTGTATGCAAAGTTTCTTTTGCATTTAAAGAATCTGGATTTAAAGAAACTTTGAATTTATCCTTTATGGCTAACAATAATTGTAACTGTATCATTTTGATATCTTTATATAGAAGAATATTCAAAAATACCTCCTAAGAATGAATCAAAGAAAAAGAAGTGAAGTTGATTCTCATACCAAGTGGGCAAAACTCCCCTTTCCAAGTGGAGATCTTTCTCACTAAAAAATGCAATAGATTCCCTCTCTCGTGAGAGTAAATTGCACTTTGAAAAGTGGAACAGATTCCCATTTAAGGTGAAATAAATTCCCCTGTGGAGCAGATGCCCGTGGAATTATTTCCCTTCACCGATTTTGTAACACCCCTCATATAAACCGCTACATTTGCAATCATATTTGTTTTGTGCAAGCACCTTGATCGCAAATGCATTTGCAACTTTTGGGACGATTTTTGCACATCGTGTGGACACCTTATCTGTAAGCTTGCAGACATTGACGTAGAAACAGAATTTGAGACATATTTTCTACTTTTTACGTGACATCAGACTTGGAAACGTTTGCGGTTTGCGGCTTTTTCTGTCTGCTCTTAGCTTTAGTGAACAAATATGTGCATCTTTGTACTGCAACTTGCTGGCCAGTACTTGCCCGTGTGGCCTCGGGGTAAAGAGTAAACATAGATTTAATTGAATTTTTGCATTTCATTTCCAATTTTTGTTGATTGTGTTTTTTATTGTTTTTGACGCCATAATGGAGTTTGTGGTATTTTTCAATCCAAAAAAGTCTCAGAGAATCACAAACCTCTCAGTTAAGTTTTTACTTCTTAAACGGCTGGCATTAAACTCCATGATTTTTGCAATAAAATTTAGTCAAACATACATGACGAAAAAATTATTGTCTCTGGCAACTGACTGTTCTATTGAAGTTTAAACTTAATTATTTTTTTTTTTTGAAAACTCCGATGAACTAATATAACTTAATTATTTCTTCAACAGAGCAAGACGTCTGCGAAAGGCTATTGGAGGTGGTATGCGTCAAGCTGGTATTCTCGCTGCAGCCGGTCTAGTTGCATTGAATTCCAGTGTGAAAGTCCTCTGTGAACATCACCGAAGAACATATCGTATTGCCGAAGGTAAGCCAATAACTTTACTTTCTGATCCTTTTATTTAAATTTCAATATTTTTGTTATCATCACCCCAAGCTCTTCAATTTCGATTTATTACTTTTAAAATAAATAAACTTTTTACTAAATTACACATGTGTGAATGAATAAAGATACATACTTGTGTATTTTGTTTCTTTCTCTGCATTTTTACAATTCTATTTTATTCTTTTTCTTCTAGCCATCCACAAGTTGAAAAGTCCATTTATAACCGTCGATATTGACAATGTTCAAACAAATATCCTTTTGATACATATCGAGTCTGATAAAATAAATGCCAGTGATTTTGCTGCCCGAATAGGATGTGTGACCGATAAGGAGCTAGCTGCAGGAGTTGTTGCGGACAAAACCAACCCCAATTGTGGAATAATCCTTAAAGTTAGCTCGAGAGACTGGGAGTTTGCACGAATAGTACTTTACCAGCAAATAACTGACTTGGACATTGATTTGGCCATCAAAAAGTTAAACTATGTTATAAGAGAATATGACAGTCAATTGGCTCATTGACAAAGGACGACGACAATCTAGCCAACATAAGAACAAAAATAAAATAAATATATATAACAAAAAATAAGAAAAAAAAGGGATGCGAAGCGAAAATGGTGTGAAATTGAACCTTCGAAAGCAGAATGTTGACATAAACTTTACAAAATAAACAAAGAAAATTAGTTAGCCTTTATTTTTGTCGTAGCAAAGTGATGGATGGAGGGTGGGGGGGGGGAGGGTAGGAGGGAGAAGAAGGTTGGAGGTAGATTGGAGTAATCTCCTTACTTCTATTTATGGCATGCGAAAAGTTTCCTTTTTAATGAGAATTATTGTCGATTGTGCTGTCTTCTTGTTTTGGTGCAAGCCCCCAAAGTCCCATTACAGCAACTAGTAACACAGCCATTTAAACATGGAAGGCACTTGTTACGGGGATTTGGGGACTTCCAAAATAGATGGAGGTTGTGAGCGAGTTTACTTGGGTATAAATATAAGGGTCTGATTTGTCTCGAAGGATAATGAAATAATTTGGAAAGTTTCTCGATTCTCGATGTTTTGGGAAGTAAAGAAGCCTCTATCATCAGAAGAGGGTCTGCATGGGGTAGGTTAGTTAGTATAAATGTAGAGGTATATTGTTAGTCTCATTATGTATACCAACAAGTGAGTTTGTAGCGGATATAAAATACGAATATATACCTTCAGTGATGAAGACAAAATAAAGTTGATTAGGGTGTGCAAATTCAGGGAAATGTGGTTGTCCTTGAATACCAAAAAAAAAGTGAATATGTTACTGGTAGCAATAAAGCGGATTCGAAAAATTTATGGAAGCGGAAGTAAAAGGTTCTGGCAAGGGTGTTATTTGTTGGTTGTTTAGAATAGTATTAATTTTCTTCTCTTTTGAACACAAATTGCGAGCAGTGTGATTCGCTGTGCCATACGCAGCCACTTGCTTCCGCTGTGGGTAACACCATTATTATACCCCATGGTGACTCCCTGCTTCTCCTCAAAACGTCCAACGAACTCTTAGTAGAATGTGAAAAGTCTTCTTTTTTTCGAGTGGCAACACCGAACCAATACAAAATGAAAATGGTTATAAAATGCATTTAATATATGTGAAGAAACTATTGATTTTTTTACAAAAAAGGATTCACATAAAACATGACTATGTTTTAAGTTATTTGTAAATTCGGAAGACTATAGGTTCTCCCAAACCAACACGAATGTGGAGCGACGACGAATTTTTGTTGTTGTTAAGCGTTGTGTGTTTGTCATATATTTTGTACTATTGTGAATGATTCGCTGCGAATCGCTCCGCATTCACGTTGGTTTGGGAGAGCCTCATTGCTGCAAATGATAAATACAAATATTGAAATTTTCATAGCCAGCCTTATGGCAACTAAAGTCAATACGTCAATCACCATGAAGTCAAATCTGGATGATCGTACTGAATTGAGAATGCTCAGCGAAATAAATTCATTAACCCTTTGATGGGTCGTGGGAAAAAGTTACTTACTTATGGCAACGAATAAGCATATTACCTGACCAAAATTGGGTTATCTTTTGAACCGAGGCAAATAGTAGGTAACCTGATGAAACAAAAAACAGTAGAATTCACCAGGATTTTTTTAGACCACTAATGGCAGATGGTGAACAATGGACAAGTTTCGGGTTTAAAAGAATTAATATGACAAGATATTTCTAAGGAAAAACAAAGTATTCATCTAAGCCAGGTCAACCTTAACTGTCTATTTCTTGGTTAGATTTCTAATGGGTCACAACTCAATGGGATCCCATGCCCACATGACTTGAATGGGCATCTGCTCATCTGACCTTTGTAGAGGTTGTTAGGACAAAGAAGTGGAAGAAGGCTCATCTCACTTCCTTTGTGAAGCCAGATCTAGGAAAACCAGCAATCGGATAAAATATTTTCGATGATTGCGTGATGTGTCAGTTTTTCCATTAAGAAACACCTGAAATGGTGCAAAACTACAGAGACAACAAAAAGAAAAACCTCACCTTCATAAAACTGAAACGAAACTGAAACGAAAAAATTGCAATGTCAATAATATTTAGATTATCCTTGAGTTTGTAAATGTAAATATACTGCATCACTGCCAAAAAAAATTGTTAAAAACATTATTCAATTAATTAATTTTTTGGCCAAATTTTCGATTAAAATTGAGAGCCAGCGCCCACGTTTCATATAAAGTGGAAAACCCTTATTCTGGTCAGAATTTCCCAGCAGAAATGGAACTCGACCTACTTACTTTACTATTGTAATATTTTCTCAGGTTCGTTATTAAAACTTATTCATTTTATTTTCATTCTCCACTTTTTACTGCACAAGATAAAACACTTAACTTTTCTTGCTACAAAGCAATTTATTGTTCATCACTGAAATTAATACACCAACTTTTACTTACTTACTTTTCACTTTTATTATAACCTACTTTATTCATCCATGATTAAAAGCAAACTGCGTTCTCTGTCGGTTAGACATGTGCTTTTATACTTGTCACACAGATTCCCGAAATATCTTGAATGTTCAAATATTGGCTTCTAGAGCTTTCCACAGGGGGAAATTTCCTATAAATTTCCCTTCGCCCAGCTTTTATTTTGACGTTTAGTGCTTAAAGTTCTAAAGATCACCAAACCTCCCCGTAGGTTGGTTTATATCATATTAGATCCGGAAGATGGCGTTTCTTTATTTGAGAGCCGTTACACTTTTGTTATGGTTTTGGAGTCTTTGCTGACCTGTAATACATTGATTTTCTTCTACGTGTGAAAAGTAAGTAACGGGTGATTTTTTAAGAGGTTTAGAACTTTAAAAAAAAAAAAAACACAAACATTTTGAAAAAATGAATGAAATATTGATTTGAATCGATAGTTTGAACCTTGCAATTTAATGTTTAAAGATAATTTCATGCAAATGTTGACCGCGGCTGCGTCTCAGGTAGCCCATCCGCTGAGTCCAATTTTGGCATACTCTTTCACACATATCGGCCGGTATCTCACGAATGAATGCATGGATGTTGGCTTCCAGTGCGTCAATCGAAGCGGGCTTGTCCTAATAGACATTAGCCTTAACATACCCCCACAAAAAATAATCTAATGGTGTCAAATCGCACGATCTAGGCGGCCAATTGACCGGCCCGAAACGTGAAATTAACTGTTCACCAAACTCGCCTCGCAATTCCGCCATTGTTTCGCGTGCTGTGTGGCATGTGGCACCGTCTTGTTGAAACCACATATCATGCAAGTCAAGAACTTCCATTTCGGGCAAAAAAAAGTTTGTTATCATCGCTCGGTAGCTTTCACCATTGACAGTAACGCTGCGATTCGCATCATCTTTGAAGAAATATGGCCCAATAATGCCGCCAGCCCATAAACCGCACCAAACAGTGGCTTTTTCGGTATGCATTGGTAGCTGTTGCAATGCTTCTGGCTGATCTTCACTCCAAATGCGGCAATTATGCTTATTTACGTACCCATTCAACCAAAAATGAGCCTCATCGCTGAACACAATTTTTCGATAAAAAAGCGGATCCTCGGCCAGCTTTCCAAGAGCCCATTCACCAAAAATTCGGCGTTGTGGTAGGTCGGCTGGCTTTAGTTCTTGCACCAGCTGTATCTTAAAAGGCTTTACGCCCAAATCCTTCCGCAAAATTTTCCACGTAGTGCTGTAACAAAGGCCTAACTGCTGGGAACGGCGCCGAATCGACATTTCGCGGTCTTCTGTCACACTAGCTGATACGGCCGCAATATTTTCTTCACTACGCACAGTGCGTAAACGTGTTGGTGGTTTAATGCCCAACAAAGTAAATTTGGTGCGAAATTTGGTCACAATCTTCCGAATAGACTGCTCAGAAGGTCGAGAATGCCGACCATAAAATGGAAGCAGCGCGATTTAAGTTCTTTTATAATTGAAACAACTTTTTAAAAAAAATAAGTAAACAATTTTTATTAGATATGAGAAGCAGTTAAGTCGAAATCCAACTGATGAAGTTGGAAATAATTGAAGCGGACGAAGCCATGCAAGTTCAACGCGATCGAGTTCATTTGCCAATGTCAGCATAATATAATATAATACCTGGAATCTCTAATGAGACCAGACGATGGGCAAATGAACTCGATTATTTGTCGTCATCATTTTATTTGTAATATTAACATTATTACCTGTGGGAACTTCCGTTGTTGTTCCCCCATGGTTTACTGAACTTGACATAACCTCTCCCTCCTTAAATTGAAAACTCTCCTGAGTTGTATAAAATGTATGTTTAAGCTTTTTGAATTTAATATAAACGTAAATAGATATAACTAAGATTAATACAAATATTAATATTCCAATGTATACATTAAATACAATATGATTTTTATGATTATATTTTAATTCATTTATGTTTTCTATATTTTCTATTTGTTTCATTACAATATCATTAAAATTGAGTTCTTCTTTAGTTAAATTGAGATTATTTTCATATGGAATAATGAATCTTTGCTCGAATGTATCTTTATTATTACTGAATGTATTATTTTCAATTTTTAATTTACAATTGTTAAAGTTCAATAAAAAGTTTCCATTAAGTTTTATGATTCTCTCATCACAAGTACTTGTTAAATTTATATTCTTAATATTTTTTAATAATAACAATCCGTTTTCTATTTCGACAATTTTCATTTTTGTATTCTTTGTTTTGATACAAATACTATTATACAAACATAAATTAGATTTCTTTAAGTTTTTGAAGTCAACATTTTCTTCATATGTATATGTAGTTTCATTTATTTTAACAATTTCTTCGTCATCTATTATTAATTCTTCAAAATACATATTTGTTAAAGAAGTAACCAAGTACTTTCTTGTTTCTATGACATCACTAGGTATTTTAATAACAAAAACTATTTTTTCATTTTCATATAAAGCGGTTCCCATTTTTATGTTTTTTAATTTTTCAAAATGTATATCATATTTTATAATTTCTTCTTTACTTAACATATTATTTCCCATTATACCTGTTCTACTTGAGGCAATATTATTTTGAATGTGTTCTATATTATCTTTTATAATTCCAATTTTTAACAATGACTCTAAGTACATAAGCTTGTTATTCATTTTAACAGTTTCTCTTTTAATATTATTGAATTGGTGTAATATTTTAAATCTATCTTTTTCAATCGTTTGTTTTAATGCCAAAAAGGTTTGATTAAAGTTATCATTAATGAATATTTGTTTATTATTTTGATTTATTATATTGTGGTTATTTTCATCGATTACTTTCAAGTGTTCTTCAATATTTTGCCTGTCTTCGTCGTCCATGGTTCCATATAACCATTTGAAACCTGACCCTATTATGTTAATTAATCCTCTTTTATTTCTATGCGGAATAATAGTATTTAATTTATATTTAAGTGAATCTAACTCATTAAATAATATCTCTTTTCCATCTTTATCTACTTGAATATTTGAAAGGTTTTCTTCTAGACATGAAATAATTTTCTGAATTTCTAATGGGTTTATAATGTGTAATACCATGTTGTAAGTTTTGACTATTTCGATATTTCCAAGTTTAATTTCCGTAAATCCGCTATTCGTCTCTATTTTGTCTATAATTAACGTTGCATCAATCGTCGTCGTTGTTAGTAGTAGAATTACTAATATCCAATTGATCTGAAAATTTATTTGGTCTTTTTATATTTGAAGGATGTATATTATCTAGTTTAAGTTTTCTATATCTAGGTTCCTCTTTATGCCTGAGTGCTTTATAGTTCCTAACTAATCCTTCTTCTCTTTCTTCGTTATATTCCTCTCTATCTTTATTAAGTTTATCGATGACCTTGTCTTTCATATTTTGCATGTTCGTTTTAACTTTTTCTTTGTCTATTCTACCTTCTAAAACATCTATTGGTTTGAATTTGATTACTGAATGTACTGACTTATTGTACCATTCTACGCACTTATATATTTTTTCTTTCGTTGTCAATTCTGATTTTTCTGTTGTAAACACTCGCATTTTTTCGCTTATGGTATTGTGAAGTCTCTCTATATCAGAGTTACCGGTGTGACTATTCGGTTTCGTGAAATGAGCTTCAATGTTCTCTTGCCTTAAGAAATCTTTGACATTAGTGCTTTGAAATTCATTATCTAGAACTATCTTATTAGGTTTGCCTTTTATAGAAAAGTAAAGTCGCAATTTTTCTTTAATAGTAATGCTATTTCTGTCTTCTAAATGAAATATTATGCTGTGTTTAGAAAATTTGTCAATAAATGTTAAGAAATTGTTTTTGGAGTTTGTGTAAATATCTGCATGTACTATTTGATTTATATCACTTGGTGTTTCGGTGTATTTAAACTTCGGTTTAATTGGTTTCCTATCATACTTAGCTTGATTACATGTATCGCAATTATTAATATATTTTTGTATCAATTCTTTTAAGTTTTTAAAGTATATTAACTTCTTTAATCCTGCATAATTTTCGTTTATGCCAGCATGACCAGTTTCATATTTATGATATTTCCCTATCTGCTTATAAGTATCATCTTCATTTTTCATATTTTGTGCGTGATACATACATTTATAAAACTTAATATTTTTTATGTCAAATAATTCAATTAGTTTAAGTTGAACTAAGTTATATTCATGTTCCGTTAATTCTGAGAAAATACCTATTTTACCTTTTCTTTTGATGAACCTTCTAAATATATCTACAAGTCTTTCTTCTTGAATGTCTTCAGGGTTTATATATATAATTCTTTTGTTATTTATAATTTCTATCTCTTTCGTTTTATTGTTCGTTAAAATAATTTGTGTATAGAATCTATTAACTACTGTATCTAATATTGGGAAATGGTCATTCCGTTCTTCTTCTTGGGAATGAATTGTGTTATTATCTACACTCATATTATCAATATCAAAATTTAAATTTGGATGGGGTGTTACTTCTCCCTCCTCATGTGTGAGCGTCTCGATCACATTAATTTCTCCCGTTTCTGTATTAATTCGACTAAGGAAATCTGCGGCTTTATTTTCCTTTCCCTTTATATAATCAATGTTAATATTATATTCTCCTAGTTGTAATAACCACCTCTGAAGTCGTTGATTAATGTCTTTACCCTTATGCTTTGTTTGCAACCATTTGAGTGGTTGATGGTCTGTTAATAAGTCGAAAGATCTGCCGTATATATAAGGTCTAAAATAGTTTACTGACCAAACTATTGCCAAAAGTTCTTTTTCAGTGACAGAGTAATTTCTTTCGTGATTATTTAACGTACGACTAGCATAACATACTGGGTGTCCTTCTTGTGTTAGTACAGATCCAATAGCAAAGTCACTTGCATCGGTCGTGAGTTGAAATTTTTTGTTAAAATCTGGATATTTTAAAACTGGTGAATCTGTGAGAATTATTTTCAATTTTTCAAAAGAGCTTATATAATTTGAATCGTTTAGATTTATTCTTGTGTTCTTTTTGAGATATCTGGTCATTGGTTCCGCAATTTTGGCGTAATCCTTAATAAATTTTCTAAAATAACCAGTAATTCCTAAGAACGATTTTATTTGTTTTGTAGTTTCAGGTAATTGAAGTTTTTGAATGGCTTCAATTTTTTTATTATTTGGTTTTACACCTTCTGTTGTTAAGACGTGACCTAAATATTCAGTTTCTTTTGAAAAAAACTTACACTTATCTATTTGAATTTTTAGATTGTGCTGTCTTAATTTATCTAATACCTTTTGAACGCTTATAATATGTTCTTTGAGAGATGAACTAAAAATTAAGATATCATCTAAATAGACTACGCATATTTGATTAATGTATTCTCTAAGTACTGAGTTGATTAATCTTTGAAAAGTTGCTGGGGCGTTTTTGAGTCCGAAAGGCATTCTTGTGAACTCGTAATGCCCAAGAGGAGTCGAAAAGGCTGTTTTCTTTCTATCCTCTTCCCTAACTAGGACTTGGTGGAAACCTTTCGCTAGGTCCAAGGTTGTGAAGTATTGAGAACGTCCTAATTTATCTAATATAGTGTCTATATTAGGAATAGGAAACTTGTCGTCAATTGTAGCTTCGTTTAACTTTCTATAATCCACAACTATTCTCCATTTCTTTTGCCCGGAGTTATCAACTTTTTTGGGAACTACCCACAAAGGACTGTTATACGGAGAGTTGCTTTCCTTAATAATCCCTTGCATTAACATTTCTTTGATTTGCTTATTGATTTCTTGTTCATGTATCTGAGGGTATCTATATATTTTGGCATAAATTGGTCTATCTGTTGTAGTAACGATTTCATGTTTGACTTCATGAGTACTAGTGAGCTGTTGCCCTTCGTGAAAAAACAAATCTCTATTTTTCTTAAGAATTTTCTCTAATGTTTCTCTTTCTTCTGTGTTTAAATGATTACCAAGAAGTGTCTGCGGTACATCTTCATCTTCTACAACTCCCTCTAAATTGTGTACTTCATCATAAGTATATGGACATGCATTTATAAATTTAATTTTATTACCAAGTATTTCTATATATTCTTCTTCTAAGTTTATTTTAGCTTGTAAAGGTTTTAACAAATTTTGTCCTATAAGACCGTCAAAATCTTTCTCACTAAAGGAAGTAAGCTTCCAACACATTCTAGCTTTTTGTTCAAACTCTTTTGGAAGTTCTGTTAAAATTTCAGTGTCTATAGACGTTCTTCCGTTAAGGGTATTGAAAACAATATTTTCATTTAAAGGAATTCGTTTATAATTTTTTAATTTTGTTTTATCAAGGAGTGTTGTAGTAGAACCTGTATCTATCAAACATCTAATCTTGTCTTCCCCTATTGTTAATTCCATTATCGGTAGATCGGATCTGGAGGCAGTGAGTGAAAATTTACTTCTTCGTTTCTTTGCTGCTGGACATGTTCACATTCCATTGGCACTTGATTATTTTGTTGCCTTTGATTCACATTATTATTATTGAAATTATTCTTAAATTGACCTGAATTATTTCTATTTTGGTTAAAAGGATTCCTATACTGACCTGAGTTATTTCTATTTTGATTTCTATATTGACCCGAATTATTATAATTATTATAATTTCTGAATTGGCCTGAATTATTATAACGATTACCATTATATTGATATTGATTATTTACATGTTTATTTCTAGTCTGATCATTTTGGTTATTAACTTGAGGACGGTGAAAGTTATTATTGTTATTTGAATTTTTGTTATTTGCATTTTGTCTATTAAATTTATTTTTATTTATTTGAAGTAATCCCGTTTCTTCTAAAATATAAAAAGCGTCCCTCAAATTATTCGTTTGTCTACTTATTATAACGCTGGCTAGATTTGGATCTAGGCCATTAATGAAAGTTTTCACTATCATATTTTCGTTCGCAGAAGGCGAGAACTCACAAGGTTTTTCAACATCAAATTCGTATTTAGTATTTAACTTATCTAATATATCCTTTAAATTTTCAAAATAATCACTTACGTTGTTGTTCCTTAGGCTTAATGCCTGGTGGTGCAAACTGTAGTAGGTGTCTCTCACTCCGTAGTTTCTTATTAACTCTGCTTTGATGTTTTCCCATGTTGTATTCGGTCCTAGGGTTCTGATGGTTTGCAATGCCGGTCCTTGAATCTTATTGATAATATTCCGTTGCAATATATATTGTTCCAGTGGAGTTCCAATGAAATGGGGCAGGAAGATTTCGACCTCTCTTATGAAGGAAGTTAAAGAGTATTGAGATGTCCCCCAAAATTCTCTTATCTTCGATGATTCTTTTATTAGTTCCGCGACCGTAATTGTCATTGCTTGAGCAGGAACTTGGTGTTGAATTGGATTCGCATCTTGTACATAACCTGCTGCTTCTTGTTCATTCATAATTTTTGTTTACACTTTTTTTTTTTTTTTTTAAAAGTTTCTTCTATGGATAGTCTAATGATTTTTAATCACGTGAAACGATACCGGCGACCCAAAGCTGATTTTTAGCTTGGAATGTCACTAATTTTCACTTTTAAACTATTTTTTTTTTTATTTAATTTAATTTTATTCTAATCTTCGGACTAGAATCCTACCGACTGCGCCATTTAAGTTCTTTTATAATTGAAACAACTTTTTAAAAAAAATAAGTAAACAATTTTTATTAGATATGAGAAGCAGTTAAGTCGAAATCCAACTGATGAAGTTGGAAATAATTGAAGCGGACGAAGCTATGCAAGTTCAACGCGATCGAGTTCATTTGCCAATGTCAGCATAATATAATATAATACCTGGAATCTCTAATGAGACCAGACGATGGGCAAATGAACTCGATTATTTGTCGTCATCATTTTATTTGTAATATTAACATTATTACCTGTGGGAACTTCCGTTGTTGTTCCCCCATGGTTTACTGAACTTGACATAACCCGCGCGATGAACATTTCGAACCGAGCACGAATTTTGATAGTAAAATTCAATAATTTGCAAGCGTTGTTCATTTGTAAGACGATCCATGGTTAAATTGCAAACCAAACTGAAGCTGTTTAACAGTGACACAAGGTACTAAACACACGTCAGCTGTCAAAACCAGTGTTGCCAAAACCAAACCAGCTAAAAAAACACCCGTTATATATTTACAATGCATCTACTATACTTTGTATTGTGGACTTGTCAAAAATGATGACTTCTAAACAGGATGATGATTTCTAATCATTACATTCAAAAAAGCCATAGTAAAATAATAAACAAAAGAATCTGCTGAATAGTAAAACAATGCATCTAAAAATAGTTATGTAGCTAGGATATTTGGCGCCAGGGGCAGAACAATAATTTACTGCCCTTTTAGTATAACCATAATCAATAAATTGTATTTGTAAACTAGTTTTTTTTTCAGTTATAAATACATAGTTTAGTGATGTGAACCTTCATATCGTCGGTCTTAAAGTTGAAGAAAAAAGTTTGCTTTAAATATTTTTCACAATGAGTTTGAAAGTTATTTATGTACATATTTGCTTTCGTTCAAAAGTAATGAAGTTCAAAAAACAAAGTTTCAAAAACATAGATTAATAAGAATATCAGACACTATTCCATTCATGGAAGCCAATTATTTTTTTTTTTCATGAGTACTCGATAGCAAAACTCAGAAATTTCGTTCTGTTTAAATGTATTTCTTTCAATATAAACCACGAACGAACCAGTGACTTCAAGTGAATGAGTATGAGAAAGTCAACAATAACTTCTTATTTATCTAAGTGTCTGACTACAGAGTAGCTACTTTTCTGAAATTGCAGTACATCTAATAGAATTCAATTTTTCTCAAAATAAATCCACCTGCTTCAAAACAAAATCTACCGTACTTGTTTTACGAAAAAAATCAACTTTCAAATTTACCATATACCTACATAGTTTCTTTTCCAATAAAAAAAAAAATGCACTTATTTCTAATTTCCAATTTCTAATTTCTAACTACGATGATAATTTTGCACCCTCAAAAATTTTTTGCCGCCCATGGAATTAATTTTCCAATAAAAAAAACTTTTGTAATTAGTTAACAAAAGCTGAAGCACAACGAAGATGATATTGCCACCTCTTACCTGGTGCCCGGCCCCATCGACTTCTTCAAACAACGCCACTAACTTACACACATAAATAAATAAAAAATAAATTTGGTGGCGCAACAGCTCGTGGAGAACCAGGGCCTAGTGACTTACAACTCTCAACCATTCCTGTGTGCGTGTTATTGGCAGGAATGGAGGGGACCTACAATTTTTTGCCGAGTCCGAACGGCTTGATGAGAAGCACTTATTCATGACGCGTAGGACTGTCATGCCAAGGGTCTGGGTTCGATTCCCAGCCACTCCTCTTGCGAGGAACTGACAAATCCTCCAAGAGTATAGCTGCTTGTCATGAATAAGTGCTTTCTCATCTTGCCGTTTGGACTCGGCAAAAAATTGTAGGTCCCCTCCATTCCTGCCAAAAATACGCTCACAGGAGAGAGTTGTAAGTCACTAGGCTTTGGTTCTCCACGAGCTGTTGTGCTACCAAATTTATATTTATTTATAGAATGAAAAAAGGCCCAGAAATAAATTAAAAAGTGGAATTCGAAGTAAAGTAAGAGTAAATAAGATCTTGAAAACCAGTCACCCAGCTTAACGACAAATTAACAATGAGATATGTATGCAACCCCCCTGCTGTGGCTCACTATAGGATTTGGGATCGGGTGCGAGGTTGGGTGTATGTAAAGCTTCTTTTAAATTTAAAGGTTCTGTATTTAAAGAACTTTAATTTACCAATTACCAGCACTACATCGTCACAAATATTCCTAAAAACTTTGGGAATTCTTTGAAATAAAGTTTAAAAATATCACCCGAAATTGGTAGGAAAATGGCAAAAGTTATTAAGTTAGATATTTCCATTTTAATATTTGGTCACAAAGTAGTTTTGGTCAATATTCCCAATTTCTTTTTTGCTTTTGGGTGATCAAATTTTTTTTGGGCAATATTTACAAATGAAGTTGGCACTTTTTCCTGGGGCGTTATTTCCTAACGCTAACGTGATATCTTTCAAACCAAACAATACTTTTGCAAGTATCGTCTCACTTTCGTTTTGATCTAAACAAGTTTCGGTACCGATAAAGATAGGCGTTGGCAGTGGATGGATTTAACTAAAGTCACTTCCTCCCGAATCAAGTTTGAAAAATTCATCCAAATTGTGGAAGTCTTTTCTAAAATCAAAGGAAGAAGAATGAGCTGAATAGTAAAAAAGGTTTTACTTAAACCAGAACCTCAAATGTTCTATCAGAGAAAATTGATAGCAGACAAATATTTATTAGTTTTAACTTGACAGGTTTGCTTTGAAAATAGAGGTTTTTAACAAAATTTTTTTAATTGAACTTTTGAAATTAAGAACTTTATTTAATAACAACAACTAAATGTAACCTACTTTCAGTCAATATTATTAAGTGCTTTATTACACGAAGACTTTTGAGTCGTGTCTTTTTTCGAAATTCTATGAGTGCGAAGATGAAAAAACATCTAATCTTACCTTCGCACTCATTTTACAATATATATGTACAATTAGGGTGGTCCTTAAATTGGACGTAGTCTTGGATAGCTCTCATTCGATTCAAAACATTGAAAAAAAATTTCCCAAATTTTTTCAGATATTTATTTCACCCCCCTGGTCACCCTATTTTCACTTTAAGGTACTAATTATGGGTAAAGGATTATTCTTATAAGACACAAAAATAAATCAGAATGTATGGAGGGGGTCTATTTCCCCCCGTTCAGGCGGGAGGGTCAATTTTCTAGAAATTTGGCCAAAAACTGGAAAAAAAAATTATTAAAAAAAAAACGGGAGCACTTACAAAACCACGTCTTAGCTTTTCTTAAAGCCACGATTTTCTCTTCTGTAATAAGCTTCCTAAATTAAGTTTTTATTTTAAATCGTTTTCGAAAAAATAATTTTTATCTTAAAAGTTATAATTTTAAAGTTTGAAAATTAGTTTTTCAAAAACTATTCAAAATAAAAACTTTATTTAGGAAGCATATTATAGAATGGAATCGTGGCTTTAAAAAAGCTTAAATGTGGCATTGTAATTGCTTTGATCCAAATTTTGAGAAAATTACCCCTCTCGCCTAAACGGGGGGAAATAGACCCCCTCTCCGATACTATTTTTTTCTCGTAATAATCTAATCTATATACCCTCAGATTGTTTTTTTTTTCGCATTTTATAACAACTACCCTAACCCCATAGTTAGTACATTAAAGTTAAAATAGGGAGACCAGGTGGGTGAAATAAGAATCTGAAAAAATAGGAAAACATTTTTTTTTCTATGTAGAGCCATTTGATGCATATCCATCTCGGAATTAAAAAAAAAAAAAACCAATATAAGAACCACCATAATGTACATACATAGCTTCATTTCCATAAAATTTGATTAGATTTAATTTAAATCAAACACAATATTTGTTGATGAATTTATATACATAAATAAACTCCATGAAAAAGCATTTATTTCCACCTACTTATCATAATAAACTGACATCAATAGAAAATAATAAATGACAGTCTGAAATTATGTAAGAAAAAAAAAATGAAAAAAAAAAACAAAAATCAGAATTGACAGCATTTCAAATAGCCAGCAGCTTATTTTGTGTAAATAAATTTGAAATAAATTACAAAATTAAACAGATTATTCCAATTCTGTTCTCAAATGTCAAATATTTCACAATTGATATGACAATTTGTTTTATTTAAAGTACCAATTAAGATAACTAAGTAAATATTGATTGTTGATGTCAAGTGATAGGAATGCCGCCACCGCCGCTGCCACTTTTCAGATATAATTACTTTGTATGAGTTAAACATAATGTAAATGTACACATCAAAAGGGAGTTATCCATATTGATATTATGTTAAATATACATACATATACTTATGCATAGGTATACATATTTAAATATACCTACCTATTGCCACCATGATTACTTATATTAGTGGTCCTTCAAATATTATATTTAAATGAGTTTATGATTTATTCAAATAATGTCTGTATACGAATTGCACATTCTATCCAGCACTACGATTCACGGGAGTAATAATTATTAGAACGGTTTTGAAGAAGCAATTATCTGTCCAAAACTTTGATTGTTAATAGTTTTTCAAATAAAAATAATTTTTAAAATTAAAATTTGAAAAAAAAACATTCTTTTTAATATATTTTTAATTAATTTAAGTTTTGTTGCAATATAATTTAATTTTTAATTGAACACTAAAAATGAAAACTCTATGCTCGATGTGTTGTAGTTTTTGAGAAAATTTAAAATTAAAATACCATAATAATCATAAGCATGGTTAAAATCAAAAATACTATTTAATTTTTACTTATGTGTTTCTGAGAAAATGGTCACATTGGCGACTTTTTAATATTTCTTAAATAACTCCGGTAACTAAGCCGAATGGACCAAATACAAATATTCAATAATGAAAACCCTTGCATACGTAATTGTTCCTTTCAATCACAGAACACAATTACAGGTGTTAGCAATAATTTTTTTACTTCGGTCAATATTTGTTGTTGTTTTTATTTCTGACAGTTCCAATTTGGATAACCTGCGGATAACTTAATACCTTTCATTTGTGTACTGTGCTCTTCAGTAGCCTACAAGAAGAAAATCTGATGTTTGAGGAATTCATACAACAATTTGATAATTTCGTTGTCAAATTAGTGAAAATAGTTTTTGTTAATTACAAAAAGCATTTAGAACTATTCTGCCAAATTTGTTATTCTGCTATGAATGTTAATCATAAGAGATTTCCAATATAACAAATTTTTTTATGATTTGTATTCAGGTGTTCTTCGAAAACGAAATCAGTCTACGAACATACCTAAAATCTGTTGTCAGAATCAGCTGTTCTGTCATAAAATTTATTTACCTTTTTCTTGTGTTCCAGCTAAAATTCAAGTTCTCGTACAAAAGAAATTCTGAGAAACGTATATATTAATGTTCTATTCAGTGAGAGCTTAAAGTAAATAAAACAAAAATATTTCTATTGTTTAATTAAGTTGTTTTTGGTTGCGGTTGAGGGATATCGTCATGAAGAAACACACTAAGACCAGTGCCGTATATAACGTAGGGCCATAAGTGCCATGGCCCGGGGTGGCACACTGCGTGGGATGGCACTCGGTAGGTAGGTAGGTAGAGATGGCAGTCGCTAGCCCTGGCCTCGCGACTCACTCAATTAGCGCTGGAGTGCGCCGTTTTGATACCAATTACTTGTGTTAACCTAGTAGGGATTTAATACGGAATTATATGGCTTTATAGACTTTAACGGACCATTGTTAGAGCCATTTAGTCGCATTCAGAAAGATAATCAGATCTTTGATTTTCTTCTCAGAAAGCTCTTTTGGGTCATCGAGGAAGGCCTTTCCAAAGGAAGACAATCTAAAATTGGCTAAAGCAGGGCAGTTGCAAAGAAAATGAACTACAGTTTCTTTTTCTTGAGGGTCCCCACAGCTACGACAGTGGGAGTTGTACGGGATTCCCAGCTTCCTTGCATGCTCCCCTATGGGCCAGTGTCTGGTGCATATTGCTGTGATCCTGGCTATATCGCGCCTGGGTCTGCATATAAGATCGTAAGAACGAGTTTTGTTATAGGATGGCCATATCATTCTTTATATGACACAGTTTGTAAGACTGCTCCATCTGAGGTTAGATTCATCGAGAAAATATTTCTCTTCATAGCACCAATAGGCATATTTACATTTACCGCTAGTGAGCTATGAAGGGCCGAGCCTTGTCGAGCTAAGACGTCAGCCCGTTCATTACCCTCTATGTCACTGTGACCTGGAACCCAAATGAGAGTGACCTGGAGGTTAATGTTCAGACTTGATAGTTCATCTCGACATTGCTGGACAAGTACAGAGGTGGATGTAGCCGATTTAATAGCCTTAATGGCAGCCTGGCTGTCGGAGCAAATTGCTGTGTTCCTGAATTGATTATGGTTTGATTTGAGTAACTTGCATGCTTCCCTGATTGCTAGTAGTTCAGCTTGAAATACGCTAGCAAAGTCTGGTAGTCTGAGGGACTTGGATATATTAAGGGTCTTAGAAAAAATTCCAGAACCAACACCGCACTCCATCTTAGACCCATCAGTGAAGATTATAGGTCGTAGTCCTTCGTAACAATGTCATTTTTCCAATCCTCTCTGGTTGGAAAAACGGCTTTGAAGTCCCCGCCTAGGCCAAGAGGGGGAATACAGTAGTCGGTGTTCGTTAGAAAAATATCCTGAGGAATCAATTTTGTTATATTTCCATGACCATAGGGTTTTGAAAACCAACAATTAGATTCTCTTAGTCTTACAGCACTGCATGCCGCTAGGTATTTTATATAAAGGTCGAGTGGTAGAAGGTGCAGGATAACGCTAAGGGCATCTGTTGGACAAGTTCGAAGGTCTCCTGTAGTGCCGACGCTAGCCGTTCTTTGTACTTTCTTAAGTTTTTCAATATTATATTGTTTGCTAAGTGCAGGCCACCACACAATCGATCCGTATGATAAAATCGGTCGAACCACGGCAGTGTACGTCCACAAGATCATCTTCGACTGTAGGCCCCACATCTTACCAAATGTTTTTCTGCAGGCATAGAAAGCTATGCAGGCTTTCTTAACCCGTTCTTCAATATTTACCTTCCAATTCAATTTGGGGTCAAGAATAACTCCGAGGTATTTTGCCTTAGAAGATAAGGATAGAGTTTGTCCGTTAAGTCAAGGTGGGGTGAAGGTAGGTATTTTAGTCCTGGTAGTAAAGAGCATCAGTTCCGTTTTACTCTGATTAACCCCCAGTCCACTACTTGTGGCCCAGTTGCTAACTTTTTTCAGAGCCGACTCAGTGATTTCGCTAATCACTGTGGTAAACTTTCCTGAGACCAATAAAACCAAATCATCAGCATACGCTACTGCTTTCACACCACTACATCTTAGCTTGACAAGAATTTTGTCCATGACTAAAAGCCATAGAAGAGCCCACCTTGGGGTGTTCCTCTACTAACATATTTAGTAGCTGTAGTGTTTCCCAACGATGCTTGAATCCTTCTGTCACTGAGCATAGAAACAATCCATTCAGATATGAAGCCCTCTATCCCGAAGTGAGCAAGTGATTCGCGAATGGATTCAGTTAGGACATTATTGAAGACACCTTCCACGTCTAGGAAGGTTGCGAGGGTATATTCGTTATAGTGAATTGTCTTCTCGATTGTTCGCACCACTTTGACTGGTGCACTTTGAGGTATGCATGTTGTGATTCATCAAGTGGACGACCATCTAGTATAGGGATGGCACTTAGTTTTGGGTTTAAAATTTTAATTCCTTTTCTAAAGTGTATGGAAAAAGTAAGGCTTTAAAGGCGCCACACAGTGGATCGTTGAGTTTTGGCAACAACATTAATTTTCTACTCTCGTTCTTGATACAAACTAATGAAATTTGGTTTACTAAATGACTCAGTGGTAGCAAACCAAATAGCCGCCGCGACCTCGGCGGTACACCTCCATCCTTACTTACTTATCCGGCTCCAGATCCATCTAGGGTCTCTGCCTGAGATATTGCGGTCCCTCTCACACTCCCTCCAGTCATCGAGACTAAGCGTTCTTGCATCGGAAACCGCCTTATTCCTGTAGCGAAGGTTTGGTCTTCCTAGTCGTCTCGAACCTGGGGGCTGGGATTCGAAGATTTTTTTGGCTGGAGCGTTGTTGTCCATTCACTCGATGTAGCCAAGCCAGTGAAGTCGACGTGCTTTGGCTCTTTGGACTACACCCACATCTTGGTACAGCTCGTATAATTCACGATTAAATCTTCTCCTTCATTCGCCCTCCTCGCATATTGGAACAAATGTCCGCCGAAGAATTTTTCTCTCGAAAGTGCCCAGTATCAATCCCCTTCTTTACTTATGATCTAGCACTCGGCGCCGTAGAGTAGAACACGTAAAATTAGCGTTTTGTATAGCGTGCACTTTGTCTTTCGAGGAAGGAGTTTTGAACCCATACCGAAGTAGCAGTGGTTCATTAGGATAATTCTTCGTCGGATTTTCACTAAGGTGTCATTTGTGGGATTGATGTTTGTTCCGATGTATGTAAACTCCTTGACTATCTCGAAGTTACTGCTACCAACAGTGACGTTTTATCCTAGGCGATGGTCAGATGAAGCTTTGTTTGTTAATAGCATATACTTTGTTTTGTCTTCATTCACTTCAAGACCAACGCGTTTCGCCTGTTCATCAATAGCTGTGAATGCTTCTAGTACAGCTCGCTTGGAGCGGCCGATGATGTCAATGTCGTCCGCATAGCCAAGCAGTTGCGAAGACCTGTTGAAGATAGTGCCTTCCAAGTTAACACCACTCTTGCAAACTATCTGCTCCAGGACTAGGTTGAAGAAGTCACATGATAGCGCATCTCCTTGTCTGAACCCTGTAAGTGTCTGGAATAGCTCCGATGAGGTGTTATCCATTAGCACGTTACACCGCGTATTTTGTAACGTCATGCGGCATAGCTGGATCAAAAATAGAAGCTCTTGGCGACTTATGCTATCATATACGGCTTTGAAGTCGATGAAAAGATGGTAAGTCTCGACTTGAAACTCGTTGGTCTTTTCCAGAATTTGCCTCAATGTGAAGATTTGGTCTATCGTTGATCTGCCTAGCCTGACGCCACACTGGTACGTGCCGATCATAGTATTGCAGAAGGGTTTAAGACGCTCACATAGTACACCGGATAGGATCTTGTTTGCAACATTAAGCAGGGATATTCCTCTGTAGTTTTTTCAGGACATGTAGGATCGCCTTTTTTGTAGATGGGCATATGGAGCTAATTGACCAGTCTTCGGCATACTTTCCTCTTTCCACACTTGGTTGATGAGCTGGTGCATGCACCCTACCAGGAAATCTTCTCCATACTTGAAAAGTTCCGCAGGTAGGCCATCTGAGCCACCAGTTTTGTTGTTCTTAAGCTTGTGGATCTATATTGCTCTTTTGAAAACAAAAAAAAAAACTATCCAGCGTAGAAGGTATTGAAATGAAGAAACTAAAAAACAAAAAAAAAACATTCCTCCATATGGTGCTCCATAGACACTTATACCTGCCCAAAATTGTTACACGTATACCAGCGTAGGTCTAACAGACCGATTGATTAGATCACACTACAATAAAGCAGATTGCAGCAGCATGAACTGTTATTTAAGAAACCGAGAAAAATTGAATTCTCGGTCTGACAGACCGGCGAGTGATGGTGGCGGTGCTAGACTCCTCGAGGTACCTGAGCTGAGAGGCTGCGGATGCTCTTTTCTTTCTACGCAGGGTTTTTTCTCTTTCCTTCTCTTTTCACGGAACTCCCCTCGTGCTGCTCTTGTTTTTCGTTGCAGCATTTGCATTCGAGCATTTTCCATCTCCTGCTTCAATACCACGCATTCCTCATCATACCACGGATTCTTTTTTCTAGGTGGTTGATAGCCTATGGTGGTCTCGATTAAAGTTCCACTGGTTGTTGACACTTGTGGGTGGGGGTACGGCAGAGAGTTAACCGGTAGTCTCTGGCTTTCCTAGATGTGCCAAAGGCATGCAATATTTAATTACTTCCTTTGGGCGGTCTTTGCTTTCTTTCATTGGACAGTCGGGCTCTGAACTTTGTCACAACAAGAAAGTGGTCAGAGTCCACATTTGCACCTCGGAAAGTTCGCACATCCAAGATGTTCGATGCATGCCTTGCGCCAATTAGCACATGGTCGATTTGGTTGGTGGTTCGACCATCTGGAGCCAGGTTGCTGTATGTATCCTTGGCCTGGGGAACCTAGTGCTACTCGTATTACGAGCTGCAGCAAAGTCAATTAGTCGAAAGCCGTTGTCTGTTGTCGTTTCCAACTAATCCGTAAAACTCCTCCTTATTAGACTCCTCAGCTTCATCGGTAGGGTCGTGTGCACATATTAGGCTGATGTTTTGGAAGGTAGCTTTGATGCGGATCACAGAAAGGCGATCGCTGATTGGCTTAAAATCGATGACTCTCGATTTGAGTCGATTTCCCATGACGAATCCGCATCCTAAACACAGCTGTAATAAAGGTCGCAATCTTTTCTTTTCATAATCCCTCATCCTATCCATTGTATCTCCTGGATAGCGGTAATATCTGCCTTGTACCGCGTGAGGACAGATTCAAGTTTTAACCTCCAATCTATAGGGCCATGGGTTTCTTTCCTTGATCGACACACGCACTTACAAGTTTACCAATTCATGGCATAGAGCCAAGACCAGTAACCGGCGGTTGCCAACTTGGAGGTAATGTAAGCACTTGATGTTTAGGAAAAGATAGAGCTCGAGGCCCCTAGTTCCTACAACATCCAACAACCGGCTCCGTGAAATAACTCCCCAAAATTGGAATGGAAATGGGTAGTTTTTTTCAAATGAAATAACCCTTCAAAATTGGGGATTTATTTCATGGCTTTTTGAGGGCCTTTTTTCATTTTTAAATTGGAAGGCAATTTAACGATGAAATAAGTCCCCAAAATATGTAATGGAAGAAGTCCCCAAAATTATTCTGTTCAATGTGTTAGCTCTGTTCTGAACTCTATGAGGTAAAATTTTCCATTTCAAGTCCTTTGGGTGTCGTATGTACACTTCGCTTCAACTGAATATCTTACACAAAAAATTTCTAAGGAACTTTGTCCATATTCTCCAAACATTTTGCATTATGAATCAATTGATGATGCATATTGTTTATTAATAATGATGGAAAAATAAAGCAGAAAGAATTATACAAAAGCGCTGCTTTTATTCTCCAGCTCATTTCCAAAGTATTCCACGTCGAAAAATACTGTTTTTTGTTGTGTCAACTGAGACAGAAAAGAGAAGGAAGAAAAATGTTGCATAGTTTCAATGAAACCCGTTCTCTTCTTACCAAAAACTTGATTGAAAAATTTTAGGAATCGTTAGTACCAATAGTTAACGAGTCTGGCTTTCAGTTTAAGTTTTTAATTGCAGCCTGATTCGAAATTTAGCTGTATTACGTATTGAACCCTTACGATTTTAAAAAGAGTTGCCCAATAAAAATAATTTAGTCCTCTACCGGTTAAAAAAATGGCTATGGAGCAGAGTAGTTCCTCGTGGCATGATGGTTAGTGCGTAGGACTGTCATGCCAAAGGTCTGCGTTCGATTCCCAGCCGCTGCCACCTAAAAACAGAAATGTTTTTTTCGCGATGTACTGCCTCTTACGAGGAACTGACAAATCCTCCAAGAGTAAACTTGTCATGAATAAGTGCTTCTCATCTAGCCGTTCGGACTCGGCAAGAAATTGTAGGTCCCCTCCATTCCATTCCTGCCAAAAATACGCACACAGGAATGGTTGAGAGTTGTAAGTCACTAGGCCATGGTTCTCTACGAGCTGTTGTGCCACCAAATTTAATTTATATGGAGCAGAGTAAAAAGCACAATGAACAAAAAGTCCAAAACCAAGACTACTAGAGCATTCAAGTGAAAAAGTGTATTTAAATTGTTTAAATGGGTTGGGTCGGTAAGCTATTGTCCCGAAAACCCAAAATCCCGAAAACTTCAATCAGGATTTCTAAGAACAGAACGACACCAGATAACATGAATTACTTAGTTAAAATTGTAAATATTTGTTGCAGTCACCCAGCTTATTCATAATAGTTTAAATTTTTGATTTTCTAAGGTTCTAAACGGTGCTAATTAAACAAAATCAAGTGATTAGCGATTTTGAGGATTAACAACTACTTTACTCACACAAAAGATTCAATAATAAAAGTTACCGGACATACTCGGAATCTTACCACTTTTGATAGTCATTATGATTAAACATTATTAACATTACACAAACTTGCTCTGAATTTCACCCTTCGTTGACACAACTCTTTGTGATACAAGGACATTCTCATTTTGCCAATACCCAATACATCTTCAAACTCAAAATGCAATAATTCACTTCACAAAAGAAAGACAAAAATAGTCAATAATTGAAAAGAAGAAAAAATGAAACCTAAAACGTGAGCACACAAATTTGAAAATGAAATTGCAAGAAGTATCTGATATACTTACACATTTTTTTTTAATATTAATCGTTGATATAAACTCTCAAAGAGATAATATTTATTTTAATCGCGTGTCCCTGGCCCGCGAATCTACTGATTGAGCTCATTTCTTTAAATCGTAAAGCGAAAAGAATTTCCTTTTACAGATCGATTCTTTATATTATATCTTGTAGGTATTTTATCTTCTTCTTTGCTTTGCTATGCTCTGCTCTGTTTGGCTCTGTGCTATTGCAAGTCGTTCATGGTTATTTTTTTTTTCTTTATTTTTCTTATCGCCTCTTTGCATTCAGTAAATTATGGGGAAGTCCTCTCTAGGAATCGATAGACTGTGCTACATCCTTTAACAGAACAAACATTTAAATGTCTCAATTTCCTTTAGATTTAATCATTGTTCTTCGTCGTCCCTTCGATCGATCTATATACTGTAACATAAAATTGATATGGGGGAAAGAGACTCCACAATTTTTAATACCCTATTTTATATAGGGTAATGTTTGATGTCCACAACTTCTTTAGCTAAAAAGAATTAAAACATAAATGCATACAAATCGTAAATATTATATGAATTGAAATTCTGAACGCAGAGCACGTAAATTTAAATTCTCGATTAGGTCGCAGGAACTTGCTCTTATAGTTCAAAGCAAAAACGTGGTTATATGTGTAAAATGTATCCTTATGGTTTTATTAATCCATTTTTTAACCAATATAGTTTATGATAAAGATTTTTACTATCACACATAGGCCAAACTAGTTTTACTAACAATAAACTAGTTTGAACCTGTAAAACAGCTTTCCGGTAGTTTATACACCTCAATGCATCGACGAACATAGGAGTATTCGAATGTAAGAACCGTACAAAACTATTTTTTCGTTCTAAATGCTTTTATTTACATCTGAAATGGCAAATAATACCATTTTACAAATATTTGCTCTCTAATTAAAACAAAAAAAACAATCCATTTATGGACTGATCCAACTAACATTTAAGTTTCTATTAGCTTAGAAATATTGATATGCTTCAAGTCTGGATGTGTATAAGGCTTCTATAAAGCTTTCATAAAAAATAATTTTTTATAGAAGTCATGATTTCAATAACTGCTTCGTTAAAATTGTTTGAAAGATATAGAAAATTAAACGAGGCTAGCTTCTATTTTCGGAAAAACTTCTGTAAATTAATTTAAAGAAGGAACATCAAGCTGTATATGGAGTTGGATTATTCCACTTTCTGTCAGTCAGTCTTCAAAAGGTTTCTGTTACAATTTTCAAGAAGTTTAATCGAAGACTTCAATTTGACATGTGAAGTCTTACACACGAACCATAAAAGAAAATCTCAATTTATACCACAAAGGTTCAAACTTGTAAAAGTAATTTTAAAGAAGCTTTTTAAAAACGATTGTTATATATTGTGTAAATTATTGTCTAGTTGCGTTAGTGTCTATTAAAAATCTTTTGTTATAAGACATATGCTAACGCACTAACACAAATCCTATTTATATACCGATTGAAAAAACAGAAATTATATTAGTTTAAATAAAATCAAATATAAAAAGAAAAATCTACAGCTTGTTTCCCCATATGAACGCGTATCTAGGGTAAGTTTTAAGAAACATTTTTTGACATTCTAAAAAAGAAAAAGGCTAAATAAGTTTTTGCACCTTCTAAATCATATCTAAGGTGGCCGAGTGGGAAGAGTTGTGGGCTATCACATAGGAGTTCTGGGTTCGATCCCTAGAATCGTAAGAAAAACAATTCATTAAATAAAAATAATCGTATCTGAAACACAGTTTCGGGTTACAAATGGTATAAATAGAAAAAAAAGCTTCAAAGAAATTAAAAAAAAAGTTCTGTAAGAGTTGTATTATTCACTTTTAGTATATATTATACAACCTATCCATAAAAGCTCATTACTCTTTTAAACTTGTGATCTTTTCTTTATTTCCTATATAGAAACCTTTCTGAAGCTATCTGTCAAAACCTAAGCTTCATTTGTATTTCGAATATGGCTTGTTTAAACTTATATAAGACCATCAATAGCTTTCTTTAGAACTTCGATAATATTCTTCTTTTTATGTTTAAAGAAATTTTACAGATGTTCCTAGAAAGCCTATTCAGTTAGCCCGAACGTTGCTGAACTGTTAGTTGGGTGTGAGCCAACGACATAAAAAGTCAAGTCATTTGCGTAGAATTGCAATAAGTCATATCAATAATTGATCTATACAATTTGTGGTAAAAGTGTGTTTACGCTCCAAGAAATTAAAGGCCAAAATTTTGCGAGAAAAAGACATACACTTGCACTTTGATACAAATTAAGTTCTATGTCATTGACACTATACCCAATAGGAAACACTATTCAGATCCATTTGCAGCAGTTTGTAGTCATCAATATATTTGTAATAGTTATAAGCGAAGTTTAGTATCATCGGAGAATAAAAGAAGATTGAAATATTTTATTGCACTATACGTTTTTCGCGCGAAACTTTTTATTTCGTCCCGGACCGTAGGAATCCCGAGATCCCTATGAAGATTTTCGTTTCTTATATACCACGGAGCATTTACAAATGACCTAAGCAATTTATTTTCAAACGTTTGTAAGTTATTTAAGTTTGTATCGCAGGTACAACCCCAAAGTTGTATACCATAAGTCCAAACAGGTTTAAGAACCTGCCGATATAAAATCAATTTATTTTCAATACTAGGCTTTGTTTACCGAGTAACCACTTTTAAGTTCTTCGCATTTGTTTTTTACGTGCGGCTTCCATTTTAATTTCGCGTCTAGAGTCATTCCCAGATACTTTGCCTCATTTGCAAACAGAACACGAGCGGTATTAAGAAAGACGGGTAGTATATTTATTTTTTTATACGTAAAGTCCACGTGGACTGACTTTTGTTCATTGAGCGCTATTCGCCATGTTTTCGTCCACTCATTAACAATATTAAGAGCATTTTGTAATTTAATTGTAGCTTCGCTAATCGTTTTGCCTACTGTTAGTATTGCAGTATCATCTGCAAACGTGGCTATAATAGTGTCATCTATTTGAGGTATATCGCGTGTAAATAAAAGGTTCAGAGCTGGACCTAATACACTTCCTTGTGGTACCCCAGCCACTATTTCTTTGAAATCAGAATAGTCATTTCCGTGTCTTACACTATAAAGTCTATTATCTAGATATCTAATTAGAATGTCATAAAGTCCTTCAGACAGAACTTGTCTTAATTTAAATTCGAGGCTTTCGTGCCACACCTTGTCAAACGCCTACGACTACCAAAAAGACTGTCGAACAGATTTTCTTTTCTTCAAGAGCTCTCTCAATTAATTCAGTAATTCTATACACTTGATAAACTGTCGAATGCATGCTTCTAAATCCAAATTGATGTTCAGGTAATAATTTTGTTTTGTTTAATACATATTTACTTTCAAAGAGGAGAGGGGGGAATTCTTAGACCCATGTAGTAATAAGAGTACACTTGTGACTCAAACTACACAACTATGCGCAAGTTATGCATTCTTAAGAAAAACTGAACTCGAGGTTTTGATCAAACTTGTCATTAAGATGATAGCGAAGACGAAAACAGTTGGTCTCACAATTCTGTCTGTCTGTTCAGCTACTGCCTAAATGGCTTCATAGATTTTCTTAAAACTTGGCACAGTGGTTTTTGGTGGTTCTGCCCGCAAGCTTATTTTTTATTTTTCCTAAAACAAAAAAATAACGTGACCTGCCATACAACTTTTTTTTTTAGATTTTTAAACATTTTATTTTCCCCGGAAACGGCTCCGTAACTGTTCTTAAAAAAAATAAATATATTTCCTCAAGGAAACCATTTTTCAAAGAATTGTTTAAAATAGTACCCCCTAAAACAACATTTTTTGTTTTCGATCTTCTTCAAAACAGTAATTTTGATTTCAATATTTTCTTATACAGAAGCTTCTAAACAATATAAATAATTTTTCTACCAAAATTAAAAAAAAAAATATTAAATGGATTTTTGAAAAATGTTCAAGTTGATTTTAAAATCAAATATTTTAAAAAATAAAATGGTCAATTTTTATAAAACATTGTATTTAAGAGTTTTTTTAACACTTTTTAACGTAATTTACCTTATATGAAAAAATATCGGTAGCTTCCATGCAAATCTTAAAATAAAAACTGTAAGGAAAAATAATGTGTTTCTCAAAAACGGCTCCCAAAACTTTCATTAAACTTTGTCTGCTCTAATTAATGCGATTTACTACCAACAATTTCAAAAATTTACAAATACCAACTATTAAAAGTACCTCTCATAGAACGTTTTTTTTTCAATTTAATTTTCTCACTACCGGCTGAAAAGATTTGGATTTTTTTTTATAAACAAAAATTTCAAACAAGATTAAAAAACACTGCATACCAACATTTTCAACAACAAAAAGTTTTTGAATTTTGTAGAAAAAAGTTTCAATTCTTACTTTTTGAAAATTTGTTATTTCAAAAACGGGTTGACCATTTTTTTTTTCTAAATTGAAGTTTTATATGCAAATGAGTGAATTTTAATGATTTGCATACCAAAAATTTTCCTTTAAAATGAATTTGATATGCAAAAAATTATTTTTTTTAGAAAACCAATCCAACTATTTTATTAATTTTTTTTTAGTTCTTATGAATTTTTGTCTAGTATTAAGTTAGTTTTAACATAATAAAAAAATTGACCTATAAGAAAATAATTAAAAGAACAAGAAAAACTTTTTAACAAGGACTTTGTGAACTTCGAGAATTGGGGCGTTATCATGGTAAATATAATATGAAATAATGATGAGGGATCATACTAGAGATCTTATTTTAGACTCCCACACTTCAAAATTTGTATGATCACCGAAAAATATTACCGTCTGGTTTTGAAAATTTAACTTTAAATTTGTAAAAGCATCGAATTACAATAAACAACTTAATTTTTCATGTAAATTAAGAAAATTTTAATGAAAAAAAAAATTATTTTCAAAATTCGGAGTTTGAAAAATAATAAGAAAAATTATTTATGGAAATGACGTAATCTAAAAATTAAATTAAAGAATGGAGTCCCAACTTTAAGAAAATAAGTATACCATTTTTGGTGTTGTCTTTGTTTTTCAACCAGGCTCTAGCGTTTTAGTTTTTTTAAGTTTTGAATCTTTAAATATCTTATCTTAACGATTCTACCATAGTACGTTTTCATGAATTTTTAAATAAATGTGATCCTGACTACAAAATAAAACTTTTTAAAACGAAACGAAATTTTGTTAAATAAGTAAAATGTATGGAATAAGAAAATGATATGCAGAACCCAAAAAATTTGTGTTGATTTGCGATTTAATTTTGAACAAAATAAAATTTTTTCAAATGTGAAACTGTCAAATTTGCCTTAGTTTCGGAGTTATACCAAGAATATTAAAAAATGGGCAGTGTTACCATTCTCTCAGAATTTAGTACCATTTTCGAAAGAATCTATAACTGACATATTACTGAAAGTAGGCTGGGCTTAAAAGTTCTAGAGGTCCTTGGGAAAGCATAAAATTTTCGCAAATTTCCCATAAATCAGGTGCCAAAAATCGTAGTGATCCTTAAAATTTTAAGAAAATTATTAAAAATAAAATACACGACTGGATCGTTCGTACTTGTTTTTATGTTCAAGTTGCTTGGTGTTAAGAACTTTTAAAATATGAAAATAACTATAAAATTTTGAAAAAAACATCTAAATCGTTTTCTTAATTGCATAGTCAAAAACTTAGAGCTCAAAGTTTAGTATGCCATTCGCTTACTTAAAAATATGAATCATTGCAAAAAAAATTGAAATCGTTGGAGTGGTTTTCTTAAAAAATTTTAATAAAATTTTCAAAAGTTTAGTTTTGGTATTCCAATTTTCATTCTAAAATTCATCCACTCATTTTTGTAATATTGAATTTTCAAAAAAAATAAATAATTTTTTTTTTCAAAATTTTGAAAGAAGAAAAAGATTTTGCATAAAATTTTGAATGAAATCGGTTAAGCCGTTAATGAGAAAATAGACACTTAAAAGAACCGTTATATGGCAGAAACCGTTAATAACGGTTTTCACCATAACTGCAATTATACACGGGTTTTTTATCAAAACCACTAGATCCGTTTATGAGATAAATAAGGTTTTCATTGTTTGTTGGGCATTTTTAGTTCTTAAAAAATTCAATTTTCCCTCTGAGGGATTACAAAAAAACCTTAAGTTTAACATTTGAAGAAAATTGCTTCAGGGGTTTAGGCTGTAGGTCGATATACGGATAGACAGCCAGACAGACAGAAGTGTGCCACCCACTTTTTTCATATTCTCTATCATTGTAAGGTCATGTTTGATTGTTATCTCGATTTTTTTTTTAATTTAAAACTTGCTTTATCGTAAATAAAAATCTGTAGCAGACTAATAACTGAAACTAACTGGCCATTTTTATACATAGACTCAGAAATCTTTAAGATGGTACACAAATTTAACAAATTTTCGATTAATATGGTCCCAAAAATCGCTAGAACCTTGAATTTTTCTTAAATGCATCAAAAATTAATAAAAAAAAAAAAAGGTATGTGTTCGAAGGAGCGTGTAAACCACACCCAAAAGGCTCCATGTAAACATCAAAACGATCATCACTCGCCTTTAATGTTGCTGTCATTTGTTTTGTCTAGAAAGTGTCAAATGTTAAATGTCATATTCAATTTTGCATAATCATGTTTAATTTTTCATATTGTTCCTTTTTTTGAATAAATTGTTAAAATGTCAAAAAGAGAGTCAAAAATATATTCATTGTAATCTCAACCAGCCAACAAACAACTTCGTTTTTTTTATTTAACCTTTTTGGAGATAACAGTATGTATGACCAATTACTGACTTTCAAGTGGTATACTCTTAACTTTTAAAAGACCCAAAAGAAGTGCCAAAAAAGAAAAAATTCGTAGAATAATGTTTTCGAATTATAGGGTACCGCTTAAACATATCTGCAGTGACTTTGGGTTTTCATAATTTTTTTCTGACATTTTTTTTTCAAAGAATATCAATTGGAGTTTAGTTTTATATTTTAAACCAACTGAAACGACGATAAATGAGAGGGTGGGATGCGGGCGTGAGTTTTCCAAAGTTGAAGAAGACGACAACGAAGAATTTTAAAACTGGTTCACTTTTTGTTATCACATAACTGTGCCTTCATAGCCAAAGAGCATCACTTACTGTTACTAACAGAAAGTCGGTTTAGTCATGGCAACCAATGGTAATAGAAAAGGAGTGCGGAGGGAGTACAGAGAAGTATAGTAGGTAGTAGTAGTAGATTCATCGAGGACGACACAAAAAAGGGACATCTTTCCGATATTATTTTTTATCGTTTCTCGTTCCGGGCTTCTTCGATGAAGAAATTTTAATTGAATTTCGTGTTTTCCTTTTCGGTTGAGTGGATTTTTTACCACTGTGCAACTCCACCATGGCCATGGAGCACCACCGCCACCGCACCAACTCTTTGGATAGCGTAGGTACTCACATTTAGCAATCATTGATGTACCCTTTTGAGATTCGTTCAGTCGTCCGAAAATCTCTTTTCTTGTCAGATATTTATTGCCGGGGTTCTAAACGATGATTTCATTTTTTTTTCGTTTTTTTTTCATTACTGTGGCTCTTAACTATATTATTCCAGTGAAGAAAAGATACGTTCTTAAAAGTAAATTCAAAGTCATAACAATACGAGGATGACGACAATATATTTATAAGAAAAGTATCGTGGTCAAAGGAGGAAGGGATGTTATTTTAGGGTTAAACTACATTTCTTGTATTTTTTTTTTATTTTTTTTTTTTCTACTCAGAGCCTCAAAGAAACTGATTTTTTTAAGTGGATTTTCTTAAAATTCGTTGCTTCCTTTGGATATCCAATAGTTTTGATGAAATAATACACTTTTAGATCAAATCAAATCGATTGCTAAAACATTATTTAAAAAAAAAAATAGAAAAGGAAAAGGGTTTCCGATGAAGAATTCCATGGCACAACCTGTTTAGACTATATAGTAGGTACACCTCTAGAGTATGTATGTATATAAATAATAAAGAGATTCATCTAAACTTTAAATCGAATGGTCTTACATTGCACTTTGTATATAGAAAGGAAAACACTTTGTAATCGAGAAAATTAAACTAAATTTTAATGGAATGTCTTTTGATAGAAATAGAAGAGGTCTTTTGAATTTTGCTGAATTTTGAAAAGGTTCTTCTTAAAATATATTTCAAAGTAAAGAAACAAAATGTTAGATACAGTCTGAAGAGCATCTAGATACAATCAACATTACTCAATGTTAAGTTTGAATTTAATTTATTTTTCATTTTAATGGAAGTGAATTCTAGGGAAATGAAATAAAATAACACACTGTACTGCAAAGCAGCTTGAATGGATTTTAAGGTAAACAAATATAAAATGGACAAAATTTAACTTTGAATTCTTCATGTATGAATAATTGTTGTGAGTGAGAACTTACATATTTGAATTTCTGTAGTATTTATCAGGTATTTTGGGTTGATTTTGGTAAAATGTTTGGTTTACACTTAAAATACCATTGCGTTGGTCGGTTCAAATATTACAAATATTCCTTAATTAACAATATAAATTTTTGGAGAACATTAGATTGAAAAACATACTTTTGAAAACTAAAAAGTTCTCCTTTGCAGAAACTGAGATAAATGTCTGCCTCAATATTTTGAAAAATTGTTTTCTATTTGACATTTTATTTGGTGTTTAGTGAGTTTGCTTTTACAGCGACAATATTAGAAACTAATTTTAACCTTGATGTTTTTATTCAAACATTTTCAAAATTAAAAGCTGTATAATAAAACTACTGCTTTGCTTCACTTTCAATATTTAATTTTAATAAAAATTACTGGCATGTACGGAAAATTAGACCTGAAAAACCTCCTTTTTTGATTTTGTTGCTATTTTTCACGCTTAGAGTATTCATAGAACAGCGTAATATGCCGTCGTTATTGTTGTAAATTCTTACACTTCTTCGTAATTTTGTCACAATTAGTATGGAAACTTTTACCGATTTGGGGTTGACCAGGATACAAAACCAAACGACACTTTGGTAACTTGTCTCGGTGTCGTCAAAATTGAAGAATTTCAGTATCGTCTCGATATCGGCCTCCCGTCTTTATTCGGTATCGGTCTTGGTCTCGTCTGGTTTTGGTCTGCTCTCAGTCACAAAGGAAAATAAAATGCATGACTTGGTTACATGTTCCTGATCCTGTAGTTGAACTCGATTGGTATTTTTAAGCTTAAAAAAAATTATCTTATACGAGTAATAAATGAACAACAATCTTTTTATTTAATGTTTTTTTAACTGTCTTAACAATTTTAAAGGACTTTGTTTCACAATGTTCAGGCAATGTTCCGATTAGTTTTTCGAAACATAAATTCTACGTCAAAATATCATAGCAGGAAGACAATGCTGTAACAAAATGACTGGTTTCCGAGAAACCAAGACTTAAGAAAAAATAACCAAAGTAGTTGGTGGACATCTTTTAAATAACTTCCTGTAGCTAAAAAGAACCTAGTCTAAAAATTTCACCCAAATCATTAGTTTCAGAGAAACAAAGCAAAACAAAAATGGGAGTAGAAGTGGGCGGATCAAATTTAAGGAATTGCTAAGCCCTTTCGCTACTAGAGAAAAGAAGCTGAGAAAATGTCATTCAAGCCGTTAGAGCCGTTACCGATAAATCAATTACGAAAATTGTTTATTTGTAATAAATTAATGATATTATTCAAAAAAATTATTTTTTGTGTCGATAGCAAACGATATTACGATATTGGTAAATTTTGGTCCCGCAAAAGTACGGTGTCGTAAAACTCAGTCTCGTTTGGTTTCGTATGACAAAATCACGTCTTGGTACCGTATCGGTATCACTTTGGTTTCTGCACGGAAAAAATTCTTGGATCAGATCACGAAAAATGAGCTGCAAATTATGCAAAATGAATCCCAATTTATATACTTAAATACTAGAGTATTTTTTTCTTAAATGAGCCGTCCCGCCTGAACAAATGAAAATAGACCCCTCCTCCAATACGATTTGTTTCTCGTCTGAATCTAGTTTATACGCTCCGATTTTTTCACGTGTTATAAGCATCACCCTTCCCCAATAGTAAGTATCAACTTTAAAGTGAACAAAGGGAGACTAAGGGGGTGAAATAAAAAAGAGCCATTTGATGCTTATCAAGCTCGAAATTTGAAAAATACCTAATATAAGAACCACCCTTACACATGGTTATGTATGTAGCATGTAGGTGACATTATGGTTAATGGGTTGGACTGTGATGCCGGTGGTCTGGGTTCGATTCACAGCTGCTAACACCTAAATCATAAATGCTTTTTTTCGAGGTACTGCCTCATGCGAGGATCTGAAAAATCCTCCCAGAGTAAATTTGTCATGAAATAGTGCTTCCCACCTAACCGTTCATTCGTAAAAATTTTGTAAGAAGAGTTCAAAAATGATATTCCACGGTAGTTGACTTTGTCGTTTGTGCAGCCTTTTTTGTAAATTGGGAATATTTGTGCATCTTTAAACTGCTGGGGTATGGATCCATCCTCAAAAATTATGTTAACTAAGCTCGTGAGAACCTTACATAAATTGCTTGATCCGTATTTTAATAAATTTGGGTGCTGCTCGGTCTACACCTGCCGCTTTTCCATCTTCGGGGTTATTTATTGATATTCTTACTTCAATTTCAGTTATCGGGGCATACAAGATTTCATTCTATAGCCTAGGTGTGTTTTAGTGCCAAACAATTCTATTATCCGTTAGAGGACTTAAAAGGTTTTGGAAGTGTATCTTTAAAACACTTGCGCTGACAACATATCTTCCAACATTTAATTAGTCTTGAATTAGTTGTGACAATTTTCAATTTGTCGTGCAATGTTTTCTACGCTTTTTTGCATTCTTTGCTAACGTCACATCAAGCTAGCATAGCACTACCACAAAAAGTGGTGAAAACTTTTTAAAGTGAATGATTTATGGCTAAATAATTCATGGTTATTTAGTCGTTAAAAAAGTTTTGTAAATTTCAAATTTGTCGTTGTAGAAAACATAGAATAATAAATTCGAAAGTGTTGCTACTAATTAATGACTAATTAATGGCATATTATCCATCTATTCATTTTTCGACTTACCAAAGTTACTTTCCAATATCTGTTTACTCATTAGTTCTCAGTTAGTTGTAAGCCCTTCATTTATGATATAAGAACAATGTAAAGGAGAATTGCCAAAAAATTGAGTGAGAAACTCCCAAAAAATGCATTTTTGCAACATTTTTTGCATGTTGCGTCACGAAATTTTAGTCGCAAGCCTCAGATTCGGACTTAGCATCCCCGAAAACATAAAAGATAGGCAAAATCAAAACTACCCCACAATTTTCTCTCTAAGAGCCTTTTCGAGCATAAATTGACTGGGCTATACTTATAAATATTAGTTTAGTAATAAAATTCTTAGAAATTTATCAAAAGTTATTAAGCTCCAAGGAAGCCCTCAGGTACTTAGGTACGTAAAAGATTTTCTTAGAAACTCTATAGGTGAATGCATACCGGAAGTATTTCCGACTTTTTGTTCACTAATTTCCAAAGCAACTGATTAAATTACGATGTTGGTATTTTCTTCCGGGTGCTGCTGGAATATTTTCAACGCTTTTCATATTCTATAACCTCAAGAGCGAGGCATCGCATCGATTTATTTCAACTGCACATGAGTACATATCTTTAAATATATATAGATACGACTGGTTCCTGCTGCTGCATTAGAAGGTATATGGCGTCTACAAACATGAACTGCAATGAAGCTGAAAAATATAACCTATATAGGGAGGTATTCAAAGGGAGAAATAGCGCGAAACGAACAAACTCGACCGCATTATAGCTTTACCGAAAACCCCCAAACTTAATAGATATGTACTCTCCTATATACCATCAAGGCGAGCAAACGTAGCGAATAAAGTAACCCTTATACTTTGAGACAGTCAGGAAGAAAATGTTTTATGGATCATCATCTTTCCGGGGCAAAAGTTTCTCAGCGCGTCTTTTTCGTCGTCGCAGTCATCGTCGACCTTTATAATGGAAGTCGTTTTCGAACCAAACCAGGCAGGCAGAAGGAGTGGGAGGGAGACAGATAGGAGTTGCCTATTTTTGCGTTCTCATTGCCGTCATCCTATCCACGTTGAGTAATTACATCGGATCTTAATAAATTAAATATGCAAATAACTTCGAAAAGAGTTTTTGGGGGGATGACTTTGCAGTTGGATTAGCTGTGAACTTATACACCCCTACATATGGTCTGATGGTACAAAACGCAGGCAGGGTGTGACCACGATGAAGGGTGGCTAAGTATTTTTTCCAACATAAATAGGTCTTCTATAGTTAGTTTGTAGGTGTGTTTTTTCGCATGGTAAAAGAAGATTTTGATATATTTCGGGTGGTGAAAGTAGGCTAGAAATTATATTACTAAGGTCATAGTCCTTCATTATGGATCCATTCAATCCAGGAAAATGGAAATAAGCCGTGCATTTACGTTTATCATAGAAAGAACAATTTCGAGATTTAGTATGACTACTCCAATAACTGGAGTAAGGACTTAAGCTGTGTAAAATGTAGTTTTGTTTTTAAATTCCTTTATATCAGGTTTTTCAATAAAAGCGGTACAAAAGATTTTTTAAATAAAACAAAAACGGTTTTGGATATCAATGAAATTCTTTATTATTGTGAAAGTACGTTCGATACCATTATGTATGGAACTCGATTTCTTTTGCATGGCCACCACGGGCACGCTTGCAGAAGTCCAGACGCTGAACCCAATTTTCGACGGTTTCCAAGCATAAATCGGCCGATATTGCTGCAATTTCACGTTCGATATTCATACGAAGTTCATCAATCGCCGCTGGCTTGTTGGCATAGACCATAGACTTGACGTAGCCCCACACTAAATAGTTTAACAGCGTCAAATCGTACGACCGAGGCGGCAAAGCCACTGGACCATTTCGTGAGATAACACGTTCTCCAAACTTGGTTTCCAATAAATTGACTGTGACATTCGCTGTGCGGCTTGTGGCGCCGTCCTATTGGAACCACATGTCCTTCAAGTCCATATTATCCAATTGGGGCCAAAAACATTCTGTTATCATTGAACGGTAGCGATCCCCATTCACAGTAACGTGCTGGTCTTGATCATCACGGAAGAAGTACGGCCCAATGACGCCGCCGGCCCATAAACCACACCAAACCGTCATTTTTTTTCGGGATGCAATGATGACTCATGGAGTACGTGTGGATTGCTGCCTGACCAATACCGCATATTTTTTTTATTGACGAAGCCATTCAGCCAGAAATGAGCCTCATCGCTGAAAATGATTTTTCGATGAAAATTCGAATCATTTTCAAGTTGGCTTGGACGATTATGACGACCACAAATTGGACGTAGCGCTCTTAACGTTGAAGCCACTGACTCTGAATTTCGGTAGTAAATTTTAATAATTTCGACTCGTTGTTGGCTCGTATATCTTTCCATCATGAAATGGCAAACCTTACTGAAGAGAAATGTCAAAAGAGTTGCAAGAATTATGGCGTCGTTTGCTGTCCCTGTCGCTCTACTTTTGTAGCGTCCCGTTTGAAAAACCCTTTACTTGCTTACTAAATGTGGTGCCTCAGTCCACATGGGGGAATATGGCCAAAGCCAAGAAGCTCCTTCGAGCTGGCTTGGTCTTAAGTTGGCTGTCTCCAATTTTGCATATTGCATGCCAAGTTGGTTGAGGTCCTGTTCAACTTGAGTGCGCAACCTGTTTCGGTGTCCTCCGCTGTCTGTTGTGCCGTCCCACTGGATTGGATTTAATGAGTTTCCCGGGCCGGAGCAGTAATGTCAATTTGCACCATGTAACCTAGCAACTTCAGAGGTTGGCTTTTTGTGGTTAGATCGTTGTTGTATCTTCTTCTTCATTTCCCATTTTTGCGGACGGGACGATAAAAAACCCAGAAAATTTACTATCGTTGTGTCCTATTTGATCAAAATCTTGAATTAGATTTTTTTCCGAGTGTGAAATTCGTCATATTGCACCAAAATAGAGGATTTTAGGGCAAAACTACGAAAAATTATTTGAAATATCATTGGCTGAGTTGGTATCGGGGTCTTAGTAGACAAAGTCTTTGGCCACCAAAATTTTAGCTGTCTTTGGTGACATTCTGTCCGAAGTGTCGGTATTGGGTGTCCTTTTTTGCTGACAACATTTATTTGCCCTTTCCTTTATTCGCGATTTAACCAATGATCTTGGCTTTTTTCTTAATACTCATGAAGGAACCACTGATATCACGCTTTATTCGTCCGATAATGTCAATATCATTGGCGAAAGCGAGTAATTGGACGAACTTTTGAAATATTGTGCCTGTAGTGCATGTTAACATGAAACGTTGCTCTTCGTTCCAGAATGACTCATCTCTAAAAAGTTTGTCCAAAGCGGTCTTGAAATCGATGGTAGACTGATGCCTCTGTGCAGTCCCAGAGGATCGTCTTTCTACAGGATCAGGCAACCAATATTGTGAGGCTCCATTCATCGGGTATGCTTTCCTAAAAAATGAGCCAGTGCATACTCCTAATAAATTCATCACCAGCCGCTTTGAATAACTTGGCTGCAAGGCCATCAACTTCAGTAGCTTTATGCTAAGGACTGGCAAACAGCGATCGAGCTAAGGTTTTGAGTGAAATAATGGTCTCTTGAAGATTCCTGACGTCATATTCAATAAAGGCAACACCACCATTGTCTCTGACGTTGGGTTGCATTGGGAAGAACCTTAATCGCTTGCTCCTTAATATAAGAACAAGGTTGCCAAATACAGTACACCAGAGTTCAACGAAAGTGTCAGACGTCACCATCCAGATAATAACCTCCGCATACTTCTACTAATTATGGAAGCACGTGGGGGCTGGTCTCACGTCAATATGTATCCCACAACAGCGCTACATCTTAACAAGCAACAAATTGGAGACATCATTACTACAGCCATGAGAGGTAGTTGGATGACGCATCAATTTTTCATGCGTAGAGTGTGGCGTTAGTGCAACAAAATGCAACGGTACGGCTGCCGAAGACCCCAGCTGAAATATAATCGAGGGGATATTAAAATTAACACATATTTAAATATTATTATTTTAAAAGTACTGTCCATTGATTTTTTGAAATATTTAATAATTATTAGTCTATCCGATTAGAGAAAATTAATTTAGTTATAGCTTTCTTCAATTCTTCAAGTTTGGGTGGAAGGAATTGTTGGCCTACGTAACGTCACGACGTGATTCGTCCAAGTTGTGTGGTTTAACCTGCATGGTGACTCACCATCACATCACCGTTATACAATTTACAGGAATGACTTTTCAATATCTTCAGCACTGACCCCAATTCTACGATGATCATCCTTGCAGGCTTTAGGTTGAAGCCTTGTAACCTAGAGGTTCTTTCTATTAACCTTCTAGTAAAACTTCCGAGCTTCATTCCTGTAATAGCATCTCTTTAATTCCTTCTTTTCTTCTGTATCTGAGGAGCCGGTGTTGCTTTTTCCTGCTTTTGCTTTCCCCTCTTCTCCTAGGGCTCGCAAGTAGCTCTGGTCCTTTTTTGCCGCTCCGCTTTGTATGTCTGTTGTTTGGCTGCGCATGTACTTGCCGGCATTCTTCGTCGAACCAAGGGTTTTGCTGTGGTGGTCGTGCGAGGCCCAACACGTCAGAGGCGGCATCTGGACGGCTTTTAAGCAATTATTCTACTGGTTATCGATGCTTGAAGTTGGGGGGGATATGATTATTTAAGGTGGCGCGAGAGACTCGATTGTAAAATGACCTGATGATTTTATGCAAATGTAGTAGTGACGATGAAGTTTCACACAATATTTATCATTTTTTGCTAGAAGATTGCTTAACGTTGGCGTCGATTGCAATATGGTCAGTCAAGTTAACGGTTGATTGACGAAGATTTCGATATGTCTTCGTGTGGATGCGAGATTGCGTATAAGGTACCTCACCTGTTATTGGAGATGGTTTCCTGCAAGCTATATCTTCCGATTGTGCCAGTAAAGACGTCTTCTTTTCCTTGTTTGTCATTATAATTACCTAAGATAGTTAAGAAATATCACATCTTGGGTATTGTTCATAATGTCTTATCTAAGAGCTCGTAGAACTCGTCGATTCTTCTTTATGGGGACAGGCACACATATGAAGGAAATGTTGGAAAATTCAGCCTTGATGCAGATTGCGTGTCGTGAGGCTTTCAACACTTTGAAAAATGTGTTTGTTGAATTTGAGTTCCGTAATTTCTTATTGTTGGGGGATCTTAATGTCAGAACGGGATCGAGGGGTTTGGTAGATATACGGGCAGTATCACAGCAGTCAGTCACTGATTCTAGATGTTCAAAACGGTTTTACAACTGATAGAAACTGCAATGCGTTTCTTGAATTGTTGGAAGACATTTTAGTGTACATTTTAAATGGGAGAAGCTTTGGTGATAAAAGTGGATAATTCACCGAGCAAGCAGAGGATCATCGGTAGTTGACTATTGTTGTTCATCTTGCAATACGGCAGATATCACCAAAGACTTTCTGTTGGCTGTAGCGCATATTCTGATCGCATGGCCTTAACCCTAAAATTAAAGTCATCTGAATAAATCTGTAGAACATGTAGACAATGCAGTAACATACTTCCAAGGCTCAAGTGGGTGGAAAGAGAGCGTTCAGACTACATTAACAAGCTTAACGAAGCTATTCCACAGTATATTGTGCGTGAAGATCATATTGAATTAAGATGTGAGACAATTAAAAAATTTGTATATACGAAGCAAACAGAAAGCCTTACATTCAGGGGATAACATTTGAAAAGAAGAATCCTTGGTATGATTTACAGTGCCACGTCGCTAGAAAAGAATCTCTTAAAGCATTGAGAATATTTAAGAAAAATAACCTCGAAGTTATTTGAAATATTATGCAGCAGCAAACAAAAAATATAAAGCTCTCTCTAAGTCGAGACAGTACGAACACTTACAATACATAGCTCGGAAACTTGCGGCTGTAAATTCGGCCAAAGAATCAGAATACAAACCACTGCTAACGAATTCATGGTTCATTTTAATGACACATTGAATTCAGTTTCGTCAAGTATCATGTTACCTACAACAGTTTTTGAAACCATTCATCTTCGAATGTTTGGTAGACAAATAGATAACTCTGAAGTATCTTGGACAATAGGAACAACAAAAGCAAAAAAAGCACCAAGCAATGACGGCATTACGAATGAGTTTTAAAAAAAACACCAGCATTTCATTTGTTGAAGAAATGCACATTCTACTCAGAGACATCTTTGACGCAGAAACTATACTATATCTCCCTACAGAAAATCTATAATTTCCCTCTATACAAAAAAGGATGATGCCAGTATCGCTTCGAATTACCGTAGACTCTCCTTTCTGAACACGCTATGTAAAATATTTATGCTCCTTAAAAGGCTCACTTTCTGGATTGAAGAGAATAACATACTTAATGAATATCAGTTGGCTACATACGGAAGTCATTACAGTACAGTTGACTAAGTCTACAACTATTCTTGTATCCTCAAACTTCAGATAAAGATAACTAACCAATACAAATATCTTGGCTTTTCGACTTACATTCATCATCGAAAAAATCGATCAACTCAACAAAAAGTCGAAATTTTTTAGAAACAAATTTGTTACTCACTCTGCAAAATTTAAAGTGCATGATGCAGCAACAAAGTCAATAGTGCAGTACTGTGCGCAAGTGTGGGGATACAAAAAACACGTTCAAACCGAAAAACTCCAAGGTTTCTTCGTTAAAAGATGTTTTGGTCTGTCGGACAATACGACTTATTACGCAATTTACATTGAAACGGGTCTTCCAAAAGCTTACCTATTTACATTCAAGATACATCTGTCATACAAACGTTAAGTTATGTCAATGCCACGTTATCGCTTACCACGTATCCTGTCTGAAGCAGTCATCGAGGAAAATATTTACTGGGCCCAGGAAGAGGAATGGTCAGTCCTTTTTTCATGAGACAGAGATTGATTTCAGTCCTGAAACTCCAGTTTTAGAATGGAACCAAATTCTCAAATTGCTGCTGACAAAGCTAGCAGAAAAGCATTGGGGCGATTTTACCAGCAATACACGGCAGTCACAGTTTCATGATATGATATGATGATGATGACTATTAATAATTGTAACCTTTTTTTTATATGCTGAAGTCCCAAATTACTTCGACGATAATAATTCCCGAGACATGATCAACTTAATATTCAAACCAAGATGTAGGCTATTGAACTGAAATGCCAAAGCTTTTCGCAATGACACTGTTGGCCTATGCACTCTATGTATTCAGGATGCGAAAGAGAATACTTACCTCAACATTTTAAATGGATTTTGCTACCCAAAATTCTACAAATTGTTAAAACACTCAATAAAATGTCGCAGTTTATTAAAAAATGAATTTAATTAAAACTTGCTAAGCTTTGCTTAAATGTACATAATTAATTAAATTTTGTGAACCTGACAGACGTCTTAAAAACAAGTTATTGTCATACTTAATTTTCAATGAAAGCCAGAGACTAAAGTGAGCAATTAACCGGGAAACTCTCTGCCTACCCCCACCCACAAGTATCAACAACCAGTGGAACTTGTATCGCGACATCATTAAGGAGACAGCCGAGACCACCATAGGCTATCAACGACCTAAAAAAAAGAACCCGTGGTATGATGAAGAATGCGCGGTATTGAAGCAGGTGACGGAAAATGCACGAATGCAAATGCTGCAACGGAAAACAAGAGCAGCAAGAGAGGAGTACCGTGAAAAGAGAAGGAAAGAGAAGAAAACCCTGCGTAGAAAGAAAAGAGCACCCGCAGCCTCTCAGCTCAGGTATCTCGAGGAGTCTAGCACTGCCACTAACACCCGCCGGTTCTACAAAACATCCAAGCAACTGGCATGTGGTAATAAAACCGGCACGCAAGCTCTTCGAAACAGCGAAGGGAACCTAGTCACCGAAGCACAGGGAATTGTTGACGTGTTTAAGCAGCATTTTCAGCAGCTGCTCAATGGGCATTCTGTAGAGGAAGCGACAGGAGAACAAAGAAGCATGAGACCAGTCAATGAAGATCCAGTCCCAGCGCCCAGTACTGAAGAGATTAAGAAAGCCATCCACAAGCTTAAGAACAACAAATCCGCCGGCTCGGATGGCCTACCTGCGGAACTCTTCAAGTATGGAGGAGATGTCCTGGTAGGGTGCTTACACCAGCTCATCAACCAAGTATGGGAGGAGGAAAGTATGCCCGACGACTGGTCAATTAGCTCCATATGCCAAATCTACAAAAAAGGCAATTCTAGGTCCTGCAAATACTACAGAGGTATATCCCTGCTTAATGTTGCATACAAGATCCTATCCAACGTACTATGTGAGCGTTTTAAACCTTTCTGCAACACTATGGTCGACACGTACCATTGTGGCGCCAGGCCAGGCAGATCAACAATAGACCAAATCTTCACATTGAGGCAAATTCTGCAAAAGACCAACGAGTTTCAAGTCGAGACTTACCATCTTTTCATCGACTTCAAAGCCGTATATGATAGCATAAGTCGCCAAGAGCTTCTATTTTTGATCCAGCTATGCCGCATGACGTTACAAAATACGCGGTGTAACGTGCTAATGGATAACACCTCATCGGAGCTATTCCAGACATTTACAGGGTTCAGACAAGGAGATGCCTTATCATGTGACTTCTTCAACCTAGTCCTGGAGCAGATAGTTCCCAAGAGTGGGGTTAACCTTGAAGACACTATCTTCAACAGGTCTTCGCAACTGCTTGGCTATGCGGACGACATCGACATCATCGGCCGCTCCAAGCGAGCTGTACTAGAAGCATTCACAGCTATTGATGAACAGGCGAAACGCGTTGGTCTTGAAGTGAATGAGGACAAAACAAAGTATATGCTATCAACAAACAAAGCTTCATCTGTCCATCGCCTAGGACAAAACGTCACTGTTGGTAGCAGTAATTTCGAGGTAGTCAAGGAGTTGTTCACCTACCTCGGAACAAACATCAACCCCACGAATGACACCTTAGTGGAAATCCGACGAAGAATTATCCTAGCGAACCGCTGCTACTTCGGTTTGGCCAAACAAATGGGTTCAAAACTCCTTCCCCGGAAGACAAAGTGCACGCTATACAAAACGCTAATTTTACGAGTTGTACTCTACTGCGCCGAGTGCTGGACGATAAGTAAACAATGGGAATTGATACTGTGCACTTTCGAGAGAAAAATTCTTCGGCGGATATTTGGTCCAATATGCGAGGAGGGCGAATGGAGGAGCAGATTTAATCGTGAATTATACGAGCTGTACCAAGATGTGGATGTACTCCAAAGAGCCAAAACACGCCGACTACACTGGCTCGGCCACATCGAGCGAATGGACAACAATGCTCCAGCCAAAAAATTCTTCGAATCCCAGCCCCCAGGCTCGAGACGACCAGGAAGACCGAACCTCCGCTACAGGGATCAGTCGGTTTCCGACGCAAGAACGCTTGGTCTCGATGACTGGAGGGAGCGTGCGAGGGACCGCAACCGATGGAAGACCGCAATATCTCAGGCAGAGACCCTCCATGGATCGGGAGCCGGATAAGTAAGTAAGTAATTTTCAATTTAATTTACAGTTACAATTTTTGAAAAGGAAAATAAAATAATATTATCTATCATGAGGTTCTCGTTGAAACTCAAAACTTCTTGTTTAAGTCTACCCCTAATGACGAATATGGACATCCAAAACGATACTGCCCTTGTTGTTGGTAATAGTTGCTGTAGTATAGATGTATCAGTCTTTCACTTTTGTTTTGTCCGGCTTATTCCATTGCACTTCTCAGATGGTGGTTATACCTGATTTGCAGCAGTCTGTGGTCTCCGTTAAATGTTCGGCTTTAAAGAGATAGTACATTCCACTTGCAGAAGTTCGTTAGCTTAATTTCGTTTGCAAAGTTTGTCAACAGTAATTTAGTATCCAAGACACGATGGCAGGACTCACAACCGGAAGGACAGATGGCTTTACCACTCTCCTTATAGACCTGAGCTCCGAATGTGTCGAAGTAACCCGTAGAAGGTTAAATGACAAGGTGTCATGCACGACATTTGAATCAGATATCTTGCTTAATAAATAGCCTGATCGAACCTGATTTTGCCAGTTTTTTTCCTCTGAGTGTAAAAATACGAAAAATATTGACCAAGTTCCTTTTCTTTCTAAATCCTCTTTTAGACAAATCCTGAGAAGCTAGGAACTTTTAGACAATATGCGAAATTGATTGTGAAAAATTACATTTTGTTTTTCTATCTCATTTCATAACCATATAAAATTGGTACAGAATTAATTTTTATTCACACGCCTTCTAAAAATAAATTAATATTCCCATCCTAGGAGGTACGGGTACGGGAGGTACGGAATTGGAAGAATTTACGTATTTCACACACATTGAACAGTTAACTCCTATTTTATGCAGTTGCACACGCCCAGTTTTTATTTGTGTCTTTTGGTATTGAACGCGTTCTACCACACCTTTGGTCATAAAACAGAAAATTAAATTCTTCACCAGCCCTTTTTTTAGTTTTTTTTTTTCTATTAAGGCAATTTATTTGTTTTAAACATTTTTCGAATTTGAATAAATATTTTTTATATAATTATTATGCATTTACAACTCTGTAAAATAAAATGTCAGAATTGATTGAGGCATATTTTTGCGTGTCTGAAAAGGGTTTCAACTACTTTTAGGATATTCACAGTGAGTGCTGCAAGCGTTGAAAAATGAGAAAGGATTGAAAAGAAAAAACCTATTCACATTGTCTTTGAATGAGGGAAAAATTGAGCCTATCAATTAATAATTCTAAATAATTCCACATTCTTGTATGCAGCTAAAAAAGGATATCTTTAAACTTAAAAGTTCGTCCAAAGATGAGCTCAAGAAGTGTTAACTGATGAGCAATCCCAAAAATGAAAATTCTTTGATTGAAGTTAGGAATGCAACTTGCTATTTCAATACAACTCTGTTTATAAACACAGCTATAAAATATTTAAGAAGTCATGATGTTCCAGAAAAATTTGAAAAATGTCAAAGAATCTAGATTGTCCATCAAATAAAAAGGAAAAGTGAATCTTCAGTCTGTGCCCAATGGATTTTTGTTTTACTGCACATAACTGAAGAATGTATAAATAAAATCTTGCAAATTTATAATATGAGCCATTTCATAAACCCTACGCCATTGCCTAGTGTCTTTAATTCGTATGTCCTTCATCCCAGTGGTTGATATAGCATTGGTAACATTTGGCATTGTAATATAGAACAATGGCAGTTGTATGTATATAGATAATGGTGTTATATGGTTGTGAAGAACAGCAATGAAATGGATTCACCCAATGAATTGGATCACGTTAAATGTAAATGTAACTCATTCAGTAAATTAAAAAATTCCGAAAATAATTTCGTCATGGTAATAAATTCTGACGATGCACCATTAACATGAAAGGACACTAATGCGATGCGATAGGGTAAAATGAGAATGTTGAGATGGGGTGGCTAAGATAATGATGCGAGGCTCAGGTTCACCAGTATTAATGCCTCAAACCATAATACTCAGAGTTAAAAGTTTCGTGGAGTACCTACTATCTTCATGGTAAGGTATTGCATAAAATGTATAATGCGAGTAGCAGCGAGTAGGTATATGCAAAAGGTTCTATCAGGAAGAATTTAAAAAAGCTTTCAGTGAATATGTAAGAGAGTTGCATAAGGCTGCATGTACATACCTAGAACCATAATGGATTTTTTCTTTTTCAACAGACAAATGAACAAATGATATTGGATTGGACTTAAGACCATATAATTTAAAAAAAAAAAGTGATTGAGTTGGTTTGGCATCAAGAGGCGGTTGGGACTTGTTCAAGAGTGAATTTTTTAACACCAAATTGTTGTTAATGCTGTTTTGCGAATTCAGAACTCAGATAGAGTTAATTATAGCAGAGTTCAATTTTTCAGTGAGATTCCATTTTGTGTGAACCAGTTGATAAAAGGTTTTTTTATAGGACCACTACAAAATATAAAACCATATAAAAAAAAAAGACTGGCTGGCTTGTAACAATAGAATATTTCAGTAAATTAATTGAAATTTTTGACATCGAGGTATTCGTGGTATGGCGTGTGGGCAGGGCCGGACAAGCTATACGTGCAAGTGGTGCAAATTTGCAGGGCACTGAACCCGATGGGCGCCCTGAGCAAGCATTAAAATGTCCACTTATAAGCAATGAGTTAACTTATTTGATAGATAAAAATAAAGATATTAATGTAAATAGCTAAGAAACACTTATTTTATTTTTCCTTCTCTTGGGTTTTTAAGTTATTTAAAATAATCTCTTTTATTGTATTAGTTTTTAAATACCTTTTACTAAAATAATTTTTTGTCAGTTCCTATATTTTCGTGATATGTTTCTTGACTTTGGTTTGTATTAATTTTTGTATTCTTAATTTGATATTGCTTTTATGATAAAATACCTATTCGATGTCTTCGATGTCCTAGGTTTTAATAAAAAATTCTATTTATTACTATTTACCATTAAAAAAAAACGCATTGCAAAATCTCCCTTGGGTAATGAGGAAATGAATTCTTCCAAAAATAACAGCAATTGAGGGGTGCTAAAGATGAAGCTTGCACAGGGCCCTAGTTTATTTCGGACCGGACCTGCGTGTGGGGTATTGAATTAAAAGCTTCGTTTAAAATATATATTCTGTTCGGTTGCTTATTGCTTTGCTTGTTGTTAATGGATGATTTTTTTCTTGAAAATGAACATATCGAGTTGCTTTGAACTCTTTATTAGGTTTTAGTAAAGTCCATTCACAAAACCCGTAGATAACAATTTTTCTCCAGTAGGTAAGTGAAAATCATTAGGCGAACTCCTGGTAGGTAGGTACTTATGTACATATGTAAATCCAAATCTAGCTATCGAAACTTATACTAAATTCTGATTTAAAATGTTACAAGGAAACGTAATTAACGTCGACGTGATGAGATCTCTTCGTAGTTAAGATTAGGATAAGATTATTATATAAGATTTTTAATTTTTAAGAGGAAAACTACAAGAGGATCGCACCGACGCACAGTGTGATGAGAAGCAATTCTACCGCGCCAAAATATTCTTGGGGTTTATATGGGATAAGGACCTAATTTTGAAAAGCTGTTATTATTTTTGGTCGTTGTAGCCATTCTTAATATTTTTTCCAGGGTGGTGCTAAAAAATAAAGGGTACAAGAAAGTGAGAAAATGAATTTGCCATCAGCGTTCGATAAAAAGAGTGTCACCTAAATTGTGCGGGATTATTTAAGAAATGATTCTTGGGTATATTCTGGAAAAAAAATACTGTTTCCCCCCGTTTTGGTGAGAGGGGCAATTTCTAAAACAAATAAATAAAAAAATTTTTAAGAAAAAAAAAACGCCAACAATTTAAATGAAATGGAAGCTGTTTTTAAATCCAAAAATCTATTCTTTGGTAAGCTTTTTAAATTTGTAGGTACTCGTCAAAAAAAAATCAATTAATGCGGTACACAAAATTAAATTAAAAAAATGAAAAAATTATCTGAACAAAATTTGTTCTTACTCATTACTTTTTTTTTTGTGGAGACAAAAATACACGTTTCCATTAAAAAAAAATGTAAGGCATATACATAGATGGAAAAACAATTTTGTCCACCTAACAGTGCGACACAAAAGTATGGTTATGTTTAAAGACGCCAGACCACTGTAATAGTAAATAAACTTCGTTTATTTTACAACTGCAAACCAGGGATGAGAATGCTGATTACAGAAATTGAAGCAAATTCCTTAAGAAACGTAGTAAATTCGTAAAAAGCGTAGTAGATAATGAAAAAAATATTGACTAGTGATTTTCTTATGAACTCTGCTTTTTAAATAATGAGTTTCAAAAAATCATACTTTAATTTATTTGTTATATTAAAAAAAAATAGGAAGTTTTTGTTTTAAATTAAATTAGTTTCTGGGTGCAGGGAAATAATTCCACGGGCATCTGTTCCACATAAGAATCTTAAGTGAATCTGTTCCACTTCTCTAAGTGGAATTTGTTCTTACGACGAGAGGGCACTTACTACACCCGAAATATTGTGGAATTTTTCCCACCTAAAATTTGGAATTTGATATATTATTGGGTTGAATAAATTTTCCCGAATCACGTTTCCCGAACAACGATGCATTAATTGGGTATGGATCATACTTTCTCAGTTGTAATTATAACATTAAAGATTTCATGTTATACTAAAAATACCTCCTAAGAACGAATCAAAGAAAGAGAAGTGAAATTGATTCTCATACCTAGTGGTTAAAAACACCACTTTCCAAGTGGAGATCTTTCTCACTAAAAAGTGCAGTAAATTCCCTCTTTCGGTGGGAATAAATTGCACTTTGAAAAGGGGAACAGATTTCCACTTAAGATGGAATAAATTCCCATGTGGAGCAGATGCCCGTGGAATTATTTCCCTGCACCTTGTTTCTGCTGTAAATCAAATAATCACACAAATTCATACAATTAGTCCAGTCAAAATAGACATTTGACGTAGCCGAAATTCCGATGGAACTGAAAATGGGTATAGACATTTTATTGGACATAACAAATCAACTAACAAAAGTCCATTCAAGGTAAAGTTACAAAAAAGTTTGTTTTTGGCCTATAACTTCGGTGACTGATATCGAAAAATAATAATAGAAATCTGTGTTCATAGATCATGCAATTTTCTATAAAAAAGATTGAGACATTTTTTTAGTAAGACCATTGGTTAAGGATATAAAGCTATTTCAAAAATAATAAATTGGAGAAAATATCGGTTTTTTGGGAATAGCTCTTTAACGGTAAAGGTTTTCGAAAAGTCATTTAAATAATGTTTTTAGTTATTTTGATCTCTTACATGAAAATGTTAAAATTTTTGTTTTAGCATTTACCGTTAAAAAGATATAATTATTTTAAGAATTTGTTTAAAAGCCAAAAATAACGGTTTTCTATTTTTCACTCGTAAATGATAATGGTGTTCAAATTAAATGTATACTTAGTCTGTAGATGGTTTTTCCTTTACGAGTGGTCAGTTACAAAATGTTGTGATTTCAAAATGGCCAAATGTCGAAAATATCAAACTTTAACCTACATTTCCTAAACAATTACTGTTATCGAAAAGTACTTTATATAAAGTTTGTAGATTGTGTGATGCTCTATAAGAAAAAAATAATTTTTTTTCTTAAATTAAAGCATTCAAAAGATATAAATATTTTAAGAATTTGGTTTAAACTCAAAAATAACCGCTTTTTTATTTTTACTCTCGAATGCCTAATATATGTTAAAAAAGTAGATGCTACGCTTGTAGGATTTGAAATTTCCTACCTAATAGGTAGTTGAATTTTGTCCTATACAAGTGGTTGGTCAAAGATGTAGCGATTTTAAAAGGGCCAAATGCCAAAAAATATATATAATATTATGTCATACTCAACCAGATAAAAATTATTTTATTTTCCTAAAATTTACAATTTAAAAGATATAATTATTTTAAGATTTTATTAAAAGTTAATAACACCGATTTCCTTCGTTTTACTCTTAAATGAAAAAGTTATCTTAAACCAATATATTCTGAGTTTGGAGACGATAATCTTGTCTACACAATTTGCATAAATTCTGTTAAATTCGAGGAAGATACCTGCCTGAATTTCTTAAAATTCTTGATAATTAACTGCCTGACCAGAATACAGTGCTGCAACTGGAATAGCTGCCAAAAAATGCTGTAAATGCTTTTTTTTAACTCGCTCACAATGTGTTGTACAACTTTCTGATATTTGGGACATTTGAAGTCAGCTTTGCGAATTGAATTCAACACAAAAATAGAAAATAAAATAAAAATAAAAGTGGATAATGGTGAAATGGAAGCTAAAATTACCTTACGTCTTTATTAGAGATTAAAAAGAGTTTGAAACTCTCTTCAAACCCCATGTAAAGACTTGGTTGCGCTCACAATTAACGGGTGGTGCCTTATTAGACCGTTGCACTTTACCTTGAATTACTCTTTATGCTCGAGTGGGATTAACGGGAATTTTTGGCAATTGATTTGTTATGTCCAAAGGAAGGTCTATACCAATTTTCATTCTTATCGGAATTTTGGCTAGGTTTGCACATTTGTATGTCTACTTTGACTGGACTAAAATTATACTCTAAAGCCGTATTTAGACCTTCGGACCAAACACGAACAACGAAAAAATTCAAAGCCGTTTTGAATTTTTGGATCAACTTAGCTCGTTGTTTGTGGAACAACATTCACCGAATAAAGAACGAAGGTATGAATGCAGTTTAATACTATGAAAATTGTGAAATGTGATTCAATATTTAAAAATTTTTTTTAAAACTTCATTAGTTAACGGTTAACCCCGAGGCCACACGGGCAAGTACCTACTGACAAGCAAGTTGCAATACAAACATGTTCGTTCTTAACACATACAAGCCCAAGAAACTTGCTCATAAACTGGCATGGAATTTTTGAAGCCAGTAGTGAAGCAAGTTGGGAGACAAGTAAGTGGAATGCAAGTAGGAAGCAAGTGGAAAACAAACTATGAATTTGACAGATAGTGTACATACCCAACTTCTTTGACAGTACTTGTCCGTGTGGCCTCGGGGTAGAAATAAGTTGCTACGAAGAAGAAGCATAAAAATAAATTAATGAAGTTGATCTACCACATATGAAGTAAATACTCATTTCTGCTGCCAACCATCGAAATTTTCAGCCTGACATCAACTGACACCAACCCTATTTTGAGATAACAAATTCAAATTAAATGCACGAATGGGTCGCATGTACCTACTTGGTCTTATGTTCAAGACGCTGAGGGCTTAACCTATTTCGACGGCTACAAGTTCCAGTCGAGCTATCAACTTGATATTGCATATCCTATAAGTAATTGGGCTAGTTAGATGAAATCTGGAAAAATGTTAGAAAGCTCCTAGTTTCCAAGAAAATTAACTATGCGCTTATGAAAAGTTCACCAAAAGCAATAGAAAAATTTTATATGCGATTCTTTTCTGTAAATATGAAATCTGATTCACTTTTGTTAAAATTGTTTTTTGAAAAATGTATTAAAAATAAATATTGATTTGCCCAAAGTGGAAAATATATAATGAAGTATTGATAGAAATAAATGTAAGTATGTTTATATAAAGTAGCTATGTACATTTCTGGATATAGGTTACCTATATATCCTAGATAGATTTAAACGAATTAATGTAATAGTCAAAGACTGGAGAATCTAAAAAAATCAGCTATACCACTTTTTCACAAAATAAATAAAATTTTTCCTTTGATTCATGTTTACTCAAGTACCTACATATGTATGTAATTTATTTATTTATTTATTACCTATATGTATAACAAAACAGAATTTTGAAAAGAAGAATTTTGACAAGAAGAATTTTGATGGGCAGAATTTAAAAAGCTGAATTTTGACAAATAGGATTTTGAAAGCAGAATTTTGCAAAAAAAAAATTCGAACCTGGCAGAATTTGACCCCAACTCTTTGAAAAATACTGCCCTAGGTGATAAATTATCATTTCAAATCGAATTAAATCACATATACCTAAAGTTCTTTTACCAATTCTTATAATTTAGAAACACAGCAAAAATAAAACAAGAAAACCTTGGAAATAAAAAGATCAGGCTCTATCAGACTATTCAATCCTTAGCTAAACTGAACTAAAGAAGTTGAGCAAATTTAAAGGGTTAAAACATTTTGCTATTGTAAGAATCAAAACCCTATTTTTTTACAAAATTGCTTTTTTACCTGAAGCCCGTTAAAAAGGACTACATTGCCTTTGGTAGCTTTCTTATATATGCATACATGTATATTTTCCGACGGCAAGCAAAAATTACAAGAAGGAAAAAAAATGTCAAACCAATTGTCCAATTGTAAACCCACTCAATACGCTCGAATAAACTCCTGACTCGCACGAAGGTTATCACATATCAAACAACAAAGAAACCCGAGACCAACCATCATTTTACCCAGAGTAACTTCCCACGTCGTTGTTGTAATGTTCGCCCTCAGGGAATTTTATGTACGGCAAAACAATATTTTCCTTATATTATGTAGTATACGGTATATTCTCCTTGCAAAAGAGGGACTGGTTCAGTCATGATGAAAAAATTGTTATTAATCTCCAATCCCCTAGACCTTATAGGATTTATAATTTTTTTCTTTTGCATTTCTTTTTTTTCCCTGCAACCACCCTTTCAATAAAGAAACCGATACTCGACACAAGGAGCGCCTATCAAATCGCCACCAGCCATCATACCACTACCAACTCCATCCTACAACCTCAAAGGATTTACTCAACCATTATTATACGGAATGGTTGGTAATAGGCCAAGCGACAACCCAATAATATTTTTATTATAACGTTTGAATCTACTATATTACTTTTTAGATGGGGGTTTAAGGATACCCTAACTACATATACATACCCATCAGCCTGTACACTCAAAGTTAGCCTTGTGCCTAGTACCTAGTTCATGTACCCCATTTTGGTTGCAGTCATGTGTATGAATTTTGAAGTTTAAGAAATAATAAATGGAAAAAAGGCCAGGATCGTTCTATAATTCTCACAAATAGTAAAATACATACATATACCCAGTCCTTGGCCCTGGCATACATCCTCCCAAACGGTGACCATATAGCTAAATAATTTTATTGTAAAAGAAATTGAAAGTCTCCAAAAATTTAACCTTGAGATGCCGGGTACATAATTTTTGTGATATTTAAGTCTATCAAAATATATTACCTCATAAATTATGGACTTAGAGAGTTAAAGTTAAAGTTAAAGTTAAAGTTAAAGTTAAAGTTAAAGTTAAAGTTAAAGTTAAAGTTAAAGTTAAAGTTAAAGTTAAAGTTAAAGTTAAAGTTAAAGTTAAAGTTAAAGTTAAAGTTAAAGTTAAAGTTAAAGTTAAAGTTAAAGTTAAAGTTAAAGTTAAAGTTAAAGTTAAAGTTAAAGTTAAAGTTAAAGTTAAAGTTAAAGTTAAAGTTAAAGTTAAAGTTAAAGTTAAAGTTAAAGTTAAAGTTAAAGTTAAAGTTAAAGTTAAAGTTAAAGTTAAAGTTAAAGTTAAAGTTAAAGTTAAAGTTAAAGTTAAAGTTAAAGTTAAAGTTAAAGTTAAAGTTAAAGTTAAAGTTAAAGTTAAAGTTAAAGTTAAAGTTAAAGTTAAAGTTAAAGTTAAAGTTAAAGTTAAAGTTAAAGTTAAAGTTAAAGTTAAAGTTAAAGTTAAAGTTAAAGTTAAAGTTAAAGTTAAAGTTAAAGTTAAAGTTAAAGTTAAAGTTAAAGTTAAAGTTAAAGTTAAAGTTAAAGTTAAAGTTAAAGTTAAAGTTAAAGTTAAAGTTAAAGTTAAAGTTAAAGTTAAAGTTAAAGTTAAAGTTAAAGTTAAAGTTAAAGTTAAAGTTAAAGTTAAAGTTAAAGTTAAAGTTAAAGTTAAAGTTAAAGTTAAACTTAAAGTTAAAGTTAAAGTTAAAGTTAAAGTTAAAGTTAAAGTTAAAGTTAAAGTTAAAGTTAAAGTTAAAGTTAAAGTTAAAGTTAAAGTTAAAGTTAAAGTTAAAGTTAAAGTTAAAGTTAAAGTTAAAGTTAAAGTTAAAGTTAAAGTTAAAGTTAAAGTTAAAGTTAAAGTTAAAGTTAAAGTTAAAGTTAAAGTTAAAGTTAAAGTTAAAGTTAAAGTTAAAGTTAAAGTTAAAGTTAAAGTTAAAGTTAAAGTTAAAGTTAAAGTTAAAGTTAAAGTTAAAGTTAAAGTTAAAGTTAAAGTTAAAGTTAAAGTTAAAGTTAAAGTTAAAGTTAAAGTTAAAGTTAAAGTTAAAGTTAAAGTTAAAGTTAAAGTTAAAGTTAAAGTTAAAGTTAAAGTTAAAGTTAAAGTTAAAGTTAAAGTTAAAGTTAAAGTTAAAGTTAAAGTTAAAGTTAAAAAAAAAAAATAAAACATAATATGTTGGTCACCATAGTCATCTACATACATATATTATACAAAATAAGAAGACAAATGAAATGGGTCAGTGAGTTTTATCCATATTATGGCCAAATTCCCGTGTCTTTATTAAATTTGAATAAATTGTAGGGAAAGTAACCGAAGAAAGGATACATACTCTCATGTAAGGGCAGGCAACCATTTGAATCGAAGTGAAAGTGCTGAGTGCCTGAGTAAAGCCTAGACATTTTCAAAGACCGTTGTAGATATTTTTTCCTTTTTTTTCTAAAAAATTATCCTTTTGTGGTTTTGAAGGATTTCCATATCATCTACGAGTATTTATTATTATCTTAACATAGCCAGTTTGATGTGCGCAAAAGATATAATATAAACAGGTAAAACCACAACAAAATACAAAATATATTCGAAGCTTTTATTTTTTGTTTGCAATCTCTTGTGGGGTTATTGAGATATGAGACCCTATGAAGTTGGGATTAAGGATGGGTGGGTGTATACCCGTTAATATTAACCACTTTCCTTTAACTATTTTCCTCCTTCCTTCTTTCCATTATTATATGTATTTTATATACGGATAGGATATGTGTAGGTATATTTATCTCCCTGTGCGATAGGAATAAAAATTGATATCCTTTTGCGAATAAGGAAAAAGGATAATAATATTTTTGAAAATTTATAATATGCCAATACTATAGGGAGTTATAAAGGCTGTGAACTTTAGGGATTACCATCAAAGTGATACGAAGCTAATGGCTTTTTATTTTAGTTCTATTTTCTGTTAATTTTTTTGTACATTAATTTTTTTTTTGATAAGATGGATTAAGCTCTATGATGCTGATAAAACTGGCACTTCACTTGAAAGTTTTAATAACAAAAAAAAAAAATAAGAGCCTTAAGGATTTAAAAGGAATGTTAAAGAATAATTGATTTAAAATAAGCTTTTAAACATATATTACTACGATGTATAATGTACATTAGGTATGTATGTATTTAGAATAAAAGGGTTTGAGATTCATTAGAAGATAGAGTTCCAAAATTAGGTATTCATATTTACTTATACTTTGAAAATGATTGAATTTGTAAAGCTTTTCAATAATAGTTTGCTTGTTTAAATGGAATATACGAATATTAATTTTGTGTCTTTTTACATTCTTATACTGGAGTTAATATTATTTATTATAAAATAACAAATTTACATAAAATGTAGTAAATTATGTCGCAAAATTTAAATCAAATGGAATTAAATAAGTGCAGAAAATTGCAAGTGAGTTTGTGGAAAAAATGTGTTACGATCGTGCGTTCTTAACCAAATCGTGCAGCAAAATATATTAAGTGAAGTCTTTTGCAGAGTTAACTAATGCATTTTAAACTAAATGACTGCACTTCAAGCTATGGCAAAAAAGTGTAGCAGTAGGGGGACGTTCGAAAGCTCTACAGAAGATTGAGGCAATCTACTCAGGTTTACAAGGCCAGAACGGAAGCCTGCTGGAACGAGAGTGGGAATATGGTGGTAGACATACAGTTGATGCTGAGGATCTGGAAACAACACTTTTCTAGGCTGTTCAACGGCGATATTAGGCAAAATTCCGCTGCGAGCCAGAAAAATCCATTCAACCTGGACGACGATGGTCAAAATTTCCGTCTAACCGACGTAAATGTTGTGCTGTTAGTGTTAGCAAAGCTTAAGGCGTTCAAGGCTGCTGGTACAGATGGCCTACCAGCCGAACTATTCAAAGCAGGGGAGACGACATAGTAGGCAGTATACACCAACTTATCCTCTCCATCAGGGGAAGCGAATGTATGTGATCGCGGCTTATGCACCGGAATCACCTCAGCCAACCGATTTGTTGACAGAGCTTGAAAAACTTTTCGAAGGTCTACACTTGAGCTTGGACCAAAATTACTTTCTCATGGCCGGTGATTTGAATGCCAAACACTTAGATTGGGGAAATCAAGTACAGAATCCGAGAAGTATTCATCTTTTTAATTGGATGAGTCAGTATAACGCTGAATATCGTATAGAACTGCTGGCTACGGATCGGCCATCGTTTCCAAGAAGCGGTGCCTATCTGGATTTATTGCTATTAGACGCAAGACTGACAATTACTGACACTGTGGGTCAAAGACCAAGGAACTGTTTACGAACGATCGAGTACGATAGTGACCACTACGGACTCGCTGCCGTAGTACAGCTTTCGAACAAGCTCGTGGAGTTGGATGAGTATGTACCTGTGCATACTTACAATTACAGTAAGGTGCGCTGGCCACGCTTTGCCAACGCCTTAACGAGCGAAATTAGATCGAACAACATATCCCCACCAAATGACAGAAATTTGACAAATAACGAAATAGACCAATACTTAGAACAAATGGACAAATGGACGAAACAATCAAACGAACAATGAACAGAACAATACCGAAATACAAACAACGGGACGCAACCGACATGTACCGGAACGCGACCATTGACGCATTACACAGACAAAAAAGTGGACTGCTGACAAGACTCAAACTCTTGTACAGACGGTTTACTGACCCTCACGACTTGGAGATTAGGACACTGAAGTCGTCGATCAAGAACATCAACCAATTAATTAAAGAAAACTATCGGTTGTCAATTAATTTGTATTGGGATAACAAAATTCGGGCCGTTAACTCTAGCGCCCGAGCATGTTTCCGCAAATTAACAAGGTATTTAGAAGGAATGATCAAAACGATCTTCCGTGTCTCAAGCTTTAGAGAACGACAGACAACAGAGACGTACTTCTGACAGCAGGAATTAATCCAGAGGACGCCGTCTTGGACGATGACCTCTTTACTGTCGAAGATCCGCAGGAGAAAGTGGAGGCCGTGGGGGCTGCTTTCCAGCAAGTGTACAAGGTGAATGCGTGCATTCGCCCGAATCACGACCTGGAAAACAGAGCCTTGCTCCATCACTTCTACCTTCGGAATGACATCACGCAATGGCGATCAGAGAACCTTGGTTTTATCGGGTTCAATGAAGATCATTTGGCAAACGCCATAATCGCCGAGCGAAATGGGCCCAGTTCCCTGTTAATTTTGAAGGTGGAGCTCCAGCTCATCTTCGATTCACTAAAGAAGAAGAAGTCAGCAGGAGACGATGGCATATCCAACGTTGTACTTCGACATTTACCTCAAGAAGCAGTAGACATTTATACGACGCTGTTTAACAACGCTCTGAATAATGCATATTATCCAGTGCATTGGAAGACAGCTGTGGTGCATCCTCTCCCGAAAAAGGGAAAGAACAACTCCAATCCGGCGAATCTCCGGTCGATAAGCCTTCTTCCAAGTATCAGCAAGGTATTCGAAAAAGTTATCAATAGAGCTCTGTCTAAGTGGGCAGAGGACAATAATATCATACCGGACAATCAGTTCGGTTTTAAGGCGGGACACGACACTATTCATGCCGCGTCGAAACTCGTTTCTGATGTCCAATGGAACAAATCTAAGAAGCAGTGTACGGGTGCCTGTCTGGTTGATTTGGAGAAGGCCTTCGACAACGTATGGTTAGAGGGTCTTTATCTAAAGCTGACCAGACTTGGCATTAGTAAACTACTATTATATGTGCTTTATGATATGCTCAATGGCAGAAAGTTTGTTGTCAAAAGTGGCAATGTAACTTCTGCCACAACCTTTAATATTAAAAATGGTCTTCAGCAGGGAGCGGTCAACTCGCCGATTCTATTCAGCATTTACACCAGTGATCTGATAAGTAGTCTAACTCAGGCAATTGCGTATGCCGACGATCTAATTGCGTACAGAACAGCTCCGAAAGTCGAGGTCATCAGGATTCTTTTGCAGCGAGACTTCGAGAAGATTCAGCGATATTGCGATGACTGGAAGTTGAAAATCAACTTTCAGAAATCAGAAACTATCTTGTTTAGGACTCCGTTGCGTGGCGCCACAAGGGATACGAGAAAGAACTGGCGCAAGCTGGTGATCGTAGGGCCAAATGGACATCCACTGGAGAGCAAAAGTGTAGTAAAGTACCTTGGCATCTAGATGGATCCAGTATTTGTATTTCGACAGACATATAAATGCTGCTCTGGCCAGGGCTAGGGGAGCTTTTGCTCTGACGAAACGGTTGTTTTATAGCAGCCGGCTTGACAGCAGGGTGAAGGTGATTTGCTACATGGCCCTTATCCGGCCGATGATTGCCTATGGATGCCCGGTTTTGTTCAACGTTGCCCCATCTCAAATGGAAAAGATTCGGGTGTTTGAGAGGCAGTGTCTTCGGCGCTGTCTTGGATTGCACAGAACACCAGAGTCGGAGTACAAACATTACTATTCCAACCTGGTTCTATACAACGGGGCCAACATAAACAGGATAGATAATTTCTTGATGAAGCTTATTTGAGGTCACATTGCATGGGTGATGTCCTCGTCTAATTACGAATACTACGAGAGTGTGCGTCTAAGCGGCTTTATTCCGCCCGATGCATTCCTCCACCTAGACAGTCGAGGGCTGATCCAGGATAGAGCGGCGGTTCCGCTAGTCTACCACGTCGGCCGTAGAACTGTAGATCAGCGGCTCCTTTACAGTCGAGACGTCCTCGCACAAGACGGAGCTGAGCACCTTCGGTTCAGTAGGACTGTGTCCGAACGGGACCGAAGGGATAGGGTAAGGCAGGAGAACCAGTTCTGGTGGTTAAAATACGAGTATGAAGAATGAAGTTCCTTCAGATATCTAAAAGTTGTCCTTGGTTTTTCTCTGTCATGGCCGACTTGCATAGGTTTAGGTAGTTAGTTTTAAGTAGGGACCGGAAAATGCTAGTTGTGGCTGTTCTAGTTTGTAAGTAGCTTATAAGTAGGTTGTAATCAGTTTATAATTAGTTGTAAATAGTTTTAAGTAGCTTTAAGTAGTTTAATTAGTTTTAATTCGCTTTAATTTAGTTTTATGTAGTTTGTAAGTTTTATATAAAACCAAAAAATAAAGACATAGATACCGAGTTTTTTTGTGAAATTCTTCTCGGTAAAAAATAAAACCCACCTGGATTTAGTATTAAAATAGTTCTTAGGCCGAAAGGCATTATCATTAAGTTATTATACTCGTAGTTTAACTTAGAGCGTCCGATTGGGGCCAGTAAGTTAGTATTAAGATATTGATAAGTAGGCTAGTTTTTATGAATTTTTGTCTAGCTTTAAGATAGTTTTAAGAAAATTGAAAATAAAAATGAATTTGAAAAAAAAAAAAAAAAAAAACACCAACTTATCTTCAAAATTTGGTCGGAAGAAAGTATGCCCGATGAATGGAACCTCGGTATAGTGTGCCCCATCCACAAGAAAGGAGATGCTCTGAATTGTTCCAACTACAGAGGTATAAGTCTCCTCAACGCCACATACAAAATCTTGTCATCTTTACTGTGTGATAGCTTAAAACCATTTGTCAACGATCTATCGGAAACCGAAACAATACCAACACGATACCAGCTACAAAACGATACCGAGGCGATACCAAACGATACCGTATATTTTGGATCGAAATATACCGATATTCTCGGTAGTATCGTTTGGCATCGGCTGAAAATAAAGATTTTTGAATAGTACATATTATTAATTTATTACAAACCAACAATTTTTGTAATTTGTTTGTCGGAATAGGGTCTATGATTTAGATGACATTTTCAGAACTTTGTTCTTTAGCAGGCAGAAATATTTGTGTTCCTTATTTTCCTATGAACTTATGACCCCAGACCAAAATTTTTCTGTTCAGTTCCTAATAGGAACTTTACTTGGATACTGCGAAACAAATCTTTAAAAACTTGTTAAGACAACAAAAAAAAACTAAAGCTTAAAAAATTATCAGTTAAAATAAAGATTTATATCTTAAATCTTTCAAATACCAAGCAAGTTGAACTACTAGATGAAGAACATGTAACCAAGTCGTGCATTTCATTTTGGTTGGCGACTCAGACCAGACCGAAACCAGACGAGACCGATACCGATACCGACACGAGACTTTGTTATACGAGACCAAACAAGACTGAGCTTTACGATACCGAGACCGATACCGTGACGATACTGAAATTTTTCGATTTTGACGATCCCGAGACGATACTCACAAAAGCATTGTTTGGTTTGGTATCGTGGCCAGCCCTATTCCCAGCCGAAGTCGTTGTCATGCTATTAAGAAATCACAATTGCGATAAATAATTTTGACATACACATAACAAATGGTTGCGATTCGTGAGTTGAATTTTTACTGCGCACTTATTTAAATTGCAAAAGTGAGCATAGCTATTTACGTTTGAGTGCGGGAGTTTTTCAAAATTCTTAAATTTATATTAAAAAATTCTGTTTTTTCCACGAACATGCAGTTTTTCATAATTATGTCATTTAAAATTTTAATCAATTAGATTTAAGAAAATATTAATTTACCGAAAATTTCAGAAATAAAAATATTTTTTTAATTTTTTAGGATTGGTTCAGCATTTTTTTTTTTTTTTAAATAAAATATTTTAAACACTGAATGGTCGATTTTTTTGAAACCCGATATTTAAAAGTGTTTAAACAGGTTCTACAACATTCTTACAAACATTTTCTACTTTTAAAAAATAACGGTAACCTTCCATACAAAATTTTAAACACCGTTTTTTATAAAGGGTTTTTCAAACGAGACGCTATAAAAGTAGAGCGAAAGGGACAGCAAACGACGCCATATTTCTTGCCGCTCTTTTGACATTTCTCTTTAGTAAGATATGCAAGCCAACAACGAGTCGAAATTATTAAAATTTACTACCGAAATCGGAGTCAGTGGCTTCAACGTTAAGAGCGCTACGTCCAATTTATGGTCGTCATAATCGTTCTAGCAGATCAACAATTGACCGTCTAGTAGAAAAATTTGAATCCACAGGCACAGTACAAAATGTTCCCGTGCCAATGAGACAAAGAAGTGCCCGTTGTGTCGATAATATTGCTGCCGCTGAGACTTCAGTTGCAGAAAGTCCAAATGTGTCTCTCACACGTCATTCTCAAGCGTTGGGCATCTCTGTTAGGTCGTTGTTGCGAATTTTGCGAAAAGATCTTGGCCTACATCCTTACAAAATTAAATTGACGCAAGAACTGAAGCCGCTTGACCACCAGAAGCATCGTATGTTCGTGAATGGGGCTGAGCAACAACTTTCAAATGATTCGGATTTTCATCGAAAAATCATCTTCAGCGATGAGGCTCATTTCTGGCTGAATAGCTTCGTCAATAAACAAAATATGCGGTATTGGTCAGGCAGCAATCCACACGTACTCCACGAGTCATCATTGCATCCCGAAAAAATTATGGTTTGGTGTGGTTTATGGGCCGGCGGCGTCATTGGGCCGGCCGTACTTCTTCCATGATGATCAAGACCGGCACGTTACTGTGAATGGGGATCGTTACCGTTCAATGATAATCGAATATTTTTGGCCCCGATTGGATGATATGGACTTGGAGGACATGTGGTACCAACACCGCAAGCCACGCAGTGAATGTCACAATCAATTTATTGGAAACCAAGTTTGGAGAACGTGTTATCTCACGAAATGGTCCAGTCGCTTGGCCGCCTCGGTCGTGCGATTTGACGCCGTTAGACTATTTTCTGTGGGGCTACGTCAAGTCTATGGTCTATGCCAACAAGCCAGCGACGATTGATGAACTTCGTACGAATATCGAAAGTGAAATTGCAGCAGTATCGGCCGATTTATGCTTGAAAACCGTCGAAAGTTGGATTCAGCGCCTGGACTTCTGCAGCGTGCCCGTGGTGGCCACATAATGGCATCGAACGTACTTTCACAGGAATAAAGAATTTCATTGATATCCAAAACCGTTTTTGTTTTAGTTAAGAAAACTTTTGTAGCGCTCTTATTGAAAAACCCGATAGTACCAAGTATAGTTAATATGGTATGACTATAAGAAATCAATTTGCATGCCTAGGTTCTAAACAAAGCCACAATATTATTCAAAAATCAAAGGATACTTCACAATTGTTTGTTGGATTTTTTTTTTAAGTTGCGTCCCTTGCCTCCATTCGTTATGTGATGTTTGACAAACGGTTGAATTTTTTTAATTTGTTTTACTCTATTTAATGCATTGCAATTTCATTTACTGAGGCTTATTGTGGGACGAGTTTCATATTCCAGGACACACATTTTTATTTGTGCACCAAATGAAAGTAATATAAATGTTTCACGTAATGTTATTTCAACAAAAGAATTATTGTTCCCACTTTCTATGCAATAAAAAAATAAAATCATTATGAAATTCTACCTATGATATGTTTGCCTTTGATAGCTAACTTACTCTATTTTTTATTTCCAAAGAAAAAATCTTAAATTTTATTGAAAATAAAAAATTTAAAAATACCTCTATGAGTTAATAAATATGTTTTTATTTTCTTTATCGTATTGTTTTACAATTTTACTTTTTGATATTCAGGAATCCATATTTTCATAATAATTCATTTTTATTTCATTGAATTGTATTTACCTCTGCCTATATACAAATTTCAAATAAATGTATTAAATCGTTGTTTGGGTTGTTTTCTGTACCTAAAAGATTTTCTTGGACTAAATAAAACCTGAAGAGCTTAAACAAATAAATCTTTTGTTAATATCTTTTCAATTGATTCTCATTGTTAAGAGACGCACAATGAAATTTGATAACACATAATGAGATTTATTGATATCTCACCTTTATTACCAGGACATAAATATTTTTAATATTTAATAGACAAAAAATCATGGATTGAAATCAACCCTTAAATAAGAACAAAATGGAGTTTCAGAAAAAATTATCTCATAGTAAAAATTTGAAAAAATTCGGAGAAATAAAATTTCAGAATATTAATACATATACTACTTTCCTTTACTGTACTTAGCTAAATTCTGACTAGAATGACTTAGCTAAATTCTGACTAAAATTTGTCCCCTCTATTCACAACATTAATTGAACTTCGAAAAATGTTGTATAATTTTATTTTTATCTTGTATTAACGGTCCCATTAAAGCCCTTTACCTTTACCCTATCTTTTTTGTTGAAAAGTGCTTTTAAACAAAAATCCAGGTAACACCTTCTTCAAGAATTTCCTATTATAATTTTTTTTAACTTATTGAGCCTTCTTATCACTCGTAGAATAATTCTTCTTCAGCCCTAGACATAAAATATTTTATGCGAATTCGTTTTTCAACTCTCCAATCACTTTCAAACTTAAAAATTTCCCAATTGGACAAATCCAATTTACCTTGATCCATCATCGCTTCATTCTTTGCTTACAATAATCCTTTTGAAGTGCCGTTCCTTTAATAGTATAAGTAAATTTATTACTTTAGAAGATTAAATTCTGTTCTTTTCATTTTGGCATTTTTGGGTCGACTAAAGAGACTTAAGAATGATTTTCATTCTTTTTCGCACCTGATTTCATGGTAGAAGAAAAAAAAAAAAAACCAGAAGACGAAGATATACCTAACCTATCTTCTTTAACAACTTCTTCTATTGTCCTTCATCAAAAGTATACTGGGGGATTTAATCTTTACTTACCTAGGTAGGTATACTTAAAAATAACAAAACATCCTTTCGGTGGAAAGCTGTTTCTTCAATCTTTATTTTGTAAACAGGCAAAAAAAAAACCAAAGGTTAGCAGCAGCCAGCAGAGGCCAAATAGAACAACAACTTACTTATAAATAAACCATCAGTTTTTCTGCTATCCAATCCTATCATGTGTCCCTCACTTGTCCACCCTTTCAGAAGCATTAAGACCTTTCCCTGATTGACATGACATGGACGATGATTCCTTGGTAAAGGTTTTAGAAATGGTGGTGTAGTATATGGTTGCCGTGAAGTTAACAAAAAGAAAATAAGAGGAATGGGCTACTAAGGCGAAAAACTACTTGCTGAAAAAAATATAAAATCCGAAATCGATTTAAAAGCATTTTTCCAAAGCCGTCCAGTTTCCCACAAAATCCAGTAACATGACATTTTATTTCTGTGTTAATGGTACCCGTACTCTACACTTACGTGGCCTTTGGCTCTGTTTCTCCAGTGGTGGTATGATTTCGTCATTTTTTTTTTTGTTAGTTTTGGGAAACAGAAAACGTTGGAATAAAAGTGACAACGTGTTTTTTTGTTGAAGAAGATAACAGGCAGAAGGTGTTGATTGCCTTCTAGAGGTTTGTTTGTTTGGCCTTGTAACAGACCTGCTAGCGGTTGACAATGCCTGAAGTTTTAGTTTTTATTTTGGTTATTTTTTTGACAAAACGCTCCTCAAGTTGAAATGCAGAGTGTCTGATGAAATGGTATTACAATGATATATCTATCTCAATCACTAAGGCCAGGCATTTATACTTCAAATTATTATACAGGAAAGTTGCCAGACTCATGCCATTTAATAAAGTATAAGGAAGAGCTGCTAGCAAAAAATTGAGCACCAATCCACCAAGCTTGCAAGATACGAGGGCGGGTCAATAAGTCCGTGACTTTTGGAATAAAACACAGATTTTTTGATAAAAAAATAATTTTATTTTTCAACGTAGTCTCTCCTGAGCTCTATACACTCTGTCCAACGCTTCTCCAATTTTTTTATCCCTTCCAAAAAAAATGATTTGTCGAAGTCCTCAAAATAGGCCTTTGTTTGCGAGATGACTTCATCATTGGAGTCAAATCTTTTTCCACCAAGCCTTTTCTTCAGGTTTGGGAACAAGAAGTAGTCGCTCGGAGCCAAATCTGGAGAATAGGGTGGATGAAGGAGCAATTCATAGCCCAATTCATGGATTTATGCCATGGCAACTGCACATGTGTGCACCCTTGCATTGTCTTGGTGGAAAAGAACTTTTTTCTCGGCCAAATGAGGTCGTTATTTTTTTCAAATCGTCATTGAATCGGTCCAATAAGTTGGCATAATATTCCCCATTGATTGTTCTTCCCTTTTGAAGGTAGTCAATGTGGATTATCCCGCGTGTATCCCAAAAAACAGTCGCCATAACTTTATTGGCTGACAAACCCACCTTGGCCTTCTTTGGACCCGATTCACCCTTAGAAACCCACTGTTTTGACTGTTGTTTGGTCTCTGGTGTGTTGTGATGGATCCATGTTTCGTCCACGGTTACAAAACGGCGCAAAAACTCCTCCATACTGCGATTAAGCAACGCCAAACCTTCCTGTGAAGTTGTTACACGATTGCGTTTGTTTCTTGCGGAAAGCTTTCTCATGCCCAAGTGATCATTCAAAATTGAAACCACTGAGCCATGCGAGATCCTTACGGCTTCCACAATCTCTCGCACTTTCAATCTGACCTTCAATGACCTGAAATTGCTTCATCCAACTTAATAAAACTCTTTATCTGATTGATAGCCGAACATATTCTTGTGTCTTTCGAACAAAACTACAGCTATGCGATATTTGCTCAAGCCCTAGAGCCTTGTTCCGCCAAATATCTCAGCATTTAACTACCGAACATCAATTGAAGAAGAAGGTGAAAGAAGATGAAGAAGAAGGTGAAAGAAGAGAAGAAGAAGAAGAAGAAGAAGAAGAAGAAGAAGAAGAAGAAGAAGAAGAAGAAGAAGAAGAAGAAGAAGAAGAAGAAGAAGAAGAAAAAGAAGAAGAAGAAGAAAAAGGAGGAGAAGAAAAAGAAGAACAAGAAGAACAAGAAGAAGAAAAAGAAGAACAAGAAGAAGAAGAAGAAGAAATTGAAAGTGATATCGAAATTGAAATTTCGAATGAGGTGCATTTTCATCTTGTCCGCTACGCAAACAAGCCAAATTTAGGCTTCAAAAATTCTCACGTATATTTAGTTATAAAACAGCCAATACCTATTATGTTGGTATTGTTGTAAATGAATTGGCTTCTGTAATTAATCAAATTCCCGAGTTTGACTACAGCTCACAATATTGACCAGCTCTGGTCCATATTAACCTAAGCTTGCAAAGGCTATAGATTTCTTCGAACTTTATCTAGGGGAGACTGAGTACGGTTGAAACAACACAAATATCTCGCAAGCCATTAACGCCACGTGTATGAGTACTGATATTGAGAGATGATGAACCGGTATAGGTCCGATCACGATAATCATTTCTTGTCTTGTTCATCACGTGATTAATTTGTGCACAAGAAGCTCTATTATTTTTAGACAAGCAAAAGCAAGTTTTTTTGTTCTGTTATGTTTCCTTATAGTGTGAGTACTATGTATATATGTAGATGTAGGATTGTTGAGTGTTTTTTTCCTGCACGCAGTAAGGAGTGTGGAATATAATAAAACAACTAGTTTGGGCGTGTCAGTGTTGTTTATCGTACTAGAATTTTTTTTCTAGAAAAAGAGACTAGGGAGAGTTGAAACAAATTTTCATGGGAAGATTTAAAGAATGAGTTTACTTTATTTTCGGGTTTTTTAGATAATTTTTTGAGGAAGGAAGACATCTTGATGAAACGTTACAAATGCCACCTCAAGATAAAAATTCCGGCTACAAATATGAAGATGAAACTCCTCCAGATAGGCGTAAAATAACCATAATTGAACAAACAAGCTTCCCAAGACCATTTAGAAGTGCTCAAGCGATATTGTCTTGTGGTGATATTGTGTTTTCTCCAGAGGGAGTATGGACTTAATCGAAAGTTCTCCCAAAAAAATGTATAGTCCATTGAAACGTTGCAATACTTTAATCAATTCTTGCATTTTGGGCCAACCATTTTGCCAACATAAAAAACAAATTATCAAGATATCGTGGAAACCCTTTCAAATCCCGTTTTCAAGATGGTGGTTAAATAGGGGGGCTTTCATGCCCAAAATTGGGTTTATACTCATACTCATCAACCGCCCTACACACCAAAAGCAATCAAATTTGTTCTACCCAAAATGTAAGGTCAATGAAAAATTTCAGTGAACTATGCTTATAGAGATCAAAGAACAAGAAAATTTTTGATCAATACCGACGCCCTGGAGAAAAAGGGTGATGCAAAAAAGCATGAAGCAAAGTTCAAGCATAACAAAGATATAAACATGTTAAATAATATAAGATTTTGCATTATTTCCAACTGACCCCTATCACTACCAAGTTAACTGCCTGAACAGAATGGGAGACGGACCTGCAATAGATGTCAAAAATGCTGCAATGAAATTTGAATTTTGCTTAACTCTTGCTGCTGCGGCTGCTACTTTTTTGACATCTCTTCCAGTTCCGTCTCCCATTCTGTTCAGGCAGTTAACTGGTTTAAATTTTTCTCAAAGTAAGCTTGAGACAAACGTAAGATATAAATCGCCAAAAAAATCATACAATTTCAAAATATTTCACTCCATAAACAACCGAATTCAAAATAGTAAAAGCCAATCCATTGCCATTTTCGTTACCTCATATCAATATCCACTCTTCTCTGATGAGTATTCTATTCCACAGCTTAACATAAGGTACTTATGGTTGCTAGCCAACGAATTAATATAATGCATTGAAGACATCGGTTGACAAAAGCCTGTAGACTGCTTGACATGTCAGTGGATTTGGACATAATTTTTTTTCAAGTGACAGAAGGACAAATTTTACATTGGACTCGAAGAGTTTTAGCTCGGTGCATAGCTGTATTACCCTGGAGTTCTACACCGAATAAAGCATACGAAATGCACTATGAGCTTTTCTAATATTATGGACAACATCAAAGTCCGTCCTACCATCAGTTGATACGATACTGCCAAGATAATTGAATTGTGAGACCTTTTCAATAGCTTCCTGCTTCTGAATGATATGCTGTTGTGTGTTTTGATGTTGCAAGCGGTCTTAAACATTTTTCGGATTAATCTTTAGGCCAGTCCACCCACATTATTTGACATGAAACATAATACTTTTAACGTAGTCCAAATGGCTAAGCTTTTCGAAAGGATTCCATTGAATGCCATTCTTCTCATTCGTAGCACCCGAAACATTCAAAACATCGTCGTTTACCAATAAGAATTGAATTATTGGTGACAACACATATCTCCTTGCTTACTACTTGACGCACTTCAAATTAGCAGGAAAGCTGTCCATTTATGTAGCATGCAGTACCTTGCATTGTTATGACTCCTTTATAATTACAACTATCTCCTCAATGATATCTCTCATGATAACAGTGGACATTTATTTCAAGGAAACAGACCTGGTACCTCGTTGCATGCTTAATTGTTAGTGCGTTGGACTGTCATGCCGAAGTTCTGGGTTCGACTCCTAGCCACACTGCCACCTAAAAACTGAAATGTTTTTTCCAAGGTACTGCCTCTTCCGAGGAACTGGTAAATCTTCTTTACAATGAAAAAGTGCTTCTCATCTAGCAGTTAGGACTCGACCAAAAAATTGTAGGTCCCCTCCATTCCTGCCAACAACATGCACACAGGAATGGTTGGGAGTAATAAGTCACTAGGCTCTTGTTATTTTTAGTTCTTTATTTAATTTTTTATTTTAGACAGAACTGTTATATCTATCACGCTAATATTTGTAATTTTGTAATTTCACTTTCTTTCCAGTCTTTGGGATAGGTAACATTCCCCCATACATCCTGAACTAGTAGAAGCAATATAGGAGCCGTTGGTTTTCATCAAGTTCTGCTGCCTTGTTTGTTCTTAGGAGAATAATCACAAGCTTAAATTCTGCATAGCTTGGTAAGTTGGTGTCAATGTCCCTGAAACATATGCGCATTTGGACCATTTGCAGATTTTCGTAGACATTCTTGTCAACGTTGAATAGTGCACAGAAGTGCTCCATCCATCTTCGTAGCTGATCTTCCACTGTTACCAAAAGATTGCCGCTTAAGTCCAATATCAGGACGGGCTGTGATGGGACTAGTACTAGTGTACTTGTCAATTGCAAGGTGGTTAAAGAATAGGAAGAAAAAGTGAATAGCCAACCTTTTATGTTAAGTTTAAGTGCGTTTGTATTTGGACCAGATTGACTACGGAATCTTTATTTTGAGACAGTTCGTTTATAGCAGGGATTTTTATGGTAGTGCTTTGAAGCTGTTCCTTGGTTATGGCTTAGATTATATTCCTTCAAGTTTTTTCTTATTTACATATAATGGAATATTTTCCATCAATAATTCTCGCTGGAAAATTTTCTTCAGCTGTTCTTTTCCTATCCTAACGCCCAGCTTATATGTTTTTATGACATGTCTATAAAATACACAAAAATATCCAACATACTGAGAATTTTCTAAAGCACACGTTGCAAAAACTTCTGTTTTTATTTTTTTTTTTGTTAACAAAACAACTTTCGTAAAGCATATGGAATAGTGTCAAAATTGTTTATACGTTTCGCCTGCTTAGTTGTCATAAACTATTACCTTTTCTTCATTGAAAGCAGAAATATTTCAAAAACAAACAACAAAAGAAGTGTAAATATAAGTTGAATAAAACTAAATAAACGCGCTATCAACTGTCAATAATAGCTAATTTGAGAAAGAAGAAGGAAAAACGAAGAAAGCGTATTTTTACGACATGCTCATAAAAGAACCATATACGAAATAGAATATTTCTTCTTCATCCTCTGTGCGGTCGTAAACTTTTTTCTATTGTTCAAGGTGGTAATAATCGTATAAATCATCATTTCAATTACATAAAAACCCCACGTATGGCACTTTTTTTGTTCTATACCCGCACACCTATCCGGCACATGGCATCGACGGAAATGGTGGTACCTCTGTCATCCATTGACTATATACACTAACCCAAGGACGAACGAAACTATTCAAAAGGATAAAATTCCACCACCTATCCGCGCGCTCAAACACATGACATTCACATTGCCTAAACGGAAGTGACGAGAGGTACTCGACAAGGAATAAATGATTCTCTGAAACCCATAAAATTTGTTGATTTAGCAAACGCGCTTTTTCAGCAACGAACCCCAATCGTATATAGGTCCTTTTCGAAACTAGAGAGTGACAATTGCAAATACCGTCGAACTCCTCCAGCTCTGCAGTATACAGGCGATAGACAGTACCTCTACCTATACGCATCAGATACACGGGCAGGTTGGGTAAGTGAGGCAAGTTCAAACATAGCAGAGATTCCAAACTCGTGTCATCATTTCGACAAAATCGAAGGCCCTACTCACACACGACGTCGACGACGTTATGTGTGAGGGAGAAAATTCCAATTCCTATATACATACATCCTCTATCAGTCATCGTTTGTGTCCTTATCCCGCGGGCTCTTGTTGGGTTAGTTGAATGATATCTGATTGCCGCATTTCTATTGTTTGAATCAATGTGTATGCGTTAGCAGAAAATTCTTTGAAATAAGGGATTGGTATTTTGTTTGTAGAACACCAATAGCTAGAATTTAGAAAAAAAACGAAAAGTATACCAAAACCTCCCTCGTTAAAGACTTTTTTTCAGCTGAAATTCGTATTTTATTAATGGCTGTTTGAAGCCTTTGTAAACAAATTTTATATCATCAGTCTTAAAAAGTTCGAGAGAGATAAGCCCGTAGAAAACATTGTTAGTGTATGCATTCGATAAAGATGTAAGACAAATCTGAGTAAACCAACAAAAACAAATTAAAAAATGTAAACCCACATAGGAATGATGTAAGCTTTTTTTTCAATTCTAGAAATAAAAGCATAAAGGAACTTTATTCGTTAGTTGCGAGAGTTGGTGTTAGTTCGGCTTTTAATACTAAGTTGATACTATTTCATTGAAATGTCAATAGTTCTCCGGTTCCTGCAACAAAAAATGGTGTTCAATGAAAAAGTTTTTATTTGAAAATCTTTTTAATTGAAAACTTTAATCTTTAACAAAATTTCACAGAAAATTTTCGTAAAACAAAAATTTGTTTCCTTGTTTATGATAAAACCTAAATTTTGTAATGCTGTTTTTTTAATGTGCCCGTAATTTGAAAAAGATGTTCCCAAACGTATTCATAATCCATATCACCGACTCTAAGGTGAGCTTGGACCTACTTAGACCATTATTATTCTGAGCACCTCATATAAATTTAAGTTTGAAAATATTAAAAGATTCTTAGACTTTATTGTCTGAAATATTATTTTCTGGATTTCTTAGCACAGAAGGTTTTTAATCTTTGTATTTCTTTAAGAACTACATGAAGTACCTGGTGGCATGATGGCAAATGCGTTGGACTGTCATGCCGGAGGTCTGGGTCCAATTCCCGATTCCGATTGTAGGTCCCCTCTATTCCTGCCAACAATACAATACGCACACAGTTCTAAGTCACTAGGCCCGGGTTCTCCACGAGCTGTTGTGCCACCAAATTTAATTTTAATTTTATTTCTTTAAGCATATTTCTTCTAGGGCTAATTATCTATAATCAGTGATTATCGTGACTGCTAGATCCATAAATGTGCTTCTTAACAGTTAACCACCGTCATAGTGGCTTATCAGTCAATATTTGTTAGTTAGCTCCATTCAACCGCAGCATGAAAAACTTCAAACCGAGTTAGCCCAATGCCAATAGCCAATAGATTGTTTATCAGCCTCACCAAGGTTTGATAAAGACCACTTTTTCAGTGCGAGATCAACCTACTTTCAAGATTGAAACTGAGTTATTGCTAGAAACGTGTTTTTCAGTTTAAGTTAAACCCGAGTTAAATCACCTACTTTGGCGAAGAAGAATAATATCCGTAGTGTTGCATATCGATGGCTGTAGATTTTTGACAGCTGAAATATTAAGTTAATCCTCAACTGAAAAACTGTTTCTGAGGTTAACTCGGGGTTAAATTATTTTCAGGGTTAGCTTACTCTGGTTTAACTCAGAGTTAAGTCTGAACAGAAAAACTGATCCAAAGGCACGTAAATTGGGTGGATTATCTCTTCGTCGAACAATATTTTGTCATCAAAAAACTCAGAAACAAACGTAATACAATTATATACGTTTGGAAAAGCTGATGTTATCCTGTGTTTACATATAAATATATATCGGGTTTTTCAATGAGAAAGTTTTTTTAAATAAAACAAAAACGGTTTTGGATATCAATGAAACTCTTTATTCCTGTGAAAGTACGTTTGATGCCATTATGTATGGAACTCGATTTCTTTTGCATGGCCACCACGGGCACGCTTGCAGAAGTCCAGACGCTGAACCCAATTTTCGACGGTTTTCAAGCATAAATCGGCCGATACTGCTGCAATTTCACGTTCGATATTCGTACGAAGTTCATTAATCGTCGCTGGCTTGTTGGCATAGACCAAAGACTAGACGTAGCCCCACTGGAAATAGTCTAACGGCGTCAAATCGCACGACTGAGGCGGCCAAGCGACTGGACCATTTCGTGAGATAACACGTTCTCCAAACTTTGTTTCCAATAAATTGATTGTGACATTCGCTGTGTGGCTTGTGGCACCGTCCTGTTGGAACCACATGTCCTCCAAGCCCATATCATCCAATAGGAGCCAAAAATATTCGGTTATCATTGAACGGTAGCGATCTTCATTCACAGTAACGTGCCGGTCTTGATCATCATGGAAGAAGTACAGCCAAGTAGCGCCGCCGGCCCATAACCCACACCAAACCGTATTTTTTTTCGGGATGCAATGATGACTCATGGAGAACGTGTGGATTGCTGTCTGACCAATACCGCATATTTTGTTTATTGACGAAGCCATTCACCCAGAAATGAGTCTCATCGCTGAAGATGATTTTTCGATGAAAATCCGAATAATTTTCAAGTTGTTGCTCAGCCCAATTCACGAACATACGACGCTTCTGGTGGTCAAGCGGCTTCAGTTCTTGTGTCAATTTAATCTTGTAAGGATGTGGGCCAAGATCTTTTTGCAAAATTCACCACAACGAATTCACAGAGATGCCCAACGCTTGAGAACGACGTGTGAGAGACACATTTGGGCTTTCTGCAACTGAAGCCTCAGCGGCAGCAATATTCTCGACACTATGGGCACTTTTTTGTCTCACTATCAGGAGAACATTTTGTACTGTGTCTGTTGATACAAATTTGTCCACTAGACGCTTAATTGTTGATCTGCTAGGAGGATAATGACGACCATAAATTGAACGTAGCGCTCTTAACGTTGAGGCCACTGCCTCCGAATTTCGGTATTAAATTTTAAAAATTTCGACTCGTTGTTGGCTCGTATATCTTTCCATCATAAAATGGCAAACCTTACTGAAGAGAAATGTCAAAAGAGCGGCAAGAAATATCGCGTCGTTTGCTGTCCCTTTCACTCTACTTTTGTAGCTTCCCTGTTGAAAAACCCTTTATTTTTAAGAAGATTCTGCATAAGACAATACTTATGGGAATCAGACATTTTGTTTGAAGGAAAATCCAAAATGAATAAAAAGGTTGTTCGGGGGGTACCATTCTTTAGAAAATGGTTTCCTAGCTGAAGGTAGCCTTTACTAAAAAAATTAGTTTGAATTTATCTTAAAATAAAGTTGTGGAACCAAATTTCAGAAGAATAAGATTTTGTGAGTTGCATAGCAAAATTGTATAGGAGGTACCGTTATTTAAAGTGTGCAGGGACATAATACCACCGGCATCTGCTCCACATGGGAATTTTTTCCATCTTGAGTGGGAATCTGTTTCTCTTTTCATAGTTCAATTCATTTTCATCGAGAGAGGGAATTTACTGCACTTTTGACTGAGAAAAGATACTCGTATCTACACTCCACTTGGCCACTTAGTATGAAAATCTTGTGTCTTGTGGTGAGAATAAATTCCACTTTGAAAAGTTGAATAGATTCCCACTTAAGATGTGATAGATTCTCATGTAGAGCAGATGCCCTTGCGATTATTTTCCTGTACCGACTAGAGTGCAGGGAAATAACTTTATGGGAAATAACTTCACTTTTTTGTGACAAACTCTCTTGGATACAAAAAATTTCCACTCGCTGCACTTGCCCAAATGACAATAAAATATTTGTATTAACTATTAAACCTCACAGGTTCATTCGTCTGGTAAGAAAATGCTTTTGAAAATATTAGTGACATAAAGGCAGAGTTACTTTATGACGCATTATTAAACCAACCTAATTGTCATGAAAAAAAATGATTAAAAGTATGAAATACGAGATTTAAATTAGCTAAAAAATCTTCGTTCAGAGTTTGAGATGAAAAACAAGAATGCCATCTCAATTCTTTATTGAATATAATTTTGTATAGACGACAAAAATTTGAAATCGTTGGAGCGGTTTTTTTTTTTAAATATTTTTTATAAATATGTATATAAGATTCCTAAAACATTTTTTAGGAAAACTTTTGGCATGCAAATCTTAAGTATTTATTGAAGTATTTACATATAAAAATATAATTGAAAATTAATTTCTTAATCCGCTTTTGAAATAATTTGAAACAAACATTTTGAAACTTTTTTTTTAAAATTCAAAAACTTGTTTTTTTGAAAATTTTGATATGCAATATTGCTAAATCTTATCTAGAATTTGTATAGAAGAAAATTTATTTAAATCCGTTCGACCGATAATGAAAAAATTCAAAATAAAATAACAAGTTCTATGACAGGTACTATTAATACATAGTTCCTATGTACCAAAATTTTATAATTTTTGTAGTAGATCGTATTAATTTTGGTATATGAAAAAAGTTTAATCAAAATCGTAGGAGTTGTTTTTGAGAAAAAAAAAATATTTTCCTTTCCGGGTATTTAAATTTTGTATGGAAGGTATATCTTTTCATTTTTGTACAATTTTTTCTAAAAAGAACTTAGAAAGTACTAAATAACTGTTAAATATTGAGTTTCAAAGAATTCGATTATATCGTTTTCGAAATATTAGATTTTCAAAAAAAATTTTGAAACATTTTTTAAAAATCCAAGATATTTTTTTTTTAATTTCTGTATACAAAAATCTTTATATGTAGATATTTGCAGTTTCTGTATGAAAAAATATTGAAATCCGTCATATCGTTTTGAAGAAAATCGAAAATTAAAAAAAAAAAATGTTTTTTGGGGAGGTACCATTAAAAACCATTTTTTCAAAATGGTTTTCTACCCAAAAGGAAGTCTTTACTAAAAATTATTTATTGAATTTTTTAAAGAAAAGTTGTCGAGCGGCTTATGAGAAAAATACGTTTATGTAAAATTGCACTATGTACCAAGTTTAAAAAAAATCGATCAAAAATTACGAATTTCCTTATACCGAGTACCAACATCGCAAATAAAAATAGCCTTATGCCACTGTACAGAATTTAGAACGCAATACAAAATCATCAACAAGATTACTTCATGCTCATTTCCACAAAATAAGATTCTTGCAAGGAATTCTTTTTCTTTCTCCAATTTTTTCATAAAAAAATTGAGAAAAAACTTAACCCGATTTTCAGATGAAATAATTTCCACATTGAGTGGGAAAAAACTTCACCAATAAAAAGTGAAACTATATCCCACTAGAGGTGAAATTATTTAGTTCCCTGCACCTTGATTTCGGCAAGCTTTTGTTGATACCTATGACATTCGCCAAGGAAGTTTTCTTTTTTTCCGACCTGAGAATTGAAGACCCAAAGCACGACTTTGACATCATACTCTAGGCAAATTGTGCACAGTAGGTCATTAAACTCCTCCTTGATAGATGGCATACTCTGTCTACTTAAACCTAGTCCTACTCGTATATCTATCATATCTGCTTAATCGCTATAATATCCGACTGTTTTTATAGGAACCTACCATGATTATTATTTTACTTACAAAAATTATAGGTACAAAAAATAATGTAGGTAGACATAATTACTTTTGATGAACTATAGAGTCCTGTTTATTATTTCTTTCTATACATACCTGTGTATGTATATTCGGCATTGGAGTGCTGTTCATTAGTACAAAAAGAAATAGGTTGTGGAATTGGGGCTCGTTTAACGACGCAAATTCAAGGACCTGATAATTCGTTGTTCTCCAGAAATCATTTGGTTTCTTTTTTTTTATTTCTACACATTTTTATTTATCAAAGTTGAAGCCATAGCAAATTTTTTTGTTCATTGTTTTTATGACCATTTTGCACGAACTTTTCACATTTCTGAGACGACACAGGAGTATAAAGCAAATCTATGCCAAACATGCAGGAATTACAAAGGAAAATTGTATAAACAAAAAAAAAAAAACGAATTATTCTTGCTAACGAAATGAACTAATTATGGTAATGTTATCTTTATTTATGAATTTGACGAAGAGTTGTAAATTTTAACGAGTGTTCGTCAGATTAAATTTAACCCGACTTCGACTTAACCGACTGCCGGCATAGCCACAGCCACTCCTAGCTCAAAGCTAATTTTAGATGCTGATAAGAGAAGAGGTATAAAGAGGTTAAGAAAGTCCTTGTTTTTTTATTTTTGTTTTTTTTTTTAAGTGCTGGGTCAAGGTGAATGAGTATAATATGGGAACGTTTCTGTATTCCTTTAGAATTTGATATTAGTTTTTGTTAAATTTCTATTAAATTGGTGGAATATTTTTTTTTTTTGTTTAGTATTGTGCGTTTTGTGCATATCAATGAAGAAATGGAAACTCCAATTAACAAGACTGTGGGCTCCAAAGAGAATAATATTTAGAAATTATTATTCTGTGTAGAAATTATGGCAAAGGTTAATAATTGAATTATACCACCCAGAAATACCATTAGACCCATTTAACACTTAGGCGGTTGACAAACTTTGGGAACTTGATCATTTTAGTTGTTATATCAAAGGGAGAAGGAACTTAAATGATAATTATGTTTGATGTGGCAGCGGGTTGGTTATGGTAAGGTTAAGCGAGGTAGGTTGGGTTAAGTTAGGTTGAAATCGAAATGCCTGAGAGTGCTAATGGTGAAATATTAAGAGCATTATTTGGAAGTCCTTTATCACATGATTCTAGGAAATTTTCGCTCTATTTGATTAACCATATTTGTATAGTTTCTTACTGAGTGTTCCTTTACAAAACTTCTGATGTCAGTGTTTGCCAAGCCATTTAAGGTTCTGTACTTACCTAATTTATACCGATCAAATTTTATGATTGAAGGTGAAAGGTGGTTTTTAACATAATACTATTCAACAAATAAATTAAATGAATTTTTTCTGCAAAAAACAAAAAACACCAAATTTGAGACTTAAAACATTGCTTGTGACAGTTGTTGTGAGTAGTTGGCATAAATGTATATAAAATGCCTCGGAAACGGAATATTTTAATGTTAACGATCCCTGCAAACAAAGCAAGCACAATGAATTTTGGACATGCACGCCTTATGTACTGGTCTTGTAAGTTCTTCGTATTAAGACTAACGTGCTGTCGAAAAATTGGTGAAGTTCGTGATAGGCTTAAGACTAACGTTACAGCTATCTAGCTATCGAACTACAAAGGATAAAATCGTGTGGCATTTTCTACATGGTCAGCATGGTCAGCGGCTACTTGATTGTTAGTTTGTGATTATATTAGAGGAAAACTAAGTCAAGAAGTATGAGTTTTCAAAGTGTAAGTGAATGACTGGTCACAATCCGCATCATTGCCAAATTCAAGAATATCACGACCCTACAGAAAAGAAACATGAATCAAGAACAGAAGCATTCTACAATCTCCTGGAGAACGGGAATGATATGGGCCCGAAGTACCGATGTCATGATTATTCTGTTAGCTTCCCAGAAATTATTGAATTCTGAAAGGAAGGCATCTTTGGGTTGATAGTTGGAAGACACAGCCTCGAAGAAGAAACTTCCCATAACAGACACATCATATATGTAGTATTCGTTTGCCATACCTTGGATATCACAAAACTTGTCTTGTGATCAAAAATTCTTCTAACAAATTGATCACAAGTTATCCACAGAGAACCAGATGGAGACATTGTTATTAAGCCATCGGAACTGCCGCCACTGATAGATGCTGGGTTACATTAGGTACGAAACTCCTGGTTAGATGGCTGGCGCATGCATCAAAGAATGATGCATACCGAGCAATGTTGCAGACCAGAAGTAGAGATGCTGAGAGTGCAGCCCGGGAGCTCTACGGTCATGAGAAGCGGGATTGAGGATTGATATTCGTATGTTCTTTCAAAAGGGTAGAACGATCTACCCAAGGGTACAAGGTCAAAACGGAAGCCGGTCTAAGATGAAAACGAGTACACATGGTAGTAGGTGCTAAAAGGTGAAAATATCCAACATTCTGCCTACAGAAGGTAACTATCGGACATGTATAGTGGCGAAAAAATCTATAAATCTTTTCCTCTTATCTTCCCACAGTAGTGCAGACATGACGGCGGTGAAGTGCGAAAGAAAAGGGGCTCCGCCCCTGATCCTAGCCTCCGTCTACATGCCAGGTGATTCACCGAGGCCTCCGCCGCCAGATGCTCTTGATGACCTCATTACAGTGACTGGTAAGAACGGTTGGGACCTCCTGGTTTGTTGTGACGCGAACGCTCATCACATACAGTGGGGGAGCTCAGACATAAATAAAAGAGGTGAGTCACTTTTCGAATATATTATAGAGAAAAATTTGTTGATTTTAAATAAAGGTAACGAGCCAACCTTCGTTACTAGAAACAGAGAAGAAGTGCTCGATGTGACGCTTTCCACTAACTCCGATTCTATCGTAGTCAGTGACTGGAAGGTCTCAAGTAATGTAACATTCTCTGACCATAGAATGATAACATTCCATATCGAACACAAAACAGAAAATCCAAAACCCTACAGAAACCCCAGAAAGACAAACTGGGATGCCTTCAAGATGAGAATGGCCACATCTTTGGGTCAATATGAAAATCAGACATTGACAAATTGCTCAGATATTGAAAAACATATCAATGAACTAACATTGGCTATTAATAATGCTTATGAAAGTTCTTGTCCCATTTCAAAAGGCAAAGGTAAACTCAACCCCGTATGGTGGTCGAAAGAGTTATCTGTCCTTAGGAAAAACTCAAGGAGGCTTTTCAATAGAGCAAAACATAGTAATGTACCTGCTGTCTGGGATCTTTTCAAGATCAGCAAAAATATGTACAAAACCGAACAACTTACTCGAAAAGGGCAGCCTGGCAAAAATTTTGTACAGACATTGAGTCAACAAATGACGTTGCTAGGCTCAGGAAAGTTATGTCAAAGGTTTACTCTCCTCCAGGTTTTCTAAAAGACCTGATAACTTTTGTCACTTTTGAGCACTCACTTCCCAGGATGTACTACTGATTCATCGTCTGCGGATAGAGGCCCTGACATAAGTGTAATCTCTAACATAGGTAACCAAATCATAGATAGCAGAAAGGTGGCTTGGGCCATAGACTCATTCTCAGCATACAAGTCTGCAGGGCCTGATGGAATAATTCCTATTATGCTCCAAAGCTCTAAAGACATAATTGTTCCAATTCTAGTGGACATTTTTAGGGGTTGTATTAACATCACCTACGTTCCTTCTAAATGGAGAGAAGTCAATGTCATCTTTATTCCGAAAGCTGGCAAGCCCACCCACACCGAACCTAAGGATTTTAGGCCTATAAGCCTATCCTCTTTTCTTCTCAAGACTTTAGAAAGACTAGTGGAGACTCACATTCGCCTAAAACTTAATGACGGCATGCTCTCACAGGCCCAACATGCATATATGAAGGGCAAATCTGTTGAAACAGCGCTTCATGAAGTGGTCGGCACAATCGAAAAATCGATCCAATTCAAGGAATTCACACTGGTAGCATTCCTTGACATAGAAGGGGCATTTAACAATGTTGAAAATAGTGCAATTCGACAAGCCCTCATCTCGATCAGCATCGATCCGTTACTGATAAACTGGATTGACTTCATGCTTCAAACAAGACTCATAAATGTAGAAATGGGTGATACGAAGTTAAAAGTTAGAATATGCAAGGGGACTCCGCAAGGTGGAGTTCTATCTCCTCTGCTCTGGCTCCTTGTAGTCAACCAGATATTGGTTAAACTTAATCTGAATGGCATCAAGGTCGTTGCATACGCCGATGACATTGTGTTAATGGCCTCGGGAAAATTTGTCCCAACTTTATGCAACCTCCTGCAATTAGCCCTCAACAAGCTCAGTAATTGGGCCAGCAGTTGCGGACTTAGCGTTAACCCTCAAAAGACAGAATTGGTGTTGTTTACAAGAAAACACAAAATTCCCAACATAAACCCGCCAACCATCAACGGAACTCCACTTCAAGTTTCGGATACCGCCAAATACCTTGGTGTTGTACTTGACCGTAAATTGAACTGGAAAAAGAATATTAAAGAAAGAGAGAAAAAAGCCTCAGTAGCATTCTATACGTGCAGTCGAATTTTTGGTAGAAGATGGGGTCCCAGCCCTAGAACCATTCATTGGATGTACACAGCCATTATAAGGCCAATCCTAACGTACGCATGTATGGTCTGGTGGCCAGCCTTAGATAAGGAAACCAATCTAAAAACCATGACTAAAATTCAAAGACTAGCGTGTATCGGAACAACCAGTGCTATAAGAACAACACCAACGGCCGCCCTAGAAACTTTCCTTTCACTTGCCCCACTCGATCTGTTTACAAAAGAGTTGGCGGCAAAAAGTGCTTTACGACTGCAACAATGTAACAATTGGAAAAGGGGCCTCTTCGGTCACAGAACTATAATGAACTTTACAGACATTGACATTCAAACGGACTATGTTTCGCCGCACATTGATTTCAACCCAGTAACCATGACAGACATCCCCACCAGGGAACACTGGAACGAAAACAGGGTCATAAATACAAACCATGTTTCGGTCTTCACCGACGGCTCCAAAACCTTGGAGGGTGTTGGGTCAGGTATCTATTCAGATAACCCACCCATATATAGATCAATGAAGCTTCCAAATTTTTGCAGTGTATTCCAAGCGGAAGTGCTGGCAGTTTGTGAGGCCGCGAAACATCTTGCTTCACGTAAATTAGTCAACAAAAATATTGACATTTTCATAGATAGCCAGGCGGCAATTAAAGCCATTTCCTCAATCACCATAAAGTCCAAACTGATCGATCGTTGCCGAAATGAGTTAAGAATACTCAACGCAACGAACACAGTTACCCTAAAATGGGTCCCAGGACATAGGGATATTCACGGAAATGAAATGGCAGATGAACTGGCCAAAAGCGGATCATCTCTTGATCCGAGCCTAATCGTAGCCTCGGTGCTCATGCCACTGGAGGAAGAAAAAAGTAGAATACACCACTGTTTCTTGGAAGCTGCAAATGTCAGATGGTCATCTATCGACACCTGTCGGGTTTCAAGGAACCTTTGGCCGAACATTTCGAAGAAAAAAACTGAATACCTACTCAAGCTAGGCAGGCCTCAATTATCACTCATAGTTGGCGTCCTAACGGGGCATAACTCTATGGGAACCCATATGAAAAGAATGGGCATCAGCTCATCTGACTTATGTAGAGGGTGTCATGATGAAGAGGCGGAAGAGGGCTCCCTTCACTTCTTATGTGAATGCCCCAGCCTAGCTAGAACCAGGAAAGCAGCCCTAGGAGAATATTTCTTCGATGAACTGGGCGACATCTCTGTATTGCCACTGAAAAACATCCTAAAATTCATTCAGAACTCAGGATGGTTCAGGGAGGCCCCCTACAACTAATACTCCTCATCAAACCCCTCCCTATCCCTCTTCACCACCCACCTTTTACTCTGGGGAGCGCAATGGATCCACTGAGATCCGAGTGAGATGATGCGGCCCGCCGTATCATCACCCCTTCTAACCTAACCTAACCTAACCTGCTAAGCAGAACATTCCATTCAACATTTCCATCCACCTGACCTTGATGAAGTTCGGTTCACAATTTAAAAAACTTTAATCTTACTTTGCTGCTGGAGTGGATAGATTGGGACTTCCAGACGAACCATTCAAAGCGGAGATAAATAACTTGGCAAGGAGCATGAATCCATCATCTGCAAAATTTAGTCGGATGAAGGTATGCCCGGTGGATGGAACCCTAGGATAGCGTGCCCCATCTACAAAAAAGCATATGTATGTATGTAACGACCTGCTCCAACTACAGAGCAAAAAGTCTGCTAAGCTTACTTACTTACTTACTTAAGGTGGCGCTACAGTCCACGGTGGACAAAGGCCTCAACCTACAAGCTTTTTCCATCCACCTCGGTTTCTAGCTAGCTGTCTCCAGTTTCGAACGCCAAGTTGGTTGGGGTCCTCTTCATCTTGTGTGCGTCACCTCTTACTTCCTCTACTGCACCATCCCACAGGGTTGGATTCAAAGACTTTCCGGGCCGGAGAATTGTTGTCCATTGTCTAGGTGACCCAGCCATCTCAGTCGTTAGCTTTTCACTTTACTCGCTAGGTCGTTGATGCTATAGAGTCGGTACAGTTTGTGGATTTCTCCATTGCCCATCTTTACAAACGGGACCAAAAATCACCCGGAGAATTTTCCTCTCAAAATAGCCATTAGGGACACTATAGTTACACGACAGAGGGCTTTGCTTCTCAACTGCGTTCTTAGCCCAAGGAAACAGAGATTGGTAAGAGTGATTCTTCTCTTGATCTCCTCATTGGTATTGTTCACCTAGTTTATAGTGGAGCCTAGGTAGACAAAGTTGTCAGACCACCTCAAATTATAGTTGTCTATAGTGACGAACTGACCGAGACGTAGGTGTTGGCTGTCCTTTCTTGTTGATAACATGTATTTGGTCTGGCCTTTTCATTCAACGTTAAACCCATCTTCTTGGCTTCCTCCTCAATACTCACGAAAGCAGCATTGACATCACGCTTTGTTCGTCCAAATATGGCAAAATCGTCGGCGAAAGCGAATAGTTGGACGGAATTTTTAAAAATTTTGTCTCTAGTTTTGACGTGAGAGTTTTGCACAGTTCTTTCAAGAACGATATTTAAGGAGTCGCATGAGAGCGCGTCACCTTGTATAAAACCTTTTTTGACATCAAAGGCATCGTTGAGGTCTTTGCCTATCTTGATGAAACAGCGTGCATTCTCCATCGTCATCCTGCACAAACGGACGAGTTTGGGAGGTATGCCAAAACAAGGCATTGCTTTATATATTTAGCTCGTCTCTATAAATGCTGTCATTCGTGGCTTTGAAATCGATAAAAAGGTGGTGGGTATCAATTTTAAAATCCTGGGTTTTTTCCAAGGTCTGTCGTATTGAGAATATTTGGTCGATGGTGAATCTGTTGACGAACGGCTTCAGGCGTTCACAAAGTACGGCAGAGACAATCTTGTACGTGATGTTAAGAAGACTGATTCTTCTGCAGTTGGTGCAGTCCAGAGGATTACCTTTCTTGAGGATGGGGCGAAAAATGCTGAGGTTTCATTCATCGGGCATGCTTTCCTCAAACCATATTTTGCAGATGAGCTTGTGCATACTCCTAGCCAATTCATCGCGTACCACTTTGGATAGCTCGGCCACAAAGCCTTCTTTTGATCTCCTCACTGGTATTGTTCGCTTAGTTTATAGCGGGGTCTAGGTAGACAAAGTCTCTGACCACCTCAAAATTATAGTTGTCTTTAGTGGCGAAAGCAAGTAGTTGGACGGAATTTTGAAAAATTGTGCCTCTAGTATTAACGTGAGAGTTTTGCACAATTTTTTCAAGAACGATATTTAGGAAGTCGCATGACAGCGCGTAACTTTGTATAAAACCTTTTTTGACATCAAAGGCATCGTTGAGGTCTTTGCCTATCTTGATGAAGCAGAGTGCATTCTTCATCGTCATCCTGCACAAACGGACGAGTTTGGGAGGTATGCCAAAACTAGGCATTGCTTTCAATAGATGCTGTCATACGTGGCCTTGAAATCGATGAAAAGGTGGTGGGTATCAATTTAAAACTCCTGGGTTTTTTCCAAGATCTGCCGTATTGCGAATATTTGGTCGATGGTGAATTTGTTAACGAATGGCTTCAGGCTTTCACAAAGTACCAGTTCCAGCAGCTTTATTGGATTTTAGTTTAAATATAGCTATCTTCACTTTGTCAAGATCAGGTGGACGGAATTGTTGGCCTACGTCGTCAAGGTTGAATGGTGCAATCTGCATGTCAACGGAATACAGTTCGTCTTCGCCGTTATACAATTTGCAGAAATAATTTTCCTATATCCTCAGCACCGACGATGTGATTCTACCAAGATGTTCCCTTACGATAATCGGACATAATCGGACGAACAAAGCATGATGTCAGTGCGGTGCTTTCAGGAGTATTGAGTAAACCATTATCACGTAAAATGATATCAGTGCAGAGATTACACAAAGAATTTCTCTTGCTAACCGCAATTTCTTTATTTCTAGTAGTAAGGCCCTCTCTCATAGAACCATGTAGATTTACTATACATATAAGACCTCAATCATCCCAGTCCTGCTGAAGCATTGACTCTGAAAGAATCGGATGAAAATATGCCTGGAAGAAGAAGATTCAACGATGAGCTCTACGGATGAAACAGCAATGTTGGCCCAGTCAAAGAGCTAACAAGACAGCTGTGAGAGGTGTGTGGAACACATGGAACAATTGAACAGTAACGCACCAACCCTACGAATCTTCAAATCCATTGCGGATGGTGTACGAAGCAGAGGAAGACCCCCCTAAAGGTGGCATACACAAAAGTCGAAAACAACCTCAACCAACTTGCTATCCATAACTGAATGCTGCTAGCTAGTGACAGAGCTGTCTTGAACGGCTTGTTGGTTAAGGCTGAAAATTCATCCTGGACTCTGAGTGCTTTCAAAAGTTAAAGTAAGAAATAAATTGCTTATTGTTCAATGTGGGACATTTTGTTATCATACCTCTAAAAAGAGGTAAGATTGAACTACGGGTAAGAGTTATCAGTGCCGTTTTCTTATGAGAAAAAATATTAATTTCCAAAATTAAGTTCTAAAATTTATTTAAAAAAAAAAACTGTCAAGATATCTTTATATGTTTAAAAGATATGAATTTCAAAATAGGACGATATCAGCAATTGACAAGAAAACCGACGGCAAAGAAAAGAGCAAATTGTACAGAAATGGTTCCAATCTTGATCCGTAGTTCATCAATTGAGCTATTGTTGAACCTCATTTAATCCACCAAAATCGATTAGCTTGAATTGCTGAACAGTGGATCAAAATATGAACCACATCTGTATAACTTTTTTAAGGGGATAAGGTGCATTGTCATTTGACATTCACAGCAAGGTTGCCATGTCTCAAACAAGGTCGATTTAGAAATCTTTGTAGCTCAAAATCGGAGCCGAAAAAGTAGCCCAAATAAGAGCCCAATAACGATTTAAAAAAAATGTTCTCATAACTTCAATCACAATTTATTTTAATTTTAAGAAGAATTGAAATAGAAATTCTGGGAATAATTGAAAAATTTTAAAGTGAAGTTGGTTGCGTTTGTTTTGAATTGTCAAAACCACTGAGTTATGTCCTCACACCAATGGAAAAGAGTTAGAGTCAAAGAATCACCAGTGAATAAAAAGTGGCACCGAATTGTGGAATGTTCAAAGGGAGAGAAAAGTGGTTTATTTATGATTTATTCATATACAAAAAATGTCACCCATGATGTGATTTGGGCTATTAGTAGCCCAATTATGATTGGGATGTCATACTGAAATTGTTGTCAGCAATTTGGGAAACAGATAGCCCAATTTCCGATAAATAGCCCAATCTGACAAGCCTAATTCACAGTACTTTCACTTCCAAACTTTCGATAGTTATTGTCGAATAGCTGTATACCTCTCTGTGAGATAATTGCATGTCCTGTACACTTGCTTGTTTTACCCTAGAGAACAGCTCGCAGTTTTTTACTTTCAAAGGGATACGCACCTTTAGAGAAAAGGGGTTCAACCAAATGACAAGAGATATTCTTTATGTAGGGAGAAACAGTATCCCTGAGTAGTGGAATGAGTAGAATTCAATCCAAGATATCCTGTGGAAGGGACTACCTATACCTGCACGTGTCGAATATTAATATTTAATAAACAAAATTCAAAAGTTTCATTATTTTTGTTTTGTATTTTCTTCTTTTTTTTTAGAAATGTATTCTTTCACAAACTCGGAAAAAGTTCTATGCAGATTCCAAAATCCTTCTTTTTTTCTTGTTTAGAGGGTTAACTTTTATTTACCCCACTTTGACTGGCTTACATCCTGACATCTCATCAAAGATTAATTTACTGGCAGAAAATTCAATTGACAGGACTGCTTTAAGAAACCCAGATCACCTTTCAGTAAATACTTAGGTATCTATGTATACCTTACCTACCAGCAAATCTACTGTGAAAAAAAAGAAGAAAAAGGAAACGATGACTATAATAGCTGTTCAAATGCTGGCTGAGTTCTCAAACTTTTGGGTGTCTTTCGCTTTTCTTCGACAAAGATGGTGGCTAAGAAAGTGGTGGAAGTATATGGTGGAACCATAATGATTTGCAAATAATACTTCTGGTTTTCACTTTTTTTGTGTAGCTTTTTTTTTTGTATATTCGATGTTTGCCGAATGAATTTCGGGTTTGTAAAACTTGAATAGCCCTTAAACTGCGATTAAGGAGTTTAAGCATTGTCATCATTATTATTGCTATCATTAATCAATTATGATTGCCTTCGTATAAGGGAATTTTGCCTGCATTATACTGAGGGATGAATATTCGAAAAGACTCAGACTTTGAGTAGGGATTGGATTTTTGAAATATTTGAAAATATTGGCAATAATGTGTTTGCGTTCGGGGAAAAAAAATTATTTCTTTATCCATTGACAACAAAAAAATTAACCATTTTATGATGAATTATGATGGTTAGCAAAAATGTGTGTGGGAAGGATGAAAATCTGAAATTATTGAATTCAATTATTATCATTTTTTAAAAGATTCCTGTGTAATAGTATGTATATGGTGATGAGCCTTAATCATGTCAATATATTGTATTATACTGGAGATTTTTGTATTATAGTTTATAAGAACTTCGAACACTAATATGAAAACCATTCTTTGAACTTCACCATTACCGTTATGCCATGAATGAAACCTATTGATATTTTCCTTGCCTTGCCTTATTTTTTCTACTCTTTAAGTACCAAGAGGAAATAGCTGTGATTTGAATCAGGAATATTTGATGAGTGTCAAGTAAGAAAAGCAATTTTCACGGATCGCAAAATGGGTAGGTGGATTATCTTATCGTTTATTTATCGTTTAAGAATTTGTAGTTCAATGTTTTTTATGTTTTTTTAGCTGCTTTGCTAACTTGATATCAAATTGTCAATAAATTTTTAAGTTCTAAAAAGGAAAAAACATAGAAAACATAGAATGACAATTTTAAAATTAACACATCTGAATAAAGTTAGATTATCCAACAGACTATTTTTTTTTAATCCATGCGACTTGCTCTTGCTTTGCTACTTTGATATGAAATTAGCAAAGTGCAACCAAAAAAACATAGAACCTATTGCACAATTGAATCAAATCTGTCTCACCTAGTTGAGGGAAAATTAGTAACCAAAAATCAAAAATTTTCTAACCAAAAATCAGCGTGCTTTGCTAAATCTAGTAGACATAGAAAAGATTGAGCAACAAATTCGAAATTATCTTGCTCTTGCTTTGCAAATTTGATATCAATTAAGCAAAGCAAATATAAAAAACATTGAAAACACTGCATGATCAAATTGAATTTGACACAACTAATTAAGGACTAAATAATAGCAAATAATTTAATTATAGAGCCTAACGTATAAGCCGTTTTCACCGATTTTCGACAGGGTCCTTTGTTTAGTGATATTAAGATTTTTGACACCTCATTTTTGGGAAATTTACAAGAAAATGTATACTATCCGAGTGATCTCTGGATCGTGATAAAATGTCAACTATAATCACTAATTGGTCAGCTATAGATTTTTTCCATGCATTTTTAAAATTCGTTTCAAGGTCACAAACAAAAACTTTTGGCATCTCACTGCGGTCATTTAAAAATAGGGAATAATATTCCCACATTTGAAAGGCCGCTTCATGGTCATAAAAGCTCAGCTGTTTTCAGTCATTGGTCACCGATGACACGTGTTCTTATAATTTTTTAATAAATTAAAAAAATTCAAGGTCAAAGCTTTTTTTGGCACCTCATTTATTGGAAATTTGCCAAAATTGTATGCCATCTGAAGGATCTCTTGACTCTAGATCTTTATGAAAGGTCTGCTTGTTTTAGAAATAAGCCAGCCATAGATTTTCTTAAAATGAATTTTTAAATTTCTGTTCAAGGTCATTGCGATTTTTTGCACCTCATTTATGGGAGGATCTAACCACTTAACGTCTGTCCCGATAAAAATGGTATTGCCAGACCTCCATTGTCGTTGTGTTATCGATAATTTATATAGAAATTTCAAATTTTTGTTGGTAAGATAGTTCAATAAAAAATGGTAGACTTATACCTACTACGTTTTTATTAAAGACGAAATGAGGTAATTTTGTTAATCACAGAAGAAGTGTTTTCGTTTGTAATTTGGTAGTTTCGTTTGACAGTCATTTAGTTTTTGAATTTAAAATGGCTGTTAATCGCTTTTTGTTGTTGTATCGTTCTTTCTACTTCCACTGAGCTTTGACATTTTTATACAAAACCCTTTCAGAGCACTTTAAACTGTGGGTGTGCTCAATAGGTTTTGACCTAATTTCCAAACTTATTTCGTGCAAATTTGGTTGAAATTATCTCATTTCGAAATGTGAATTTTTGTGGAAAATGAGCTAATGTGAACCAATCCTTACACCAAGTATTTCTGAACGTACCCAAAACAGTCAAACATAAATTGTTAATGGTCAAGTTCCGATTTCTTATTGTTTAGTCGTGAGAAAAGAAGGACATGGACAAACTCATTTAATTATTTTAAAAACAATACAAAATTATTATTTTTCAGCAAAAAGTATAAAAAATATATGTTTTAAAATTTAAAAATTGATACTCTTTTTTACTGGACCGTACTCTTTATTTATCCTCTCTAAAATCGAATATACTGTATTTCTTCTTTAAAAAGTTGGCAACCCTAAATGTAATTGACCAATTACTAAAATGATCAGACCTTTTAGGCCCTTCAGAGGGTATTAATTTCGTTCGCAAGTTTACCATAAATGAAGTGCTAAAAATCGCGTGTGACCTTGAGTCACCTTGAGAAACTTTTAGCCTTTTACAAGTTATTTAGTACTGACCAAATTATTAGGACGAGTTGGCTGTTTACAATTTCCTACTTTTTTTTTCTCCCATGGCATGGGTGATGGTTAACGATACAATGGGATGAAATGGTTGCCCTTATGGTAAAATTCAAATTAATGAACATGTAAATGGTTTTTTTCTCATTTTTGTAATCTATGCCTATCATTATTTTTTGTTTATATACACTCCTCGTCAACTGAATACGCACAAACATTTTTTAATATACTTTATCCATTTTTTCCAAACAGTGATGGTTATTATGCCATCTGTTGATGCTAACTATTCCCTTAAGATGTTAAGCAGATAATTCTGAAAGAATTATCCAAAAACAACCGTGAGTTTTTCTTCAACCACTTGCAAAGTGTTTTATATGCAAAGTAGGAGTTTTTTTTCTAGTCAACTGAATAGGTACAACGCCATTTTCTTCGTTGTTTATAAGTTTTTTGGAGTGCTTGACAGTTTAAATTAACGATTTTAGTGTTTTCAGTAAAATTTAATTCTTGATTTCAAATTTTAAGAAAAATGGGTAGATCTACGTGTCTTAACAGTGTTGAAAAAGGTAAAATCGATTTACTTAGAGACCAAGGCCTAACTGGACGTGCAATAGCTGATAAAGTTGGCCGAAGTTTTAATGTAGTTTATTCTTACTTGAAAAATAAAGATGCATACGTCAAAAACATGAAGGGAGGTAAGAAAACAGCAACAACAGCAGCTGAGAGACGAAGAATTCTAAGATGTGCATCAAATTCTTCTGATTCTGTGGCAAAAATAAAACAAATAGTCGGCGTAAACGCAAGTTGCTCAACAGTATTAAGAGTAATCAACAACTCAAGCCATCTTAAACGAATGAAACTTAAGAAAAAACCACCACTTGACGAGAGACGGAAAATGTTGCGATTAGATTTTTCAAGACTTCACATGAGTTGGAAAAAAGAATGGTATCACGTGGTTTTTTCAGATGAAAAGGAAGGAGGTGTCATGATATGGGGAGCAGTCAGTTATTATGGAACAGTTGAGCTCGAGGTTGTAACATCAAGAATGACAGCAGCTGGGTATAAAGTAATTTTGGAAAGAAATTTTCCTAAATTTTCTAACATCTTTGGACCCATAAACTGGACCTACCAACATGATAATGCGCCTATTCACTCAGCGCGCATAATAAAAACATGGATAGAGGAGCAACAAGTGCAGTTGCTTCAATGGCCGCCGTACTCACCTGATCTAAACATCATAGAAAATGTCTGGGGATGGTTAGTACGCAAAGTTTATGAGGGTGGTCGTCAGTTCGAAGACAAAGAAACCTTACTTTCTGCAATCAAATTAGCGTGGAGCGAAATTTCGTTAAATTACATTAAAAAGCTATACGATTCCATGCCGGATCGAATTTACGAAGTAATTAAAAATAAAGGTGGAAGTACCCACTACTAAACTTAAACAAAAACTTGTTTCATTCCCTTCCAATACCAATTTTAATTTTTGTACCTATTCAGTTGACTCAAAAAAAACTTCTACTTTGTATAAGTTACACTTTGGAAGTGGTTGAAGGAAAAACTCACGGTTGTTTTTGGATAAAACTTTGAAATTCTGTTATTTATATGTTACGAACATTTTTACCATCAACAGATGGCATAATAACCATCACTGTTTGGAAAAAATGGATAAAATATATTCAAAAATGTTTGTGCGTATTCAGTTGACGAGGAGTGTATATTATGCGCGCACTAAAGGGGTTGTGACTACCCTTTAGTTGATTCAACACAGTGCGAGCGTTAGGGAAAATGGGAAGGATTTAAAAGAAGATATCGATATACATTGGTTTTGAAATTCTGAATATCAAAAAGGGAGGGAAAAATAGAACAGGTAAAGCATTCCACATTCGTGTGGTTCGGCTTAGAAAAGAATCTCTGTACTTAACAGTACGTCCGAAATTGGGCTCAAGGGTAAACTGATGGGCATTCCTGGCAGTGCGAGTATAAGGCTGGAATTGTTTAAGGGGAGGAATGCAACTGGCTATTTCGTTAGAACACTGTTTATAAGAATAGCGATAAAATAAGGAGAGGCATGAAACATTACGTCGATGTTCAAGAGATTCGAATGTTACCGGTAAAGTATTAACACCTATCATTTTTAAAGCTCTTTTTTGGATACAATCCAAGAGACTTAGATGAGTTATGGGAGCACCAGCAAAAATGTGAGAATTATATTTAAGTTTAAGGCGAATGTAGGCTTTGTAGATTGCAGCCTCTTGCATCTTCGAAGAAAACCTAAACACTTTGCAGCGTTTTTGGCGACGTTGAATATTGATCGTTCCACAGAAGGTGATCTGTGATGCACATACCCACAACTGAAAGCGGTTTAGTTTCCTCGATACTAGTACTGTAGTCATGGACAGCGGCAAAGGGGATGGGTTTCACTTTAATGACAGCAGATAGCATTGGATTTTTGAAGCATTAAATTCTACACGGTTTTTAGTTCCTCACTGAACAATGCTGTCAAGATAAGAATTTAACGAGCTTTTAATACGCTGCCGTTCAAGTTCCACATCCGAAAGTGCAGGAATGTGAATCTAGAAACGAATATGAAAAGCTGAGGGACCTATCACCAGCAGTTGACCAATTTGTATTATTCTAGTTCTCGGTCATTACAAAAAAATCGCTCAATTTTTAATTATGGAAAATATATTAAGATAAACCAATAATAAGAATAAATAGTTCAGTTAGCGAAAAAACTATAGATACAAAATTCTACTTCTTGTTGTGAAATAGGGAAGATTTCAAAAAACACATAAGTTATCTTCTGTAAATGTGTATTTTTTGTATTTTTGATGCAATCAGTTCTCTATAATTAATGTGGCACATTGCGATATGCAGTGAGACTTTTAAAAGTATTTTTAATACACTACTTAGTTTTGGGGACGATTTTCTTAGTAGGTGTGTTGTAGAAAAAAATATACGCGTCGAAATTACTAAACATTTCGTGTCTCTTCCGTTACCGAAAAATGACAAAAGTTGGTATAAAAGGTGAGCTTTATAAGTATTTGTAATGTTGTTCCGCATATAAAGCGCATGACTTGAAAAAGATTTATTGTGGAATTTTTATAGATTTTAATACCATGTCTAATTAACTAAAACACGGTAACGGAGACGACAAAATTGCCATTTCCCCCTCTTAAATTTCAACGCTTTATATGCACTTTTTTTAAAAGGTTTGAACTTCTTTCTTCCCCTAAAATTAATCAAGGTAATTAAAAAAAATGATGTGTAAGATTTCATTGAAATCTGCGTTAACGTTAGCACGTGCTGGCGAGCACGTAAATTTTTTTCATATAAAGTACAGGTGTTTTCACTGATTTCATATGAATTTAGAAAAATAAAACAAAAACATAAAAAACATCGCACGAGAATATTTATTTTGTCACAACGGCGTCATTAACGGCTAATTAAAGGAAAATTATTAAGTAATAAAAAGTTTTTTTCTAGAAGATTTTACCACTTCAAAATAGCTTTTTGAGGCCTTTAGTCCTACAAATTGGCGTTTCGTCCGGCTTACTCACTTGGACTCATCACTGACGTAGTGAGGGCCTTGTCATACGCCATTTGTATTAAGTTCAGTTCAACTTACATGAATTCTTTTACAAAATGATTTTACCACTTCTCGAAAAAAAAACATAGGAAACATAGAACAACAAATCCGAAATCGTAAAAATTTACTAACGACTAAGTAATCATGAATTATTGAGCCGTTAATCATACGGTATAAACGGTTTTTATCATTTTTTGATGTAGTGATATGCTAACTTGATGTGAAGCTAACCAAGAGTGCAAATAACATAGAAAACATTGCACTACAAATTCTAAATTGTCACAACTAATTCATGACTTATTCACGACAAATTATAAGGCAGTAAACCATTCAATATTAGCAGTTTGTACCCTTTTTTTGGGTGGTACTTTGCTTACTTGATATCAAGTTAGCAAAGGACGCAAACAAAAAACATAAAAAAAAAAATTCGATTAGATTACATTTTTCACAACTAATTAAAGACAAACTAATGGCGAATTATTTAGGCATAAAACATTAAGAATAATAGGTTTTTACTACATTTCCAGATTTGTCAAGCTAGCATAAGCACCCTAAAAAAACATAGAAAACATTGAACCACAAATTCAAAATTGTCCCAACTAATTAACGGCAAATTATCTACCTACTCATTTTTCGATTCGTCAAAGTTGCTTTGCTAACTTTACACTCATAGAAAACAAATAATCCAAAAACACATAGAAAACATCGCATGATACGAGTATATTGATTTTTTCACAACTAAATAACAACTGATTATCGTCAAATTATTAAGTACTAAAATATTAAATTTCAGAAAGTGTTACCACTTAAAAAAAAGAACATAGAAAACATAGAACAACAAATTTGAAATTATCACAACTAATTAACGACAAATTATGCACCTATCCATTTTTCGATCCGTGAGAGTTGCCTTGCTAACTTGATATCAACTTGATATCAAGTTAGCAAAAGCACCCAAAAAAAAAACGTAGAAAACATTAAACGACACCTACTCATTTTTCGATTCGTCAAAGTTGCTTGGCTTTATATAAATGAACAAAAAAAATCAACTTCTGAATTTTATTATTTTTTGGTGAAACTTACATATGTGTCGTGAATTTTGTGAATAATTCTTAAAACCGACTGAGTTTCATGAAAAAATATTACTTTCTAACCTCACCACAAGTGTACGATTGTCTTCTCCATTCCCTTGGAATGGCCATTCTAAGGTGTTTTTAGACACTAAGGTACCTGTTATAGCTATCATTGAAACTCCTTATATCCGTGTTTCCATTTACACAATTTTTTTCATGAAACTTACAAATTTTAAACTTCCGTTTTTCAATATTTGGGAACCACATTTACTAGCTCAGGTAGAATAATTGTAAAATATCCCCTAGATTTGCTAGAAGGAAGACACATTATGAATTGATACAAAAATGAAAATGTAAAATCCTTCACAATTACCCCCTTTGACCCTAAGAACTTTTCAATTAAAAAAAAAAAAATTCTTACGATTTCAAAGAAAACACAAAGGCTGTTTAAGTTCCCAAATGCGCTCTTACATTTCCCTCTTCAATCAAGAGTGAATTCCGTTTGCTATTTCAAGCACCTGTCGTCGTTGTTTTTTTTTTTTAAGAAAGTAAATCCTTCGATTCACCTTTTTCTTGGTTTCCTTTTTTTTGGCAAGAGAATCGCATGTTGGGAAATGGGGCATGTTTGTATATAGTACATATAGAAAAAGTTTTAACATTTTCAATCGGCAAGGTATTCCAGGAATAATGAAAAGCAAATATATTCATAGAAAGCGAAGAACTTTGGGTTTACATTTTTTTTTTTTACATTTTTGAACAAATTCATGGAGAATTGACTTGGTGCAGCGGCGCGGTGACCGGGACGATTAAACTTTTTTTTTTTTGTTAAATAAGAAAAAAAATTGTTGAAATATGCGAGAAAATTCAAGGTAGCTTGGAACATTGTACATATATTAACATAGGTAGGTACATACATACATGTATGTATGTAGGTATGCATACATTATGTGAATATATAAATGTTTGTAAAGTTACGTATTTTCAATCAAGGAATAGTTTCGTTGCTTTAAAGGTTTCCTAAGTTTAAATAATATTATTTTAGCTCTGCTCTTGTGGTCTATTTTGTTTACTTTCCCGTGTGCAATAAAAAGTTGTTAAATAATGTTATGGTGGTGTAGGTATGTTAACGTTGGGAAGATAAATGTTTGGAGAAGTGTATGGGCGAATCTACTAACATATTTTTTGAAACTGTACGTGTACCTACATTTATATTATGCATAGCAATTTTTACATAACTTGCTGTGATACGATGTTTTTACCTGCCACCTTTAAATGTTTTGGTCACAATTAATTTGTATAAAAACAATACTTTGTAGCAAAATGCTGTAGCAAATAAATATTTTTTTTTAACTTCAAATATTATTTGTTGTACTGAGCTTAGGTATGCTGCAAGCCTACAATCAGATGCTCGTCATAAGTGCATGTGTAAGTGGTTATTTGTTCAGTAAAATTGCCACACAAGTGGAGCTTTAAATGTTATTAACTATATTTTAACTTTATACCTCGAACAAAATAAAGCGCTTTTAACTATAGCCGTTTTCCTTTGGAGATGGCAAAGTACTTATAAGTAGATGAAAACAATAATCTAGTACTGCCAACTGCACATGCTCTCATGTGCGAGTAGATACATTTTACATGGGAAAGCAGTTTGTTGTGATCCATTAAAATAAGCTAGCAAAAGAACTTGCAACTACTTCGCCACCTCCAAAGGAAAACGGCTTATGGTGCATATTTAAATAATTTTTTGTAACCATTTTTCTATTTTTATAGTCAATTTTATCTACTGTAGTCTGTTTTACTTTTCCTGCAATTAGTATTCTTACAAATGCTCTTTAAAATTTTCTCCTTTTAAAAGATGTTGAACTTGTTATTTTAGCATCGATTATCGTCCATTTTCTAGAAGTTTAAATGATTTTAAATTTGATGAGAAAAATATTTTTTGTTGTAACTCCTATTGGCTTCTTGATATAAGAGCCTTATTCTTAGCATGTCATAAAAGTATTTTAGTAAAGTATAGCACTATAAATTCCCTAAATTATTTTTAATGGGTTATTTATAAATGCTAAGATATTTTAAGCAATTTTCAATTTTATGACTTAATATTTGTAATCTTCTACAAAAGGAGAAAAAACTGATCTACTTACAAAACCTATTCGATTGAATTTAACAGAAAATAAGATATTTTCATAAAAAAAAAAATTATATGAAAGCCTAGTTAGATATGGGATCTAAAAAGTCTTATGTGAGTTGATTTCCAGATTTCAAGATTTTAGCACTCCAGAGTTTGTTAATTGGGGTTGCTACATTTTCTAAACTTTATTTAGCTATATAGAGTTCAGTTTTTGTTGCGAGGCAAGGGGAATCACAGGAAAGTCGGTAAAGTGGACAGTGTTAAAATAACAGTTCATCTTCTTAAATCAACTTGAATATGGTAATATAGGCCACCAGGTTAATTAAACACTTAATATAAGGTTATTATAATCAGGTAAATTTCTGAAATGTCTGTAACTTTATATGGGATTATGCACCTTGTAAATTTAACAGGGCCCAGGTTAATTATTTACCTGAATTTTTTCTCTGAGTGAAGTCATACAGTGTGTCTCAGGAACGAAGCATGCTAGGAACTTGCAATAAGGCTAAAAATTAGCGGTTTTCTTGCATTTCAACGAAAAATTTCCCACAATTGACTTCAATATGAAGTAAGAAGCTCATATCGTGTATGTCAAGAACTAAGCATTCTAGAAACTTGCGGTAAAGCTACAAGTTTGCGTTTCAAGAATAAACTACTTCTAAAGTTTGAACTCCTTTTTTTAAAAAAAAAATTGATACTGACCTGCTTCCTTCACAGTTAGTTAGTGAAGTCCTTTTTGTCAACAAAAAGAATTTCAAAATTTTGAAGAGCTTTTTTTAAATGCAAAAAACATGCAAGCTTGAAGCCTTACTGCAAGTTTAAGGCATTTTTGATTCCTGAAATAAACTATGTGACCTGCTAACTTCACTTTGAAGTAAGCAGGTCTGTTTGAAAGTTTTTTTTTTTCAAATTAAGGACTTCAAATTCTGAATCTAGCCTCGTTGAAATGCAAATTTGAAGCCTTATTATAAGTTCCTAGCATGCCTGGTTCCTGAGATATACTATGTGGTGTTGTCTTGATAGCTTCACAGTGAAGTTAGGTCACTCGATTACAACCTTATTTGGTGAACTGCCAAAATCAAGAATAGTCAAGATGCCATTTGCGTGGGTGAAGTTGTCCTGCTAACTTCACAACGTAAATATCGGGTCTTTCAATAAGAGTGCTACAAAAGTATTTTTTAAATAAAACAAAAATGGTTTTGGATATCAATTAAGTTCTTTATTCCTGTAAAAGAACGTTCGATGCCATTATGTATGGAACTCAACTTCTTTTACATGGCCACCACGGGCACACTTGCAGAAGCCCAGACGTTGAACCCAATGTTCGACGGTTTTCAAGCATAAATCAGCCGATACTGCTGCAATTTCACGTTCGATATTCGTACGAAGTTCATCAATCGTCGCTGGCTTGTTGACACAGGAAATAGTCTAACGGCTTCAAATCGCACGACCGAGGTGGCCAAGCGACTGGACCATTTTGTGAGATCCCAAGTAACAATTTTCCTCTCATAAGAGTTTCCTAGAGGCTTGTGAGACTTTATTCTGGGAGTTATTCTCACTCTAGAAGAGTACTCCTACATCCTTATGAAAATCTTAAAGGCCTTAAATGGCCCACTTATAGGAGTGAATTTCCTCTTATAGAAACATTTTTATTGTTCCTATGGGATGACAAATGCTCCATTAATCTTGTTAGGAGAATGCGTCACTTCTTGTGGGAGTTGATGAAAAGAGAAAGAGTATGCGCATAATTTTCATTTCATGGCGATGTTAATATAATTGTAGTTTGTCACATATGTGGAGTTAAATCTTAGTGCGATTGAAACTTTTTGTACTAACTTACACATTTTACTTCGAAAAATAACGAAGCGCTTTCAAAATAATTGATATTTAAATTATTTTAATTTTATTTTGAATTGCAAAAAGGGTTACCTTGATGTTTGCTTTGAATAAGAATAGTCCTCTTTATGCTGACATTATTTATGGTATTTATTCATGTAATATGACGAAAAAGAAATAATAGCAGATAATATGTCGAATTGATGGTCTTATTCTTGTATGCCTGTTTTTGTAATCTAAGAATTTACAAGAGGTTAAGAGACGTTTTAATGAAAAAATAATAAGTCAGAATTTATATTTTTAGACATTTGTTATTAGAACAAATACTTCTTTTGCATTTAATGTTGAACAAAATAATCATCAATATCAATACACGTATATACATTAATATAACTTAAATAAATTCATCATAATGGAAACCCAAATAAATTATTTCAAAATATAATTTCATATCACGGTAACCCTCAAACTATACAAAAAACACTTCGTTCAAGTTTAAATATGGCTGCTGTCGTATCGATACTTTTAACTCTTAAAAGGACATTTTTATGAGAGTGTTGTCCATTTATGTTGGTATGTAAATAAACACTTTTTTATGAGAAGTCTGATGCTTTTAAGCGACTTTATTTTGACATCTATCAAACGAACCAAGAACAAATCGGTGATGCATTCCCTTTTTTCTTAGGAATGTGAATTATTGTTGATGTTTAAAAAAAAGATGAAATCTCAAAATTGGAAATATTAAATTTTATGCATTACCTTTTCTGAACAATAAATCTTCATTATAACGTTATCATTTTTGGAATAAATGGACAAAGAATATCAAAAAAATTAACATTCCGCAACAAAACTATAATATTTGATATTCGTAGTAAAATTTTAAACTACGTAAATCTGTCTAATTTTCCAAACAAATTCTGACAAAGTTATTAAGTTTAAAACATTTAAACGTTTACAACGGGCTTACGCCGTAAAAAAACCTTATATTACATCGAAATAAAATAAAATGAAAGTCTATCACCGAAAGTTCACATTTGTAACAAAATAAAATACATTTTAAACAGTAATCGGCATCAGCATCCAACGTTTCCTTCAGGTAGACAGACCAATAGAAAACTGAACGCCAGAAAACAATGTACATACAAAACGTTAAAAAAAAGAACGACTGTTGTATGATTCAAATAAAGCTGCTGTCAGTGCAACATCTTATATGAATCCTAAAGTTAGAGTTTTGTAGTTGATACTTTATTAGCTCTTGTTAAGAGATTTTAAAGACTTAAAAATGACGTTTAGAGTTTAAATTTGAAAACAAAATTATTATAAGATATTCAATTTACATACAGGAGTAATAATTGTTCTAGGTATAAGATTAAAGTGATTTGATCCAAGAAAAATGCTTACATCATTTAATGAAAACACTATGAGACAAATTTATGTTTCATTATGACAGATCAAGTCTTAAGTTTAGCAATAAGATCTAAAAAAGTAATATGAGCGTTTTTTTGAGAAAATGGGAGCTTAGCTCTCGAGAGTATGTTAGTTGGGATAACACGTTCTCCAAACTTGGTTTCCAAAAAATTGATTGTGACATTCGCTGTGTGGCTTGCGGCACCGTCTTGTTGGAACCACATGTCCTCCAAGTCCATATCATCCGATTGGGCCAAAAATATTCGGTTATCATTGAACGATAGCGATCCCCATTCACAGTAACGTACCGGTCTTGATCCTCACGGAAGAAGTACGGCCCAATGACGCCGCCGGTCCATAAACCACACCAAACCATAATTTTTTCGGGATGCAATGATGACTCATGGAGTACATTTGGATTGCTGCATGACCAATACTGTATATTTTGTTTATTGACGAAGCCATTCAGCCAGAAATGAGGCTCATCACTGAAGATTATTTTTCGATGAAAATCCGAATCATTTTCAAGTTGTTGCTCAGCCCAATTCACGAACATACGACGCTTCTGGTGGTCAAGCGGCTTCAGTTCTTAGGTCAATTTAATCTTGTCAGGATGTAGGCCAAGATCTTTTCGCAAAATTAGCCACAACGACGTCACAGAGATGCCCAACCCTTGAGAACGACGTGTGAGAGGCACATTTGGGCTTTCTGCAACTGAAGCCTCAGCGGCAACAATATTCTCGACACTATGGGCATTTTTTTGTCTCACTGGCACGGGAACATTTTGTACTGTGTCTGTGGATTCAAATTTTTCCACTAGACGGTCAATTGTTGATCTGCTAAGACGATTATGACGACCATAAATTGGACGTAGCGCTCTTAACGTTGAGGCCACTGAATCCGAATTTCGGTAGTTGATTTTAATAATTTCGACCCGTTGTTGGCTCGAATATCTTTCCATAATGAAATGGCAAACCTGAACTTACGTTTGCTGTCCCTGTCGCTCTACTTTTGTAGCGTCCCTGTTGAAAAACCCTTTAATAACATATTTTTATTTACCAATAAAATATGGGAGCATCTTAATTAAATACCGCAACACAGAGTCATGCATTTTTCTTACAACTTGCAATTTAATGCAGTTAAAGCTCATTAAATAAACATTTAGCATTTGTGTATGATATCCGAACACCAACAAATGGATTTAAATAATTTTTTTATTCTAACTGGTTTCATTTCTAAAAGCTTATACCTATTTGAAGAAATCTTTATTATTTTTCGTATTGAACTACCTATGAGCTAGAACAAAATGCACTTTAAAAATAGATTAGGTAGAAAAGGTACTTAGTAAACCTAATCTATCAAAAACGTGAATCCTATATATGTACACTTTATTTAAAACTAAACATTATAATAACTTGACAGTTATTTTCATTATAACCTTCAACAAAAACGCAGATATATACTTGTTTATTAAAATGTGTCTCACTCCATAATTTTATATTAAATTCTATGAACTTCAACAACCAGGATATAGACAACATTAAAGGTTTCACGAGCCAGCAGTTAAAACGTTTATAATCACTTCCCTCCAGATGATTCTTATCCTTTGTAAAAAAGATAAACCTTTTACTCACCTCTCAGACTTTCGCCATAGTCTGTTGGGAATGGCAACAACACCACAGCCAGGAGTTTTGTCTAAGTATTTAAAAATTAAAAGCTCTACTTCTGCAACCACGAAGGACAACGACACCGTGACGGGTGGTCTCTATATTGTTCCATTCGCAGCAAGGGGGCCAGATAAACCGTTGTAAAAAAAGCGTCGTTTTCAAATAGAGTATATGTATAGTGAGTGAGGTGCAGACATAGAATGGGAATTTCGTTACAGGTATCTACTACTTTTCTTCACTTACATTCACCCTCTTTCCATTAGCAGAAAAAAGCAAACAGAATGTAATCGATTCACTTGCCGCCGCGTGCCACGGTAATGAAGTCATTATTATCAGGAAATAAAGTGGAAACAAATTCACACGAAGGACGAAGGATAAATCGAAAGAAGATAACATTTTTTACGAACTTTTTTACAATTGAGTTGAAGTTTTCTTTTTTTTATTTTATTTGATTTGTTAAAACTTAAAAGGTATATTAAGAGATATCAATGAACTTAAGGCTAAGGCCACACGGAATGCACATAGTGACTTCATTATTATTTTTAATTTTATTCTTCATTGTTTTCTTCTTTGTGTTTTGTTAGCTTGCGCTATAAATTGTTAATATTTTAATCAGTATTTGTGATAGGTCAAATGGCAGGTTTGGTTATATAACTGGCAGCAAGCAAATATCAAAATAAATATTTTAATGATCAAAACGCAATTAAAGAGAAACTACTTACAAAGGCCATTACTTAATATGTGCATAATGTATTTCATTTCATTATGGTTGTTTTTGAGTATTGCATAATAGTGCGCATACGCCACAGTGTACCATTTCAATAAAGGCAAAATAGCTGTTTTTATTGCAAACAATAACTTAAGTTCATATTTTGTTATTAAAATTTACCCACGCATAAGAGAAAAGCGCAGTATAAAGGAGAAAATTACAATGCATTAACCTCGCATTGCTTTGGAACTTAATCTCAAAACTATTCAAAATACCCAGCTTAACAAATCTGCATCAATTTAAAAATTTTTGACAAAAGTGGATATTACGAGTTTTGGATCTCATCTACTAAACTTTATTATAAAGAAGATTAGAGAGTGAATACTTGAGTCTCAAAAAAGTTATAGCATAACATTATAATTAGAAAAAGAAATGCGAAATACTAAAATGTAAATTAAGAGATATGAACTTGTTGATTGGTAAATATTCAAAGCTTAGTATTGAAAACAAGTTGATTTGATACCTACAGGCTCTTAAACCTATTTAGATATATGGTATACAACTTTGGGGTTGTACCTGCGATACAAACTTAAATAACTTACAAAAGTTTGAAAATAAATTGCTCAGGTCATTTGTAAATGCTCCGTGGTATATAAGAAACGAAAATCTTCACAGAGATCTCGGGATTCCTACGGTCCGGGACGAAATTGACTGCTAGAACATGCTAATTAAACGATTATTGACATTCTTGACGAGTCGAATTTAATACGCCGCCTGCGAAGAACGAAACCTTCCGACTTGGTGCGGTGAACAGAAAATCGCGGATTAAGCAGGAACTTTCACCGGAAAGTAACCTGCAACACTTTACTTAACTTCGTTAAAAATAAATTGCTAGATAAGTTTCAACTTAGTTGTAATAGGGAAATGGAGGTGGTTTTAGTGTAGTAAGAATCTCATACTTTCCGTTTCTTGCAAAAACATTAGTCAAGACCAGTTTACAGGCTGTTTTCACTATTAATATTGATAAAATGTGATTTTTTGTTCGATATTTCAATCTTTCAAAACTCGTTAAAATCGAATCATCGGCATCGTGTTGATCAAACATGTAAATGAATATAACTGACTCGATGCATATTAGAGATAGTAGTTCAAGTTAAAGGTAGTGTTTGTAATTTCGCTAAAATATCTCAAAATCTAAAGAGATTTTTGGCCTGAAAAGGAACTGCAAATGAAGATGCTGTAAATCAAACCAAACATTTAAAAAACAATAATTATATCCACGACCAAGCCACGCTTTTCATGGGTCTTGGGTCGCTTTAACGTCTATAGCTTGCAGTTTTATTTCAATGGAATTCAAACTCATTGTTGACAATTGTAATGATTTTGGTGTTGGGATAAATAACATTCGCTATAAAAAATAAGGAAATTTGAAAGTCAAATTTTTGGTTGAGACATAATTCAGCTTGTATCTCCGAAACGATTGGTTCTGGGAAAAAAGTGCCATGACTGTTCTGAGCGCAATTTCATAAGTTTAAATTTTTCAATTGATTTTTTCCTTGTACTCCTAACAAGAAAGTTCTTGGGTGAAACTAAGAATTTTTGCAGGACATACACAAGGCATCAAAATTGATGTCCTCACCAAAAATAAGCTTTGTCGGGATATTTTTCTAGTTAAAGGGAGTAAATAATGTAATATAGAAAAACAGTGTGCATGGGCTGCCCTTTAAAGCACGATCTAAGCATGTTCCGCCACAGTGATTCTTAGTAATTTTTGGCTACAGTACTCTTATATTACATACATATTTTCGAAAATCTTTGCTAGAAACTTTTATCTCCAATGTGCCGGTAAGTCTTAAAAAATAATGTCGAGTAGTAAGCCTAATACAAGAGGCATCACAATCTTTACAGGTGATGTAATATCTCACTCCGTTCAATCGCCGGTGCCTAGTGTAAGACGAAGCATATTTGTTTTCCTTCGTACAATCTTCATGTTTGCCTTCTGGTAATGGTTGTGTAGTTTGTTTGTTTTGTTTGGTATATAAGAAAGTGCAACACGTCTCTCAATTGATTTTTGGCTAACTAAGATATGAACGAAAAGCGTAGGCAGATCTGACCTTTTAATTTGATTAGAATGTTTTTTAACTAATTTTTCTACTAACGATTGGTAAAATCTATTCACCTGTCTTTAATGAACAATGTGGTCATCAGACTGTTTCAATAAAATTGTTTGGTTTCGATTTTCTTGCAAAAGGCTCAAAAATTTCAGTTAAGCGAAAAAAAACGTCGGCAAAAATTTGAGCTCTTAAAATTCATGTTTCGACATGCCTCATCGCAGATTTCGGTTTTCCATACGATTTGTATGTTTTGTGTTTCGTATTTATTAATGACAATTTTACATTAGACTACACATCAGTGAAGGCTTTACAATAATTAAGATTAAGAATATTCGGAATTGTTTTACAAACAAAAATTTACATAATAATAACTATTAAGTTTTAGATTTATATCGATAGAAATTAAATTTTTTGTCCAAATGTTTAAATGTGTTCGCATTAATGATGCTTCTGATCGTTGTCGGTTAAGAGTTCCATAATTGATCGGCATGGACAAAAAAAAGGACGCTTTGATTGCAGGCAATAAAATCGTCGTTGAATCAGGATCGCGGTTCTATGCGAACTACCAAAAACTAATCGGCTGTACAGGTACTTAGGTTGACGAGACTAAATACATGTAAATGGCTTGATAAGTGACCTAAACTTTAAGAGGCTATCGAAAGTCAGACCTATATTTTGTTTCGAGTAACTGGAAACATGCTCAAAATATCTTACATATATTGAAGATGTATCTTGCAAGATTTTTGTATATGACATTAAATTTTCTAATTGTTGAGGAGTCAAGACTGCAGAAGACTTCACATCCGAACAGCAAAATGAGTATCAAAATTGCTTTGACAAGCAACATCTTAGTTTTGACATGAACATACCTCTGGGACGACCATAAAAGGCGAAAAGCACTATATACTCGTAATTTACCAATTGTAGTGTAGTAGTTGCATGATCAGTCCAAATCCAAGTTTCTTTAAAAATTATCCCCAGGTTCCTGGCAGAATGCACATAGTCCATGGCTGATCAGCCTAATGAACCGGTGGAAAACTTGCCATATCTTACTGCGTTTGTAAATACATAATGTCTTTCACTTCCCCGGGTTGAGACCAAGGTTGTGTTTGAGAGCCCACTACAGAATAATTTCCGAGCCTTCAATAATGTGGCTGATAGCATTATTTATTCTTTTGGAATCTTATAAAATAATTAAAAAAACAAGTATTTAAACTAAACAAATACCTTTTTTTTATAGTAAATTGAACGTTCTACAAAAAAAGTCGTAACACGTTTTATATCAAATCGAGCCGTTTGAAAGTTACAGCCACTCAAACTCATTTGATGAGGTTATCATATATTTATTTGACATTTAATTAATTGACGATAGTTACATAGTCAGAAAGTTTTTGAAACAGAAACTAAAATATACTTTTCCAAAGGTTTTGGTGCCTTAAACTCGAATTGAAGTTCAGGAATGTTCTATTAAGCCACGTTTTTGAGATATTGTCATTGAAAATAAAAAAAAGTTTTTGGCGGTTTCTGAGACTACGTTAAAAGTTGACGTTTCAGCAATATTTAAACCACTTGTAAAAGAATTAAATGTCTTCTTTTTAATTCTGTTTGAATATTTCTGACAACTTTTTTTTCCCGATCTTGTTTATCGCAGGATTTTTGTTGGCCAGTAAATTTGTTTATAGTATAATATGTATGTCAAATACATTTACGTCAACTCAAAATTTTTCGGAGAAGCAAACAGATATTGAAAAGAAGAAATTTAGTTTCTTCAGAAAATTTTGTGGAAACAAATTAGCTCACGGTTAAACATTACAAATCACGAAACAAAAATGTTTGTTTTCAATCTTGCATACGGCAATATCTCACAAACGTTACGTAAAAGAATATTTCCGGGCTCCGATTCGAACTCAGCACACAAAAAACCTTTTTAGTTTCCGTTTCAAAAACTTTTCTGACCAGTTTAATTAGGGAATTTCTTATCAATTTCCCTCTAGAAAATCCATTTCGAGGGAACTAATTATTGTAATATACTTGTATTAATTGAACTGAATGGTATTAGGTCTGTTTCTTTATTTTTGGGATAAAGTTTGGGAAAAAGTTTGGGGATGAGCTTTTTGATGTTGTTGTTGTAATGTTTAACCAAAAATGAAAAGTAAAGAAACGCATTTGGGATGTTTCTGGTTTGTTGTGGTGTAAATTATCCATTCGAATTCATTACTTGTAGGCTCAACGCATACAAAATTATGCAATTTCAATTCTTTTAACATTGGCACTTATCATTTTGGGCTCTATGAAAAGATACCAGAAGTAATATTTTAATTTCTATTTGTCTCCATTGTAAAAAAATAAATAAATTTGGTGGCACAACAGCTCGTGAAGAACCAAGACCTAGTGACTTACAACTCTCAACCATTCCTGTGTGCGTATTTTTGGCAGGAATGGAGGGGACCTACAATTTTTTGCCGAGTCCGAACGGCTAGATGAGAAGCACTTATTCATGACAAGTATACTCTTAGAGGATTTGTCAGTTCCTCGCAAGAGGCAGTACCTCGCGAAAAAAAAATTTCTGATTTTAGGTGGCAGCGGCTGGGAATCGAACCCAGACCTTTGGCATGACAGTCCTACGCACTAACCATCATCTCCATTGTATCATTTTTCATTTAATTTAATAAAATTAAACCGTTTTATATACGCTACTTGACAAATTTAATTTAAAATTTTTTGATCAGCTGATTTCTTGTTTGACAAGCAAGGAAGTGAAGGAACTAAAAAGTTCGGGTAGATTCTTGCTACAGATAAATGAAAAAAAGTCAAAACCTTTGGCATTTTTGTATCAGAAAATAATAAAGAAACACGTTTTGGGTAGATTTGGGTTACTTTGGGAACCCGCGGGCGAGTAAGGAAACAGACCTATTGTAAGGCACCATTGGAAAGGAAAATTGGACCTCCAAAAATGTCTTAAGTAATTTTTCGATAAGAGTGATATAAGTTACCATAATATCTTTAATTACTAAAAATATGCTAATTTAATGTTAAATAAATAGATGATTATTTTATCGAATTTAAAGCAGCTGGATTTACGAAAGAACGCCTTAAGACCTTTTTTGTAGAGCGTGTTTTTCGGTCCTCATAGAGCCTGATATAAGGGTTTTTAAAGTTAAATATAATATGTTTGTTTAGCCCATAAGTATGCTTAAAACCGAAATGCTACTGAATGCATCCATGCGTCAAAAATTTTATACGAAATGAAAAATTACAAAAACCAACCAAAACAAAATAAATAAATTAAAGAATTATAATTTCTTGAATTAATTGCTCATAACTTTTTTGGATCACGAAAAAGCTTTAAATATAATATACTCAGACAAAATAAGTTTGGAGCTACAAGCCTTAATATGGCATGTTAAAAGAGTAATATTTATTCAAAATTGAAGTCTCGTTTTCAATACTACACGACAGACTTCAAATTTGAAAAACCATTCTAGCTGAAAATTATGTGTGGTTTGCAATCTGGCAATACTTTTTTTCGGAGTTGGTCTTTTTGACAGCTGTCACTTGTTTCATGGTCAATTTGATTTGGTATTTCATAATGAATATGCTTACTTCTGAACAACGTTTGCAAATCGTGCAGGCGAGGTGCCAAATACTCTCTTCCAAGGCGTCTATCTGCCCAGACAAACGACTTTACATAACTGCACAAAAAATAACTCCACGACGCGAAATAATGCGCTCACCGTAGGTTTTCTTCAAAAAATTGATTGTTTCGCGATGCATTGCGCGAACCAAGACCAGTGTTGCCATAATCACTGATTTATCGTAGTTTTTCCGATTTTTAGACCTATTTCCGATATATCGATTTTTGATCCAACTATGACGCTCTTCCGCGATTTTTAATATTTCGAATAAAAAAGGAAATAAAAAGAATCAACTCTTGAATTCATAGTATTTATTATTTTATAAATAATATGTATATTTTTTAATCTGGCTATGTCTAGCTAAAAATAGTAAAAAACATCCTGACGTCAGAGATTTCAGCTGAAAAATTTTGAGATCTCGAATTGGTGGAGGGGGTTTCATTAAGATTTCGATTAAATCTCGAGTTTTCATTAAGATTTCGTTGAAATATCTATGTAATCTTGTTCCATCAGCTTAAAGTATTAAAAGTTGCCAAATGCTTGGACATAATATACTTAATGCATAATTTAAAAAAATACCTTTTTTTTTGCTTAAAGGTTTTAACCACTGTGCTCAAATAATATTGTTTTTATAAATAATGAACAAATAATACAAAATAAATAAAACAATAAAAATGAAAAAGTTTTTTCTTATGAAATATGACATTTTTACCTTCAAAAAATAGTTTTTTTTTCTGATTTTAATGACTTAGAGTGTAAAGCGCCTAACTCCACATTTTTTTACCATTATAGACCACTTCAAAAATTGCTTAAAAATACAAAAATCTATCAAATCATTTCAATTTCACTGAATTTGGCAATAACGAGTATTGAAAAATATTAAATAAAATTTTGGTTTCATTGAAATAATGCGAACACTTTGTTTAAAATATTTGTTTGTAAAAAATGCAAAATGTGAGTTGGCTGCTTTACACTCTAGGCCGACGACAATCTGCATTCGTAAATAATCTGTTAAAAATTATTGGCTGCGGTCAAACTTGTACCCAAAGCAATCTGGATAGGTTGGTGTTGTTGTGATTCCTTGTTAAAATACAATGAGAAAACAGCTGTTAAAAAGAGTTCCCAAGCTATGAGTATCCCAGAAATTTCGGGATACAAAGATATCCAAAGATATGTCAAGAACAGCTGACTGGCGTTCAGAAACATACATATGGATACATGGCCATCGAGTGAAATTTGAACACGACCATTTTTTTTTTTGATCTGGGGTACATTTAACAGGATTTGGTTGGGTTAAAACTGTTTTTTAATCTGGCAGTCCCCCAATTTCAGAAAATATTTTGTGGCAACACTGTTTATAGATTGGCTTTGTCAAAAGCCAATTAAAATTAAACCCGAGAATCCGACTATTCTATTTTAAATGATTTTTTTTTTATTACTTACTCGACTATGTCAAGTTAAATACCCTAGCTTATTTTTATCTTCATTAAAAAAGGGTTATATAAGTATTACATCGAGAATTTCTACCATTACGCAGTGTTAATTGCCTTTTTTTGTGTGTGTTTAAAAGATTTCTTATTAATGTTTTTATTGCATGATGATTAATGTGAACTTTTTGTTTTATTTAAAATTACAATTGGCATGGGAAATGGTAATAAAAACAGTTCAAAGGGCTTACCACGCATAGTCATCCCTATTAATATAGTTTATTTTATTTGCAATAAAAACAGCTAGTCAAATTTAATACTGAATAATTACGTATTTAAAATCGATCATGACAAAGAAGCAGCACATTGCTGCTGCATTGTGCTAATTGAGAGAACTTCACAGAGGACTACATGCCAAGCTTAAAATAGATGGTGTGGCCTCCTAGTTATATAGCATGGCATGGCGTGGTTCTGAATGAGAATGGAATATCACAGTGAAAGTTCAACAAACGACACGAATCGCCCCTATCTTCTATGCTTTCCCCATGGGACTCCTTTCAACTTTCTATTATGCAGAACCTTGAGTAACAATGATTGTGTGATGGCTTGACACGATATCGAGGAATCAGCTCGCGAATTGTGAGCTGTTTGTGTCGATTGCTTGGGCGGTCTGCAGAAATAGTTTACCTGTCGTCAACGGTGCCGCCAGAACTTGGGTGTTAGACTTGGGTATAGTTGAGTTGCAGGCAGCTCAAAGTTGGGGTGACGTTTTTGTTTATTACACAAAACGACTTCTGCTGTCAGGTAATATTGCAAAAGTGCTCAAAATTCGCGTGTGCCCGTTGTACAGGAATAGTTTAATAGGAAAGTCTTTAAATTACGTTAAGAAAAACGCAAAGTTTCCTCTTGTGCCTGTCTCTGTGTACACTATACGGTATTCCTCATGAAAAGCTAAGATACTAGCGACCGTACCAACATTTTTATTTTTTTTTTCATTTTTATTTTTTATATTTTATGTACTTGTTTTATTAAAGTGAAAATAAAAACAGAATTTATTAGTGTGGGAAAGAAAGCAAAGTCACGGTCTTGGTAGCACCCCATTTGTTCAATTTTTTTTTCTCACAATCAGTTTGCTTAACTCATGTCATAAAAAAGTCTTATAAGTTTACCTTTGAACATAATATATATACTATCGCATGTGGGGAGGTACTAATTTTATAAAATTTACGATGTTAGCTCATTGGATGCCACACTTAGTATTATTTGTTTGTTATTCAGCTTATGCTTATCGAGGATAAGAAAAAAATGTTTTTTGGGAAAAGTGAAAATAACGCCTTATTTTTATAGTAGATTGAGTGCAAATAAAAATATATTATGTACATATGTATGTTGCTACATATGTATCAGAACCTACCTTCATTATGCAGAATATTTTGGAATATTTGAATCAATCTAAACATAAGGGAATAATAAATATAATAAGCTAGATTTAGTATAATTACAATAAACAGTGTTTTTGTTTGTGTAATAACTTTCAGGAAACTAAAAGAAAATCAAATTTACATCATCGTTAACATTATTTCCGGAAGACACGGTAGTTATTGTCATTTTGTATTGAAATTAACAACAATATCTTATTTTTAAGTTCAATTTGCTGCTTGAAAGGTATCTTATCTCAAAACAAATAATGGCTAATTTTTATCAATACTTGGTATTTTTTCACATCTAATTTATTGATTTTTAATCATATTAATGTTTTATACATCTACTGGTAGGTATGTAAAATAAAAGGTTTATGTATTACAGAGAAAAGTTTGAAAATTAAGGTCAAACTTAATTTGCACAAATGATCTATGTTAAAAAAATAGTCCATTATGCTGATGTTTAATAACATACAATTTAACAAAACACTCCACCAATTAATGAGTACTGAAAACTTATTTCTAAAAGTTTTTAATGTCACGCTCGATTTCCGTCACCTCATTTGTGAGATATTCTCAAAAAACGTATCCAATTTGAAAAAGAATTAGACCGTGACAAAAGGTCAACTTTTTTCAGGAATTGGTAAGCGACAAATTTTTATGAACACCTACATATTTTTAGTTGTTATTAAGGTCACAAAAGAAATGTTTAGCGCTAATTTAAAAATCTAGCGTAACCTTGGGTGACCTTCAAACACTTTACATATCGGGTATGTGTTATCCAAATTGTGAGAATGAATCAAAAGCGGTTTAAGATAGAAGAAAATATCAAATAAGCATCGTTATATTTCTAAAGCCATTTTTAATGTCTTGTCACGTGCAGACAAATCACGTCACGTGTCCGACAGAGTTCTCTTTAATAGTAGTTTTTAGTAGTTATTTAATATCTAAGTGCCAGGTTATCGTCCAACATATTATAAATTCGGTACTCTATACTTTTTTGTCAGTTTTGAATATTGTAAGAATTTGAAATCCCGCTTATCGGCTTGGCGATTTCACCTGACAAATATAGTCTTTATTTAGTGAGACATTTTTCAGACTAAAAGATAAATCTATCTGGTCTTTGAAGTTTTAGGTAAGAAAAAACAAAACTTCAAGTTTTTCATGAAGGGTATTAGGAGCTCTGTACCAAATTTTATGCAAATCAGTTCATCGGTTTTGCTATAAATGTACGAATAGACCTTTCCTAAGTAGAACAATAACGTGGAAGGGTTTATTTAAATTGAATATGTTTGTTTGGCTCATAAGCCAAGGGCGGATCCAGACTTTGCCCCAGGGGGGGGGGGGGTCACGTTTCTTAAAATTTCAATAAAGTATTGCACCCAACAATAATTTTTACTTACGATATAAGGCAAGTTTTGTATTCGAGCAAAGTGGGTGGCACAATTCTGTCTGGTTGTCTGTCTGTCTATTCCTTGACCTACAGCTGCAGCCTAAGCCACTGAAGCGATTTTCTTCAAATTTTTAAATTATTTTTTTTTTATTCTTCGGAGGGGATATTTCTTACCTTTTAAAATTTCGGTACTTGCTATACAACCATTAAGAAAAAGCTTATTTATCTGAAAACGGCTTCAACGAATTTGATAAAAAACAGTGGATTACTGTAGGTATGGTGAACATTCTGGAAAAAAATCCGAAAAACTGTTAATAACGGTACCTGCCATTTAAGGGTTTTTGAACTTCAATTTTTCAAAGAATTTCAATCAAAATTTGCATGCAAAAGCTCCATAAAAATCTCAATAATATTGCATATCAAAATAAAAAATAAATGTTGGCCTTTTAAGAAAATATTAATTTTTGTTTTGAAAATTCAATATTTCAAGAACGTGTTGATAAATTGTTTTGAAACTAGTTTATAAATGTATTTTAAAATTAATTATTATTTAATTTAATATAAAAATACCTTTTTAAGAAAATCGCTACAACGATTTTAATTTTTTTTGTGCTCTCATATTTCTTCAAGTTATCAAATTGGTTTTAAGCTTTAAATGATTTGAGAAGTTAAATTAATTAATTAAAAGAACAATTTAAATGCCCTTATTTCAGCGGCGTATACAGCTCCATTTCTTGGGGGGGGTCATACCAAAACAAAAACCCAATTCAGTTCTTATAAATTTATTAATTAAAAGACTGATCCATGGTTTCCATTTTTTTCGCGTTTTGTACTTTTTTGGAATTAATTTTTGCTGGTCCCACAAATGTTGCCATCTTTTTTTTAATTATAAAGAGTTGGGGTCGAAATTTTAGCAAGGTCAAAACTCGTTTTGTAAAACTTTTCTTTCGAAATTTTGTTTCTTAATATTCTCTAAATTCCGTTTACATAATTTAGGCAAAATAAACAGAAGTTTGGAAATTGTAAAAAGGGCGTAATTTTTCTTCTTTTTTCAATTACCTTTTAATGATCTTAAAATAAAATACAGTAGACGCTCGATATAGTAAGGTAATAAAACCAGCCTGTTCACTCTTTCGAGATTGTTTAAAAAAAAGAAACACTTGTTTAGTGTCCTTAAGCAATGTTAAATTCTTTCGGGACATTTTTGTAAAACAAAAAATATGTTTTTATATATAATTTTGTGTGTTCAATATAGTTAATTTTTTTAGATTTACTAAATCGAGCGTCTACTGTATTATTATTTGCTGGCAAAGCTTACACATTTTTATATTAAGGATATTTATGCAATTTCGTAAAACCGTAGATAAGCTTACAAATTTGTTAAATTTATCTTTTGGTTAATGAATTGTCAAATTTTGTATGGGAAATGATTCACACAATTTTGTTAAAGTTATCAAGGGATTTTGTTCGTAAAATTAACCAAACTGGTTAAGCTTATCCAAATGTCAATGTGACTCTTACTCTGATTGAATTACCTAGCATTTAATCAAATGTATAACAAAGGTCGTTCATGCATACTTTTTACACAATTTGTAAACTTACGACGTTGCATGAATACCCTTATTATTTTCTGGGTAAAACAGAAATTTTGAAGTGCTGAGTTTTGGAAACCAAATTTTGATCCACTCCCGAATTTTAATATGATCTTGAGGTTGTGTACCAAAAATATTTCGTATGGATTTTTTGTGCACGCTAAAAAATATGTAGGTTTTGGAGATGTTAATCTTAATATTTTACTTAATATTAATATTTTTTTATATTTTTCTTAATATCTTACGTTTGAAGACAGTTTTAAGCGACAGTTTGCATTATTTTTTTTTTAATCTGATAAGGGGATTATAATGAGGGGATAATTTTCTCATTTATCAATAAAAAATTGTGGTAGTTAGAACCACTCTTTTATTGGAGACAAAAATTCTTAGCTTCCACAATTTGTTTTTATTGAAGCCTGAAAATGAACATGTGAAATATTGGCCGCAGATCAGATCTCAATCAAAAAATGTTTTTAGGGTGTATGACAGGGCTGTATCCAAGGGTGGGGCACTGGAGCAAATGCCCCAGGTGCCTTCCTATGAAGGGGGCCATGCCGTACTGCAAATGGCTCGCCACGTTCCATGAATGGTGCCATGAAATGTGTTTGCGGAATATTCGTTAACGCAAACTGCAAAAGTCTTCTTTTAAAAAATGCAAATACAATTTTTACTGCGTTGGTATTGTGTTCAATAGTCAAGTTCGCTAAAGTCACGAATTTGAATACATCATCTACGGTGCAACTGAGCAGTACAAAAATTGAGTTGATGATTATTGAAAAGGCAGAGAACATGTTTGTAAACGTCAAAAGCTTTAGCAAGTAAATTGACTGGCGTTGATGAAAACAAATTTTCAACAAACAAGACGGTTACATATTATTTGTCATGACGCTTTCTGCGTCAAAAAAACGACGATCATTTCACGAACAAATTGACTTTGACTGACCGATATTGTGATCAATTCATAGTTTAGGGAATAATGTTTAAAAGCACGCTTAACTTGCGTTGGATTGTCATCAATCGAATATACGATCGATACGATCAAAAGAAAATGTATTTTAAACACAATCCAAAATTAATAGTAACATAAAACCGTAGAAATTAAATTGTTAAATTCGTATTAAAAGTCAGACAAGAATGTATATGGGTTTTTGTTGATTTCCTTCAAACATTCCAAGCAGAGCGATGTATTTTAAGTTACGTTGCGTTGGAATAAAATTAACGATATAAAAAATATCGAACTTAAAATAAAAATGTCGACAGGTTAAAAAATCAATTTATATCAACTTTTTTCTATGTACTAAATATTGGGAAGAAATATCGAAAATTCGATAAAAGTCGACCCTTTTTTCGATTTTCTTTTTAGGCTGCTGACTTTTTGTCTAAGTTCGAAGCTAAAAATTTTATGAACTAGTAACCAAAATAGGTATTCTTACATGCAAAAAAGTCAATATAAACCGGCATTTCAACTAGTTAAATCGCCTTTTTTGATGGTAATTCGTACGTAACCTATACTGAAACATGTTGGTACTGGGTTTGAGTCGGAACGGCCCTGGTGTATCGAATACGGTTTAAAGTAAAATGTTTGTTTTTCATTGTAATATTCGTTTAATATTGTCTGTTAGCTTTTTTTATCCATTCATTCATTTATTTTTTTTATCGAAGATGATTTCCTTGATATTTTTAACAAAATTCTCACAAAATAAATAAGTTAAACCGATCAAAAACAATATTGAAAATACTTTGAGAATTAAAGAGTGTATATCTGCCAAAAACGTAGATCTACCAAATTGATTTTGAATCAAAAAATACATTAATGCTAAAATTTTCTGAATGCAAGTGGTTAAAATCGTCTATTTGATACATCTTAACCAACAAAAAAAAATTGTTTAATTTCGACAATAAAACCCCAATAGTATTATTCGGGCAATGGCTTGTAAATGTTGATAGGAGAAGGTAAATAAACTTTACCAATAATGAATAGGTAGCCTATTCCAAAGCTATACAAAAATATTTTTTTTTCAAATTATATTTTCCGATTGCAAATATATTTGCTTTTCTTATTATTTTTTGCGTATATCTTTTGAGTTCTCGGGGGGGGTCATGACCCCGTGACCCCCCCCCCCTTGTATACGCCGTTGCCTTATTTTATATATTTTTATATTCTTTATATATGTAATTACTGGCATATTTTAAAAGTTCTTAATTCCAGGCAAGTTGAACATCAGAGCAAGTACCTGCAATACAGTCGTACATTTTATTTCCATTGAAAATATTTTTTTTAAAATAAATTAATTAATGAAGGAATTGAAGCCAGAACCATCATGCCACTAGATACTTAAAATATTGTTTAGGAAAAGTTTATTTTTGCCCTTAAAATCTTAACTCATTTACAATAAGATCGTTTTTATTGTACAAGATCTATTTTGATCTTTTGCCTGGCAACTAGAAGCTACTTTTGTTATACTTACCACTTTCCTTAATGACATCCCCCGAACAAAACAAATTCATGAAACGTCAAAATTTCAAAACAAAAACTTTGTATTCTCAAAACGGTGCACCCAAGCTAGTGGGAAAGCGCAATTACTGTCTTGAGAAAACGAAGTAAAATGAGGTAGTTTTTCCATAAAAACTCATGTCTTCGAGTTGCTCTATGCTTAAAGTTACTTCATAGTGCTAGAAACTAAAAGTTGATCGCAATTAACAACTAATGGTTACTTGACCTTGATTTTGAGATGAAGCAAGAGATATGTCAGTTAGGATATTTGCAAAGAATGTATGCGATCAGTAAAAAGTCCAAAAAGTTTAATTTTATAAATTTGTTGAGTTGGACTTAGAAAATTTTGAATCAACTGTAAAAGTTTTTCCAAGTACCGCCCAATTTTTTGCACTTCACTGTAAGAAATTTCAAGACACCAAAATCTAAAATATCGAAAATGCATTATTTATAGATTTTGAAAAATGATATCTCTTACTAAGTAAATATAAAACATTGCATTCTCTCACCTTACAATCTTGCAAATGTCAATCAAAATCTCGAAAATTAAAATCTCGAATACCTACTCAAAATTGAGTGGTCACATAATTAGCAAGATTTTTATTTGCAAGACCTCGAATGCGAGTTTTTCATTTGCACGGTTTTGTAAATTGTGCCCAATTCAAAAGGCCACTGATAAAAGGTCAACTAGCTACATTAATTTGTTGTGGATTTGTTCTAATGGGATCTTAAAGTTTTTTTTTTTTAAGTCATTCCAGGTCACTGAACAAGGTTATCTTAAGAAACAAATATTTCATTTCAAAAGTCACTAAATTGTTATTAAAGGTCACCTAGATTCATTGGTTTTCAAGGTTTTCAAAGTTTTTTCATGGTTCAGTATTTTTTTGAAAATTCTATGTCTGAAAAATTATCTACTGTTATTACTACCTGCCCTTTTATGACCAGTAACCTTTCGAAGAGTACACATACGGGATGCCATGGAATTTGTAATCTAATTGGGTGTACGGTGTCAGAAATGTTCACAAAATCATCAAATCAATTTCAAATTATTTTTATGGTAAAACAAAAAGTAGAGTTCTGAATTATTCTCGAAATGAAAACTTTTATTGTTTTTCTGGCAGAAGAATTATTTTTTCAACTTTTCCCGAACGATGTACATACCGTCGGCTTTCTGTCAAAACCTAGCAAGTCCTTAAATGACATTTTAATGTACTTTTAGTCAACAAGAATTACTGAATTCGAATATCAATGTCTAGTAACTGTGTCATGGTGTCTTTCGGCTCTATCAACTAGTTTTAAAACCTTGTGTGTTTTCTGTCTTCTAAGCAATTTTTCAAATTTGAAATTTGTTTTGACAGAAAGCCCACGATATGTATTTTTTACTTTGATTTTTGTGTTTTAAGTCTTTAAATACGCACGTTTAATTAAAATAAATTTGAAGGCGGATTAGATCCTTTGAGCTGTGAAATCCGCCAATGCCATAAGCGTTCTTAAACCCGAAAATACTACTAAATTCACCCATGCGTTTCTGTCAATTTAAGTCTTAAAACTTTTTGTTCGAAATTAAATTTTCTATCAAAGTGGATAGTTTATAATTTTTTTATGAAAAAATATAATCGGGAAAAGTTATCAAAAATAAACCAAAAAAGTCCAAAATCAAAGAGTTTTAATTTTTTTTTTTAAATTGCGCATAATTTAGACAAAATCAAGTAAAGCCTTAAGACCTTAAAACTACATGTTAAAAAACAATACTAATTAGAAACTGTCAGAGTTAAGCCATTCAAACTTAACCTTTTCTGATAATTTTTCATAGTTTTTGCCCAAAAACCTTTTTTTGGGAATTACATGAAAAATTTAACATTGCTCGCCTAAACTATCAAGTCTTATATCAATCAGACCAGCTGCTTATTCTGTAAGTCTATAACTGTTAAATTTAGCTTTGTTTCCGAGTTAGCTATACCAGAAAATATTGAAAGTGACCATTCTCTAATAAACGCATGAGTGAATTTAGTAGCATTTTTGGTTTTAAGCATACTTCTAGGATTATTGTTCTTTTATACCCCTCATTTTCCGGTCTATTCAATAGACTAATATGGAAGATTTTAAGTATTGTAGTAGATGCTTATTGATATAGGAATGCAAACACTTGAAGCAAGACAAATTGTCCACAGTGTCTTATCAGTTCTCTCTTAAATAAATACTAACACACCAGGTCTTCCTTTGAGAACGGGACATTTAATTTTTAAATCTCCTTATTCTTCTATAACTATGGACAGCGTGGAGCCTATTTCTCATTGTAGTCCAGTCATATTATATTTTTATTATGCAAATTTTGAAATAGTTTCGATTTTGCCCCTCTTTTATATTTTCAGGAGTGCTGAATTCAAATCTGAGGCTTGCAGCTAGCTAAAATTTTGAAACGCAGCAGCGAAAAAAATTAAAAAAATTATCAAATAATAAATTTTTTGAAAGTTTTTCACTATTGGCTCGAAAACTACCAATTTGCAAATTTGCATGAAAAACTAATTTTTTGTATAAATATTGATCCGCATACCCCAAAAACATGAAATGATAGAGTAATTTCACGACCAGATTTAAACTCAGCGCACCAAAGACTATCAAAAAAGTATATTTTGGTTCATGTTATGCAAACAAAAATTTAAATTTTCAACATAAAATAGTTACTTAGTGCTTTTGAGTGGATTTTCGAAAACACTAAAGTTATGTCAATTTTCAACTAGTGCTTAGGTTCAAATGGATTGTCGTAGAAAAAGTGCTTGGACAAAGATTTATTGGAAATTTTTAATACTTTCAATGGTACTTTGATGTAATTTTCGAATAATGTGTAGTTTTTGAGCCACTAGTGGAAAACTACCAACAAAAAAATGTTTGTATCATTTTTTGCATTCCTCCCATGTTGCGTCACGAAGTTTTAGTCGCAAGAATCAGATTGGGATTCAGCACCCTCGAAATCATAAAAAAGGGGCAAAATCAAAACTACCCCACAATTTGCTCGCTAAGAGCCTTTTTGAGCACGGATTGACTGGACTAGTATCTTTCTTAACCCTACGCTTACCGAAAATATGAATAAAACTTTTTTTTTGGAGATTTTATTTTCTTTCATTTTGTGGTGTAAGCTTTGCGGTTACAATACTGTTTGTTTACATACTCACGAAACATTTCAAAATGGGGTTTTTGACCCTCCCCCCTCTCCTGCCTACCCATCCTAAATAATTTTACTCCCATTGGATAACAGGGACTGAAAAATCCGAGGACGACAAAATCAAGCTGACTTTTAAATTAAGTTTTCACATAGATTTTAAATCTTATTTGCATTTTAAATTGAATAAATGTATTTCGTTAGGACCAAGCACGGCAGATAGAATGGTTAGTATAGGCAGCACTACCCACTCGAGATTTTTCGAGTGCGAAAAATTTTCAGTCGAAATTTGATGGTATTATTTTTAATAAAATTTACCATGCCAAGATTTAAAAATTAATAATATTTCAGAATGTTTAACATAAAATCGCCAATTTCATCAGAATTCATAAGCATTAGCCCAGGAAAATCCGACTTTCGCTTCGAAAAACTTCCGATAAAGCTGAATTTTGGTGCAAAGCTTTGCTTTGACGTCTAAGTATTTCTTAAAAAGTTCCTTAAATTTGGGCTGGGGCTTTATTTTTTTAATGGGAGTTATAGGGGATTAAATTCTGCAGAATTCTTTTTACTCGAATGATATTTTTTCATGACAATTTGCCAGGGTGAAAAAGGAAATGAGGTGTTATGTGCATGTTTTTCTCAAAATCTGTTGCTTCAATAATATTTTTGGGTAAAATTTATGAGCAGTAATGTAAATTCATAATCTTTTTGAAATAAAAAAAAATATATTTGCTCTGATTTTTAGGAAAAACTGTTGTTTGTCCCTTTTACAGTATAAAATGTAAGTGTTACTTTTACACTCTATAACTACAACATTAAGAAACTTACTGAGTTCATTCGCAGCTTATTTTTTTTTTTTAAACTTTTATGATCAAAATGTTTTTCGTTCATGACTTTGTTGTGAAAAGAAATCCAATCAAGCTGTTGAATAAGAACCAAATCACTTTCTTTTTCAAGATAGTGGCCCTCCCCTTAACCCGGGCTCCAAAAAAACCTGGGTTCATAAAGAGGAGATGTTGCCAAGCATAAATCGTACAAAAAAATATGCCCAACGATTAATGAAATTTTTTTACAAAATTTGCTCCACCATGAAAATTCTTGCACAGTTTTCTCTGAATCAATATAAAGTATAATAATCTATTTTGTATTAATATATAACTACATAAACTACAAACTGTAGCTTCACTTTTGTTTAAAAAATTTGATAGTTTTCGAGGAATTAAGAAAAAACTGAATTTTACCCAATTTTACATCTCCTAAACAATTTCGCTCTAAATTCGCTCCCCAAATTTAGGAAACTTTTTAGGAAATTCTTAAGACGTCGTAGTTTGCTAATATAAATTATATTAGTGGTTAAGTTATGCTTACGATTGACAACGCTGAACGCACAGCGGAAACGAATAAAAATGACGCACCCAAATTGAATTTTTGGTCAAAGATTAAGATAGAAATGTGTGACCGCATAAAGAAATTGAACAAAGAACTGCAAGTGTTGAGAAATCGGATATTAAGAAAAAACTAGTACTATTTGACAAAAATTTTAAGAAATTTGAAAAAAATGTACGCCCAAAAATTAAAAATTTTACTACCAACTCGGGCGGGATATGATCTGCCGGGCCTGGTTAGGCCCTTTATGTGCCAACAAAATTTTATTATAATCAATGTATCTGATAGTTCTAAATTATTTGCAAACAGATTGTAATAAATGATCAATAAAACAAAATTAAGAAACCATTACGAAAGACCCTCCCCTGCCCGAAGCTCACGGTCTGTGGCTGGGGACTTTTAGTATGTTTTACATGGGGTCACCTCTACCAAATAAAATAATAGCTAAGAGAGCATGAGTTATTTAATTTATTTTTCCTTCGTTGAATGAATTAATTTCGGAAATATGTTATTCATGAAAGTTATGTGACGTTGAATAAAACCATTTTAAGTTAAACGGTTAAATAGCCCCCTACATCTAAACGTAACGGATTTCCCTTATTTTGTACTTTACTTGATACAAGGGCATTTTAAATAAAATGGGTCGGAAAATATTTTGTAAACAAGGGTTAACGCAACGCTGAATAGAGCCTTAATAAGGGTTTATACGCTGCTTAACTATTCACCCGATGAGAGTTGTATAAGCGATTTTTAATCAATACCGCCTCGGACACACAGACCGACGAAAGGTATGACAAAAATTTTCGGACTTTTACTACATCGTAATATTAACTTTTATTAAAACTCTGATTCTTTTCTTATCTGAAACCTATCCTTCACCATGCTGTTTAGATATCTAGATGAAGAACATAAATTTTTTGGCATAAATGAAGGATAACATAAATTTTCTTTTAGAAAGTTTTGAATAATTTTCTTAAGGACAAGCCTTTCTCGAGGTGTTGATGGTTTAAACGCGTATTTGAATCACCCCCATTTTATAACATTTTGTTTGTATGAGAGACTTCTACGAAAAATGAAGGGTGGCAGAAAATTAATTTATAAAGTTGATCATCTATCACAAGCTTATCCAATGCCGCATTACCCATGTTTCAATAGAAAATCAAATCAAGCTGAAGTCCTTATAATTATTTTTATCACAACATTAAAACAAAGTGTCCATGAAAAATGCCTTGTTTATAGAGTGATATTGCTTTTTGTATTTAAATTTTTAACTTTCTGGCTAGCAATACCTTTATAAAAGCCAAGAATGGATATTTATTGATGCTTCATCAAGAGTATTAATGATGATTAATAATTCATGATTCCGGAAGAAGATAGTATTTATCTTTTCTTCTTTAGAAAATTCTATTTATTCCTTACCAATTTCCTAGAATAAACAAAGCTACATTTTACCTTTATTCCTTCAAATAACGATTTAATAGTCCCCCAAATCTATATGAGGACTATTTTCAAAAAAAAAAAAAAGAAAACCTTGTCTTAAATTGAAATGCTTCCCCTTGAATATATTTGTGTTTGTTTATATTATAAATCCCATCACCCGTGCCAAGCAGACATACATACTCGTATTGCATGCATCCAAAGGATTGACTATCTCCTGCAAGTACTATCCTTGTGAGCTGCAATTAAGTAATAAAGTATAGATACAAAACTGACATGATATTATAGTGAGTATACCGTAGGGTAGCGTGGCCAATACATCAGACTACCAAAGCATATCCGGTGGCCTCGTTCGTTCTATAATCTTGATATTCTTCCCAGAAGGTAGGTATAGGTTATATGTGCGGATAAAGACAGACAAACTAACTCTTGTTGACTTAAACACTAAGCACGTGATTTGGCGATAAATTCAAAAATGAAAAAAGCCTCTCTTCCAGTAAACCAAAATGAAAAAAAAGCCCACAGCTGGCACAAGAAAGTGTTGGATTGGTCAAAATGGTTCGTACAAACCTTCCTACCTAAACTCAAGACTCAAAAACAATATAATTTCACCCGAAGTAACTTCTTTCCTACCATGAAAATTGCACCTGATTACGGAAAATCCTAAATATATAGATATATCTGTATATCCTTTACCTCCTCCAAATTCTCATCAGCAGGTCCTTCTTTCAAGCTCCAGACAGCTGTAGAATTATGCTAATTTTCTATTTAGGACCTGCTGGGGGCTGATTACGTGCGCTTTGCAACGGAAGGGCGAGACTTGAATTGTTTAGCAAGCAACAGCAGCACGAAAACAAAGACTTTTGTGCAGTGCAAGAGGTCAAAACATGAAATTACAATGTTTTGCTGCTTATTTATTGTGATGGCATCAGGGAAAGAGGAAGTAGTGAATTTTCTAGGTACAGAAATTGATTGGGTTCGAGCCAAATGAAAAACAATCAAAAGAAAACTCAACAGTGATGTTATTCTCAAGCCCTGGAAAAGTAGACAAAAAAGTGACACAACTAAGAAAAAATTACGAAAAAGCTGCATTTTGATGAAGAACTTAGTTTTGACGTCTTAAGTCTTTTTTAAAAAAGTTCCGTAAATTTCAGCCAGGGTTACATTTTTTAGAGGGGGTATAAGGGGGTGAAATTCATATTTTTTCTTAGTTTCTCATAAGCTATCAGTTTTTTTTATGTGTATACAAAAAAATATAGCTTATGTAATTCTACACAAAAAAGATCATGATACTTTTTTGGTACATAGGAGCAACAGGTTTTGAGAAAAACCTGCAGAATCGTATTGAAAGCTTTTGAATGTATGGCATTTTTTCACTATCGTGCTTGGTTAAAATAGGTAGGTTATGAGCGCGTTTGTGCACGTTTTTCTCAAAATCTGTATAATCATCTTTTTTGTGTAGAATTCTATGAGCAATGGTATAAATTTAGCAATTTTTATTAAGAATTTTACATTTGCTGAGATATTTACAAGAAAAAATATTTGTGGAGGCTAATTACACATTCATAAAAACAATTCGTAACAGCAGTTTGAATATTGATAATGGTGAAGGGGGTTAAAAGGAACGTAAAATAAATCTATTTCCCAGAAGCGGAGTTAGAAGTAGTTTTTTTGGGGGGGGGGCGACAAAGGGAAAAATTGTATTCTTCCGTTTTCTGACTAAAGTTGATGTCAAAATAAAGAGTGTTCAAAGGAAAAGTTGTAGATCAGGCAAAAATCAACAACTTTTACTTCAGTTATATTTTTTGACATTACCTCAAAATTTCTGAGATAATGGCAAGAAACCATCTTTTTTTTGGTTTGGTGTTTTGTTTTCACTTCTCCGAAAATAGTTCAATTCAAATGAAACCTTGTGAAAATATGTTTTTTTTTAAGATATTTAATTTTGTTTGATAAAACATTGAAACGGGTCGTTATTCTGCATTCCAAAATTCTTTATGACCAAAATAATAATAACCAAATAACCAAAATATAATAACTCTTTATTCCATTATTCTCCTTTTATATCATTCTATATTCTAAGACTCTGTAGATCCAAAATTCTGTATTTAAAAACTAAGTGAATCTGAGATTCTGTTAAGTGCCAAAATTATAATTCCAACATTTTGTATTTTTCTGTATATCTAAAATTCTGTTTTCTTAAATTCTAATATTTTTTCAACGTTAATTTAAACTAAAAATATTTTCTAGTTCCAGTTGTACAAATGTGGTTCAATTTTGATCCGTGCTTCACCCATTTTTACTGACTGATTTCGGAGGAATAACTGAGGTTTAACGATGGTTGATGATTGGCACGTTTCTTTTTTTTTTGTTAATATCTTTCAGATAAAGAAAATAAATTTGGGGGCTTGACAGATGGTGGAAAACCAGGGTTAAGTGAATTACTATACTTTCAAGTTTCATCCATTATTGTGGGAATGTGTTAGTCGGCAGGTATCGAAGCGACTAACAATTTCGTGCTGAGTCCCAAAAGCAAAGATGATAGGTACATTTCATGGCTCTTGAAAGATCTCTCAATCTGTCGAATAAAAAAAATTAAGATGGCATATATTGCCATACAATTTTTTTTTTGCAATTGTACATAATCATATTTTTCCCAAAAACAGCTCGACAACTTTTCTTAAAAAAAAATCCCATAAATTACTTTTAGTAAAGGCTTCCGTTGGGTGGAAAAGCATTTTTCAAAAAATGGTTTTTATTGGTACCTGGTACCTCCTAAAGAACCATTTTTTTAACTATCGATTTTCTTCAAAACGGTATGACTAAATTCAATATTTTTTTATACAGAGGCTTCCAAAAATTATAAATATTTTTGTGTACTTTAATTAAAAAATATATTTTTTGAATTTTTAAGAAATGTTTCAAAATGAAATATTGCGAAAACGATACCATCGATTTTTTGAAGCTCGATTCTTAAGAGTTTTTTTTACACTCTAAAATATTTTTAGAAAAAATTATACAGGGTGTCCGCCGGGAATGAACACTACTTTGTTTGTCTCCCAGTAATTCCATTGTAATCCTGGCTGAATGCGATGTGGCACCATCTTGTTGATTGATACCTTATGTTAATCAAACCCAAAGCATGCAGTTGTGGCGTTAAAAAGTTTCCAATCATATCACGATATCGCTCCCCATTTACAGTTACCTGAGCACGGCGTCGAATTGAGGTTGATGGATTGTTTTGAACACTTTCTTGAGCAGCAGTAATGTTTTCAGCTGATCTTGCAAAACGTTGTGGTCCGTTGTGTACAGACCCTCTTTCCTCGAAATCATTCACTTCACAATAAATAGTTTGTGCGTTTTGTTGCCACACTGTTTCTCCCAAAAATTTTACGTTATTTTCTCATCGTCACAGTAATCGATGATTGATTTTGATAAAATTATCAAATATTTTTCCAGAATACATTTGCCATGAATCTACTTCACGACTGCCAAATATATGAACTGTCAAGTTTACGGAAATTGTGGCAAAACAAAGTAATATACCTTACCGGCGGACACCCTGTATATATACACCCGGTACATATATGAAAAAATAACGGTACCTTCCAAACAAAAGTTAAAAAACCGGAAAGGAAAATATTTTTTTTTCTCAAAAAAGGTTTTGATTAAACTTTTTCCATATACAAAAATTAATACGATCTACTAAAAAAATTATACAATTTTGCACATAGCAACTATTAAAAGTACCTGTCTTATAGAACGTGTTTCTTTTATTTTGAATTTTCTTATTATCGACTAAACGGATTTAAATAAATTTTTTTGTATAAAAATTTCAGACAAGATTTAATAATATTGCAAATAAAAATTTTCAAAAAAAGAATTTTTAATTTTTAAAAAAAGTTTTATTTTTTTTGAAAATTCGATATTTTAAAAATGGGTTGACAAATTTTTTTTCAATTTTATTTGTATATGCACATAATTAAATATTTAAGATTTGCATATCAAAAGATTTCCTTAAAAATGTTTTAAGAATGTTATATACATATAAAAAAAAAATATTATTTTTAGAAAACCATACAATCATATTAAAGAATTAAGATGGTGTTCTTTTTTTTTCATCTCAGACTCAAAGAAGTTTCTGATGCTTTTCAAAATTTTTTTCTCATAATTTCCATGTTCTTACTTATAATTTTCTTAAACCCTCAGCGCCTTAAACATAATAGCAAGTACATGCGACCAAGTTGTGCATTTTATTTTTATCTTGGTTTCTCGGAAACGGCTGCAATAATTTTGTAACAGCATTGTTTTCCTCCTGTAGTACCTCGTGGTATAATGGTTAGTGCGTTGGACAGTAATGCCGAAGGTCTAGGTTCGATTCCATAACAGCCAACAAAAACCGAGGTACTGCCTCTTGCGAGAAATTGACAAGTCCTCCAAGAGTACACTTGCCATGAATAAGTGCTTCTCATCTAGCCGTTCGGACTCGGCAAAAATTTGTAGGTCCCCTCCATTCCTGGCAAAAACATGCACACAGGAATGGTTGGGAGGTGTAAGTCACTAGACCTTGGTTTTCCACGAGCTGTTGCGCCACCAAGTTTTTTTTGTATTGTTTTCCTGCTACGATATTTTGACGCAGAATTTATGTTTCGGTTAATTACAGTAAAAACACTTTAGTTTAAAAGATAATTTTTCATTAACTATGCATATTTTATACAATGTTTTTTTTTTTTAATAAATCTTAAAAGTACCAAGTGATTTCAGCTACAGGATCAAGACAATATAACTAAGTCGTGCTTTTTATTTTCGTTTGTGACTGAGACCAGACCGAAACCAGACGAAACCAATACCGATACCCAGCCGAGATTTTGTTATACGAGACGAAGACCAAACGAGACTGAGTTTTAGTTATATGAAACCGATACCGAGACGATGCTTTAATTATTCGATTTTGGCGATACCGAGCCGATTCTTACAAAAGTATCGTTTGGTTTGATATCGTGGTCAGCCCTAGTCAAAATCTTTTGAAAATCATTTTCTTCTCAAAATAGGTACCAAAGTTTCTTAAAACCAATCGAGCAAAAAACATAAAAACTGATTTTAGAAAACTTTTCCGCTTTTTATATTTCAAAGGACAAACTAAGGCAGGCGACGATGCCAAACCCAACGATACTTTTGTAAGTATCGTTACAGTTTCGTCAAAATCGAAAAATTTCAGTATAGTCTCGGTATCGGTCTGTGTCTCGAATAATCTCTATAAGAAAGCCTCACGTCGCTCAGTCGCAAACCAAAGTAAAAGCACGGCTTGGTTAGATCTTATATGTTCTTGATCTTGTAGTCGAGCTCGCTTGGTATTTTAAAGATTTAATACAAAAAAAACATTTTTTAAAAGACAATTTCTTTAACTGCACATTTTTTTCTTTGTTGACTTAACAATTTTTAAAGGCTTGCTTCACAATGTCTAAGTAAAGTTCCGATTAGGTATTCGACACAAAAATTTTGACGCGGAGTCATAGGATCACAGCAAAACAATGTACAAAAATGTTTTTTTTGGATTTCACTCAAGGCACTTCCTCACTAAAGAGAATCAAGTCTGAAAATGTCATCCTAATTTTTGGTTTCAGAGAAAGTATAAGTAAAATGGGCTAGCTAGGCAGTGGGCACTTGTTGTGAATACTATTGCTGAAACCTTCTCACTGCATAAGAGAAAAGCTGTGAATGTCATCTAAAGCGTTAGAGCGCTTTCCGTGAAACCAATTGTAAAAATTGTTTTTTTTTTTTAAATAAATTAGGAAATAATAACAGCTATTCGAAAATCTATATTTTCTGCCAATATCAAACGATATTTCCAACTTCCAAGAGTATCGGTAAATTTCGGTACAAAAAGTACGGTATCGTGTCGGTATCGCTTCGGATGCTTTGGAGCTGGTATTGTTTCAGTTTCTGATACCAAATGATACCGAGACTTTTCTAGTATTATGGCCAGCACTGGGATTAACTACAGAGAGTGGGACCTTTGCAACAGTTGTTCAAAATTGTAATCTCAATATTTCTTTCATTCCCCTATATTTTTCTTTTAGACTAATGGGTATTGAAGTACGTCAATTTTAATAAAAGAGAGGTCTAAGTGAGATGCCCAAATTGGGAAGAGGAAACACTCCAATTTTGTCTGTTTAAGACACAAAAATATGAAAAGTCCAGCCGGTAACGAATTTTTCTAATGTCAAAACCTGATTTTTGACCGTGCTATTAGTGAAATAAAGTAAAAGAAAAGACTTTTTTTGAATTCAAAACACTTAAATGTTTGTTTTTTTTAAATCCTCTGATCAAAATTTTCTTTTCATCCTTGATTTTAGTTAATATCAAAGAGAAATTCCACATCCTCCTAAATGAGTTTTTTTTTTGTTAACAGTGTAAATTATTAAAAATACGGAATTTTTGACACAACAAGAAATGTCGAGTTAAGAAATAAAAATTTAAATTTCAGTTATTTTTAATAAGCTAGTTTCAAACATAAAATATGTGTGTAATTTGTTGAAAAATACACTGAAATATTTTAAGTTGTCAATTAAACGGGTTTGACTGTATCTTCTTTAATTCTATATATCTCATTGTCAATGTCAGCCATATGAATATAATTTAAGCCTTACATTATTTGTGCTATATTCTTTGTGCATATATTTACCATTGACATCTTATAACGAAGAAGAAACAAATCCGTAGAAATACTTAGTTAATAGTCAATCCTTATATAGGCCTTGAACATAAAGAACATTAAGACGATATAACATCCTTGGTTCGGTAGGAAGAAAAAAAAATCCGAGAACAAAACAAGAACGGAAAGGCAGCCGAGTAAAGCTTCACTGTAATTGTAAATAATTACACAGTTGTTGGAACGAGAGTTGCATGCTGATGATAATGATGCAAGATGCAACCACCTTGAACTTTGGTCTCTGTGAAACAAAGATTCTTCCTCTCGAGCAGCTGATTTTTGTTCCGGATAGGATAAATGTATCGTATGTAGATGTACATATTATGTAGGTTGGTATACATATATGGTTGTTTTGTTTATGGATTTAATGTCAGAATCCGGGAAACTTTAACGGAACGTATAAAAGCTAGTAGATATAAGATGTTTACCTGTCACTAACGGATACCAATTCTGCTTTTATATATTATAGGCACGAGTATGTGAACGTTGGCAATAGATTTTTGAAGTGAAACAAAAAATAAGTCAAATACCTAAACATCAAATGTATGTATGTATTTGTACAAGTTAAATTCATTCTATGATTATGAATATTATATTTGTTGAAGCTTTAAGGATTCCATTATCCTTCATAGTTGCTATTGGATTGATTTTGAAGATTTGTGCAAGTGGTCTTAATTTTGTATGAATAATAATTTATGAAGAAGTGTGAAAAAGTACCTACTAACATTGATTTGCGAAATATTAAGCTCATTTTGTTACTTAATTTTCTTCCACTGGCACGGGCAAAGACAAACGAAACGAAACCTAGCTACGCGACCATGAGGAAATATGATACGAATTCTTAGTCCGAATTTCGGAGTGGGTTTCGCTAGCGGAGAAAACGTTAAATGCTGTCTTCTCCAACTGCTCAGTAATGGTGGGTTTAGTAAAGATATTATATTATAAATTTGATCACCTTTATGAATTAATCGGTTGATTAATGTTCTCGCTTCTTTTCCCAATCTGAGAAGAAGAAAATTTGCGCCAGTGATTTTTTCTTGAAAAATAAAATCACAAACATCTGAAGCAGAATCGACGATGAAAAGATTTTTTAAATAAAAAAAAGTGAAACTATAATTTTGAATGGATATTATTTATTAAATTTGCTTGGAAAGCCTTGCAAACGGAAGGCTAAAACTACTTTTGATCAACCGTTACAACCGTGATATCAAATCAAGATGAAACGTTATCCCTTTGTCCCGAAAGGACCAAAGTGGTTTTATAAACGCGTCGCGGGTCCTGCATTCTCAGAAAAAAGACAACGGAACAAAAACTGACCGAATTACAACTAAGCACAATTCTAGCCACCAAAATTAACAATATAAATTTGAATAAAATAAAAAATTACCAAACAGTTTAAAATTTTGACTTAACTTTCCAATTTCCTCTCGTCTGTAGATTTTCTTCCCTGTATGTCTTCTCTAGTTTTCCGTCCTGAATTCTCCTACTAAAAAATCTTCAATTTTTTTCACTTAACTTTTTCAATTTTTACACTCAAAATGAATTCCTTCGATTTTTAATACTTTCCTCCACTTATCTCTTAAACGATCTATGTTTGCTGTTCTTCAATTAAGAAGTGTCCTTCCAGATTTTTCAATGTCTGTTCGAACTTTCTTTGACTTGTTTCCCCCTGTGCTTTCAGCCAATCGGAGCCCGCGGACTTCTATCACGTTATTTGTAAGCAACTGCCAGCTATGTTGCTGAACAGTGCCATCGTTGACCAAATCCAGCGGTCCTGCTTATTCGCACATAAACCCTGGCTTTTGCAAGTCATCGTGGAATTCGCCGATCGCTGATGTCATTTCCAGGAGCGCGCAAACCCGATAGACGCATTCAGCCATTTCCCCCTATTTCCTATTTTTTAAGAGAAAATCAGATAAATGCACCACAATCTGAACAAATCAATTTCAAAATTCTACAATCATTTTTCCCCTCCAAATTTCTTTAAACAACCCAAAAGTAAGAAGAGAACCTCAGCGACAAAAAAAAGAGAAGACCAATTATTCGTATTCGTAGCTTAAAATGCGGAAAGGTAAATTCGAAATCGTATTCTACTCGCGATAAAAAATAACCTACTTTGGTGAGTTTTTATTCGATTTAGGGGAGTCAGAGAGTAGTCGATAATATTTCATCTTTTACAATAGTAAAGCTAAAATTATGTTGGGGACTAAGTCATTCTCAAAAAGAGTAACATCTAGCAGACGGGGACCAAATGTCAACCGCGCTTCTTTGGGTAGTTTGGATTTGGAACAGACCACCTGTCTGTCAGTTATAAGCGCGTTCGGGGATCAACTGTCACCCACACCTCTTTAGTTTTTTGGATATATATCAACACAGACGGCCCGTCTGGTGTTTTGTAGGATAATGGCTTGCTCTTCCACTTTAAGAGTTAACTATATCGATTATCTTGTTTCTTCAAACTACTGGGATAGGGACTAATGGCTGATGGTCTATTGTTTTTCTACTCTCTCCCAGTATATTGAAGAGGACACCTGTAGAAAACGTGGGGAAAGAACGACAAGAACAAGGATTTTGGAATATGTAGAGAACAATTTTTGTTGCGGTAAATTTTACCGTGACAAAAGGAAGGAATCACCAAAACCATATTCTTAAAATCTGTCATTAACCTGAATAAAATGACAAAGAGTATATGAGTGTAGTTCATAGGTAGGTATACCCATACAAACCTAAAAATTGCCATCATCATTTCCATATTCTAAACGTCTACGACATTACCACAATCCCAGAACCCAGATTAGAATAGACATGACAACAAGCGACTACAGAAATAATTGCTATACAACATTTTCCACCTAATCAAGCACTTTTAAAGGTTCGTCTTTTCCCTCTAAAATACCTACACGTTAATTCTGCTTCCAAAAGTATAAGCAATAACCTTCCTTATTTAATATGTTTCTCCTAAGATGCTGCTTCACCACCATTACCGTTATATTTCGCCCACATCAAATTTAATCCATTGATGGGTAATTTATTTTGTAAATATTTTATAGGTACCTACATAGGTATATACCTACACAACGAAGTAAATTGAAGATTTGTCACCCAAAAATATAAATAAGTTAAGTACATACATATGTATGTACTTATAGGTACCTATACCTTACATTTTCAAGGCATTAGTGAAGATATAAAGGAAATAAAGCATTTCAGCTCATATCTTTGACATCTATATATAATATGTATACCTATGTACGTTTAAAAAAAAATACAAAGAGATAGGTTGGTGAGAAAGAAATCCTTGCTGAAAGTAAAATATTTTTGGTTTTATAACTAGGAGGTAGGGTTGCCAGATTATATTTGCTGCCCCACTGGGCAATTGATAAACTAAAAAGAAAATCCAGGACATCTTATTATATAAAAGCTAAGATGTAAGTAATGTAGGTATTTGAGCCATGTGGATTTTGGAACTTCGACACTTGAATACCAACGTTATACACACAAATAAACAGAAAAGAAGATAAATTTTGTATCTTAAGATATTTTGTTCTCTTTCTTCAGAAACCTATAGATATTTTAATAAATTTAAGGAAAGGGGCACATTTCTTTTGATTGAATACGCATTCAAGGTCTTTTCCAGTGTTACTGCATAAATACTCGTAAGATAAATAACTAATTTTTCCATTGAAATGCAGAGTTAATTGACTTTAATGAGTGTCGAGCTAACAAAGCCGCTTTGATGAACCGAAAAATGAATAGGTGGATAACTCGCCACTTATCAATCGTTAATTAGTTCTGACACTTTCAAATTTGTCGTTCAATGTTTTCTGTTTCTTTTTTTTGGGGGGGGTACAAACTTCTAAATTTTAATACTTTAGTGCTTAGTAATTTGCCGTTAATTATTCATTAATTAACTTAAAGTTGTAGAAAAATCAATTTTGTCATGCTATGTTTTCCTTATGTTTTGGGTGATTTGTTTTCTATAAGTGTCAAGTTAGCAAAGCAATTTTGACGAGTCGAAATATTGCTAGGTGTATAATTTGCCACTAAATAGTCGTTAATTAGTTGTGATAGTTTCAAATTTTTTGTTCAATGTTTTCTATGTTTTTTTGGTAATATACTTTACTAACTGACAAATCTTGAAAAGCGGTAAATAAATTGTACCAATACTTAGGGTTGCCAACTGTTCTCTAAAATAGAGTATTGTACTATATTTCATAAATGCGTACTCTGTGATTTATGATTTTAATAGAGTATGCTAAAATTCTCTTTTTTTACTCTAATTTATTTTCCAATTCTCTTCTTGCTTCAAATATTTTGTTATAGTGTTATTATTTTTATCTCCATTTTATGAAATTTATATTTGCACACTATCCATCTAGCTTTTTCATCATTTTTGTTACTCCATTGTAAAGTGTAATAAAAACCTGGGGCCGGATTACCGCATTAGCTATCGAGCATTACGTGACTGAATTATGTGAGTTTGGCATTATCGCTCACGTCTCAAGCAATCAAGTATACCAACATTTTAATTGGTTACTCGATCACTGATGGCATTCACTGACGCGAATTTGGTCCCTGTTAATGTGAACTTATCTCAACTCAAATTTTTCTGAACGCACCCAAAACTGTCAAAACATAATGAATAAAATGTCAACAGCTGTGTGTGTTTTGTTATCTTCTATTGCGATCCGGATCTGGATCTAGATCTGGATTAAATCTTAACGCAAATGTTCTGCAAAAACAATTTTGAAGATTTATCACTATTTTGTTTTTGTATGACGTGTTAAAAGAACATCCTGATCTAGATTCGGATCTCAATCAGTGTTGCCCCCCTTATTGATCAAAAATGTAGTGTTTTGGATTAGAGTCGAAATTCTGGCAGGGTCAAAATTCTTTCTGCTAAATTCTACTTTCAAAATTCTGCTTTCAAAATTTTGTCTGTCAAAATTCTGCATTTCAAAATTCTGTTTTTCAAAATTCTGTCTTACAAAATTCTGTCAATAATTTTTAAACCTTCTTTTTATTGTTGACAGAATTTCGTAAATCGTTTTTCTTATAGAAAAAATTGTGTAGCTGATTTTTTAGATTCTCCTGTGTTTTACTTACATTAATTCGTCAAAATCCATCTAAGATACAATTGACAATTCTTAATATCTAAGTTTTTCAAAAATATGATCAACTTCATTTCAAATTAAGTAATATAATGTTATGTTCCCACCAAAAAGGAATTCGAATTTTGATATATTGATGGAACAAGATTTCATGAAAATTTAATCGAAATTTCAAATGAAAACTCCGGATTTCAACGAAATCTTATGAATTACTGATCCACCAATTTGAAATCTCAAACAAAATTTGCTGGAGAATCAGATTTTGGTTTAGTGTAAGCACAGTATTATAAAACATCGATCTCGTTAAAAATTTTGCAAAAAAGAATTGGATATGGTGCAAACAAGAAATAAGACAAATCGTTCATAGTTATTTGAGAAAAAGCAGAATAGGCAGAATTTTATTTTTAAAAATGTTATATGACAGAATTTTGAAAAACAGACTTTTGAAAAGTAGAATTTTGACAGACAGAACTGGAAAACAGATTTTTTTTGAAAAAAAACTAAATTTTGAATCCAGAATTCCGACCACTAGCGTTTTGGATTCAAAATATATTTTAATTCAGTGGTACTTAAAAAATATAATATTAGGTGTGTTTTATTGGGGAATCCATAGGTAGCGCAGTAATATTTCTAAGTAAGTCTTTCTTAAAGAGGTTTTTTTCAAATTCTTTAATTGGTACTCTTTGCTGAATTATGTTTCTTTTTTTCTCCTAATTTCCCATAATATATTTGGTGTTTTTTACCTATTTTGGAATTTTTGCTTCATTAAGTTACTAAAAGCTACCTGACACGATTATAAACGTCATATGACTTCTCTATGACCTGTCAAAAAAATCATACCATATGTTCCTACCACACTCAAAGATCTCATATGACTCCTCAAAAGCAAAAAGTATATGACTTTTTTGAAATTAGAACTGCAGCTAGTTCCATTTGAGTAGTCAAATTGGAATTGTTGTTTTCAAGGAAAATAGTGAATTCAGAGCATTGAAAATAAAAATATTTCTACAAAAAATTAGAATTCTGAAGAAAACAACAATGGATAGTTCTAAAAAGTAATTTTGCTTTACAAAAATTTATTTGTTTATAAGTTTTTTTTTTTTTTTGTTTTGACAGATAGCCATAGAGAAAATCAAACGCGAAGTAAAGACGTGTAAACATAAAAAAACGATAGCCAGATGACTTGACTTGAAAGGACAGCTCATATGAGAAATCATACAGAATAATGACAGGTCATATGAATTCTATTATCGTGTAAAGTGATCTTAACACGCTTATTTTATATGCTTTGAATAATTTCATTCCAACAATAAACTAATTTGATTTTCAGTTTTAGTTAGAGCAAAAATGGTATAAGAGTAAAAAATTGCCTTTGATTATTTTAAATATCTCCATTTTGAATTAAAAATAAATTTCCATTTAGTGAAAATGTAGTGAATTATTAATATTTTACGAATGTACGTAGTGACATTTTGAAGAAAATAATTGTAGCAAAAACGCTACAGTTGTAGTTGGGGGGCAACACTGATATCAATAGAATATAATAGAACACAGCTAATGTAAAAAGTTTTTAAAGGTGAAAAGTATTTTTGTTTCTTTGACTTCTTGTGGTTGTTAAACTTTTTGTCTAGAAAACTTTTGATTAAAACGATTGATTAAAATAATGACACCGACCAGCAGCTTGGCTGTCCTAGAAAAATTTGATCTCTGATGAGCTCAGTTTTTATTTTGTGTACCTACTATTTCTGCGGCTTTGTCAATACGTAAATCTCATTCTGAAAAAATTACACTCATTTGGGAGTTAATATGATTTTCTAATACTAAGAGCTTCACAGAACACCACAGGTCCTGTCCTTTTTCTTCTTTTTTTGACCAATCGGTGTAGAAGGGGAACCCCTGTTCATTGATGAGTGAGTTGGGTTCCCATCCTTGCTTTTCGGGTATTAAAGTAGAAAAGTGTTTGTTAAAACCTATTAAAGGTAGTATGTAATCAGTCATCTCATCAAGGCCGACCATAGTGTCATACCTTTGCAAGATAGGCCAATGACCGTTGTTGGTGCTGTGCTTTCAAGATCCGCCGTGCCGTGCATCTTATGTGCTCGTCCAGGGTGGAATATTTAGAATTATTTGTGGCGTAGACCTTTGCGCCCCCGTTATTCTTATACTCTCTAGTTTCTGTACTTTGCTCAGGTTTTTGAGATAGTTAACTTTTTCAAAAGCCTTCCACCACACGATAGAACCATAGGTAAGTATGGAACGAAAAATCGCCGTGTACATCCATTGGATGACCTGCGGTCACATACCCCATCGTTTACCAAAGGTTTTTTGTATGTGCAAAAAGCTGAGAGTGCTCTTTTCATTCTTTTCTTTGTGTTCCTTTTCCATGTAAAATTAAGACCAAGGATTACTCCAAGATATTAAGCTTCTTTGGAAAGTTTTAAAGGAACTTCATTAAGCCTTGGAGGGTTGAAGTCCTCTCATTTTCTTTTATTCGTCAACAGATCTACTTCAGTTTTAAGAGTTCACCCTGAGACCGTTTTGGCTGCTCAAGAAGATAACTCCTTAAGTGCGGATTCCATAATAATGGGTGATTTTTTAAGAGGTTTAGAACATTTTTTAAAAAAAAAACACAAAAAATTCGAAAAAATGAATGAAATATTTATTTGAATCGATAGTTTGAACCTTGCAATTTAATGTTTAAGGATAATTTCATGCAAATGTTGACCGCGGCTGCGTCTCAGGTAGCCCATCCGCTGAGTCCAATTTTGGCATACTCTTTCACACATATCGGCCGGTATCTCACGAATGAATGCATGAATGTTGGCTTCCAGTGCGTCAATCGAAGCGGGCTTGTCCCTATAGACATTAGCCTTGACATACCCCCACAAAAAATAATCTAATGGTGTCAAATCGCACGATCTAGGCGGCCAATTGGCCGGCCCGAAACGTGAAATTAACTGTTCACCAAACTCGCCTCGCAATTGCGCCATTGTTTCGCGTGCTGTGTGGCATGTGGCACCGTCTTGTTGAAACCACATATCATGCAAGTCAAGAACTTCCATTTCGGGCAAAAAAAAGTTTGTTATCATCGCTCGGTAGCGTTCACCATTGACAGTAACGCTGCGATTCGCATCATCTTTGAAGAAATATGGCCCAATAATGCCGCCGGCCCATAAACCGCACCAAACAGTGGCTTTTTCGGGATGCATTGGTAGCTGTTGCAATGCTTCTGGCTGATCTTCACTCCAAATGCGGCAATTACGCTTATTTACGTACCCATTCAACCAAAAATGAGCCTCATCGCTGAACACAATTTTTCGCGCGATGAACATTTCGAACCGAGCACGATTTTTGATAGTAAAATTCAATAATTTGCAAGCGTTGTTCATTTGTAAGACGATCCATGGTTAAATTGCAAACCAAACTGAAGCTGTTTGACAGTGACACAAGGTACTAAACACACGTCAGCTGTCAAAACCAGTGTTGCCAAAACCAAACCAGCTAAAAAATCACTCGTTATCTTTGATGGTGGGATGTCGTTTGCATAGGGCACAATTTTAATGCTGTGATTCCTAAATGTTGTACAAATTTTGTTAAAAACGAGAACCCAAAGGACAGGTGAAATTACTCCTCCCTGCGGTGTGCCTCTTGCAACTTTTTTCTCAACAATAGTATCTCCAATTTGCGAGTTTATGATTCTACCATTAAGCATGGTAGAAATCTAGTCCACAATAGCAGATTCAGCTCCATCCTTTTCGAGAGCAGATTTTGTGGATTCCGTTTTGACGTTGTTAAACACTCCCTCTATGTCGTCCAGAAATGTTGCTAGGGTGTATTATTGATGCTCGAGACTTTTTTCAATTTGTGAAACAACTTTGTGCAACGCAGAAGAGTTGCCTATATGTGCTTTCTCGTTCCTTTTCAGTTTCTATGTTGCGTTGGTCTGCTGTTTGTTGCTGGAGTTCTACAGTTTTGTCTTTGAGCCGGTACGAGCTGAAGAATTGTTACCAGCCTGTTCAGGGTTTATCTTTTTAAGGATATACCTAGGTGTAGCAGCATTTATTCTTTCGCTGTACGGCTTTTTAGCGTTCAACTGTTGGGAGGAAACAATGGGTCCAGTGGCAGTCGTTGCCAACCTGGAAATGCTACTCAAATCCTGAATGGTTCTTTGTTATTGCAAATAACAAAAAACTATTTACTACTCAAAATAAAAAATGGAATATTTAAGAATACTTTAGAACCGAAATTTTGTGTAAAAAGTGTTGTTCCTTTCATTATTTTTTAGAATAAGTCCAATTGATGTATCCTCTTCTCTAATGATTAACAAAGATTCCCAGTAATTGGAAAGAAAAAAGTAAACAAAATCTTCTTCAGGTTGAGCTTTTCAATTCCTTACAAATAAATTGTCTACCTTTTTCTACTAATTTGTATGTACCATATAAGGTGATTGAGATTAAGAGTGTTATTTCTTGGAGCCCAGAAGCAATTTTTCTTTGGAGTTCTTATCGCATCCTTTCTATGTTCTATGTTCTTATCTATAGTAGTTTTTATATGGTTTTTTATAATGGTTCTGTTACATAAATTAAAGTTTTATTACAAAATAAAAATAGCCCAAAAGAAATCTATTATTGAAAAATTTTGTGAGTTCCAGCTCCTTTAATGAGCTTATATGCCTATACAAAAGCAACCTTTGAACAAGAGAACTACCAATATTGCTCAAGGTCCAAGTATTACCTAAAGAAACTACTTTTATCAATAACTTTTAATATTCCAGATTTATAATCAAAATAGTTTCTCCTTATTTTACCTTTAATCAGTCTTCAGAGCTAACAGCAATTGCAAGGGAATTGCTTTTAAATAATAACAAAATGGAAAATAAAATATATACGAGTACTCAGATAATATTATCTAAGGACGTCTGCATGTCACAACACAATTCCAATTACGATTGCCTCAAAAAGTGCTTTTTCTCTAGATAGGTATGTTTGTATGTAACTGCTGCACGCTGCGCGACACAAATTAGAAGGACATGCAAGAAAGTTAATTTTCTAACAGCGCACTGCTATTGCTATCTGCCATAAAAAACCATGAACATTTCACGGCGATTTCATTGGAACTTTGTACCGGCCAGTTGGGCAACCGACCGACATGCCAAACTAATTGCTTGTAAACATTTAGTTTCATGAAACTCTACCGAACCAGTGGCACCGCACGAAATGCAATTTGTAAATAACGAAGCTAAGGCCGGCGCGGCGTAATCAACCGTACCAATTAGTTATAAGAAAATCATTAAATGAAACTCAGTGTGTATAGCTATATACCGATACTGGTATACCTATACTTGAATAAAATATAACGCTCTGTGTACATACGGCATTCGAACACCAGAGGAGCTTCAAATTTCTCATTTCCTTTTATCAAAATTCAGTTCAAGAAGTGTTGCCACTATACCTTAAAGAAGTAAAGGTTTAGGGATTTAACACACAAAAGTTGTTTTTTTTTTTTTAAACTTCACACAAATGTATGCAATTTTTTACTAACAATCATCTAATCGAAATTATAACATTAAGTAATAAATTTAAAGGAACTTTTAAAATAGTTTCAGCTGACAAAAAAACCATTTCTTCAAGAAAATATTTAAAACCATTGTGAAAGTTTCTAAAAATATTACTTACCTAATTCTATCTAATTCAAATTTTAGATATACTTAAAAGGATCAATTTTCAATATCAATTCAAAATGAGATGTAACTACTTCAAATAATAGGAAAAAGGATTTTTTTAATTTGGAGATGGTAGTACTAATTAGGTACATACAAAATTTTTTATAAAAATCGTAGGGAGGTTGTTGCGGTAAAATTTACCACAACAAGTTGCACCTGCCTATTCTTTATCATTAACCATTTTTAGCCTTTCCTTTTTCCGCTGCGGCTCCAAAATACTTTTAGAGTCAGTAGATACCTGGCATCCATCAGCCAGACCTACTCTTAAAGTATTTTGGAAAAGTAACAAAAACAGGTTTCGATCGATTTGCGATTTGAGTGGAACAGTTGGTTCCAAAATCCACGAGCTTAAATAACCAAGAAGACGGGCGGTCTCTTGTCGAGGTATCAGCGGATGAGCTGAAGAAGTAAGCGAGTCAGGTGGACTGTTACTTTTATCTTAATAGACCAATTTTCAAAGCATCATTAACTCATCATTTATATTTAACTTAACGTAACGTACGAGTAGCTTTACATTGTTGTCAGAAAAATGGGTTGTTAACGTGATTTATAATTCTTAAAATTAACTTCTTTTAAATTGAAATGAAATAGAACTATAGGAATTGACACGCGAAAAGTATAGAACTGAGTAGATCTCAGCGTTTAAAAAGATAAAGTCCTCTCTCACCTCTAGGGATTAGTTTTAGAAAGATTGCTTCGCGTTTCGAATCACTCGCGATTGTTTTAGAGTTACTAGGAGAATGCCTAGAAGAAACTTTTTCTCGATTTTAGTTCTTTTAAGTTTTCTCGAAATATGTAGTTGAAAGGGTTCTGAACTCGACCATTTGGATTCGGCAGGTTTTGGAAAGACAATTTGCTGAATCATTGAATGTGTGTGTGAGAGTAAAGTTTCGATGAGATTCGACAACGGAGGAATGGAGGTTGTCGAGGAGAGCATGTAGCTTTCCAGGAAGCCGTGATCCCGTGGCTGAAGATCTCGAAAACTATTGGCTGGTTGTATGAATGTGTGAGAGACTGGAATGGCCGAGGTAGACAGTAGGTTTAGCATGGAAAGTTGACTCTTTGGAGAACTATTCAAGCGAAAAGCAATGCTTTGAAATTGGAGGAAAACTTATAAAGATATAAGATTGAGAAAAAGTTATTTATTTTTTTTGGTTTGAGTTTCGAGGAATTTAAAAAAAAAAGTATTCAAAAGTGATTCGAGGTGGAGAAGCAGTTTTGAGGAAACTGAGGAAAATTCGAGGTGATAGCAGGAAAGAGGCGGATAGGAGATCCGTAGACATATTAAAAAAAGATAAGTAGAGTGTTTGTGTTTTTTTTTTCTTGGTTTACAGTTTGATTTCGTTTTGTCAATTCCGATAAGTTAGTTTGCTTTTATTTCGACTTTATCCCAATTATTTGTGGGACACGGTTTTGCCTCGTTAGTGGCCCATTTCATTGCCTTTTCTTTTCTTTGCTTTCGGCTTTTCGTTTCACCGTAAGCCCTTAAAAATTTCTTATAAAATCTATATCTCTTGGGTTTTAATCCCTGGGTTTCGGCTCAAAAGTTTCCCCAATAAAAACAATTGAAGTCCCCATCTGGGCATATAAACCTTGTGTTTTATTTTACTTATTCTATTTACTTCTCTCGTTAAAAAATTAGTTTTGGAATTCACTAATTCTTATTTCGTAAAAGAATTCCTGGCACCCACTATAAGTACAAGTACGTACGTACAAGTACACCCTGTACTTAACATTTTATCAATTTTCTTTTTATTTCATTTTATTAATCGTATCCGATTAATAAAATTATTTTGATAACTGACCCCACCCCATTGCTGAGCTACTGGGTGGCAGCACTCTATGTGTTGTCAGTTGTGCGAATTATTAAATGCACCCATCGGTTGACAGTTCATCAACGTCATCGCTTTCGTTGTTTTGCCGCGGCGCACGCAGATCGGTTGTTTTTAATTGTTTTAATGATTATTTCGTTTATTTGGATTTATATAAATCCATTGAAAGCGCGGATTGTAGTTCTGCCATCATAAAGTTAAAATTCGCGTCAAATAATTTCACAACAAGGTTTTCTAGAAATATAAAATTTTCTAAAAAGGGTTTTTGACATTTGTAATATTCTAGTGATGATGCGATTATTTTTAAAACAAAGTAAAATTGTATTCTGAACCGTACCAAAACCAGCTTAATAAAAATTTAAAAAGAAAATTACCATGTCGTTTTCGAAATATGTATAAATTCGCATAAACCTACATATTTTGAAAGCAACAGAAAAACTTTTTCCCAACAAAAAAAAAAAAAAAAATAAACTTTTTTTTTTAAATTGAAATAAAAGGACATATACTAATTAAAATTTTTAGAATCTTTGGTTTTGGTACACATAAAAGTAAATTACTCTTAAAGAACGTATTTTTCAGTAAATTGAAATTCTAAGTTAACTACGAGTCAACTCAACTAATTTGGTCAGTTAACTCAGGGAATAAATTGAGCCTTCTCCGTTGTGACACCATCTCAGTTTCAAATAGCGTAGAAGGGTGATATCGATAGTGTCACTCATCGATTTAAGTAAATTTTTGACAACTGAAATATAAAGTTGTAAATCCTCAACTGTAAAAAAGAAACTGAATTTTCAGGATAAGCTAATTTTTATTTAACTGAGAATTGACCTTGATCGGAAAAACCAGCCCTTAGATTTTTAAAATTGTGTGTACATATAAGACATGGAAATTACGAGAAGCAAATATTTAAAAGTATGAAATTTGATATTTTAAATTCGACAAAACAACTCCGTTAATATTTTGAGATGAAAAAGGAATGTTATCATAATTCTTGATGAAATATGAATGAACGGAAAATAAAATTAAAAATCGTTCAAGCTATTTCTTAACATTTAAGAACAGGAAATACATATGTGGTAATTTGCATACAAAGCTAAAACTTAAAACAAATTATTAACTTATTTGTGAGAAATCGAATTTTTGAAAAAAAAAAATACTGAAACTTTTTATAAAAATTCAATTTTTTTTTAAATTTTGATACGCAACAATATTTCAACTTACTGGAATTTTTGAAAATAAAAATAAATAAACCATTATAAGCTTATTGAATAGGCCTTTTAAAAAGAAACAATTATACATACGGGCAAGCGTTTTTATTATCGAATATGTTTGTGCGTGACCCATAATGCTTAAGACCCAAAATGCTGCTAAATGCGTTTCTGAGAGAATAGTCATACTGAAAACTTTTTAATATTTTTTTAATACTCGGAAATTAAGCCAAATTTGAAAATGTATCATTTAAAATTTTTTGTTAAAAATAAATTTTCTATCAAAATGGTTGGTTTATTAAAATTGAAAAAAAATAAGCAGAAAAAGTTATCAAAAAATAACATAAAAAAATTCGAAACAATTCCGAAAATTTTTTTTTCTAAATTGCGCATAACTTTTTTCGGGGAGAAGATACTTTTAAGTGATTCTTAAACAAAATAAACAAAAGTCTAAAGGTCTTAATATGAAGTGTTAAGAAAAAAACCATTTTAGTTGAAAACTGTCAGAGATATTTAACCATTTCTCATAATTTTTTACCAGTCTTTGCCCAAAAACTTATTTTTTGGTACCACATGACAAATTTAGCATTCCTCGCATCTATAACCATGTCTCATATTAATCGGACCAGCCGTTCAGCCTGTAGGTCTAGAAACTTTTAAAAAGAGCTGAAAAACAAAATTCCGAAATTACCTTCTTTTTAAATATTCTCTTCGATCGTAATGTCGTACTTGATTAAATTCTTTAATTCGAATATTTTAACACGGTAGGTACTTTTTCACTTTAGTAAAATATTTACCTAAAATGTTCTTAAATGAATAAAAACCACTAGGTACCAAATTGACCCCGTCATTCTCATAATATTAAAGTTTTTAAAGAAAAAACAAATATTTATTTTGAAAATTTAAAATTCCAGTCGAACCGTTTTCAAGCAAATTGAAATATAAAAATTTGGTTCTTTGGGAGATAATCCCGCCTTTACTAAAAGTTGTTTTTTGAATTTTTAAGGAAAAGTTGTGAAACTATTTTTGAGTAAAAAACAGATGTAAAAGTGCCAAAAACTGTTGGTATGACAGGAACACCTATTTTTGCAGAAATTAGTGATGGTTTTGAAATCTTGCTTTGGAATATATTAAAAAGAATACAAGTTGCATGAAATGTATAATATATTTATTTATGAAGGGGGCATACTCCCCTTCATGTCGCCTCTTTTTTTAAAAATACCGAAAAACTTATGATTTCTTTCTTGAATATACGATACATAAGTCATAATTATTTTCAAAGACAACTTAACCTTATCATCGTGTCCTGGTAACCCCGGTTGGGGCATAGGGCATAAACAAAACGTCTCCATCCTTCACGGTCTGCAGCAAGGTATTCTACTTCTGCTAAAACAATTGATTGCCATGTTGTTCTTGGATTCCATTCAAATGATTGCTTTGTAATTTTATCGTTTGGTCTCTTCAGTGTGTGACCCATCCATTGCCATTTACGCTTTCTTACTTGTTTCTTGTTCTACGCCACAAGTCCGTGTTTGATATAATTTGTAGTCATCGAATCTTTAAGATGTGGCATAGACTGCGATTCAAAAAAGCCTGCAATTTCCTCAAAATGGTAGACGTGATGACTTTCAAAGTTTCGCAAGCATATAGCAGCACGGATTTCACATTGGACTTGAAGAAGTTCATTTTAAGAACTAAAATTACATTTATTTATCTTCTTCCTAGGTTTTATATATTTCGGTGACCCTGACGTATTTTTAAAAATTTAGGTATTGTACTTTTTTTTGAAACTTGTCATTGTGTACTGCCCAAGAGTGCCCCTAGGAGGCATAAAAACTGAAAGCTTCATCATTTTTTTGCGCGAATTATTGTTTAATAACATCACAAAACAACTAAATCTAACAACTAACAACTTTGAAAAGAAAGCGGGGGTTACCTTTAAACAGATTTTAATTTATTTTAATTGGCATCCTCCAAAATATTTTTAGCAGGGATATGATTTTGTGGACATAAACGATTAAAAACAATCAAAATCAAATTCTTAAAAAGGCAAAATAGACATTTACTCACTTAAAAGAATATTATCATAACTTAACGCTAAATTATACATAGTAGCCAAAAACTACAAACAGTTTTTTTTTTAATTTCTTAGGTTTTTACGATTGACTCAAATAGCAACTTCAAGGAGCAAAACAACTACTTGAGTTGATATCAAGCTAGAAAAGCAACTCTTAAGGATCCAAAAATAGATAGGTGCATATTGTGTTGTTATTCAATACTTTCTGTTTTTTTTTTTTAAATGGTAAAAACTTCTTAAATTTAAGATTTTAGTGCATAATAGTTTGCTATTAATTAGTCGTTAGTTAGATGTGACAAATAAATTTTTTAGTGTGATGATTTCTATGTATTTTCCAACAAAACTTCATTTGATCCAGTGGAAGCGTAATAAATCTATAGAAAGTTCAATATAATTAATTTTAAACCATTTATGAATGTTACTTCATATGAATTGAGAAACTAAAACAAAAAAACATAGAAAGTATAGCATGACAATGATAAAATTGTCACATATAATCAATGACTAATTAAAGACTAATTAAACTGCTCTACAATAAAAACCGCTTTTAAACAAAACCATACTTTCCTTAAGAATTTTGGCATGCTGAATTTGAATCAAAAATAAAGATACTTGGCTTAAAGTATATTGAAGAAAAATTCCACTATCTTCCTACTCAGAATTTTTTTTTAACAATGTAAATCATAAAAACTACGGAATTTTAAAATTTCTGCAGTAAAAAAAAAACCGATTTTAACATTGATGAATAGAACAAATCTGGTTTCTTGTAAGAGTCAACCTTACCTCTAAAAGGGTTCTATTCTTCAAATCATTCATATTCTTCGAAAATCTACTTTAAAAAAACTGTGCGTGGTAGAATTTTTCTGGATTAGATTGATGAAAGTCAAATCTGTCATAATTTCAAAAATTTATTTGAAGTTTCGCCAGACCAGTGTTATTGTAATTTCAATATAATTATCTTGTAATAACTTTTCTGGAGCTCTTTGCTGATTTCGTATGAATTAAGGAAAACGAAAAAAAAACATCGTACGAAAAATGTAACTAACTTGTTGCAATAATTTTCTTCTTTAAATACGACCGCGAGTATGAATACAATTAAATTCAATTAAACTGAAAATTATTTATTTAATAAACAAACGAAATTAATTAAAAACAAAAAAAAATGTGCAACCAGCACCGCGAAAGATTAGTTCGATTATGACTATGAGCTGTCACAACCGAACGATGAACGAAGAACAAAGTAAAGAGAAAATAAAATTGCAACAACAACTGCAATTCCCATGCAGCTCACCGGCTAGTCAGCTGGGGTGGGTTTTTTTGAAGAAAATTTTTGTATGCTTTTGATAAACTGAATTGATTTGTTAAATTAATTCAGTTTATCAAATGGAAATATATATTTGCACAGTAGGGTGCACAAGAAAAATGAAAGGGCGCCAGGAATTTTTTTTGTATATTTAGAAAATTCCAAAACTAGTTAAATAGAAGATTTATGTGAATAATAAAAAGAGAAATGGATATGTTTGGCTATATGTATTTTATTTTACTGTATGTTGGGAAACCGTGGGATAGAAAATCCCTGGATTAAAACCCAAATCTTTTCGAATCGAAAGGCACAGAAATTACAATCTTTAAATGGCTGTTGTATTGAAATACCACAAAGTGAAAAAAAGTTAAAGGTAAAAAAAAAGAGAAAAAAAAAATGGGTCTTCACGAAATAATTTTTTCTGAATGTCAAAACTTATTCTTACTAGTTATTAAAATTACCGGCGTCAAAACCCATTTTGTACAATTTATAATTTAAGTTAATTTAAATAAAAAAATTATATACTACTTTACTTTAATCAAACAAACAACATAACAACTTTTCGGCTCGTCCGCCGGAATAAAAGATGCTGGAACGCGAGACCACCCGTCCGCATATCAATTTTGGAATCACCCGTTCCATTTGGTCATCATGATCGCTGGAACACCTGTTTTATTGCTTTTGCAACATATTGGCTAAGTACACCACTGGCTGATGGAACCATGGTTGCCCTCAACCTCACCAATATTTTGCAGCAGCAAAGAAAGTAGAATAGGGAAGTCAAGGAATCGAAGGCTAGTCATTGTTGCGGTAAATTTTACCGTAACAAACTAACGACTAATTAAAGGCAAATTATTATGTAATGAAGTGTTATGTTTGGAAGTTTTTACCTTTTTTAAAAAAAAAAAATATAGATAGAAAACATAGAACGACAAGTTTGAAACTGTCAAAACCTACTAACGAATAGTTTACCATGAAAAGTTAAAATAGTTTTACCACTTTTTGATGTGGTGCTACGTAAACTTGATATCAAGTTAACAAAGAATTCAAAAAACGTAGAAAACATTGCACAACTAATTCGAAAGTGTCACATATAATTAAAGACTAGTTTCCGACAAATTATAAAACCACAAACAATTCGGTATTAACAACATTTACAAAACTTTAAGACAACTACATATAGCCAAATTACTTTCCTATGAAACTTCATTATAAAATTTTAAATGAAAAATCAGAAAAATTAAGAATTCACTACTTTAATAAAATGATGGTAAGAATTTTTTTTTCAAAATTATATTTTGCAATGTGGTAACACCACCAACGACTCACTTCTAGATTGCATGACAAGAAAACATTGGCTACTTTACCACTCAGACACGATTGTGAATGTAGCAAAAAAGGACCCATTTTGCTAGCATTCCAATCCAATACAGCATTCTAATTAGTAGCTGTTTTTTTTTTTTATTAATTTCTTTGTTTTATTTGTTTTTAGTAAGATTGCTAAATGGGTCGAGATGGGAATAGGTATAACGTTGTAGCTCTTCGTAATGTTTATTCATCTCTTGGGTTGTTTATAAAAATATAAAAGGTGACTAGACTCTGATTTAGATGCTTATTGTATTTGACACACTCATCCCAGACAAACCCAATGAACTAGGTAAGGTAGGTACGTTTAATATGAATTATAATTATAGCTCTACCACCTCACAGGAATATGAAGCAAAATTAAGAGAGAGCAACTTGGCGAGACAATTTTATTACTTATGAGCAGGACAATCCCATAGCTGAAAAATATTCGGAGTTGTCTTTAGGTCGTAATATTAAAGTCAGACGTAAAGCTATAGGCTCTCAAGTTCAAAATTTCATCAGGCCAAAATCTTTCAAAATAAATCAAAAAATCTTTCAAAGAAGACTTTCAGCTTTCGAGTGAATGCGACGGTCACATTTCAAGTAGTGGACCCATAAAGCACTATTTGACTTTGACACAGAATAAAAACAAACAAACCAAACTTAGTCCTAGCACTGTTAACATACATGTCTTGTCAAGGATTATTATTTGAACGTCTATTCTGCGCAAATAAATTTTTTGACCATAGAAAGATATGTTTTTTTTTTTGTTTTGTTTGCATTTAGTTTATTTTTGTACGAGAGGTCCTTAATATAACTAGTCCCATACTTCTAGTTTTTAATCAGTTGCTTTTATTAAGGTACAAATAAACTTATGAATTAAGCACACTTTAGTTTCTAGTACCAGAACGCAAACTTTAACTTCTTCAAGCAATAATTACTTTTCAACTTTTCAAGTACCATAACATTACTTCCAAGTCATGGGATGTAATGGGCTGAGTTTCTTATAGAGGAGTCCTCAATGGCAGCGAGTTCCCAGAATTCAGATTGTGCGACAACAAAAGCGCATTATATCATCAATCCACAAAATATACAGTGCACCAACCGCAGCTTACTTTCCACAGCTGCCTCCGGCTGTAACTTTCTTAAACATTCAAGTTTTGCAAAAACAGCAATTGAGTCCAATTGGAGCGTGTCGTCTTACGTTACGAAGAAAAAGGTTTTTCTTTATCTTTGATATAGCTAGAACACATAGACAACTCATTCCCATACTTCTATACTATATGCTAGCTTCCTTTAAATGTTTTCAACTGCACTTCAAAAGTGTAGCCTGAAAATATTTTTGAAGTGCCAGGGACTCTGGTTCTTCCGATAGGAAAGTCACAAAATTTAAGTTCAGTTAGTGACACAATCCAAGGACTTCGACTCAATCAGCAAAAGAGTGAAGAATAATTCACAATTTCCTCTCGTATATTTTGGTATATGACAAGAAGAAGTATGGATGCTGATGCTGGGATGGTGTATGGAAGAAGTGCTCTAAGAGAAAAGTTCAATATTGATATTTGAAACTCTTCGTCATCCAAATTAACAAAATTGCTCAATTAAAAGGAAACACTTTTTGAAAGTAGATGCGGGTGGTTGGTTGGCGAGAGGCGGTATTTTAGTAGGTATTGGTCCAGTAAAAGTTTGAAAAGTCTTTCTAACTTGCAATTAAAGCAAGTTGCAAATTATAAAAGATTTAAGGGTAGAAGTCTATCGATTATAGGGACTCAATAATAGGAACCACTTCCTTTTGAATGAATTGTTTTTGTGTGAAGAACTTATTTGGAGAGGGGAATATTATCTTATAAAAGCAAATCAAGTAGGTGAGTAACGGAGAGAAATTAGGTAGGTGTTATGTATAAAAGCTTATAATAAAAAAGTTTATCAAACCTTTATGGAAGGTGGTAATTCCTAGTTTAACACTACATAAATTTCAATCATCAACGTTTAGATTCTGCATAATTAAAACATCTTAAAATAGTTTACACTATAATGTGTATATCAGTGCGCCATGATCATTCTTGTGACGGGTTCATATTCGTTTCAATTATTATTTTTTTATTTAGAAGCTTCCAACGAAAACCAAAAAATAGAATAACACAATGCCATAATTGTCAAATGTATGGTCACGGTGAAAGAAACTGCAGCGTAAAAACATATTGCGCAAATTGCTCTCAACCCCATAAGACCATAGAATGTACTACCACCGGAATTTCCAAATGTGCTAATTGTCAGGGCAATCATAAATCAACCGACATAAACTGTCCCCGGAGAGTAAAATACCTTGAAATAAGAGGTAAAATAAACCTGAAGAGAAGCCCAGCAATGACCCACGCTCAGGCAAAACATTTCGCTAGATCATCAGTGCCTAACTACATGAGCACAAATGATTTCCCCTCTCTACCGAGGCAAAATAAATCTTCTGCACCTATTCCATCGACATCATTTTCTGCTCCCCACGCACGTGATCATCAGCAACAATGGACCCAAAATGCTAATGCATACAACCAAAAGGCCACCATCAATGAGAGTGATCTTTTTACTCAAGATGAACTATGCTCTCTTACCATGGATATGATAACAAAGTTAAGTGTATGTAAATCAAAATTTGAACAATTTAATGTTATAACGCAGCTTGCGACAAAATACTTATATAATCATGTCAAGTAAATTAAACTCTCTTAATGTTTTATGTTGGAATGCCAGGAGTATTCGAAATAAATGTACTGAGTTTTTTAATTTTCTCTGTAATAACGATGTTGATGTATGTCTTGTGTGTGAAACTTGGCTTAAAAGTAGTATCTCTTTCTCGCACAGTAACTATTACTGTCATAGATTAGACCGAAACGATGATGAAATGGGTGGTGGAGTTGCCATCGTAGTCAACAAAAAATTAGTATATAAATTAATACCAAATATCAAGACAAATATTTTTGAAACAATTGGTATTGAATTAGTATTGAATGATAACACTAAATTTAAAATTGTGTCTGTTTACTTTCCTGGGGGAGCGTCTAACGCACAAAAGGTTGGCTTCTTTAAAAGTGATTTAAGGAAGCTTATAGCAAATAATGACAAATTTTTACTTGGGGGTGATTTCAATTGCCGCCATCGAAATTGGGGTTGCAAAAGAGCAAACAAGTGGGGGAATTTGCTACTGGATATCACTATGAGGTATCCTGTTAGCTTGTTATATCCAAACGGCCCAACTTATTTCCCAACCAACAATAAGTCTTCACCATCAACATTGGACTTGATTATAACGAACTCACCAGAAATCGTTACCCAGCCTATGGTAATAAATGCTTTGAGTTCTGATCACATTCCAATAAATTGTGATATTCTCCTTCATAGTAGGATAAAAGATGTGCAATACCTAGACTTTAAAAACGCAAATTGGGATAGATTTAGAACCAAAGTGAAACAACGTCTTAGAAATACACCCTGTGATATAGTTAATTTAAGTTGTCCCCAACAAATTGATGAAAAAATTGAATTCTTTACTAAATCTTTATTGGAAAGTGTTGATGAGTCCGTTCCTAAAAAATCTAAAGCGAAAAGGACAACCGTTCTGCCACAGTACATTTTGAATTTAATAAAGCAAAGAAATATATTTAGAAGTCAGTGGAAAAGATACAGACAGGTAAATGACTTCAGGGAAATGAACATGTACACAAGACAAATAGCTTTTGAAATTTCAAAATTCAGAAACCGAGCATGGAACGAAAAACTTTGTTCTCTTGATCCAAATTCCAAACCTTTTTGGAAAATAGCTAAGGTACTAAAAAATAAAAACAAACTCATTCCTCACTTAGAACACGATAATTCTTTGCTGATAACCAGTGAAGAAAAAGCAAGAGTTTTTGCAGACTCTTTTAAAAAAAAAATTTTAATAATCCATTGATTAACGAAACCAGCTCAGTTAATAGCTCAGTAGATGAGTCTATCAATTACATCAATAATACTTATGAGCCCCTTCTAACAGACGTCATCGTTTCAAACGAAGATATTCAGGAAATTATTCATGATATGCGGAACAATAAGGCACCGGGAATAGATACACTAAAAAATAAATACTTTAAAGAGCTTCCGATCATTGGAGTAACTTTTATTTGCTTTATTGTTAACGCCTGCTTGAAGTTACAATATTTTCCAAGTAAATGGAAAACTGCGAAAATTATACCAATTCTCAAGCCAGGAAAACCACCTAATAATCCAAATAGTTATCGCCCTATAAGTCTTGTTAGTAACCTAAGCAAAATATTAGAAAAAATTATCAAAATAAAACTTTTACATTTTCTTGAATGTTTCAATGTCATTCCAAATCAACAATTTGGATTTAGACAAGGACATAGTACTACACATCAAGTTTTAAGAATCTGTCATCATATCAAAGAAAAAATTAATGCAAAACAATCCACAGGTCTTGTCCTTTTGGATGTTGAAAAGGCTTTTGATAGTATTTGGCATGAAGGTGTTCTTCATAAACTTAAGTTATTTGGTTGTCCTCTATATCTTATAAAGATCATACAAAGTTTTCTCAAAAATCGACAGTTTCCGGTTTATTTGAATAACATTCATTCCTACTTAATAAATATAACCTCGGGTGTACCCCAAGGATCAGTTTTGGCTCCATTGTTATACATCACTTACGTTGCTGACTTTCCTGAAATATGGAATTGTGAAATAGCAATGTTTGCGGATGATACTGCTATTTATAGCTCGGCCATGAAATCGAAAATGACTTACAACATGGCCTTAATAAAATTTTCGATTATTTTGCAACATGGAAAGTTAAAATTAACGCTGACAAAACCAAGGAAAGCCTGCGCGTTACCACTTGGTCAGCTCAAAATAAATAATTGTGAGGTTCCATGGGTTGATTCTGTCAAATATCTCGGTGTATATTTAGACAAGACATTAACCTTCCGTAACCATATCACAAACACTCTCAATAAAGTAGCATTGCTACTAAAATGTTATACCCACTGATATGTAGAAAATCACCCCTAAATAAATTTAATAAGATTATAATCTGCAAAGTAATCTTTCAAGCTATAATCCTTTATGCATGTCCGGTATGGGCAGACTGTGCAAAAACACATATACAAAAATTACAAATTTCACAAAACAAAACTTTAAAAATGATGACAAATTTGCCCTGGTTATTTTCCACCCAAATTTTACACGAGCAAACGGGGGTACATCTAGTTGCAAAGAAAATTGAAATTCTCAACCAAAGATTTAGCTTAAGATGTAGTGAATCGAAAAATGTATTAATTCAAAATTTAATAAGACAGTAATCTTCATTTTTTTTTTTTTTTTTTTTGTATTTTTCTATTTTATTTATTATTTTGTAGATTAATTAATTAATTAATTTATTCTATTTATTAAATTATTTATTTTTAGATTTATTGTTGTTTTGTTATTTATTTATTTATTTATTTATTTATTTATTTATTCATTTATTTACTTACTTATGATATATTAATTTATTCATAAATGTCTGTTATTAATCAAACTATTTATTTATTTAATCATTAATCTTACTTACTAAATTATTTATTTATTTAGTTTCTGTTGTTTACTCTTTTTGACAATCAATTAATTGACCTATTTATTTATGTTTTGTTTTTATTTATTCAATACGTTGTTTATCTAATTTTTAATTGATTAATTAATTTGAATTAAATGTTCATGATTATAAATTATAAAAATACTTACTCCAAATATGGCAATTCCCTTAGTTTTAAGTTTGTATCTAGTCATTTTTTTTTTTTTATCAAATGAAGGTTTTAATCATAGTTTTCCTTCAAGTGTTATTATAAATTCAAAATTAATTTCATAATTGTTTATACATATTTTTCAGTTGTAAGATATACTTCAAATATCAAATCTCTGTGCAAGCTGCGTATTTATCTTATATTGTAAAGCCTTGATCTATGAATAATAAAAATATCTATCTTATCTTATCTTAGAAGCTTCTAAACAATATGCAGAGTTTTGTTTACCAAAATTTTCAAAAAAAAATATAAAATATTTTCAAAAAATATGTTCAAAATTTTTTTTTGGAAAATCAAATATTTTAAAAACAACATGGTCGATTTTTATTAGACTCGATATATAATGGTTTTTTAACACTCTTAAATATTACTTAAACTATTTAAACTACTTAAATATAAATTAACGGTGCTTTCCATACAAATGAAAAAAAAAAACCGTTAACAAAAATATTTTTTTCTTTAAAACGGCTGCTACGATTTTTATAAAACTTTTTCTTTATTCGTAAATTAGTACAAATACTAACAAAAATTATGAAAATTTGCTATAGCAACTATTAATTTTTAATTTTCGAAAAAAAAAGTTTTGCGTTTAAAAAAAAAAAGTTTAAATTTTTTTTCCAATATTCGATATCTCAAACAAACAACTAACATTAAAGTTAAGAATTTTTATTTGAAATTTAATTTTTATGGAAAAAATACTTAAGACTTACATACGAAAAGTTTTTCTTAAAAATATTTTGAGATTTTGATATATGTTTAAAAATTTATTTTTGAAAAAACCCGTCCGAGCGGTTTAAACTTTTTTTACTTGCAATGTATGTAGGTACTATAAGGCAGACAACAATCAAACATAATAGAGAACACAAAAAAAAATGCGTGGCACAATTCTGTTCTCTGTCTGTCCGTTTGTTCGCTTACATCCTAAACGGCCCGATCGATTTTCTTCAAACTTTGTACATAGTGGTTTTTGGTGATTATGTCTACACCTTTTATTCATTTTTCTTAGAACCAAAAATAACAGTACCTGCCATACAATTCTTTTAAAAAACTTTATTTGATCGTATTTTTCTCAAAACCACTTCACAATTTTTCTTTAAAAACCATTTTTCAAAAAATGTTTATTAATGGTACCTCCACAAATAACCAGTTTTTTTTTTATTTTCGGTTTTCATCAAAACGGTATGACTGATTTCAATAATATTTTTTTTATACAGAGACTTTCAAAAGCTATAAATATACTTAAATAAAAAAAATTGTTTGATTTTTTTAATAAATAAAATTTTTTTTTTTTGAAAATCAAATATTTCGAAAACGATATTATCGATTTTCTTGAAACTCGATACTAAAGAGTTTTTAAGTACTCTTTAAAATGTTTTTAGAAAAAAATTTACATATATAAAAAATAACGGTACCTTTCATTAAAAAAATATTTTTTTTTCTTCTCAAAAACGACTCCAACGATTTTGATTAAACTTTTTTCTTATACTAAAATTAATACGATTAACTACAAAAAAACTTTATAATTTTGCTTTTAGCAACTATTAATAGTACCTGTCATAGAACGTGTTCCTTATTTTGAATTGTCTCATTATCGGCTGAACGGATTTAATTAATTTAAATTTTTTTTATGTGCAAACAAATAATTACTTAAAATTTGTAGTACAAAAGTTTTCTTTTAAAATATTTTAAGAATTTTATTTTATATTAAAAAAATATTTTTTAAGAAAACCGCTCCAACGATTTAAAATTTTTGTGTCCATACACATTCAATAAAGAATTAAGATGGTGTTCCTAGTTCATCTCTAATTTAAATATCATATTTTATGCGTTTGAAAATGTCTTAACATATAATTTTTTTAACCCTCAGCGTTTCAAACATAAGAGCAAGAAGATTGAAACCAAGACTAAAATTAAACTTTTATTAAAAACCCCTTTGAAATGGAAAACCATTTTTCAAAAAAATAGTGTTAACGGGACATCCCGGAGAATTATTTTGTATTTTAGATTTTAGACTGATTCCATTATCTTGGTGTTCAGAATTTTCTTAATATTCTTGTAAATATACTGTACTTAGTTTTTTTGAATAAGTATGTTTTGAAATTTTGAAAAAAATTCCAAATATTTTTTCAAAAATTAATTTTTTGAAAAATGTTTTTCTAAACTCTCGATACGTAGTGTTTCTTATTACTTTTTACAAATTTTTTCTTTTTTATAGTGTTGAATAAAACTAACTGCTTCGTTAAAGTGCTTAACTATGACTGACGATTTATTTCAATGATAAGTAAAAGAGAGAATAATAACAGTTCAGTTTATATAGTGGCTTAAGAGAAATGTTTAAAATAGAAAATTACTAAAGAAAGTAGGCAGATATGTTACAAATATATAAATTTCTCAACACTCCCACTTTTATATGAATGTATACATATATATATATATATTTTTTTTTTTTTTTTTTTTTAATTCAAACAAATATATACTTCAAGTAAAAAAAAATCAAAAAAAAATATAAATTTAGCTTTTTACTTTCTTGATAATTAAGACTTAATTCATAATATTTTTAAAATCAATGATATTCATAAGACACCTAAGACGAAAAAAACTGTCTTTGGGTAATGGTTTTGTAAAAATGTCGCTGAGTTGGTTATCTGAATGTACATACTTCAAGTCAAATAGCCCATCAGAATATTTGTCTCGTATGAAATGAAAACGGACGTCGATGTGCTTCGTCCTCTTATGAAACTCTGGATTTCGAATTAACCGGATGGCACCTTGATTGTCGACGTACAAAACTGGTTTGATATTATGATTCGGAAGTAATTCGCCAAGAAGTTGCTTAATCCAGACTAATTCTTTAACACACTCTGCCGCAGCGACATATTCAGATTCGGTTGTAGAAAGTGCAACACATTTTTGGCGCTGCGATGCCCATGTGATGCAACTCGAGCCCATAAGAATCACCAAGCCACTTGTTGATCGTCTAGTGGTTATGTCTCCGGCATAGTCAGCATCACTGTAACAGTTTAATGATAAATTTAATTTATTTTCAAAAAATATACCATGACTAGAAGTCCCTTTCAAGTAGCGCAGAATCCGCTTGATCATGTTGACATGAATCTGAGAAGGATTCTCCAAGTAACGGCTAACACATCCAACAGCAAAAGATATATCTGGACGCGTTGCCACCATTAAATACATCAGACTTCCAACAGCCTGCCGGAATGGAAAAACAATCTTTCCTTTCGTAGTGTCTGCATATTCTGCTGCATTAATTGATGAATCTGCTGGAGTTGACACCACAGCCGCATCAACCATATTGAATCTTTGCAGCACTTTTCTAGCATACTGCGACTGGTTTACATGTATAGAACCATCAGGGAAACGTCTAATCTCCAACCCGAGGAAATGTTTTGCGGGAAAAACTTTTATCTCAAAGTTCTTTGTCAAATAATTGCATAGGATTTCAATGTCCTTCTGGTCCGTAGCTGCCATAAGACCATCGTCAATATAAATAGCTAAAAACAGTTTCTTGTTATTGAGATGGCTGACAAAAACACATGAATCAGCGTCGGTAGGCTTCAGATTAAAATCCTTTAAGAGCTTCGTGAACATCTGGTTCCAACAACGAGATGACTGCTTGAGACCGTACAAACTCTTTTTTAATCTACAAACTCTCCCACTGTTGTCATTATAGCCTTTGGGTTGCTTAACGTAGACTTCCTCTTCAATTTTTCCATTTAAAAATGCAGTTTTCACATCGAACTGCATGATGTTCAAATTTTCAGCTGCAGCAATACTCAAAATTGCTCTTACCGAAGAAAACTTCGCAACAGGACTAAAAGTCTCTAAATAGTCAATTCCATATTGTTGGCTAAAACCACGAGCAACAAGTCTCGCTTTGAACCGCATTTCTTCATTTTCTGTTGCATTCTTCTTTTGATAAACCCATTTCGAGTCCACCAATTTTCGACTTCTGGGTAGAGCCGTCAAATACCAGGTATCGTTTCTCACTAAAGAAGAAATTTCTTCATCCATTGCTGCTCTCCAATATTCAGCATCTTGACAGCAAATTGCGTCCTCATAGCATGTAGGAGAGTCTGTTTCTGCAACAAAAGCAAAACTTTCCATAATAGACAAATTTACATTACCCATTTTATCAGCTTTTCTATTTTTGAGCCTTGCTCCAATAGTGTCCATATTTTTTTTAGGAGTCATGTAACTTTGGTCGTCTGAAGACTCACAAACGAACTTCTCACTATCAGCAATCTGCCTACAGTGAATACCGGCCTCTTGTCCATCCAAGCCACAACTCGTGACATCTTCAGATGAAATCTCAGTACTTGCTTCATCATCAGCAGCTTTACCATGAACAACACCAGCAAACTCATCAGCCTCGTTACCGCAAACCTCATCAAGAAAGACACCATCAATTTCCACTCCGAAATTTATTGACTCGTCTTTCGACGATGAGATTCCAAGATTTTTGAAAACTACATTTCGAGATATTTCAACCTTATTTTTTTCAGGTATATATACTCTGTAACCCTTCACTCCGCATTCGTATCCGACAAAAAAACCCTTTCTGGACTTGGCATCCAACTTTCTCCTCTTCTGATCTGGTGTATGAACGAACACCTGTGTACCAAACACCTTCAAGTATCCAATTTTAGGCTTTAACCCAAACCAAAGCTCATGTGGTGTTTTTCCTTTCACTGTGCTCGTACCCGTTTTATTCAAAACGTGGACAGCAGTACTAACTGCTTCTGCCCAGAACTTATAGCTCATGTTTTTGGCATGTATCATTGACCGAGCTGCTTCCATTATGGTTCTCATTTCACGCTCAGCAGAACCATTTTGCTCTGGTGTGTAAGGCACAGTTTTTTGATGCATAACACATTGCATTTTTAACAATTGCTCTATATTTTTGTTAACAAATTCCAGACCATTATCACTCCTTAGAACTTTCACGCGGTTTCCTGTCTCAGCTTCTACCTCTTTAAAGAACATTTGAAGGAATCGAAAAACCTCAGACTTTTCTTTCATAAAATAAACCTTTCGATAATGGGAAAAATCATCTTTACACAAAAGAAAATACTTCGACCCTCCAATTGACTCCGTCTGCATCGGTCCACAAACATCTGTGTGAACCAGTTGTAAGATGTCCGAACTCCTGCTTTTAGATTCATTGAAAGTCGTGCGATGAAGCTTTCCAAACATACAACCATCGCACACAAATTCATCTTGTTGGATAAATGGAATTTCGAGATCTTTTAAAATCTGTCGCACGTGACAAAGATTTTGGTGCGCTAATTTCTCATGCCAGTCCTGTAATGTGTCAACTTTCTTCACAGCAACGTTTGCAGAAATCTGATAAGGCTCATCTACCATAACCTTAAACAACAGTTTGAAGAGCTTTGACTCACGAACTCCCACTGCAACAGTAGTGTTGTTTTTAGTCAATCTACATTTGTTGTTGTCAGAAAAAAAACGAAGACCTTTGTCCAAAGCAGTGTTCAAAGAAAACAAATTAACGTGTATATCTGGAACATACAGAACGTCAAGCATATGGTTTTGTTTCCAGCATGAGTCCACGAAAGAGAGCACGTTAACGTCACCCTTACCAATTGCACGAATCGTGGTCCCATTGCCAATTCGTACGACTACTGGTACTTTAAACAGCTTATAGTTGACGAGCCACTCCTTCCTATTCGTCATATGGTCACTCGCACCAGAATCCAAAAACCACTCATCATCTTTGCAAATTTGTTCCGCTACTGCAGCTTCACAAATAAATGCTTCACCTCTCTTCGTACCTTGATTCTCAGATTTTAATCTATCTGGACAATCTCGTTTCCAGTGCCCAATCTTTTTGCATGCATAACATCTACCTGGTTTGTTCTGCCTTGAACCCTTTTCTTGAGATCCCTTAGAGTTCCTACTAAACTTCTTTGCTAACAATGCATTGGTTATATTTACCCCGTTATCTGACTGACTCGACTTAAAACGTGCTTCTTCCATTACTAACCTCGAAGTAAGGTTATCCAATGTCTGTTCAGCCTTTGCGGTAGACTCCCATGCAGTGTAAAAATGGCTATAATTTTCAGGCAAAGTCATTAAAATCTTTGTTATAATCATGGAGTCGGAAATTTTTTCTCCAACATCGGCCAACTGCTGTACAAGGCTTTGCAATTTGGAAACATGTGTCGCCACATCATCTACAGGATCCATCGAGAACATGTAAAATCGTTGTTGCAGCATATGAATGCTCTCTTTCGATTTTGCCTCATAGACTGTTTCGAGTTTTTCCCACATCGCCCTAGAAGTTTGGCAATTTATTATATGTAAAAGGGCCTGCTTTTCCATTGCCGTCACAATAATCTTTTGTGCTTTACTATCACCACGTTTCCAAGCACATTCAGCTGCAGCCAAATTTTCCTGCTTTATACTTCCACCAACTACAGGGTAAGTAGCATCCCCATTTACATATCTCAGCAGGTCAGCAGCATTAAGAATAATTTTAATCTGGAATTTCCACAAATTCCATTGCTGTTGACCAGCCAACTTTTCAATCTTATACTCTGGTTCCGCCATTTTTATAAATTAAAAAAAATTCGCACGATTACCTTAAGTGAGTATAATTCTAGCACTTTAACTACCTGCCCGATTTTCTTAATCGAACAACTTTTTACAAAAAAAAATTTCTATATCCACGTTGTTTTGTCCTTGGAAAAAAAATATTTCGCAATCAATTAAAAAAAATCGTACTGCCCAAATGTCTTTACCACATGCCTGGGCCCATAACCTGTTGAATAAAACTAACTGCTTCGTTAAAGTGCTTAACTATGACTGACGATTTATTTCAATGATAAGTAAAAGAGAGAATAATAACAGTTCAGTTTATATAGTGGCTTAAGAGAAATGTTTAAAATAGAAAATTACTAAAGAAAGTAGGCAGATATGTTACAAATATATAAATTTCTCAACATATAGGAATAAAGGTAGTTACCTTTCATTTAAGCTTTAAAAAACTGGAACTGAATTTTGAATTTTTGTTCATATAAATATTTACTTATTTCAAATAGAATTTAGTAATTTTGCATATCAAAATTTTTGAATTTAAAAAAAGTTTAAATTAGTTTTAAATTTTTGATAACTCAAAAGCTCGTTGACAATAATTGAAGGACTAAATTTGACCCATTCATGCATTTAACTTTACCGTCGGTTAAAGATTTAAAGTTAAAAAAGCTTGTTTAGTTTAAACTGCAATTCAATAAAAACCTCATATAAAATTAAATAAAACATATATTCTGATATATTTGTTTTAAAATAACTTAAAACCCAAGTGGGAAATATTCATAGGGTGCCATTATTTCCCATATTTCAAAAATGACATGGTAGACAAACAATTTTAAATAGTTGGAACGTTGTTTTTTTTTAAATATTTTTTTTTATAAATAAAATTCTGAGAATATTTAAAAAAATGTTTGGTGCATATTAAAATATAATTTCAACAAAAAAAAATTGTCAATCCGTTTTTCAGTTATCGAGTTTTTGAAAAAAAAATTGAAACTTGTTTTAAAAATTCAAAAACTTTTTTTTTTGAAAATTTTGATCGGAAAAATTATGATATCTTGCGATAATGAGAAAATTAAAAATTAAGAAAAACGTTCTGTAATTTTACTATTTGTAATTTTTTCCCTACATACTAAACACTAATTTAAGCATTCGGCAAAAGTTCAATAAAAATCAATCAATTTAAATTTTTTTTTCCCCAGCGGTTCTTAACGTTTTTATGGAAAGTACCGTTATTTGTTCATAAAAGTAATTCTTTAAGAAAAGTGTAAAAAAAACCCCTTGAATAGTGAGATTTATAAACATTGACCATAAAGTTTTCAAAAAAAAAAAAATTAAACATTTTTTAAAAATCAAAAAAAAAAATTTTTTTTTTAATTTTGGTAAGATTTATGTATTTATATTGTTTGGAAGCTTTTCTATAAGAAAAAATATTATTGAAATCAAAATAACCGTTTTGAAGATAATTGAATTAAAAAAAATGGTACTTTGGGAGTAGTGGCGGATCCAGGGGTGGGGGTTAATAGAAACTCGAGCAATTTTTATTTGTTATTCAAAAAGACAGAGAGAAACCTTTTGATATTTTCATATTTTTTAATAATCTAATTTTATAAGAAAATCGTGATAGTTAGCTTCTATCTTTTAACAAAATCAAACTTCGTCATGATAAATGAAAGAAATTTTGACAAAAAATCACTTCTCAAATTACTATCACAAGGCCTTAGTAAAATGTCAACTCCATTCGACTCAAAATTAAGTACACTCTCTTATACGGTGTTCAGATTGGATTGACTACTACGACCTAATGTGAGCACAATATACTCATTTTGAAGTTGAGAAGTAAAAAAAACACAAATCTGAGGTCGTAAAAGGATTAGTCAATTTTGTGTTGCATTCCATATTTTATTCATTCAGATTGTATCCAACTGAAATAATTGCAATCATTTAGAAAACAGTAATCACAAAAGAAAACGTAGAAAATAATTTCCAATGAAATTAGAAACCTTGCTTGACCTGGCCATCTCCTTCATAATGCAGACAAGACAAAAAAATTTAGAATTACTCCAACTTGAACAACTTCTTAGATAGTATAATCTATCCCACACTTTCTATCTGAATCAGTTCTAGTTTGACAAATAGGCTATTGAAAACATCTTTTAAAAAGGAACAATTACATATAAGGACTTTTATGGTCACACCAACTTTCAATACATTTGGCATAACTTGGGAGCTAAGCTGAATTTGAAAATTTAAAACTCTTAAACCTATTTAGTTCCCAATTAAATTTTTAATCGAAATGATTGATTTAAAAACTTATAAGAAAATTAAAGCAGGAAGCATTAGCCAAAAGCAAGATACAAAATCGAAAAATCAAAGATTTTTAATTTTTTTTATTGAAAATGGGTATAAGGACAAATCGAAGGAAAATAGAGGCTGAAATCTATTATATAACCTGTTTGAAAAGGAGTTTTTATTTAAAATTGACCGAAATATAGACATTCAATTGTTTACCATTTCTTAAAATATTTTGCCTGAAACCTCATTTTTTTGGTTAATAGTAATCAGCCCAGTCGTTCAGTTGGTATCTCAATCTAGAAACATATAAAACACCCGGAAAATAAAATCGTGGGCCTACTTACCTTTTAAATACTCTGTTTCATCAAAATTTTGAGTTCTAAGTTCATAATGATATTATGAATGTGAAATTTGCCATGTAGTTTACTAAAAAAGATGCTGTCGGGCCAATTCTGTAAAAAATTATAGCATGAAACGGTAAAGCTTTAATGGGTATACCTATCTCATTTTGAATAAAAATTAAAACTTTTTTACCATGCCATATTGAGACTTTGAGCCTGTTCTTTATTTATCATAAAGTATTTTGAATCTCAAACAAAAAGTTATAAGCAATTTAAGAAAATACATTTTTTGATTTTTTTTAAACAGTTCTTCAAATCATCTATAGGGATAAGAGTTAAGTGGATTAGTTAAATTAGGCTTAATTCCCGAGCTATACCAAACAAATTATATTCAATATTGAAAACCCTTGCATGTAATTGTTTCTTTATTCCCCTCATTTTCCTGTTCATTCAATAGCCAAAGAGATTAAGCCAATTAAAGGAAACAGAACCTAAAACCATAAGAAATCATTGCAATTCATATAACGAAACAAAGCAAAAATAAAAACAAAATTTTAAGTTTTCCGAAATGAAATGAACTTTGAAACCCACGGTTTTCATATTCATATGCGGTGGTTACAATGAAGAATAAGTCGATATAATAAGTAAGTGGCAGTCATAAGCTTCTTTCTCATGATGCCATTACCTGGAATGAAGCCATGATAAAGCTGGCCTATTGCTAAGCACAAGATGTGCAGATTATTTAACTTTACTTTAATTTTCAAGAGGTTCCAGTTCTTATTGATGTTTCAAATTCATGACCCCCCACCCCCAAATGGAATTCCTAGATCCGCACCTGTTTGGGAGGTTCTATTAATAACCAGTTTTTGTATCATAGCTTCCCATCGAAAAGTATCCTTTACTAGAAGATATTTATTGATTTTTTTTAAAGAAAAATTTAGCCGTTTTTGAAAAAACTAAGATTTTGTAAAACTGTTTCAGAAAATTGTATGGCAGGTACCGTTCTTTCTAGTTCAAAACCACTTAAGCAGAATCACAAGAAAACTCTTTGTAGCAAGTCTTAAGAAAATTGATCCAGCCGTTTCAGATGTAACAGACAGACAGTCGTCACCAAAATCGCATACTAAAATAACATATTTTTTTTTTAAATAAGAAATCTTTCTCAAAAATTTTCAAAGTTATTTAATTTGAAGGTGAGAAAAGCAAAATCAATGCGTTTATCTCAAAACTTGTAAAGTGGAGATACGCTCTTTTTCCTCATCACGGCAATAGTGATGTGATAGTAGATTATAAGTAAAGTATGGGTGTGTACTCTTTTTTGACGATACGGAAATTAATTTTTCGTTGGTTTTTGACATTAGCTTCAGTGCCCTTCCGACAATTATAGTTCTACCTTAAGTGTCTACATTCATTGTGTACTTCATTCAAGAAGAGAACTTCCAATACAAAAAGCTGGGACATAAAGTCCAAAATTCGATATGAGCCTTCGACTAATCTAGAAGAAAGTTAATTTTGAATTTGAATTGATTTCATTCAAAAACCGTCGTGACAGTTATAGTTGCACTAAAGTCTTCTCAAATGTCCACCCCTGATGTTATTTCACGAACCACTTCGAGCAAAACAATGAACATAAATCACAGCCATGATGTGTATGTGACGCATTTCGTGATGTTGACGCTTTTCTGTCGTATTAAGCGCAGCATGATTGACGACGCCTCCACCTCCGCACCACCGCCATCTCACGACACACTCTGATAGAAGTATTATTCAACGTCATCGCGTAACCAAGGACATTCGTTCCATTTATAGGGAAAAAGGAATGAATTACTCGCACAACAATTCAAAGTTTGCCCAGCTGCTTAATCCGTGAACGTGTACATTTCTAATTGAAACAAGATACACTATCTCGCTAGAGTCAACCTTCTCAAAGCATTCACTCATGTCACATCGATATACGCAAGCAAAACGTCCTTATGGTAATAGCTAGTAAGGCAGAGAAAGGGTATAGACTTGGGAAAGCTGGTGGTGTCCTTTCCATTGAGCTCTTGTTTTTATACAAAATAAAACTTTGTATACATACAACTGAGAAAATGAACCTTCTTCGGGCGTTTTGTAAGCTCAGTGGTGTAGTTTGGGTTGGGTAGGGTATGGGTATTGTTGGGTCATTGAATGATGGCCGCCAACCCATGCCAAAGCCAAAGCCAAGTCAGCCGTAGGTTTATATGAGGACTCCTTTTAGCCAGACAAAAAGTCCTTCCTTGATTATTTTAACGAGGTATTAGTTACATTTTGTGTAATGCCATTTAATTGGATTATGTCGGGTCAGTTCTTGTTGCATTTGGAGTAGGAACACTTTGAAAGCTACGATCTCTTTTCTCTTGCGTAAGTATAGACTGGCATGGTTCATGAGACCATGGACTCTTGTTTTGTGTTAGAAATACCAACCTTTTGTTTTTGCTTCGGTTTCGGCATCAGCTTGGCATTTTTGCGTTGGTTTTGGTACATTTATAAAGCTGAAGAGGAGAGACGGTTGCTTTATATGGAGTTGTTTTAGGGTTTTTGAAGAGAGAGAGAGATAGTGATGTGTTCGTGGGTGAGGTGAGGGTTCATGTTGCTTAACCTTTGGATTCACTTTTTGCCTATCTACCGCCCTTCCTACAGTTTATCTCTTAGATACGTCGTTTTAAAGATATTTTGTTTGCACAATCGAAATGCGGAACTAATTGGGATTCTGGAAAGTAATTGTGTGAAGTTATTTTACATGCACCTTGATATTGTTAAGCAAAGCATGTTGGTTGCTGGTGTCTGTATACGAGTAGGTACCTATACGTACAAGTCGAGTAGATTTCTGAAATTTAAGTGCCTGTGTTGTTTCGAGAGAAGCTTATTCAAATGAAGTTTGAAATACCTTACACGTCTCTAGTCTCTACTATGACTACCGCACCCGACCAGGAAACATGAACATCTAAAATCTAATTTCGATGCTGTCTATGGTCGGAAGAGCACGTGTTTTTATCTTCTCTAAATGTGATAAAGGTTTTTGTTTACAAAGCAAGTGAGCAGCTTACTTAATATAAGAAATTAATGATTTATGAAAGGTAAAATGCTTCCAAGACTTATTATCTTTACTGAATTTTGTAACTTTAACGAAACGGAAATGGATTGGTTTGTCATTGGTTTGACCGGATCATTCATTACTCAGATAATTTTCAGCTATTAGAAAATAAGGAAATCGGAGAATATATTTTAATGGAAAACTGAAAAACGGTTTACATTTTTGCTAGTCATATTTTTTTGTAAACAAGCTTCAAAAATGTTCTTTCAATAAACTATTGTTGGGCGTCAAAAAGGCAATATCCAGTTATGCAACAAATACTACGTCAATTGTGCTTCAAGTTTCAACCATTGGATACTGATCTCGTCTATCCAGACTTGACTTTTAAACGCGAGCAATCTTAATCTTCTATTGGAAGTGACTGGCAGTGTAATTCTAATGAAAGCTTGGACAACTCTTAAAGAAACTGACCTATGGAGAGCATTGGCGAAATTTAGAACTTTTAGTAGTAAATGTCAAAAGGAAAGCTCGACATAGGGAATTTTATGAGAAATTTACCCGGAGAGCTCTTTTAATTTTATGAAATGGAAAATGGAAACTGCCAAGAATAAATATTATAACGTAAAATATAATGTTTCGTTCGTCCTTGCCCAGGCGGAGGAAATTGCAGCCATTTCCCCTCTCTTATATCCGCGCCTGCTATAGATGGTGTACTTGGAACGAATACAAGAACTCTTTACACCTTTTCATGACCTTCTGGACAGAATTTACCAAGCCAGCCAGGAGAACGATGTAAATCCATAGCCATTGCCTCCACGAACAGACAAATGGTAGTTGCTTTCGACTAATTGGTCAAAAGCTCGTTTTAAAGAATAGCACTCTTAGGTTTCCACGGCTACGAATTTGAAAAGCAACCTGGTCAATATATCAATCAAATCGACCAGTTGCTAATCAACGAAAGACGTGCTTCTGAAATTTTTGACGTGCATTTTCGAGGAGCAAACGTCGACTTTGAACATTTCCTTGTTGCAACAAGGCTTGGATCTCGACTGTCAAAGACCAAATTCGACGTTGGTCACCTTATTCGCAAGAGGTTACCCTTCAGTGAGCTCATGCAAATATGGTGCAGTGAAAAACAAGAGAAGAGAGAGATAGAAGTATCGAGCAAGGAGAATAGAGGAGAAGATCCTGATTCCTGACTAAAAAGAAAATGGCGTACGCAACCTTTCAGCTCCAGAAGATTGAAGAGTCTCGCGATCGCAATACCAACAACACCCGGAAGTTTTATAATAAGGGCAAGCATCTGGCTGTTGGCTATAAAAACCGGTTCAAGACACAACTGATAAATGGGAGTCAGGAAGAGCGAAAATAGGACAAGAAGTGTTTCAGTGGAGACCCAGTACCACCACCCAGTATAGAAGAGGTAGACTTAGCTGTAAAGAAGCTCAAAACAAATAGACCACGGGATCTGATGGTTTACAAGTGGAGCTCTTAAAGCAGGGAGGGGATGTGCTAAAAGGTGCATATATCAGTCATCAACCAAGCTTGGATGGAGGAAAGCATGTCCGGTGACTGACTTATGAGCTCCATACATGTCATCTATCATTTATGTGTCATACAAGATCCTCTATTTATTCTCAGGAAAATCTTGGAAAAGGCCAGTCGAGACTTGCCATCCATTCATCGACTTCAAAACCAAATTATAATAGCATTCATCGTCAGGGGCTCTATAATGCGATAGTTAAACTTTTAATCTCGGAAACACTGATCCAGTTGTTTCGTGTAATATTAAAAGAATAGTTTCCCAAATACTCAAAACATGCAAAGTGATTCAGCAAAGAGATGTGCTATCATGTGATTTTTTTAATCTCTTTCTGGAGCAAATAATGCACAAGATAGGCGTTCACACGATCAGTTCAACTTCTAGAATATCTATGCCGATTATATAGACATCATCAGCTGTTCCCAATAGACTGGTATAGAGTATTTTATGGCAGTTGAAGAACAGACAAAACTTGATAGTAGTCTATAGAAATAAACTAGTACAAGACCTAGCGTACGAGAATACTATCAAACTATCAAAAAGCTAAGACAAAACTTAAGTATTGGTAGCAACAACTTCAAAGTAGTTGTGGACTGTGGAGTTCACCTTTTTAGGAGAAAAGATATAATATTCGAAGTATATTTGGTTCTGTGTGTAAGAAGGGTAAATGCAGGCGAACATTCAAGCACAGACTATATGAGCATAACCACTATTGACCCAAAGGATTCAGAATCATCGAATGAATGTACAATAATGATCCAGCCAAGATAGTCCTTGAATCCCAGTTTTAAGAGAACACATAAGATCGAACCTCCTGTTTAAAGACATCGCGAATGCCAGAAGGCTTGGTCTAGATAAGCCAATACGATACGGATTCATATTACAAAAAAAGCAATATTGATGGCTTATTGTAGTACAACTATGTCAAATGTGAAAAATGTACTCATATTCCATTATTGTATAGTTAATTGAGTCAAGCAAATGGAAAAACGATAAGTGGTTGTACGCGGTGATGATCTAGGGTCTAGGCAATAGAAGAGGAAGCGAAGGAAAGTACCTATATGTATAGAAGTTAAGTCACTCAATTCCGAACATTCAAACATAAAACTTCTTGTTTTTAGTGCGTCGATACCTACATCACGATCGTATAGGAAGGAAGGTTGCCAGGTCTCTATTAATCCACATAAGCATTAAGTTAGCAATAAATTTACTTTGAAATCTTTGTAGTACCTCGTGTCATAATAATTAGTGCGTTGGACTGTCATCCTGAAGGTCTGAGATCGATTTCCAGCCGATACTACCTAAAAAAAATTTTTTTTTTATAATATTCTAATATTTTCTTTTATTCTTAGACCTGACAGCTAATTTTTGGTTGAGAGGCAAAGCCAAAATTCAAGAATATGTATGTTGAGATATAAAGGTCTCGATTTCAAAATCAATCGGGCAGGCGTTTTTTGTCACCGGGGCTAGAGTCGAGTTAAAAAAATCGATTTTTCAGATTTTGTGTTGGAGGGTATAACCACTTTTAAATATATGCAAATTAAGCAGAATTACGCTTTAATTAGAAATTTTGGGGTCCCAGACGATTCCAGTATCGCTTCATCCAACCAGACGCCCGACACTATAAAACACCCAAAAATCAACTTTGGGTTTCGTAGGTAGAACCACTTTAATTTATATATAAACGCTCAGAGAAAAAAGCAGGGATAACCAACCAATTTCTGGTTTATTATACCTGATTTTCAGGTTGTTATTTTTCAACTCGGAAGATCAAGTTAGGTGTTAAATCAACGTTGGTTTCATGTAAATTTAACACTGCCTTAAAAGAGTAAGACTATACATTTTTCCTGAGAATCTTGCTAATTTTACTTGTAAATCGAGTTAACTTAACATTAAAATTTAGTTAAAAAAATGAATAAAGTATTCAATGTCCTGTAAATTTAGCATGAAAATGAAGTTAATTTAACATTATTCAATGTTGAATCAACCCTGTATCCTTTAATTATTATGTCTTGGATCCATGCTTGTATGTCCCATCTCTAACACTGCTTACCGTCCAATTCATTTTGCATTATTCAGAAAGTTCCTATAGAAATGTATTACTATGTATATTATTTTATTTTAAAAATAGTTACTATGTTTTGAACTGGGAACCTCTCACGCTAGGAGATAGTACGCATCCCCTGGGCCACTTCGCTGCATAAAAAACTTGTGCCAAATATCAATAAGTTGAAAATCACCTTGTTTGGATGGCTTGTGTGTATGTGCGTTAACACTGGTTTTACGTTAAAATTAACGGGCAGAGTGTTTCTTTAAGATGAGGTCAGGTTAAATTAAACAGGTTAACATTGCTAACTATATAAAATGTTGCTTCGACCTGAAATGTGGTAAAATACAAATTCATGACAAGCAGTGTTAAAAAAAACCCAATCTCAGTGTTAAAATAACACTTCATCTTTTTAAATCAACTTGAATATGGTAATATAGGGCGCCAGCCTAATTTAACACTTAATATAAGATTATTAAAATCAGGTAAGATTCTGAAATGTATGTAACTTTATATGGGATTATGCACCTTGTAAATTTAACAGGGCCCAGGTTAATTATTTACGTGACTTTTTTCTCTGAGTGAACTAAAGCTAATAACGCTTTGGTTAAGAATTTTAGAGTCCCAGACAGTTCCAGTGTCGCCACATCCAACCAGATGCCCTCCAAAAGGGGTGAATAAACAACTTTTGGTTAGATACATCAAAAATGACTTTTATTACAACCAACTTTATTAATAAACGATAAAAAACAAACTGTGCCCACTGCCGGTTAAAATTTTTAATATCTATCAAACAGATTCCCGAAATAGATTGCTTCTAGAATTATTCTTCTAGAGCTTTCCATAGTGGAAATTTCCCATTAATTTTCCTTTGTTGAGCTTTCATTTTGAGCTTTTGAGAGTTCTAAAGCTCACCAAAGCTCTCCGTAGGTTGGTGTGTATCATGTATTAATCGTAGGATGCCGCTTCTTCATTCGAGAGTCGTAATAGTAAAAATATGAGAATCGTTACAATATTTTTAAATTTTACAAGAACTCGATGACATAAAACCATTCTATAAAAATAGAATAAAAATTGAAAATAATACTAAACATGTTATAGGTGAAGCCATAAATGAGTGCAAGCAATAATAGCAAAATAAGATGGTGGAAAATGTTCATACGTATTTCTTTTTCCTCAGAAGCCAATATGGGAACAGTAAATTAATCGGAACTTAAACTCATATCTCACTGTACAACATCAATAATTCTGATGAACTCTTGCAAAAAATAAATTTGCTTTGAACGATGAATCTGTACCAGTTCTTACGAATTCATGCTTCTGATGAACAAAACGAGTGCACAGTAACCACTTTAATTATAACCTAGAGTCTTGCAAGTTTCTGACGTGTGTATGGCATGGTATTAAGAAGAAAATGTAAAATTGACTTCATCTGACGTAGGTTCCTATACCCTAGTGTATATAGGCATTGTGAAGATTAAAAAAAAAAAGAAGTTAAAAGTACCAATAACATGCAGATATCATCTTGACTTTTGAAAGGTCAGTGGATCATATTCCATGTTATTAGTTTATCAATAGTTTGATTTCCTAAAGTAACAGTATAACCTAGGTATAAGAACAGTTTGCCTGCAGACAATAAATATTCATTCTTTTTTTAATAAATATTCAAAATTTCATCTACCATACATTCTCACCTTCTGGAAGACAACACAAAACTCTGGAACCAAATTTCTAAAGGACCAAACCATTTGGTTCTTATACTCAATTTCCGACACCCTAAGCAAAAGGGAACCAAAACATTGTCGTCCGGTTGCTGGCCAGTGCCCACTCTCACTTTGTAGGAGGTAACAACAATAGATGAAAGGTCGAGTTACAAACATCCTTGGCAAACACATACCAAAATATCGTGTAACTGCTGTATAACAGGTGTATCCAACATCAGAAACAGAAACTGAATTTTCAAAGACAAAACAAAAGTACTTATACACACCTACTTCTCCGCTGTCTGCCCCCCATCGCCGCCGCTGCCACCAAAGTCCGTTTCGGTATCCACATCCGTATGCAGTATATCCTTGCAGTATACCAGTCTATACCATAGAGTGTCCAATATACTTCGCCTAGGAAGTGATATATGTATAGTTCTGTACTGATACAGGACCCCATGCAAAATCAATATTTAAATTTATGTTAGGGGTAAAATCTCGCAAAGAACAATCTCATGCATAAATGTATGATGATTGTTTTCAATTGTTCCGGTGTCGATTTGCATATCAAAATGTTCGAGAAAACTCAATTTCTGTCCGAGAGAGTCTTTACGGCAGAAGGATTTATAGAAAAGAGGTGGTGGCAGGTGACATGCAAGGTGTTTCTATTTCTGTGTCTCGGGAGTGCCTTATATACAATTTAAATTATGTTTCTCTTGACGTGTCTTGGCTGTAGTATACATAGTTTGAAAATTCAGTTGACTGGTTTTATCCATTGACTTTAAAGAGTCAACTTAGCGTGATTGCCTTCCCAATACTCTTCAGTCAATGGGGGTTCGGTTTGAAATGATTTTTTTTTACTAAGCATTTTTTTAAATTTTTTTAAGAGCTTTATAAACGGTTTTTCAACAGCGACGCTACAAAAGTAGAGCGATAGGGACAGCAAACTACGCCATATTTCTTGCAGATCAACAATTGAGCATCTAGTGGACAAATTTGAGTCCACAGGCACAGTACAAAATAAACAAAATATGCGGTATTGGTCAGGCAGCAATCCACACGTACTCCATGACTCATCATTGCATCCCGAAAAAATTACGGTTTGGTGCTGGTGTGGGCAGGCGGCATCATTGGGCCGTACTTCTTCCGTGATGATCAAGACCGGCACGTTACTGTGAATGGGGATCGCTACCGTTCAATGATAACCGAATATTTTTGGCTCCAATTGGATGATATGGACTTGGAAGACATGTAGTTCCAACAGGAAGGTGTCACAAGCCACACAGCGAATGTCACAATCAATTTATTGGAAACCAAGTTTGGAGAACACGTTATCTCACGAAACGGTCCAGTCGCTTGGCCGCCTCGGTCGTGCGATTTGACGCCGTTAGACTATTTCCTGTGGGGCTACGTCAAGTCTATGGTCTATGCCAACAAGCCAGCGACGATTGATGAGCTTCGTACGAATATTGAACGTGAAGTGGCAGCAGTATCGGCCGATTTATGCTTGAAAACCGTCGAAAATTGGATTCAACGTCTGGACTTCTGCAAGCGTGCCCGTGGTGGCCATGCAAAAGAAATCGAGTTCCATACATAATGACATCGAACGTACTCTCACAGGAATAAAGAATTTCATTGATATCCAAAACCGTTTTTGTTTTATTTAAAAAAACTTTTGTAGCGCTCTTATTGAAAAACCCGATATAATGAAAAACATGACGAAAATGATTTTTAATTAGCGCTATTAAGAAAATACATTTGTTTTGAGAAGATTAAAGAAGATTGAGGAGAAGATGGAATTGAAAGATCGAAAAATTAAGCACTTTGAGATACAGAATGTGCTCGGACTCGAAGGTTTTTTTTCCTTATAAGGTCCGAGCACATTTTAAGTTTTCAAACATAAATTTGTGTTGCTGTTTTACCTCAGAGCAAAGTTTCAAATATATGTTTCTTAAAACCTTCTAAGCTCAGAAAAAAATAACTTAGCAGACAGAGTTAAATGCTGAATACAAGCATTGAAAAGTGGTCATATGTCCCGATATAAAGTTGTTGTAGAGGTGCGGCTTAAGCTTTGATCCAACTCGTGCTCTGATTTGTTGGTTGTTGACTAACTATTTTTAATCTAGACGAAAAATGATTTGGAAATGAGAAAACGGAAAATTATTTTGGTTAGTGTTACTGGAAAATTAAAAAATTTTAGCCCATGAATCAGCCCATAGATGCTATCCAACGCTTTTTCCTTATCCAAGAAGCATCCAAAAACAAACTGATAGTCACTGAAGGTGCAAAAAATGCCATTCTTGAATTTCAAGAGTGGATGTGGAGTAGAGTGTTCCTCTCGATACCCAAACTTCACTTTCGGAATCATACTGTCAGTGGTGCAGAACGCTTTCAGCTCCTAAAAAATAAACAAACTTCAGGAATTTTTCTCAGAACAAATATGAGACGGAAAGAATTCTCTTTTGAATTTCTTCGGTATCGGTTCTATTTTTTTGTTGTCTTCCATTTCTACAGAAAAAAAAACAATTGTCGACGATGTTGTGGGAATGGATCATGGTGAGGAATACCACCAACATCTTCTCCGGGTTTGATGAAGCCTCAAGTCACCTTGACTTAACATGGGCAGTCACAACCTTCGAGGTTGTATTTCTATTTTCATTCAATATCACAAGACCAAATACATGGAAGGTTCTTTTCCTTAAAATTGTGTTCAGTATCAATTTTCCCTTTCTGCTTATCCTATACAACACTCGGTGTCGTGTCGAAAATAGGCAAGGGTGGATCTGGACTATTGCCCATGCCCAGGAAGGAGAGTTACGTTCTTGAAAATCCAATAAAGTATTGCACTCAAAAAATTGTTTAACGTTCCTTTGTGACCTTTAAACAGGTAGCAGCTTAAGTTACTTACGACTTTCCTTATTATCGCCATACCTATAAAAGAACGGTTAATTTCTAATAGTCCCTGCCAAGGTGCTAAGTGGGCGAGTGCAAACAAATAAAGCTTGAGGCAAATAGAACCGAAATGTGGTGGTAATTACGATAAAAAAAAACTTGATTCAACACCGCCATTTGCTTCAGTTTGTCCACGGATTAATGAGGCGAGCAACACGGAACAACTCATAGCTGATCGTAACTCAACTGCCTAGTATACCCCAGGGTTGGCTCCATATCTCAGAACCTCGTATGAGGGATGTTCCCAAGAAATAAGGGTAAAAAAAAGTGCAACTTAGGAAAATTGGTCATCCATAGAATGTTTTTAGCCAATTTTTAAAGCTTTCAATGTCTTGGCATTTGTTTGTGAGATATTTATAAGAAATGCGTACCTTCCGAAAATTCAGGATCGGCAAGAAATCCCAAAACCAATATCATAATGTGTATGTTCATTCTAAAGGATAAATATTTTACTTCAAAATCCTTTTGAATTTTTCAAATAACCGTCTTCCTCTTCGAGAAATCCTTACTCTTTGCCTTACACTACGTAATTCAAAAAATTCAGTCAATATTCAATTTTGTAGCAGTTTTTGCCAATTTTTTGCATGCTGCGTCACGAAATTTGAGCCGCAAACTTCAGATCTGGATTAAGCACCCCCGAAAACATAAAAGAGGGGCAAAATCAAAACTACCCTTCAATTTGCTCTCTAAGAGACTTTTTGAGCACGAATTTACTGAACTTTAGTGTAGATTTACAGTTATAAGAAAAAATCCGATAGAATCCCTGAACAGTTATTAAAATATCAGTGGGGCCGCTAAAAATTCCATTCTTTATACAACAATTGCCCATAAATAAGTGGGTGATTGTTGCATTTTTAAATGCATACCTACCCTTTGTCCAAAATTCAAGGGGTCCCATTTTCATGGTATGCTTACAAGGGCCACTTTTATTCAATGTTTAAACATTTCAACAAAACCACTTTGGAATTTGTATGTGCGGGATAAGTAAGCAGCGCAGCAAAGAGACCGAAATTGGTATTTCGAAATTTAAAAACTTCACATATACACCTTACCTACCTACGAGTATTATATGGGCCTGCACTGTATAACTGTTATTCCTGCATAATGGTCACATTATACGCAAACTTCATTTCTGCATGCAGTTTTCCGCTGTGACATAAGGGTAATTTGGCTCCAGGAGCTTTTAAAACCAAAAAAAGGATAAATTCAATTTTTTTTTCACAGAATATTTCTTATTGTTGTCCTTTTTTTAAATTTGTTTTGTTTTCATCACAGCCTGACATTTCGTTTAATGTGATTCCTTTTCGAAATCGTTCAAAATGAATTTTATATTTTTTTTTTCTTTACAGAACATGTTGTAATTTGCATAAATCGATGTGAAATGGAGTCGCTATCTGGCGGCTGATGAACACCAGAATTGTCCGCTCAACAGAGAAAGAAAAAAAAAAAGATTTTATATTTAATTCCCATCGGCCGAGTAAATTGAGCGAAATAATATGCATGATTAATGTCATTCTTTTGGTGATAATGTAAATTCGCTTTCAGCGAATATAAAACATCAATATCTATATGCATGTGTGTTGGTAGGTATGTATGTTTGTTCAATACATATACTACGTAAAACGTGGCAAAGAAAGATACGTCGCGCCGCTTTATTTTTTTGTGAGAAGTTACATGCATCAAGCTTGCCATGTTAACATTATTTATTTCAATTTTTTTTTTAATTGGAAGTGTGATTTGATTTCACATTTGGCCAAAGAAGAAAGAGAGACGAGGAGAAAAAATCTTCATGAAGAGAAAAATTCCATTCAATGGAAACCAGTTATTTGTTATTCACTCTTCCAGATATTATGGGAAATAAAATTAATTATTAAAAATTATTTGAATTTTTTCTTAATTATTAACTAAGGGCCAAGCTCGCAGCACTTGACCCATTTACAGGAACAAACTCAGGTGATTTTCTACCCCCTTGTAAGTTTAGTACCAACAAAGTCAGAAACTTAAAATTCACAATATTTGCTCAACTGATCAAACACATATGGCTCATCAAGTTTTGAATTCTTAACGTTAGTTTTTTCCGAAATATAGGACTTCAAAAATCGCAAGAACCGTAACTGACTGACTCATTCACTCACTCACTGGCAGATCATCAAAATTATTGAGCACTTCCCGACACAGTAGAGCCTTGAAATTTGAAATGAAACGGTAGGTCATGTGGTGCATACAAAAGAAAAGCCGAAAGTCTCCGAGTTTTTTTTTCAGAGGGTGTGACATCCACCCACTTTTTTAAAAATACTTATAACCCGTATGGCGCATCTTCGACTGCTATACAACGATGAAAATTGGAAGATCGGAAAATCTGGAATGTTTTCAGGGGGCGTGGCATCGACCCAGTTTTTCCAAAATTCTTCTAAATTATACAAAGCACTTTCGATGGTTGTAGAATGATAAAAATTGGTACAGCGGTAGAGTTCGAAGTGTATACAAGGATAAAAATAAAAAAGTAAGAATTTCGGTCGAAGAAGCGTGAAATTTGGTGGATTTACTTGGCAAGTTTTTTAATTGCTAATTTACATAAGTACATATTTTGTAATATTTTGGATTTGTTTCGATATTTCTTTGCTTAAGATATTTGTTATTAAAAACTTCGTAAGCTTATGTGTACCTAGAAATTTGGCATGTATCGGGGTTTTCAATAAGAGCGCTACAAAAGTTTTTTTTTTAAATAAAACAAAAACGGTTTTGGATATCAATGAAATTCTTTATTCCTGTGAAAGTACGCTTGATGCCATTATGTATGGAACTCAATTTCTTTTGCATGGCCACCACGGGCACGCTTGCAGAAGTCCAGACGCTGAACCCAATTTTCGACGGTTTTCAAGCATAAATCGGCCGATACTGCTGCAATTTCACGTTCCATATTCGTACGAAGTTCATCAATCATAGCTGGCTTGTTGGCATAGACCATAGACTTGACGTAACCCCACAGAAAATAGTCTAACGGCGTCAAATCGCACGACCGAGGCAGCCAAGCGACTGGACCATTTCGTGAGATAACACGTTCTCCAAACTTGGTTTCCAATAAATTGATTGTGACATTCGCTGTGTGGCTTGTGGCACCGTCCTATTGGAACCACATGTCTTCCAAGTCCATATCATCCAATTGAGGCCAAAAATATTCGGTTTTAATTGAACGGTAGCGATCCCTATTCACAGTAACGTGCCGGCCTTGATCATCACGGAAGAAGTACGGCCCAATGACGCCGCCAGCCCATAAACCGGGATGCAATGATGACTCATGGAGTACGTGTGGATTGCTGCCTGACCAATACCGCATATTTTATTTATTGATGAAGCCATTCAGCCAGAAATGAGCCTCATCGCTGAAGATGATTTTTCGATGAAAATCCGAATCATTTTCAAGTTGTTGCTCAGCCCAATTCACGAACATACGACGCTTCTGGTGGTGTCAAGCGGCTTCAGTTCTTGCGTCAATTTAATTTTGTAAGGATGTATTCCAAGATCGGGAGCCGATGGCATACCAACCGAATTATTCCACCACGGCGGGCCAGCCTTACGTCAAGCAATTCATGATATCATAGTGCACGTATGGGACCATGAAGAAATGCCAGAAGACTGGCGAAAAGGTATCATATGCCCCATACATAAGAAGGGAGATGTCACAACGTGCAGCAATTATAGAGGTATCACGTTGTTGAGTACCGCCTATAAGATACTCTCCTCTATCCTGCAAGACCGGATAACCCCATACGCTAAAACAATCATCGGCCAATATCAGTGTGGTTTCATTCCAGGCAAATCAACAACTGATCAGATCTTTACCCTTAGGCAGGCGATGGAAAAATGTCTTGAATTCAACATTCCAACATACCATCTGTTTATAGACTTTAAGGCCGCCTATGATAGCATAGCCAGGGTAGAACTTTGCAAAGCCATGAGAGAATTCGGCATCCCAAATAAATTGACACGATTATGTAGGTTGACCATGACCAACGTAACAAGCCAAGTAAAAATAGCCGGATTGCTAACCAGACCAATCAACATCTTTAATGGATTCCGACAAGGGGATGGTTTGGCATGCCTCCTCTTCAACCTGGCGTTGGAGAAAGCAATCCATGACTCTGGCACGGCAACAAGAGGGACCATCGTCAACAGGTCCAGCCAGATACTGGCTTACGCAGACGACATCGACATCATCGGAAGAACCGAACAAGCTGTACACGATTCCTTCATCCAGATCGAGCAGGCGGCACAAAATCTGGGGCTGCACATTAGTGAAGGTAAAACAATATCTTTATTCTACTCAGTTTCGCAAAATGCAAATAAATAGTCGTAAATTACGAAATCGCAAGCCAAGGTATAAATCGGGTTTACTTTTTCGTAATTTTCATCTCATTTTTCGTGATCTGATCCAACAATTCTTTCCGTGTAGGAAATGTTGCATTTTCAGGTTGTTATTTTTCAGCTCGGTAGATCAGGTTAACTGCTTAACCAGATACATGATTTTAATGTTGTGTTAAATCAACGTAGGTTCCAGGTAATATCTGTTTGACATCATGTAAATTTAACACTGCCTTATAATAATAAAACTGTTAATTTTACCTAAACCTTGCTAATTTTACCTGTAAATCTAGTCAACTTTACATGAAAATGTCAAATTTCCTGTAAATTTAACATGAAAATCTAGTTTATTTAACCTGTATCCGGTAATTATCGTGTCTTTGATTAATGCGTCTAGGTCCCATCTCCAACGCTGCTTACCATCCAATTCATTTTGCATTCTTAGCTTTCTACTGGAAACAGCTCACACATGGTGATTGCAAACATCCTCTGGAGTTCTTCGCTGCACAAAAAGCTTTTGCCAAATATCTATAACTTGAAACTGATTTTGTGATGATGGCTTGTGTGTGTTTTCAGCCCTGAAAGAGTGCTTCTTTAACAGGCGGCCAATAATTTTATTTGGATGGCCTGTGTGTGTATGTGTTTTAACACTGGTGTCACGTTGAAATCAACTAGCAGAGTGTTTCTTTAATATGAGGCCAGGCTAAATTCAACAGGTAAACAGTGTAAAAATAACCATATAAAACGTTACTTCAACCTTATTAGATAGAAATTCATAATATAGAGTGTTAAAAAACACGATCTTAGTTAAAATAAGAACTAAAAATTTAGTGCTAAAATAACAAATCAACTTCCTAATTCAACTTCAGTATGTCAATGAAGGCCACCAGGTTGATTTTACACTGAATATAAGGTAATGCTTGTATTTTTATATGGAATTGTGCACCTTTTGAATTCAACAAGGTCCCAGTTATTTATTTACCTGACGTTTTTTCCGGAATGAAATCTAAAAAAAAATTGTTTTAATATCGCCAAAAACCATATTTCGCACAAAAGAAGTCTGAAGAGGATTGCCTCTTCTTCATTGCTGGCTCAATCACTTCCCTCTGTATAAAATCTCACAAGAACCGACTCTTAAATGACTTCCTATCTATTGTCATTGTCATAGATACCAATCTTTATTAATTGGGTTCACATAGGTATACCTACCTCTATGTGAATAAGTAGGTAGCTATATTGATTTTATTTAAGCTGAAATTCCAATTTTTATCACAGAAAAAAAAAACAGTAAACAGATTTCTCAATTTCGCTCTGCTATACCGACTTCTTGCACACCTCTTTTAGTTCAACCTACATCTGATATTTCTTTTTGACATCCTGCAAGGCAATTTTAAATTCACCGGGCTTCCTGCAATTAGCCAGTGAGCAATTAACACAAAAAATAAAAATAAAAAAAAAAAAAGAAAAAGAAAAGAACGAACATAAAATTTTCTTTGAATGCAGCACAGAGGAAAAAAGGACAAAATAAAAGTAATGATTTCCTGGCATTCGAAGCGCCAACACGTTTTCCTTACACCATCAAGCTCATGCACCGTGAGTGTGTTGAAGTATACATTCGACCCCCTTTTGTGGAAAATAAGAACCACTCTATAAAGCCGATCAACGTGTTCCGATCCACTATGCCAGGAGAATGAAAAAAAAATTGATTTTGTCTAACACACTCTATATTCGCTCCTCAATACCAAAGATACCTTTAACCCACCCACAAATCCAAGCACCACTCCTTTTTGCCAGATATTATACCGACCCGTAGTTTTGAATGTGGGTAATTTGCTTATGCTTGTGTGTAGGTATAGGAGAAAGCAACGTCGAACTTTCTCACCCTTAGGGCTATCGTGGGTTTTCTTTTTTTTTTCATTATAATTTTTTTGTTCATTATTATTTTTGTATCCTTGCGTTCACACTAACTTTTGCGCTGGCATTTTTCTTTTGGGGTCATATATTCAGGACATCTTTGGTCTTTGGCACGCAAATAAGACGAATTACTCGGCAGCACGAAGAGTGAAGAAACATGGGTTGGCTCTCTTGGTTGTTAACGATGATGGGCTGTGAATTTTTGGGGTGAATTTTTGTGACGCCCGAAGATACATCGGTGACCATTAGGGCGTCGGTCGGTTACCAAGTATATATAACTGACTAAAAGTTTATTTATGATGAAATGCTTAGGCAGGAGCACTAGCATATTAAAGAAAGGGAAAGCCTAACCAAAAGGTAACGACGAGGATTGTGAATGTGTCACCATCATAGAATCAATTTGAGAATGTTTTATGTCACCTTCCGGTTCTATATATCTTATTTGGACGCGCATTTTCATATACCTTTATAAAAGAAATTTCTATAATTGGTATTTATTTAAATAATTTGGATTGGGTATAGGAATGTACAAAATAAATGCTGAAACACAAACAAATTATAGATAGGGGTATTTTTTGATTTAATTGGTTAGCGGGGTTCATTAGAAGTCAAAAAAAAGTTTTAGACTTTCTATCCCTATTGTACTGGCGGCCATCTTGGATTTTAGAAAAATGAGTTTTTGTTAGTTAACACGCCTAATTTCAACTTTTGACTAAAAATGCAGTTAGCCTTCAGAAGGCAAGAGGAGTTACCGGTTACCCATCACCCCACTACCTGAGAAAAATCCTAATATCTATTGGGTCTGTACTTGTATCTTCCTATGGATCGTTTCATTACCTAATAATATTCTAGGCAGTAAGTTGCTTGTATAAACCTGCCGTGGTAATAAGTTATTTTGGTTTTATCAAATTATTTATTTTGGTGTGGGGTTACCAGTCAAACCTTTGCTATTTACGTAATATTTACTTGTTCGTGATGTTTACATTGATGCTTGGTTCTAAGACCAAAATATCTTTGCTTTTGGATAGTAAAAATTAGAACTACTTCCAAATACATTTTGAGGTAACTATTTATAGCTTGTGGGCTTACAACTGGTCGCTTTTAGTGTCGCTTAAAACCGAATCGGATAGCATTGATTGAAGGACGGTGGTTCAAAAGGTAATGCGCTGTCATGCCACTTCTTTAACATCATTCTTTAAAGGCACAATTTTTTCAAAAGCTACTCGCTTACGTCGACGATATTGACATAATTGGTCGAACAAAGCGTGATGTAAGTGGTACTTTCGTGAGTATTCAGAAGGAAGCCAAGAAGGTGGGTTTAACGGCGAATGAAGGCAAGACCAAATATGTGCTATCAAAAAAGGACATCCAAACCAATTTCTCGGTCAGAACGTCACTATAGATAGCTATAATTTTGGAACGATCAGAGACTTTATCTACCTAGGCTCCGCTATAAGCTCAGCAGACAATACCAGTGCTAAGATCAGAATTACTCTTGCCAATCGCTGTTTCTTTGGGCTATGAAGGCAATTGAGGCCCGGAAAGTCTTTGAATCCAACCCTGTGCTGTGGGATGGCGCAGTACAGGAAGACAGCACAAGAGGTGGTGCACGCAAGTGGAAGAGGAAACCGAGCTGGATGGGTAAAGCTTATTGGTTGAAGCCCTAGTCCACCCCGGACTTCACATTGAAAGTTCACATTGGACTGAAACACTGTTGTTTTGTTTTATCGTTTCAGTATTCACACCTCACTTCAATGTTCAATAAAAGAGTGATAGCCAGATGTTAATATTGAAAAGTAAAAAAAAAAAACAGTTTTCCAGTCCAATGTGAACACCGAGTTTCAGTCCATGGTTTTTCCGAAATCCATGAAAAATTTTGTGACTAGATTTTTACATTTTTGAAACGGTGTATTAATTTCCTATTCAGAACTGAAAGCCGCAACAAGTTTGAATCCAAATACATTGGATGCAAATATCTATTGATTTAGATACTAGACATTGCAGAACCATTTGGTTTTCAAAAACGGGTAGCTTTTAAATAGAAAATGTAGATTTTGAAAACCGTGAAAATATATTTATCCAAAAGCATTTTCAGGCTTAATGCAAATAATCACATATCACTTTAGATGCCTATATTTCGGAAACTATATATTATAGAAGGTTTTTATTTTCAGTTTTGAAAAGCTTTGGAATTTTTTTATATTTTAACCTTCTTCATGGCTTTGTCGCGGAAATATTGCCATCCAAAGACATTAAGGTAGATAGTTGGAGGCAATTGGAGGCGAATATTTCCTCAACCGAACGATGAATTTGGCTTCGATGTGCCGATTGGGCTTGAATAGATATTTCCATTAACGTTACAAGGGAAAGAAGTGTATATGCGTTTATATCTTTGGTCAATTTGATATAAAGTTCATGGAGATATTTCTTACGACTTATGTTTGCCTGTGTAAGTCTGATAATAGTTGGGAACGATATTCATTGACCATGAAAGCATTGAATGAAAAAATACCGTAATGCATTCCTAATGATATAAAACATACATCGTAATAGTAGAAGTAATGTTTTACCCAGTTGGTATGAGGGAAAAAAGTTGTCCATGGTGATTTTGTGATCTCTTAAACCTTTAAATACAAATCGAGACCACGCATTTACCATGGTTTTCTTCAGTCAAAGCTGTAACTAAATACTTCTCTTAAATACCCACGGTTGAGTATTTCTAACCAGTACAAATCTAATATTTTGTGCACTTTTTGCAGTCAAATATTGTTCTAATTTTCAAACACCTGTAAGTACTTTGATTGGAGGAGGTGGACAAAATAATTGAAAAGAATCAACGAAAACTTCAATACGAGCAAGAGCATTTCATAATATTTTCGGATCAGACTCGAGCAACTAAGAGCACAAACTTGGCTCAAGTTAAGAAACCAACATGTAAACTGTAAAGCATCTAATTAAAGGCATACAACGGAGTAGAAATCAAAAACCGTGTTGTCCTTAGATATAAAAAGCTGTCCAGAGACCGCATAGCCCACAGGTGCTATTCCACTTTGACAATGGGATTCACTTAAACATCATTTTCTTCACTTTTTGACTTTGGGCATCATTTATCGCTTCTATACCCAACGCAAAATTTTTGTCATTTGACATATTTTCAAAATAAGTTTGACAAATAGGAAAAACAATAATTTAACTGCTGTATAATGCAATGAAATCATATATACAATACGATGTCTCCGTACAAACTACGTGAGAATATAGTGGGACAATTATTATACAGCTATCCTCACAGACAGTCAGGCAGCTGTCAAAGCCATTGATTCGGCTACATCATCTTCTAAACTAGTCCAGCAATGCCAGGAGTAGCTCGCAACCCTTAATATTAACCTGAAGTTCACCCTTATCTGGGTTCCTGGTCATAGGGGCATTAAGGAAAATGAACGGGCAGATGAACTGGCCAGGCAAGGATCAGCCCTTCACGACTCACTTGCGGAAAGAGTCAACATTCCCCTGGGAGTTATGAAGGGCAATTTACTGTCAATCTTCCTTAGTGAATCCAATCGTAGGTGGAATAGCTTGACCGAATGCAAAATATCCAGAAAGATCTGTGTCCCTATAATAAATCCCGAACAATTGATCTATTATGAAGACCCAGGCGAGATATAGCTAGGGTCGTTGCAACCTGTACTGGACACTGGCCAGTAGGGGAACATGCAGCGAGACTGGGTATTCCTTGCAATACTCACTGCCGTAGCTGCAATGTTCAGTAAGAAAAGGAAACAGTCCTTCAATTTCTTTGTAAATGTCCTGCTCTGACTAGAATGAGAGCATATTCCTTTGGAGTGGCATTTTTTGACGATCTCAACAGACTTTCTGAAATGAAAATCAAAGACTTGATTTCCTTTCTTAACGTGACGAAATGGATCTAAGACAAAATCGGGTGGTTCTGTATCATGTTGCCCCCAGACCCAAAGACCGTGAGCAATCGGAATTCAGGTCTCTGCTGGGTTTCATGATGCTCAATGACAGCGATCATCGGTTGGATCCTTTGCGCTCCAGTCGTTCTGCTATCTGCTGAGCTCGGCACATCGCAGCTGGCTTTAGCCGGGATGCGATCCGATCGACTGAGTGTCTGAAGTCCCACCTCTTGACGTTGGTGCTAGCCCAAAAATATACTTAAACAATATTCCAAATCCGTTCTAATTGAAATCAAAAAACTCTTGGCTCATGGTGGATGCTGATCTCCACTGGAAACCTCCGGTCATGCTGAGTGGACATACGGAGGCCCAGGTGGAAATCTCGCATTTAGTCATGTATCTGGAAGACCCCCGAAGGAATCAAGTCAAACGAGTCATGGTATGAAAACGGCGCAATTCAGCGCTAATTGGGTACAGAGCGAGTGTTACGCCCGTGCCACCATCTCAACCTACCTATAGTGGGATGAAAACTACTCCATTTGAAACAAGTTTCAAAATCAAGAAATAGAAAAATAGGAATGACCCACACGTAGTTCTTTGATTTAGAAACATTTTTGTTTTAAGTATTCAATGTTCTTATCAATTCTTACTTAAATAAAGAAATAATAGCGTAAAATTTTGCAAAAAAATAAATTAAAAGGAAAAATATGTAATTTTTGTTTTTATTTAAATTTAAAAATTATTTTTTTCAGAAAGTATGAAGAAACCCAATTTTGTATATTTATGAAATTTTAAAATGAACTTCTGGGTTTCAAAAAAGCTTTAATATGACATTGCAAGTATTTTCGTTGTTTTGTGATATTTTTCGTTGTTGGCTTATCATATTCTTATCAGTTCATTAGGGTGGTTGGTGAGGTTCCTTACCAGTTTATCTACAGATAGCATTTAGTACTTGTTCAGGGGGACTACTTTGGCTTCAGAGAAGAGTTGCTCGTTCTTGAAGTGCTTATGCCGTTGACGATCGAAATAATGTCCAGTACAGATCCTCAGGATTTTTCTCTCGAATATTTGTAGATCCTTTATATGTAGCTGTTTTGGAGATGGTGAATCGAACTGGGAAACTGTAACTGATAACTGGTCTCAAAAGTTCCTTGAAGATTTAAACTTTTGTCAGCTGGCTTAGCCCAATTCTGTTTTTCATCAGCGGGTAGAAGCGATGGAAAACAAAGTTGGCCTTTTTGAGTACAGAACGTGAATGTGGGTTGGATCTGAGAAGCTCGTTGAAGTTGATGCCTAGGTTCTTGGTGCTGCATTTGGCTGATAATCTGGTACCATCATGGAACTGGGAGTGCTAGAGTGATGCTTCTGCAGCTTCCAGCTGAGCAACCGCGTCTACCCCTTAGTTTTCTGAAGCAAACAAGCTCTGATTTGGATGAGTTTGAAAGGAAAACCTTTCATCATCGACGCTGACACAAGTAACGTTAGAATTGGAGACGTACTGTCGCAATCGCCTATTATAGCAAGGTACTCTCAAAGCCAGAAAAAAAAAATTACTGTGTGACCAGAAGGGAACTTCTAGCTTAAATATCGGCTACAAAACATTTCCATAAGTACATTTATGGACAGAAGTTCCATCTTCAAACAGACCATGGCACACTTAATTGGCTTTTGAACTTCAAAAATCCAGAAGATCAAGTGGCAAGTTAGATCGAGAGATTGCAGACATACGACTACCAGATTCAATAGTGAAGAGGAAGGTTGCACTCAAACGCAGATGCCTTGTTCGGAGACCCTGCAAACCGGAGTGCAAGCATTGCACACGTCAAGAAGAAAAGGAGGTAGCTGCCATCTAGCGATTAAGAATCGATCCCATTTACGTTTGGAGTAATGAAGAACTGAGGACCGCTCAACAAGAAGACTCGGATACTGAACCCATTCTTGCATGGAAAGAACACCAAGAGAAAGCAGAATGGGGTGACATCTCCGATAGAAGTCCAACTCTTAAGGCGTATTGGGCACAATCGCACCATGGGACTCGCTTCATGTGCAAGAAGGAGTACTAAGACGTAGATGGGAGTCCACAGACCGCAAATCATATGTAATGCAGCTAATCGTACCTTGATCCAAAGTTAATGACGTTCTTCAAAAGATGCATGAGGGAGCTTCCGGAGGATATTTGAAGATCAATAACACTGGAGAAGGTAAGGCAGTGATTCTACTGGCTACATGCAAGAGAAGACGTTGAAAAATGGTGCCGCAAATGTGATACTTGTGCTGCAAGCAAGGGACCAGGCAGGAAAATCCAGAGTAAAATGCAGCAGTATAACGTGGCCACGCCTTTTGAGAGGATTGTAATAGACGTTGCGGAACCTTTTCCAGAAACCGAAAGTGGAAACCGATACATCCTGTTAATAATGGACTACTTTAGCAAGTGGCTTGAGTCATTTGCCATCCCAGACCAGGAAGCCAAAACAGTCGTGAATCAGATTGTTTTCAACTCGATTACCAGGTTTGGAGTGCCGATGGAACTTCTTTCAGATCAAGGAAGAAACTTAGAGTCCAAAATCTTTCAGGAAGTTTGTACACTCCTTGGCACTAAAAAGACGAGGACAACACCGCTTCATCCACAATCTGGTGGAATGGTTGAACGATTCAACAGGACCCTTAAAGAACACCTTTCTAAAGTTGAAGGCGACAACCAACGAGGGATCGGCATATTCCCATTATTCTTGATGGCCTATTGAAGTGCAGTACATATCTCAACAGGACATACACCATCAGAAATCCTGCTCGGGAGTACAATATGACTGCCAAGTGAAATAAAATTTGGATGTTATGGTATTGAACCCCAAGAAATAGACGACTACGTGGAAGACCTGAAAGAGAAGCTTCTTGACATTCAAGAAAGGAAAAGATCAAATATAAAGCTATCAAGTGATCGGATGAAAACACGATACGACACAAAAGCAACAACGAACGGATTCCAAGCGAAAGAACTTGTGTGGTTTTATAATCCCCACCGTCGCAAGGGACTTTCACCGAAACTTCAACAAAATTGGGAAGGCCCGTATACTGTTGTAAGGTGGGCGGGCAGTGTAACGACTCTCACAAATTTACTATAACGACTCTCGAATGAACTATAACCACTCTCGAATAAAAGAAATGCCGAATTCCCGATTAGATATGATACAAACCAACCAATGGAGAGCTTTGGCGAGCTTTAGAACTTCCAATATTAAACTTCAAAATAAAAGCTTTGAAAGGGGAAATTTATGGGAAATTTCCCCTATAGAAAGCTCTAGAAAGAAATACTAGAACCTTCCAGTTTTTTCGGGAACCTCATAAAAAGTATAAATGCACATGTCTGACCGGCAGAGGACACAGTTTTTTTTAATTGTGGATGCAAAGTTGGTTGTAATAAAAGTAAGGTGGTGAATTAATTTAAGTGGTGAACAAAAATTGTTTTGTGGTTGTAAAAGTAAAGTGTTTCATTTTGTAAAGTAATTAAGGGGAGAATTTAAAATAAAGTGAATAAGTTTTATTAACGAACCTGAGAAAATATTAAAATATAAACGTTAATGTGACCGAAATATTCAAGCATCACCCTGAAAATAGTTTGAACGGATTCCGATGAAAAGTCATGTGCATAGTTAAAATAACAAATCGTCATTTCTGAAAACCCAAGAACGTAGTAAGAGCATATGAATACTGTACTCTATGTCATTTCAAATTAACTTCATGAATAATGAGACATACTTCATGCAAGAGATATTTCACCTTTGTTCAAATCAAACGAATGTTGTTCTTTGCTGTTAATGAAGGCAACTCCAGCTGGTTGTGCTGAACAAACGACAATTTCTATCCTTTCTCTGGGTAGGTACCTTCATCAGTGTTGACAAAATCTTCTTTGGCTCCTTCAACAAATTTGGAATTCAGATGTGTCACACAGAGTATATGTGTTGTAAGATATGTAGACACAAAATGGTAAGCTCCTCTTGCTTTTATGCTTTCCAATTTGATCATTCGCATCTGACTGTATACGACTCTGAAGGACTCTGACGAATCTTCCGCACCCGGACGTGGTGTAGAATTTATTTGTTCGATTAGTTTCTTTATGCTGGGTCCAATCGATTGTTCCATAAATCGAAACGACATCATCGATATACCACTAGGTACACTGCTCAGATGTAAAGTATGCACCACCCTTTAGGACAATGAGATTGTTCCGCTTCTATAATATCTCTGGCTCTTGATGGAGCTCAGGGATCCCAATGCGATTCCAATGCACCATCACCACATATTCTGTCTACTTTCCCCTGTCCGTTGGCTGGTTACTGATGGTTGCTGGAGGTTCTGACTTCGTTCCGCTATGCTGTATCGTCGTTCGCATAAAGGTACTCGAACTCGTATAATGTGGTTCTTCTCGGAAATTAAGCCTTTTGCAGATGAATTGCTAAATCGAAACAGGGTGTGCTATTGTGAAATATTTTATATGGCATGGCAGTATTCATGCCAATCAAATTGTCCAACTTTTTATGTCGGCTGGCTACTAACCACCATCGATAGTAGAAATGTTATTATTGGATCGATTTTAAAGCATGTGGAACATTTTGTAATTTCATTAGTTCCACGAAAATGACCATCATTGTCACTGACTTACAGATCAATATAGTGAATTGTATTACAATGAGGGACACCATGTTGGCAGGACTTGTAATTTAATTGGTGTTTTTTGATGGACCTCAATTTATTATTTTCGCTTTAGATATTCTGTCGGATGATGTTTCCTGATTGTTCTTGTATTGCGTTTAGGTATTCATCCAAGGGAACGAAATTTATAATCTTTACTTTTTACTTTTTTATTGAAAAGGATATTTGACCAAGTTTGTATCGAAGTGTTAGGAATAAGTATTGGCACCTATGATTGGAAGAGATGACTCAAAGAGTAGACTATTAAAAACATTACTAGAGTTAAAAAGAGGTCTTTTGTTTAAACAACTGCCAAAAACCAAATTCTAAAACTAAAAATAATAAATCTATGGCTGTTGCTATTAGATACAAAATTGCATCTAAATACCTATTCTTTAAACTCCTCTCTCATAAAAATCTGATAGAAAACTAACAGAGAACATTTTTAACTTTAACAGGCTCCCAGTGGAGCCCATAATCTAGTAAGACTCTTGAAGAGTTTCATGTATATGGGATGAAAAATTTTACTTTGGCAGTGAACAAGCAACAATTCCCAGAAATCGCAACTTTGTCACATTGCGAAACATAAAGAGCGATTAAATACCTCAAATATATCTCTATCAAAATGATTGAACAAGTTATTTGGCACTACCTTTTTTTTACATATTTTTCATACATTTGGTGCGATAAACGACAAAATTAAAAATGGCTTCCAAAGACCAAACAACTTAAATCTTTACATCCAAATTAAAAAACACAGAATAGCAAAAAGTTAGCCTTATTACATGAAATAATTGCAAAATACTACAAATAAAACAAAATTTCTGCCAAGTGACGTTTATTAAGCTTATACACCGAAGCAGATGGTTTAGTAAAAAATAAGCAGCAGATTCTTTTTTATTGGTGTTGATATCAACATTTTTTTCATGGGTTTGGTATCAAGAGAAATCCTAAAATCTTCGATAGCATGTTCTTTACATACGATAGGTAAAACGTGTGATTTTCAATCTAGTAATAGTTTTTCGGAGTTGTTTTTTTTTTGACAGCTGTCACATGATTGCTGCTCAGTTTGGTTTGCCATTTCATAATGAATAGACTTATTCCTGAACAACGTTTACAAATCGTAGAAATTTATTACTAATATAATAGTTCAGTTTGCATGTCAAAATCCATACAAAAAAAAACCCAATCTTTATCTTGTGAAACTTGGTAAAAACTTCAAGTAACTTAACAGGTTTCGTAGGGTAAAAGTGTCACTTTTAAGTTCCATTTAATTTTTTTAATGGTAAAATTTAACCAGTGGCTTAGCTCTTATTCCGTTCTTTGAAAAATTGTGGACTAAAGTAAGAAAAAAAGTTTTTTATTAATATCGCTGCAGTATATCAAAAATGAGTTGCAATATTTGTTTGTATGTAAAATTCATATAACATTGTTAAGGAGAAATTAAGGTATGAAAATCTTAAGTTTTTAGTGCATAATAAATTAAAATTGTAAAGAACAAATTGTTAACCCGTTTTTGTGATATCGAATCTTTAAAACGAAAAAATTGAAACTTTTTTAAAAATAGTGTGAAAATTTTAAAATAAAAGAAACTTACTATTAGAGATACTAGGTGTATTAATTTTCGCTAAATGTAATTTTTTATAATTTTTGATAGTAAATCGCACATTTTTTAGCATATATAGAAAAAGTTGTATACAAATTGTAGGAGACGTTTCTAAGAACAAACATGTTTTTCATAACAGTTTTGTTAACATTTTTATGTAAGGTATTGTTATTATTTCATAAATAGAATCGACGGTCTAGATCTAAATTTTTTTTTTTAATCTGATAAAAAACAGTATTTATATTTCTAGAAAATTCTGTATACAAAATTATTAAATCCAGATATTTATTTTTGAGGTAAATCGAAAATAAAAAAGAAAATGGTTCTTAGATACCCATTTTTTGAAAAATGTAGGATAGCCATTGTTTTAATTGCGATTTCGTCAATACGCAAAAATAAAAAAAATATATAAATATGTGTGGGTGTTTCCATCGTTACGGTTGTGACAGTGAGACTCAATATTTAATAATTATTCACATACTATTCCCAATTTATAATTTAAAACTTTACTAATCGACAGGATACCTGAAGCCCTTTAAATAATAGGGTATATTAGGCTAGTAGCGGACATACAACTGCTACCGCAACAAAATAGTTTATTCATAAGTTGACTACTGAGCGCGCACATGAGCAACTCCACAAGCAATCGCAACGAACCTAACCAACAACACCGACAATTTTTATTCAGTTTTTCTATCTCATAAATTCAAAGAAAAATATTATCGCATTCGTCCTATTCTTTTGCTCAGCAAATTAAAGAAAAGATATTTTTGTTCTCTTTCGCACAGAGAACAAAATTAAACAATGTGGTTAAATATCCGCAACTAATTTGGTTGAATTTCCGCTCAGTTACATATTATTCCGTATGACACAAACTGAAAAACTGATTTCGTGCAATCGTCCAGTTTGTGCCAAAACTCAAACTGGAAAGTTGCTCGAATCGACGACGGAATAGTCGCGATTGTTGCAGAAGCGCGGATTCTCATACGAGTCCATAGGACTCAATTTTGCAACCAAACAGTTTCGAAACTGAAAATTGCATGTGCGCGACTAGCTTTAAAGTATGAAAAATTATTGGTTTAGTCATAGGATCCAATTAAGTTGCGTTACGGGTGTCGCCTTAAAAAACTGGTGATTTGCGATTTAGATATCTATTGCATGAAAAGCGTATATCATTCTTTTACAAATATTTACTACGATACTAGATTTTCAGTTTCAGTTAAGATATGAGAAGCAAAAGCTATGAAAAACAATACAAAATATTAATTTGAAAACATTATGAGTGTGACAGATCACACCGTTACGGATGTGACCGAGTATGATCTGCAAGCACGAAAACAATATAATCGTTTATATATTTCAACAGGAAATTGAATGAGTAAATGACACGTGCTTAGATTTCTGATAGGTATGGGAAAATAAGCACCGATTCTCAAATTGAAAAACAGTTAATTATTGCAAATATCGGGTTTTTCACTAAGAGCGCTACAAAAGTTTTTTTAAATAAAACAAAAACGGTTTTAGATATCAATGAAATTCTTTATCCCTGTGAAAGTACGTTCGATGCCATTATGTATGGTACGCGATTTCTTTTGCATGGCCACCACAGGCACGCTTGCAGAAGTCCAGACGCTGAACCCAATTTTCGAAGGTTTTCAAGCATAAATCGGCCGATACTGCTGCAATTTCACGTTCGATATTCCTACGAATTTCATCAATCGTCGCTGGCTTGTTGGCATAGACCATAGACTTGACGTAGCCCCACAGGAAAAAGTCTAACGGTGTCAAATCGCTCGACCGAGGCGGCCAAGCGACTGGACCATGACATTCGCTGTGTAGCTTGTGGCGCCGCGCGTCCTGTTGGAGCCACATGTCCTCGAAGTCCATATCATCCATCTGGGGCCAAAAATATTCACATATTTTTGTTATTGACGAAGCCATTCAGCCAGAAATTATCCTCATCGCTGAAGATGATTTTTCGATGAAAATCCGAATCATTTTCAAGTTGTTGCTCAGCCCAATTCACGAACATACGATGCTTCTGGTGGTCAAGCAGCTTCAGTTCTTGCGTCAATTTAATCTTGTAAGGATGTAGGCGAAGATCTTTCTGCAAAATTCACCACAACGACGTCACAGAGATGCCCAACGATTGAGAACGACGTGTGAGAGACACATTTGGGCTCTCTGCAACTGAAGCCTCAGCGGCAGCAATATTCTCGACACTACGGGCACTTCTTTGTCTCACTATCACGGGAACATTTTGTACTGTGCCTGTGGATTCAAATTTTTCCACTAGACGTTGAATTGTTGATCTGCTAGGACGATTGTTATGACCATAAATTGGAAGTAGTGCTCTTAACATTGAGGCCACTGACTCCGAATTTCGGTAGTAAATTTTAATAATTTCGACTCGTTTTTGGTTCGTATATCTTTCCATCATGAAATTTCAAACAATACTTTTGTAGCGTCCCTGTTGAAAAGCCCTTTATAATATTGAGCTTCTGATAACAAAAACATTTGATCTCACCTTGCAATCATTTAACTTCGAAACACATAAGTTATGACTTTCGAGTCGTTGAGTAATAGGTCTTTTATCTGAATTTAAGCGTTGTGAAACATAAACTATTAACCAATATACACTTTGATTTAAATAAAATATATTTCAATTTTTAAAAATTTAATACTTAAATCTTAAATACTTACTGTACTGAACCCATTGAGCTAATACTTTTAGGTAATTTTCGGTATACGCCCGTGGGTGTTATTGTGATACTTAGTCAAAATCAGTTGTGTGGTTTACAAGCAACCACTCATCAAATTACTTTCATCACAGTCATAGATGAGAGTGGGTAGATTTTATAAATATTGATACAACAGATTGGGTGCTCAGTTTCCTATTACTTTATTTTTATTGCTGATTTATTCAGATTTTTAATGTTTCCAATATAAGAATCTATTTTTTTTATTAACTAGAAAACTGGCATTTGTGTCTAAGAAAATATATTACAGCAAATTGATAGTCCCGTCATATTGTATATCTGCCATGAAAATTGTGGGGTAGCTTTAATTTTGCCCCTCTTTTTTATTTTAAGGGGTGCTGAATCTGAATCTGAGGCTTGCGACAAAAATTTCGTTGTGTAACATGGAAAAAGAAGATGCAAAAGTATATTTTTTGGGAGTTTTAAACTATTGGCTCGAAAACTACCATTTATTTCAAATACATCGAAAGAATACTTATACAATTTTCAATAAATCTCTTTTGTATGTCTTTTTCTGCGACAGCCCATTTGGTCTCAAGTACAAGCTGAAAATTGACATATTTTTATTATTTTCGAAAATCCACTCCAAAGCACAAAGTAACTACTTTATGTGAAAAATTTGATTTTTGTCTGTAACATGAACCAATATATACTTTTCTGATGGTAATGGTCAGTAATTGGTGAGAAAAGGTCAACTAATCCAAGAAATTGGTCAGCCCTAGATAACTTCCTAACTGAAAATTTCGTTTCTATATTCCTCCATAGATGCTTTTCGTTTTTATTTAACCTCATTTAACCTACGCATATAACCATTGCATAAAACTCCATAGAGTAAAAAAGGTGATCTTTTTTCACTCCTATATGAATTTAATTATGAGAGTCTTAAAGAAGTTCACATTAAACTAAATAAAAATAACTTGTTGGTAGGCCCATTAATCGAACTCGTGTCGCTCTGAACCAATTTCCTTGCTCATTAAACACTCCACAAATCTCAGATACACAGTTCAATGCTTAAAAAGCTTGCATTAATAAGAAAAAACTTTGTTAAAGCAAAATATAAAATAATAGATTGGTATGGCTATCACAAACACAAATGGTAAATTCGATACATACAGGTATAATAGATTAATTAATTAATTAATATCAACCTAAAACATTGACAATAATAAGAAATAATGTTTTCAGACGCTTAATTGAATATAAGTTATAAAATTGCCGATTATAGCTTGGCGTCGCCATATTCACTAAAACAAGCAATATAGGAACAAAGCCTAATATAAATATTGTTTCATAATTTACAGGATGACTATTGAAGTGAAAATATCTTGATTATTTCAAAAGAACATTATAGAAAGATTAAAGAAACATTGGTACATCGCTTCTATCAATCTGATATAATTTGCACCAAAAAATATTTAAGGATTCAGTAATGCTCCAATAAGGAGCATAAAGGCTAAATGGAGTGCTATAGAAACAAATAACACTTTACTGTCTGAAATGCCGAGCAATTTTGTTAGTTGGGTTAATAAAGGCTTAAAGTTTCTTAAAATCACTCAAGGCCACTCTCGATTTTTGGCAACTCATTTATGGGAAATTTACAAAAACTGTAAAACTCCTAAAAGATCTTTAGATCATGATATTAGGTCAACTATTTTCAGTAATTCGTCAGCTACAGATTTTTTTCTATGAATTTTTAATTTTATGGAAATTGAAAAAATTTCTAGCTTAATGATTAGGAATTCTAATCTTGTTGGATATAGTTAACAGCGGATTTTTATAAAAGAATTCATGTATGTTGAACTGAACTAAATACAAATTGCGTATGACAGAACGCCAATTTGTAGGAATAGAGGCCATAAAAAGCAATTTTGAATCAACTATTAAAATTCGTTTTAAGGTCACAAAAAACTTTCCGCACCTCATTTAGGTTAATTCAAAAGAAAGAAGGATGCCATTTTAAGGCCACTTCAGGGTCATAAAAGGTCAACTATTTTCTGAAATTGTTCACTCATACATATTTTTTTATGAATTTTTAGTGAATTAAAAAAATATCAAGGTCATAGCGATTTTATGCACCTCATTTATGGGAAAATAAAAAAAGCTCATCATAGAACGTCAATTAGTCTCAGTAATTGGTCTGCCACGCAGATTTATTTTTATGATTTTTTATCCTTTTGCCAAAAATCGTTCGTGACGTTGAAAAAAAAATTAAAAATTGTAAGAAGGAAACTATAATTGACCAATTAATAAAAATAGCTGACCTTTTATAAAGATCTAAAGATCTGCCTGATTTTTAAGAATTTTTACAAATTTCTCATAAATGAGGTTCCAAAAATCACTACGACCTTGAATTTTTTTTTTTTAAATTTATAAAAAAATTAATTTTTAAAAATATGTATGTTTGACCTATTACTGTAAATAGCTGACCCTTTTTGACCATGAAGTGGCCTTTCATACGGCGTATTTCTTTTTTTGAAAAGACCAAAATGATAAGTAAAAAATTTTTGTTGTGTGAAATAGAAACGAATTTTAAAAATTTATAGAAAAAAACCTCTAGCTGATGACCAATTACTGAAAATAGTTGAGCTTTTATCACTGTCTAGAGATCTTTCGGATGGTATTTACTTTACTTTGTAAATTTCCATGAGAGATCTTGAGAAACTTAAAGCCTTGATTACAAGTACTTATTCAGGGCTGACCAATTTCTAGGATTAGTTGACCTTTTCTGACCAATTCCAGACCAATAAGATGACATTTTCTTTTTTCAAATTCCCCAAATGAGGTGCCAAAGGTCCAGAGCCGAGTCTTTTCCATTCAAAAAGTTTTCTTCACCAATCACCCAATTTTGGAATAATGACGCTTTTTTATGACATTCTTTACCTGGACATTATGGTTTTGGCCGATTATACCAAACGCCACTTGGAATATCACCTTAAGCTCTTAGAACATTTCTAGTGTTAGTAAAAATTAATTTACCTGACCTTTTTTCATTCTGCAAACATGAACGCTTAAATTTAAAATTATCGTTTTCACAAAAACTTCAGCATTATACCTACCTATGTACACATGTACATACATTGTCTTCAAAGTGAGCATTTTTGATTGGTTTAATTACATAGCTTCATGGTTTCTATTTTAAAATCAGCCTCGATTATGGTGTTGCATGTAGAATAAATTAAGTTTAATAGCCTTTTAAAGTAGAATTAAGAACATTAAAACTGCAGGAGCTTTACAGTTTAAAAAAGTTCAGTTGTAAAAAACAACTCTTCTCATAAATCTAGGAACTTCAATATCAAAAGTTATAAAAGCATGCTTTGTGGCTTTATGTGCACTTTAGAGTGCATCAAGCGCACACACATGTAGAAGTTATGGAAATATATACCTATAGAACCGTTAAATGCATATGTTGGTGTGCTATTAAAAATACCACCCTTTCAACCTTTTGCCTTCCTGTTTGTAACAATAATTAGTAACATAAAGGGTGCTTTTAAATCGAATTAACGGAATATAATCGGCATCATTCAGCTTCAGCGTTCAGCCACCCACCAAACAGTCATCATCGCACAATAACAACAACAATCATCAATCAAGAAAAGTGTGGTGCACGCATGTTGTAACTAACCAATAAAGACCATACTCTTCCCTATCCATCAGGCTAAGAACATTAAGCCAACAATAAGGAGGCACTTCACAAAACTCAACTTGAACTCGCACGTCCTTGTTTGGTATAGCTTGGGTATTGGTATTGTTTATTACCAACTTTGCTACAACAATGTACATTAGCGGATTAAGGCCTTCAAGTTGATTCGTTCCCAGTGTTTTCTTCTCACATGAAATGAGAAGGAGTCTTCTTCGTGGAAATGAAACGTCAGAATCAGACTGTCGACTGTCGAGGTGTGTTAAGGACGAGGAGGTCCTCGCAGCTAATTTATTCGTTAACGCGAAATTGTGGCCATTCACCTTAATAACAGTGTGCGCTAAATTTATTGTCTCAACCCTATGTGGTGGCCTGGAGTGGTAGGAACTCGGCATTGTTTTGTGCATGTTTTAAAGGAATCAAATCGACAACTCTAGTAGCAGCAGGATCAAGGGATGAAGCACACGAAAGGAATAAAGGTACCTTCGTCCTTTCTACATACAAAACTAAAGCAAAATAACTTAATTCTCTTCGATTATACTTAAAGTGAAGGCTGAAGGGAAAGCTCTTTTAAGGTGGTGTTTCGACCACCAGCCCCTTCCGACTTTAATTTACAAATGCAAATATCTGATTTTGAGAAGGCTTCCTTTTTCCGATGTGCCGAAGGTGTGCCGTTTCTACTCCTCTTCCTCCTACTTATTTATACATATGTATGTATACTCTACGAACTTGGGCTTAACGAAAGTGATGAACTGCACCACAGGCACCACATGTACAATAGCAAAAGGATCTAGGAGGAACCAAAACATAAGCTTGCACACCTTACAATAGTTTTAGGATGGGCCTTCGAATAAATTGCTTTTGGCCATGCAACGATTCCAACAATATAAATGGGAAGTCAGAGTGCAATGTTGGCATTACAGAGTTAATAATGGTAATCCGAAATCAAAGTGATTTTTGTAGGCATTTTTGAAGATTGAAAATGGTCGGCGAAGCTTTTTTTTTCAGTTATTTTGTTTAATATCGGTTTGCAATAAAAATGTATCAGCTAGCGTATGTTCATATTAAGGTGTGAAAAAATGGTCACATTGATTGTGAAGCAGAGAAGTTAAGAGATATTGAAGATTTTTTTTTTGGTTTCCTTATTTAAAAAGTGTCTTTTTTTAATTTCCGGTCATTGATAAGCGGATCAAGCTCACGTAGTACCAATAATGCTTTAACTTGAAGCTTTCTAGAAGGTTTTTTGGAGTTTATATTATATTTTATGTGAAAATAATGTTAGGTTTTGTTTGTATTTATGGAATCTACAGGGTGGCGCACGAATCGTGCTACAAAAATAAAATGTAATAACTTTTTTTCTGTGTGAGTAATCGGCTTATTTTTTTTTTTATTTTGTAGGTTACTATTTAGATTTATAAAAATGGATGCTTGGGATACGGAGAAAAGAATTTGGATAGTGCAACGGTACCATGCTTTGCAGTCCGTCATTTCCGTCCAAAGGGAATTTAGGAGGGAGTTTGGCGGTAATCCCCCGAGTAGATGGACCATTATGAGGTTTGTAAACATGTTTGCCGAATCTGGAAGCATCGCACGAAGGCCGTACCATCGAGATGCCAGTGTTCGGGTTCAGGATACAATCGCAGCAGTAGCATCTGCAATACAGGCCAATCCAAGCGTTTCGACCCGAAACTTATCGGGGCAAATTGGAGTTAGTAGACGGTCATTACAACGGATACTTCATGACGATTTAAACTTGTTTCCGTACAAAGTCCAAATTACTAGCAAGTTAAACCCTCAGGATTTGCCTGTTCGCCTGGAATTTTGCCAAAAAATGATACCAATGGCCGAAGAAGACAACACATTGATCAATTGTTTGTTCATGTCTGATGAGGCCCATTTTGATCTTAACGGAAATGTAAACAAGCAAAATTGCCGTATATGGAATGAGTCTAATCCAGAAATGCTCCATGAGACGGAACTGCACCCAGAACGAGTCACTGTGTGGTGCGCAGTTTCATCAAGGTGTATTATCGGGCCGTACTTCTTTGAAGAAAACGGTGTAACCGTTACTGTCAATGGGGACCGTTATTTAAAGATGTTGAAGGAGTTTTTTTACCCAGAACTGCGCCGAAGACGTATACCATTCAACAACGTTTGGTTTCAGCAAGATGGAGCAATTGCACATATAGCCAGACCAGTTATGGCGGAGCTAAACAAAAAATTCGCAAACAAATTAATTTCTAGGAACTCCACTCTTCGCTGGCCCCCAAGGTCACCTGACCTGACTGCACCAGACTTTTTTTTATGGGGTTATGTCAAGCAAGAGGTGTATAAAACGAAGCCCTGGAATTTAACTGAATTAAAGCAGTCCATAACGACAATAATTGAGGCGATCCCAACTTCAACTCTTCAGGCCGCAATGAATAATTTTTTGATCAGGTGCCGCATATGCGTGGGAGAGCGTGGAGGTCATTTGCGGTCTATAATCTTTAAAAACAACTAACTATTTAAAATAAAATTTAATTTTCTAACCAATGAAAAAAAAAATAAATGAAATACGTCGATTAAAAAAAAAGTTATTTGAATTTCTTATTGTAGCACAATTGGTGCGCCACCCTTAAAAAAAACCTTTGTAGCGCTCATATTGAAAAACCCGATACTTGTACGAGTATTATGTACCTGCTGTTATTCGATTGAACAAAAACTCTTTATAATACAGAACAGATCTTTTTTTGATTCAAGGAGATTAATTTTTGGTAAATTAAAAGAGAAACTCTTGTACCCAACTTAAAAGTTTCCTTACGTTTTCCCTTTCCTTTACAAACTAAACGAAACATGAGAGGTTTCTTAGAGTTCGTCAAACTTTAAGAACCTCACAGGAAGGTGTTCTTTTATGGTAGTTTTAAATTATCATCATAAGTTTCTTGAAAATGTAAAAGGACTCTAAGGTTTCTATCTATTTATTAAAGAAAGACTGCTAATTTTTGGCACTTCAATTCAAAAAATGGAAAGCCATTTTTAGTTCCTGTGTCAGAGTATATCTACCTTCTTATGTAATTGATACTTGGTTTCAAGACTTAGAAAACTTTTAGCAGCTAACTTATAGGAGTAATAAATTAACCTGATTAAAAGGTTTTTTTTTTCTTTCCAAACCTTCCATAGTAATAGGAAATAAACTTTCGAAGAATTTACTACTCAAGTTTTAAGGTTATAATTAACAAATTAAATATTTTGCTTAGTGTAGTCAAAAAATTCGTTATTGGGTAGATTTTTAACTTAAAAACCTTAGGATTGTTGTTTGACTAATATTTTATGATCAAAGAAGTCTTAAAATAATTATTGCTATGGAACTTTTTTATAATAAAAAGAAATGGAAATTATGAGAGAGGTCAGAGAAGTCCATAATAATATTTGCGAATAAAAGCAAATTATGTGTGATTTTTTGTAATTTTTGAAAGATTTGGGTAAGGGCGTAATTTCAACCAGCGTGATTTCAACCAGTATGTAATAAATAACTGTCTTGGGAATGATTTTTAAAAACTTAGTAGTTCTTCGGTTTCATTACTAGATTAATTATTTAAAATTATAGAACATGTTCTCAGAGGCAGCGCTTGACAAAAATTAGACGTGTGCGATACAAATTTAAGGGGCCCCTTGCGAAAAGAAGGCAAAGATTTTTTGCACTTAAAAATCTAATTTAAGTAATAGAACCTTCAGGGACTTGTTTCACAAGGCTAATCAAGCACTTCTAATTCTGTTGTTTGTTATTTTTCCCAGATTGATACAAAATTTTGAGAAAGTAGTTTTCCTGGGTATTTGTCAAGTAATTTTCGCCCAGTTTTTAACTGAGAGTTATGAGGACAACTCCAAATGGATGTCGTGACTGTTTGGGTTTTATGTATGCAGCTATATTACTTAAAACACTGGATTTGATTAACTTTCGAATTGCCATAGCATAAAACATGGTGTGGGTGAAGAGATTTTGGTCTGTTTAATAAAGTGCCACGAGATTTTTCGGGCATGTGTTAAATTTTCTTTAAAAAAAATATTCATTTCAATAAAATTGACCAAAAATTTTCAATAAAATTTTCAATAAAATTTACCAAAAAATCTTACCTTTATGAGCGTAGACATATTCCGCCTTAAACGGAAGTACTATTTTTTTCAGAGAAAAGCGTAGAATTGCTTTAAGTTTTTTGTGGCATTTTTTTTTTTTTGAATTTCTGTTATAAATCTAGTTTCTGCACCATGTACCTGAAAATATTTTTTTTTTCTAATCAAATCAAACTTTAAACTTAAAAAAAGATAGACAGTTCGTTCCAAGAAGAGAAGCATTTTATGTTTGCTTTCGAAAGAAATTGAAACTTAAACTTTGATTTTTTGAAGTTTGTTTGTCGGGGTATTCGTCAAGAAATTTTTGTCTCCATTTTTAAATTAACGCAAATGACTTTACGTTTTGCAAGAATGTCATTAGCTCTCGGACGTTTTTGGTTAAATTTCGCATATGTCGTTATTTGTAATACTTTGAAGCATACTTAACGTCTTTTATTAAATAGGGTTAATGTGCAGCAAAAATTTGAAATTTTTCTTATAGTTCGTAGGGTTTGAAATCGCTGCCCTCATCCAATCGAATGACTATAAGAAAATCTTTTGAAATTAAGGAAACACGAACTTAAAATTGAAATTTGCTTGAGAAGTGTACTGAAAGCTTCATTTTAAAATTATTAACTTTAAAATACGAAGACCTTTTGAGGCGTTGCGAGGCCCTTGAAGTGCGCGCCGTATGGGGTGGCACACACAGCATATGCCTTCCGCCACCTCTGTATGTTCTATAACACATAATTATTGGAATTTATGAGATTCTCTCAAAATAATCTTAGACAATTTTTGAACTATGAAGTCATTCTGTCATTGCTTTGACATATTTTTTGTATGATTTATTTGTGGGAATAAGTTTATATTTCAACTTTTTCAAATCCAGGTCTCATTTTTCTTTGTAGAATATTTAACCTTTAATTTTAAAAAAGCATAGTAGCTTAAGTTTTTTTTTTGACACAAATGACAATAACTATTTATATTTAGACACTAAAATTGGGAAATGATTGAAGATTTGAAAAAGAAAATGCCAACTAATTGGTCAGAAAATGTCAACTTGTTCTTGAAATTAGTCAGCCCTAAATAACTTATGTAATTACGCTTAAAGTTTCTCAAGATCACGCAATGTCACCCGCGACCTCTGGCACCTTATTTATGGGAATTTCACAAAAAAAAAAGTATTGCATCCTAATAATCTCTGGATAGTGATAAAACGTCAATCAACTGTTTTAAGTAAATAGTCGGCCATACTTAGTTGTTTTTGCTATGAATTTTCAAAATTCGCTTCAAGGTCACAAAAATAAAACTTTTGACCTCATTCCGGTCATATAAAAAAAAAGTATGTCATTCGAAAGGCCACTTCACGGTCATAAAAGCTATTTCAGCTATTTTCAATAATTGTTAAACCTTACATATATATTTTTTTTTATTCATTTTTAATGAATTTAAACAAAAACTTCAAGGTCATAGCGATGTTAGAACATCATTTTTGGGATATTTGCCAAAATTTTATACCATCTGAAGGATCTCTTGATCTATACAAAGTAAGTAATTGGTCAGCTACAGTTTGTATTTTACGATTTTTAAAGTTTTTTTTCCTCTTGAAACGAGTACTCAAAGCTCATAAAAAAAACGGCTGTCCAGTTATTAGAAATAGTTGACTTTTTATAGCAATCAAGTGATCTTTTGGATGGCTTATTTTTTTTTTTTGTAAATGCCACTGTAAGGTGCCAAAAATCGAGCGTGAACTTGAGAAACTTTCAGCCGTGATTACAACTTATCTAGGACTGTCCATATTAGATGGCATTTTATTTTTTTTACAATTTCCCATGAGGTGCCAACGGTCCAGAGCCAAAAAAATTATCTAAAATATGAGCTTTCAATGAGCTTTAAGCCTAGTACGCTGATCGAGCTTAAATTCCGCTCCAATACAAAAAACCTCTCCAAAATTTAGCCAAGCTAAAATTAAGCCAAGAATTTTAGCCAATAGGTACGCTCCAGCTAAAAAATCAAATTTTCGTTTCTTACTGTACGGCGCCACCTGTCAAAATTTAGCGCGTGAAATAAATGCTCGGTACATTAATTCTTGAGCTAAATTGTGGCAGGTTTTTTTATTTGTGAGATTATGTGAGCTTTATATTGTGAAAAAGAAAATTGGGTACGAGAAGCATTCAAAGACAAACGAATTATCAATGCCAAAGGGAAAGATCTATTTTATTTTGTTACATTCACTTAAAACATTGAAATAAAATTCTTTGAAATTGTTGAATATAATTTCTTTCCAGAGAACAGCTGTTTTTTGTGATGTAATCTCCACAAAAATGTTATGTCAAAATTTAGCTAGGAGTTTTAGCTGGTGTTTGGAGAGAAAAGTGTGAACGAAATTTTAACTCGATCGGCGTACTAGGCTTTAAGTTATAGCGTGTCTAAGTATGACTCATGATTTGTGTGAGGCTTTTTTTGTAAAATCTCAACAAATATTATTTTTTTTCAAAAAAATTAGTGAATTTATTTTTACAGCTCTTAAAATTCTACAGAAAAAAAGGAAAGGAGAAAGTCATTTCCTCCCGGTTGTAATGCCTACAGGCTTTAAAAAACCTAAGAGTATATTGTTTATACAAAAACAATAAGCAGTATTTGTGGTACTGAAGCTGCTGCCTCTCATATTGTTAGCTTAAATGATATCATTATCGACGATAGTTCTGCTTCCTTTAGTAAGGACAATTTGGTCTGCATAGACTCTGTCGTCTGTGAAGAAAATGATGACAAAACAACGAGAACAAAGACCACAAAGACAACAATACCCTCTATGTCAACAAATTTGAACGATGGCGTCGTTGTTGATGATGTTGGTGCCACCGTTAATGGTGCTGTCGACGATGATGCCCCTGCTATGAAGGAGGTTGTTGTAGTTGCTGATGGTGATGCTTTAGGTATATAGTCCATTCAAAATATACCTTTTCAATCCCACCCGAGCTTAAAAAGTTATTAGAGGTCAAGTGTCAAAAAAGTTGGTTTTTTTTCAAACCATGAATGCAATTGAAAAGCAAAAAAAGTAGATTTTGTAGATCAATCAGTTCTTTGCAAAAATGATTGCCACAAAATGTAACCCAAAAATTGCATAAGAAACAAATTTTCTAATATCTTTAAATTCGAAAGGGTTGTGATCGAAATTCTGTAGGGTCATACTTCTGCTTTCAAAATTCTACGTGTCAAAATTCTGTTTTCAAAATCTGAATTTCAAAATCTGTATTTCAAAATTCTGTTTTCCAAAATTCTGTTATTAAAAATTCTGTAAATTTGTTTTAAAAGAGAAATCATTTTGATAATGTAAAAAAGTGCGCACCAGATTTTTGGTCTGTTTTTGATGATGAAAAGCCAAACATGGAAGTTTTTCCAAAAACATAAAACAGTGTCGATGTTTTGAGTCGCCGGCCGACTTGAAAGCTTGGTTAGAAAATAAAACGCGGGTTATAAAAACACATAAAACAACCTGAAAATGATCTTCTTTTGGCATAAGCGCAGGTGAATACAGTAAAAAATGGGGAGCACATAAAAAAAAGAAAAAAGTTTTCTAAAAAATAATAAGCAAATAGCGCGAGTCATAAAAAATCGACTTGAAAGCTTTATTGGTTATTTTAAAACCAAGAAATTTAATTTTATTATGGGTATTCATACAACAACGTAAAGCCGTAGTAAAACTTAAAACTTCGTAAATATGTCACAATTTACGAGTGAGTTACAGCAAAAAATGAAGTATAGGCAGACGTCAATAGTTTCAGTCAAGATTATTCCCAAAATCAATGCCTTGCAGTCCATAACCAGCAATTGACACCAAGACATTGATTTTTGGAATAGCTTTTACTCATATTTTTGACGCCTATACTTCTTTTTGTGCTATTACTCACATCCAAAATTTGCTGTGGGCTCTGGGTCAATAGAATCATAAAAAAAAAGTTTGTAAATGAGAATCTGTTTTAGAGAGAATTTTAGTTTTCAAAAAGAAAAAATTGGGAAAACAGAATTTTGACCAGACATAATTTTGACATGAAGAATTTTGCACATACACAATTTTGATATACAGAATTTTGCATTTATAGAATTTTGAAATACAAAATTTTGGCCAAACAGAATTTTGACCAGACAAAATTTACACAAAAAAAAAAAACTGAATTTGGACCAAACAGAAATTTGAAAACCAGAATTCCGACCCGGTTCCATTCGAATATCTCAAAAACGGATCCAATACCCCTAAAAACATAAAAAATGGGCAAAATCAAAACTACACTACAATTTGCTCGCTAAGAGTCTTTTTGATCACAAATTGACTGGACTATTTTATGTGAAACAAAAAATATCTTAAATACAGAGTAACAAAATTACCAACATACAGTAAAATAATTCCTTAAAGGATTTTACGATTCGTACTGTGGTGCAAAAAAAAATCACAGATTATAAGAGGGACACAATGACACAAGAATTGGTTTCTTTAGAAGTCGGTCAATCTCCTACCTTTTAGGGTAAAGGGTCACTTTCATAAAAAAAATCTTCATTAACCTTGCTCCTATCGAAAATATAAACAAAACTTTAATAGTCTTTCATTTTGTATTATTCACATTTCCGCTTAGGACCTTAAAACCCCCCTCCTGCCTAAATCACCTGTTCCTGGGTTGGTGGTTTTTAATGAATTATACCTAGAAGTTACTCCTACCATAAAATGTTAACCCAGAGAGCATGATTAAGTCCATTTAATCTTTAATTTTGGTTCTTCGTTAGTCGCATTATTCGCATAATTCTCAAAATTAATTTCTTTTAACAAAACAATAATTAAAGAAATTTAATCATTTGCCTTGCTTAAATAAGGAAATTATTTTTTTTTCTGAATAACTCTTGCTTTACAAAAGTTTATATTCATTTACATTTCCAGCCGCACTCACTTAAAGTGTTCATTGGCCGCGTTCCGCTGTAGTCCTTTGTTTAAAATGTAATGACAAAACTTATTCAAGCCTGTGGAACGCTGCCATTTACAGTACACAATATTGCTGAGGCTAAGTGAGTAGCAAAATCGTGTCTCGTGAGTTTCAATTTGGGTTTTCAGTCTTACATATTTTTTTTAAATAAAACTCTTTTTTTTTTTCATTTTATATTTCGTTAAATTTTTATTAATTTAATTCTTTTTTTTTATGTTTCATATACCTAATTCCTTTTATCATTTTGTGATATTAACATAAGGCAATCTTTTTTTACATAATTTCATTGATTTTCGAAATAAAAACTCAACGCAATAATTAGTTTAAAACAATAAGCTGTGTATTAAAAATCTTGAACAAAAAAACATATTTTATATAGCTTAAAGTAGGCAAATACATTTTAAGCAATAAAAATAAAAGTTAAAAATAAAAAGAAAAAACGAAATAAAAAATCAAAAGCAAAGCAAATAAAGACAAATAAATTAAATTTATTAATTAAATCTTGCTAGTGCTGTAAAGTGAAATTATATTGAGATACATATTTTTATTAAATTTTATTCAGAAAATTAAACTCACATTTTAAATACAATATTATTTTTTTTTTTGTTTTTAAATTTTAAACAGCACAAACAAATTTTAAAATCTTATACATTTTAATTAATTCATAATTTTCGCTAAAAGCACATTTTTTATACCAAGTATCCCTACGTTTCTTTATCTATTTAAATAATATACACATTTTTTGTTCTTAACTTTAATTGTATCTACTTTTATGTTTATTAATGATAGTGGTATAAATATGATTTATAATTTTTTGTTTCTATTCAATCACCATAGTTTTCCATCTTACAGTGTTTTATCTTATTTATGATTTAAAATTCATGAAATGATTATGTTTTTTTTTTTCTTGTTCTTATTTTTCAATTTTGGTTTCAATTTTCTTATATGTTTTCTTCTTACTTATGTTTTTTGTTTTTGTCAGGTATAAATAACTAATTTGGAAATAATTGATTTTCTTTCTTTTTTTTTTTGATAAAATTTGCTATATAAAAATATTTGTTTTTTAAATTTGAAGATATATACAGCAAAAGCAAGTAAAATTTTAACCTACATTATACATTTATTATTTTCTATATACAATTTTTTGGAAAAAAAAATATTAATTTAATTAAATTAGTAATTTTGTTTGAAAAAAATAGAAAAGTATATATTTTTCGAGTCAGAATGCCTCTTTTGATAATAATTATAATTTTTTCTGTACACAATTTAAAATTTTTATCTTAGCCCTATCATGAGGGTTAATTGACCAAATCTATAAAGGACCAGTATGATTGCCACCAATGATAAACTACAGTTTGTTTTTGATGCAGAACTCAAAACTAGAAATGAAAAAGAAAATTTGTGGACATTTTGTTATAATATTGGTATTTTTTTTTATTCAAAATGCTAGGTAGTAAAGTTAAAAATAATTACAAGCTGTAATAGTAAAAACCATCAACAAAAAACACCGCTGAGTTTAATTTTTCGTTTTGGTAATCTATACAAAAATTTTATGTATTAATGGGACAAAATTTGCCACAGATTTGAGCTAGTCAAAATATTTATAAAACCCGTCTAGATAAGTGCAAGGCCTTATTTTGGATTTAGAGGCCCCTTTGATGGAGCCTGTAGTGTGGACCCAAAAAGGATGGATTTTTTGACCCGTCTGAAAAAATTGTGAGTTTTTGTAAAGTTTAATCAAGACTTCATAAAGGCTTTTGCAGGAAAGATCTACACAAGAAAAACTTTACAAATACTTGTTAGGCCCTCTCTAGTAAAACTGTTTTGGGTGAGAAAAAAGGCTACATAACGGGGGAAGTCCTAGCCCCGGAAAATCTTGATAGTTTAGTCATAGTTAGACGGTCAACGTAAATGGTCATCGCATCGACTCCTTGACGTCACCAGAAACATCGTCAGTATACTGTTGTCAACGTAGAATGTTTCAACGCATGACACACTGACGATCACACGTGTTATCTGTGTCAACGCGATTGGTACCCTTTGGTGGTGGATAAGGGCAAAATTGGATCATTTTTACGTTGACGATCACGTGACATTGGTTGTAGTGTTATCGAACAATTCAATGTGGATAGATTAAAAAATCAAAAATTTCTGAAGTTTTTGTACTGCTCCGCAAGAAGAATTAAAGGAAAAGCGGGTAACATTTAGATCAAAATACACTCTTTCCGTCAAAATATAATTTGTCCACCATGTCTCAAACCATCAACTGTCAAATTCCATTAAAGGATGGCTATGATGTCAATGGATTAAAAAACCTCTAAAAAATCAGAATTTTTTTAATCGAGTGATAGTTAGATAAAAATACAATATTTCTGTCAAAATAAAGTTTGTTCCAAATCTGTCAAGCCATCAACTGGTAAATTCCATTGACGGATGGCTACGATGTCGATGGATTAAAAAATCTCTAAAAATCAGATATTATTTAACTTTATTTACTGCTCCAGAAAAAAGTGCTTTTAGGACAATGGGATGACATTTAGATCGAAACATACTTTTCTGTCAAAATTTAGTTGGTCCTCCATATGTCATGCTATCAACTTTTGTTATTAACTGTCGATGTATTAAAAATCCTCAAAAATACAAAACATTTTCGAGATTGATATGAAGGTCAACGCAAGCTGCATTGACATGGCAGAAAATTTAGCTGTCACTGTGCCAACATAAGGATACAGTCAAGGCGTTGATAGTCTGTCAATGTGTTCTAACTTCGTTATGATAAAGTGATTTCAAGGTCAACGAATTGACCCTTAAATTCGTGTTAACGAGAGTGTCAACGCAGCTGTCAATAAAAGGACAGACAGAAAGACAGACAGTGCATTGACGATCACACACAATTTTGAAACTGAGTTTGACACTCACTTTGACGTTAGAGATTCAACGCGTTGAGCATTTGCATTGGTCGTCTAATTGAAACCTTACTCTTGCTAGGCCCTTGTTTGTATCAATAGATGTGATTTTTGTGTAAGCCCGGGGGAACTGGACCAAAAGAACGACATTGGGGCTTAGCGACGTCATGACAGAAAAAAGTAGAGTTTTTATACAAACTATCGATAACAAGTATGAAATTTGTGCCAGTAACATAGTTTTTATCTAAGTCCCGAAAATTCTCTTGGTTTAGTTGTTGTTGCATTTAACATGTAAATTGCTTAACCCCGACGTCGTTTTTTTCCATTCAGGCCCACTCGGGCAAGGAAAAAAAAAACCCACCTAATGTAAGACTTTCTATAGGTCTTTAGTAAAAACTAGATTCTTTTTCCAAAAGAAAAAAATCTAAAAATGGATAAGAAGAATATTATTTGTGGAAATCATAAATAATTCCTGACGGTTTTATATCTCCACCAGCCATTTATATAGAAAATTATAGCAAAGATAACATTTAATTTATACTCACCTAATAACATTGCCTCTCTATTGTCTATGACACCCGGTCGTCGTTGCAGAACACTCTCCTTGCCACCTTTCCACAAGACCGGTGATATACTTGCTAAGCACTTAACTCGCATCGCTCCATCGTGAAAATGTCTACCATCAACAGTCAGCTGTAGTCCTAAGGTCGATGTAATCAAACCATGCCTATGCACGGTGTCATTATACCGCACCAAGGAACTAGAGTGAATTAGCTGAAATTAAAAGAAAATTTATAAAAATGAAAACTTTAATAAATTTAGCAAAAACAAAATTATAAAAAAAAAAATCTAAAAGAAGCAAAAAAGTTCTTACTTTCCTGAAATATTTTTGTTTTCTTTTTGAGCAGTTAAAGCGTAACAAAATAAGTTCATATCCTGTTCATAGATTTTAAAAGTGCACTGCAGAGCAGTGCTAAAGTTTAAACGCATTACACAGTTACTTTGCCCATAACCCTATAGCAGCATAAAAAAGTTTACACTTAAGTCAAGAGGGTGACCTTTTGTAAAAAAAGGAAAAAAAACACTTTTTGGTTTGTTTTTAGTTTTTTTTTTGTCAATGCAACTTTAGGATGAAAATTTGAACCAACAAAAAGGGTATAAATAAAAGAAAAGAAGGTCAACTATATATATTCCTATAAAGAATAGTAGGGGCCCTCTACCTTATACTTCCTGAAAACTATTATAAAAGTTCTTTTTGTTCCAATTCAAGTGTGGAATTTAATCATGTTTTCCAGCAGACTAATTTTTGCCATTTTCTATACAAAGTTGTCTGATATACAAACTTTCTTTATTGTTATGGTTTTATATGGCCTATTTAAACTGTTGACGTTTAAAAAATTTATGTAAAACTAGTACCTTCTATAAAATGCATTAATATAAATCAGTTTTAATAAGACTTGTCATTACGATGATAAGGAAGACGAACAAAATAGGTCTCACAATTTTGCCTGTCCTCTGCCTATCTGTCTGTTCGACTACAGCCTAAATAGCTCAATTTTCTTAAAACTTTGTACATTTTTTGCATTTTTACTTTTAGACTCATTCCCTGCACAATGTTGTCTTCCAAATAATCTTTTTTCGAAGTTAGTGTATTTGACAGCTGTCACTCGATTAATTCTCTATTTGGTTAGCTATTTCATAATGATATACCTGTACAAATACATACTCCTGAACAACGGTTGCAAATCGTGCAAATTTATTACCAATATAATGCTACGGTTCGCGCAGCGCATCGCGAAATTTTATTCGCTGTTTCCAGCTGTCAAAGTTGTCAAATTTCTTTTAGATTCGATCAAATTAGGTCCAAAATGATATCAGCACAAAAATATTTAAAAACTAGCACTTAAATTAGTTCTTATATCTTAAGAACATTTCTCAACATTTTGGACTATCTTCTTTAAATTTTGTACAAATCTGTATTGAATTAAAGACACTTTCTTCTGACTTCTACAGTACCTCATTAAAAATTTATAAATTTGGGACCATGTTCTGACCGTGAAAGCCCTGTTTGAAGTAAAAACAATAGGCAGGACCACTGAATTCAGCATCCCCAAATCATTAAGTGTACCAAATTTCACTAGTATGTATTAAGAACTAGCATGAGAAATGATTTTTGTCGCCAAAATTCAACAAACGAACTACTGTGCACCGGTGGCGCGGCGGTAGAAAAGTTTTTATTATCTTTTCATTATCGGCTGATCGGATCAAAATTAATCTTTGTATGAAAAAATTTTAAATTTATAAGTTGAAAAAAAAAATTTATACAACGCATCTTGAAATTCTCATGAAAGTACGGGTGAGGCGTGACTCAGTAGTGCATTTAATTTGTCTAGCTTTATGCTCGTTATAACCAGAGAATATCAATTATCTAGAAGCCAATCTTTCGTACGTTTCACCCTCCACGACCCATTTGTTTACATTGGGGGTCACGGCGTCATGACCCCTCCTCCAAGAACTCAAAAGATACGCCTAAAAAATATAAGAAAGAAAGAAATATTTGCAATTTTAAAATATTTAATTTCAAAAAATTTTCTTTGGAATAAACTATTTATTATTTGTAAAGAGTATCTACCTACTCCCATCAACATTTACAAGCCATTGCACGAATAATATTTTTTATTTGATACCAATTTCTGACCAATCTATTAATGATTTTAAGGATTGACAAATTGCCGTGGCATGATAACATAAATCGTGATATTCATTCATCTCTCTTTATTTTAGATTAAGATCACGCGGCCTAAGTACTTAAATGCCCCATAGGCAATAGACCACTTTTCAAGAATTTGAGTTAATGATGCAGTTATATTAATAAGAATTTTCTCTGTCGTTTGCTGCTTTCCCCGTTGCTCTATCTCTATTATTAAGCAAGTTCCAAAAACCATATTATTTGCTCTATTGACCACCTAAGTGCTTATGCCAAAATGTACACAAGGTGGGGCAAAATTTTCAAATGAAGTCTTGAAATATAGTTTCAGTGCTTAATTGCCCTATATCCAAATGAGATTTTTTTAGTAAAGTGGAAAAAACCTAAAGTCCCATTAAAAACATTAAACGAGAAAAAACTTTAAACAAAATTTATTGATTTAACACAAAGTATATGTAAAAGAATTTTTATACGCAAAACCAAATAAAATTGAATGTATTTTTTTGGTTTATTTTAATGACCAAAGTAAATTTTTGGTTTTTCTAATAATTTAGTATTATAATACTCTCCAATTAATTTAAGGCTTTTAAAGACCTTAGAATAATCCAATGTTATATCAAGTAAGTCCTAGCCACAGAATTAATATAATTTTTTGTTTTATGTTGTTATCGATAAAAATAAAATTATTAAAAATAAATAATGCCGGTTCTTTTGAATTTTATTGTTTTTCTTACTAACATTGAATTCCAAGGTTTCAGTCCACAAAAGTTCTATATCCATAGGAAATCTCAAGTTTGTTTTTCATGGGTCTTGCATTTGTTTAAGAGAGGGTTCTATATCAATTGCTGACTTTTTTCATACTTTCATTTTTAAAAAAATAACCGTAACCGTTTTTGATTCCATTTCTTCAAACTTCCACCAAGATATTTTCAAATAATGTATGTATATAAAAATTCAAACATATTCATATATATATCTATCTCAAGAAGAAAGTAAAGAATTTATTTTTACAACTTTAAAATTCGTTTTCCAGGGAATAATTTTTTTGGATATAGGGCATTTAAGTACTCAGGTGGCGATCTGTCAAGAAGACAATTTTGACCATTTCTACATTTCAGCTACCCTATGCTGAAAGAATTGATTTATTTTTTATTTAAAATCAATTAATTATCATCAATGCATCAATTTTATTCAAAAAAAATATAAATACATACATTTTTCAGAAACTATTTTGTATGTGTTGCATTTTTGAATCAGAAAAACTGTTAAGAAGGTTATTTTAAATTTAGATAAAATATATTATTTTATATAACTTTAAAACACGTATTTTATTTATTTATTTATTTACTTAAATAAATTTTGAAAGCTATGCTTCCATCGTCAGTATATTTAATATAAATAATAATGCAAACAATTTTTTTATTGCTAATAAATACAAATAGCTCAACATTATAGTGAATTTAGGATCTATTGTACATTTTTTTTGTAATTCTATTGAAGAACTTTGTATCGATGTTTACCGACAAATACTACGTTTACGACGACTTTATGCTGTTGCATGTTGCATGAAAAAATACGTTGAAAATCTCCACAATCAAATCAATTTTAGATTTCAACACAATTTTGAAGACCATTTTTGGTATGCATTGAATCAAAAAATGTTTGCCTTAGCGTAAGCCACTCATTGAATCATTAATTAATAAACTATGGGCTTTAAAATATAGTTGGCACACAAAATTTTATATTAAATTTTTTTCTTACAAAAACGTCTCGCGAGCATTTAACATTGCTTGAGAACACAGAGGAATTGTTCTTTTTAAACCTGATTGAAAATTTTGTTTAGCGCTTAAGCAAATGTAAAAAACATCCACGCATCGAGCAAAATGTACATTTTTGATAAAATTCATTTTTAGATAGCCTTTTACAACTCCTGCTTGGAAAAGAGCACAATCTCGAAGGAGTGTACGCGCTGGTTTTAATTGATTCACCATATCGAGCGTCTATTGTATTTCATATTTTATTTGAAAATGATAAAAAAGCTAATTGAAAAAAGAAGATAAAAGGAAACACTTTTAACATTTTCCAAACTTCTTTTTATTACTGTCAGAATTATGTCACTGGAAGTTGAAAATAAGAATTTTGAGAAACAAAATTTCAAAATTTGCAAAACGAATTTTAACCTTGCCAAAATTTCGACCCCGATTCTTTAAAATTAAAAAAAAAACGGTAACATTTGTGGGACCAGCAAAAATTTATAACCCAAAGAGTGAAAAAGATTGAAACCGTGGCTCAGTCTTTTAATTCATAAATTTATAAGAAGTGACTTGAGTACTGTTTTTTTGGTATGACCCCCCCCCCCCCCCCAAAGAAGTGTAACACCATAGATAAGTTTACAAATTGGATAAGTTTATCTTTTGGTAAATGAACGGTCAAATTTTATATGGGAAATGATTTACACAATTTGGTTAAACTTATCAAAGGATTTTGTTGCGTAAAATTTGCCAAACTGGTTAACCTTATCCAAACGTCATTGTGACTCTTACTCTGATTGAATTACGTAGCATTTTATCAAATGTTTAAAAAAGGTCGTTCATGCAAACTTTCCGTAAACTTATCATTTTACACAATTTGTAAATTTACGACGTTGCATGAATACCCTGACTATAACTAATAAGAGTTTAATAAAATAAGCAGACAAATATTTAAACACTTCTAAGCTAGTCTGTCTTTTTTAAGAAATGAAATGAAATCAAATCAAATGAAATCGAATGAAAGAAATAAAATGAAATAAAGTGAAATGAAACGAAATAAAATAAAATAAAATAAAATAAAATAAAATAAAATAAAATAAAATAAATTAAAATAAAATAAAATAAAATAAAATAAAATAAAATAAAATTAAAAAAAAATAAAATTAAATTAAAGAAAATAAAATAAAATGAAATGAAGGAATGTTTCTAAGTGATTGAGGAGAAGTGGTAATTTCGGTTTGCATTGTGTGAAAGATATCAATACCCCATTGTCTATAATGTGAATGTGTGACTTACACCTCAGTCCTTAAACAATTGAAAAAAGGCTAAATTTCCAACGCATTTTTAAGTTCAGTTGTAAGGTGCAACCTTTACTGCCTGTTTGTTTTGATGAATTTAAAATAACTCTTAAATTCTTTACTAACATCAAAATAAATTTAAGTACTTTAGGCTAAAATTTATCAAAAAGATCATCAAATTACAAGGCATATATACTTTTAAATGACCTGAGAAAAATACGACAAAAATAAAGGACCCTCTACGATAAACTCAATTTAGGCACGTTCCATCTCATTTCCAGTCGTCACTCACTCATCACAAGGATATAGGCCTAGACATGGCATATTATATCTCTTAGGTACACACAAATGAAGCCATAGAAAGAAGAGTTCTACATCCTAAAATGGCCGAAGGTCAAAATTGGATGGAAAATTTAATGCACGGTTGGCTGAGATGAAATTATGCTTGACTGAAAGGCTTCCCATGTGGATGTGGCAATGTATAGTACGAGTATGTACATAATACTTTCACATGAGTTGAATTCGTTTTGTCGGAGTATCTTTTCTCCTAATGTGCTGTGTTCCAGTATATTCAGGTTCAGTCTATTTGTTTTTGAGTTGTGTGCGAGTGCGTGTTTTCCTATAAGAAGATAATTTAACTAAGCACTAAGCTCGGCCGGAAAACACAAAACGATATCACTATACTACTTACAAATGCATTAGCACAACTGTCCTATCCTGTCACGGATAAGCAGCCTGATCATTTTTGGAATTTCATTCGAATGTGCCAGTACAGGGGGCTATATGGGTCTATATAGTCGTTTGAATATATCGTTTGAATGTGACAACACTTTTTTGTGTGGACAAGGAGGTACCTCTACCAAAAAGTCCTGAAATTGCCAATGGTATGGCGGACTTCACAAAATGTCCTCTCTTCCTGTCATGGCTCCAAATTGTCAGCTTAGTCAATCAACTCGTGCGGAAATTAAACTTCATGGATTTAGAATTTTAAATCTAATCACTGTTTCGCATCCAATAAATTCTCTATTCATCACCCCTTTTGGGGCAGGAGTCGTCTGGAGTCGGCATTTTACATTTGGATTCGGCAATCGACACGCAATGTTAGCTGTCAGCTGTGTCAGACAGAAGCAGGACTCTTTCACGTGTCGAACAAAATGTGTCTCTCTATCTAACAGATCCGCGCGTTGGTTGAGGGTTAAAGGCCGCAAATTCGTTTAATTTTTCTTCCTCCTTCCCATTTAGACCCCTTCAAAGCACACACATCAAGTGATGGAATTATACAGGTGAAGATAAAATGCGGGGAAACTCTGAATATACACTTTTAGGCCGGAAATAGAGAAGAAAACACGTTTCATTGACAAATTTTGTTGGGGATGGGGCATAATATTATTCATTCCCTCAATTCCATCACAGGAGCATAGCTCAAGGGAACGTGCTTTATCTTCAATCGTTTCGTTCGTTTGGTTGGTCTTTCCAGCAAACTGTTGGGAGAACAATTGTCAGACAGGTCTCTTCCTATTTATGTCAGGGCTTCGCTGCTGCTACTGCTATCACGGAATATTCAAATGAATGAAAAGTTGGGCGTTTGTCCTCTTGGCAATTTTAGTTCATTTAAACGATTTTCATTATTGCTATGGTGGTTGGGTTATGGTGTGGGATTTGAATTGATTTGCATGGAAATTGCTTGTTTTGAAAGATAAAAAATAACTATTGCAATTTTTTTTTTTTAAGTTTGAATTTGTTGTCTTCTAGAAAATTTGTGGATGAAAAAATATAAAAAAAAATTTCGCGTTAATCAAATTAATTGTTAAGTGAATTTTGAATATTAATCCAATGTTTATTTTTGACCTACTTAGGTACACAAATTTTGACATATTCCTAGCTATTTTTAAGCTTTTGCCATAGGCAAATATTTTAGATTGATTAAATTTTCTGAGATTAAATTAGTTCTGGTATGTCAATACTTGAAGCTATTTGTATGTGATTAAATAGAAATAGTTAAATATTTTAAGGGCAATTTGGCAATGTACAGGAGCAGAAGCATACTTGAGTTAAGCTACTGATTGATTTTGGTCATACATATAAAACAAAAATAAATAAATGGAAGTTTATTTTTGAAATTCGATTTCAACAAAATTTGATTATGTCAATATTACAAACACCTCTTGATCATCAAAATAGAAAAATAGTTAGATTAAGAAATGAGTAAATAATAACTATATATTTCACCTACCGAAAAAAACTGCACAGAATATTTATACTAAATAAAAAAGTAGATTCACAGAATCACCTTCTTGATTATAGTTGATATTATTATGGGAAAGGCTACAGAAACCCTTGCCATAACCACGAATACCCAAAATTCCAAATGCTAAAGTCTGCAATGGATGACATGCCGATTGATATAATACAAAAAACCCAAAATCTCAAAGCCAAAATCCCAAATGGACAAAGTCCCGAATGACAAAAAATCCCGAATACATGTTCAATACTTTTTAGAAGGTACTATTTGGTACATTTGGTACTTTCAAAGAAATCAAACTGTTTTTTATGAATTTAGACAAGAAATTTCGAAATAAACAATCATGTGATTGATGATTGACAATTTTAAATTTTATGCTTGCACCTCTCAACGGTGTACATCATTTTAAAAGATCAATACATTTATCAATCATGTTGTTAAATTTCAAAATTCAATATTTATCAATCTAAAAAATAAATTAAATTTGGTGGCGCAACAGCTCATGGAGACAAAGGGCCTAGTGGGTTACAACTCTCAACCATTCCTGTGTGCGTCTTGTAGGCAGAAATGGAGGAGACCTATAATTTTTGCGAGCCCGAACGGTTAGATGAGAAGTACTTGTTCATGACAAGCATACTCTCAAGTTCCTCGCAAGAGACAGTCCCTCGGGAAAAACATTTCTGTTTTTAGGTGGCAGCGGCTGGGAATCGAACCCAAACCTTCGGCATGACAGTCCAACGCAGTAAACATCATGCCACATCATGTGCTACGAATTCACTACTAATATTTATCCATCATCAACTGATAGTCAAATTTTGTGATCATTTTAAACTTACAGAAATCAAGAATGAAAAAAAAAAAATTACGAATTAAAAATAAAAAAGCAATTTTCCACCCATTTTGAATATGAAAACTAACGAATACCTAGCAAGTATCAAAAAGTTCGACTTTTTTAAATAGATTTTCTTTTTGTATAAACAGTTCATCAGCCATTCGGAATTCTTTCACTCAGGATTATGGCATTTGGGATTTAAAGAAAGGAGCTATCTACAAAGTTTAATCAAAAACGATGCAGCCGTTGTAAGGTAAAATTTTAACGTGTATAGTGAAAAAACGCAGCATTTTACTACAACAGTTAAGGAACAAAACAGACATATAGTGACATTTATTGTAGGTGGGTAACTTGAATAGACGACACTAAAACTTCTTTTTCTTTTTATTTTTTAGTTTGTTCTCTCTCTGTTTGACCATATTTTTGTTGAGATTCTTCATTGTCCGTTTCCGTTACGCTTTGAACTCTTGACACTTGACATAAATTTTTTACTTTTATACTTTAAATGAAATGCACTACTGGACCCCATGTACTTACTTTTATGTTCAAGTTGCTTGGATTTAACAACTCTAAAATATAAAAGTCAAAATATAAAAAAAATATCAAAACATTAAAAAGCATTTAAAACACTAAGGCCCAGTTTTTCAGTGCCTTATTCAACTCCTGAAACGTGTTTTCAGTTTAAGTTAACTCCGAGTTAACTCACCTACTTTAGTGAGTTAACTCAGGGATCAAATTGAGTGCGCTTTCAGTTGCGGCGCCCTATCAAATTCGTTGGTGAAAGTTATTATCAGAGCAGTTCGGTTTCGGTTCCATTTCTATTCCGATGCGTGAAAGTCTTAGAAGGGTGGTATCTTTAGTGTCGTACATCATTGGCCTTAGATTTAAGACAACTGAAAGATAAAGTTAATCCTGAACTGAAAAACTGTTAACTCAGGGTTAATTTATTTTCAGGATTAGCTAACTCTGATTAAACTTAGAGCTTACCCTGAACTAAAAAACTAGCCCTTAGAGCTCAAAAACATTACGCCATTTTATTACTTGAAAAAAATATGAATATGTGCATAAAAAAAAAAATTTAAATCGTTGGAGCGGTTTTCTTTGAAATTAATTTTTTATATATAAAATTTTAATAACATTTTTAAAAAAAAAGTTTTGGTATGCCAATTTTGAGTATAAATTAAAATACATTTTTAAACCTTGTTTCAAGAAAATTCATCAACTCATTTTTGAAATATTGAATTTCCAAAAAAAAAAATTTTTTTTTTTTAAATCCAAAATTTATTTTTGTTTAAATTTTGATATGCAATATTATTAACATTTTATTTTGCGAAAAATTTTGACTGAAATCGTTTAAGCCGTAATGAGAAAGTCGAAAACTAAAAAAAAAACCGTTAAATGACAGGTACCGTTATAACGGTTTTCGGTAAATTTTGTTCTTATCGAAAAGTACACCACCTAGAGTGTGTGAAGTTAGCCCCCCTTTTTTGGAATTTGTCATTTTTGAAAGTTGTTCCAGATTGTTCCCGGTTTGTTCCGGATTGTTCCAAATTTTTTTTGAAAAATATTCAAAAATGGGGGTTTTAGACCCAAAAAACTGTTTTTGACCTAGCCCCCCTTTTTTCAAAAATCGAAATTTTGAAAATTGTTCCAGATTGTTCTAGTTGTTCTGAACATTGTTCCAAATTTTTGGACCTCTATGTTAAAAATTTCAAAAGTTATGGGCAAAATTCGAAAAAATTGTAGCCCCCCTTTTTTTGAAATTCTTACTTTTAAATTTTTTTTTGGTTTAAAAAAGTGTTCTAAACATTGTTCCAAGAAATTAAAGTTGTAGAATTAATATTTAAAAAGATATAGTCTTTCAAACTTTTATTTCGAAAATGTAAACTACGGCTCACCAATTTTTTTTTTTTTTTTTTAAGTTTTTGTTTTCAATACTTAATAACAAATATATATTTTGAGGAAATATTGTGTCCTTACATAAGCAGAAACTGCCTAAAACAGAGCTTTAAAAAAACATCTTTAAGTTTTTGAAATTTTAAAAGCCACTATTGGCTCCCCTTTTACAAAATTCAAAAATCCAAAACTTGTTTCAAGTGCGAAATTGCCTAAATTCAATTGATCCAAGGATTCATTCAAAAATATTCAAAATTGTAGATTTTAACCCGAAAAACACTTTAAATGAAAAAAATATTAGTTACCCTTGCCCTTGCCCCTCCCCCCCTTTAGGAAATTCAAAATTCAAAAACTTGTTCTAGGTTGTTCCAGGGCTCTTCTAAATTGTTCCGAGCTTTCGTTTCTAAAAATTGATTTTTAGTATTAAAACTTTCAAAAAAATATTTTTGAATGAATCCTTGGAACAATTGGATTTAGGCGATTCTGCACTTGGAACCAGTTTTGGATTTTCGATTTTGGAAAAGGAGGGCCGGGGGAGCATTTTTTTGAAAGTTTTAATACTAAAAATCAATCTTAAGAAACGAAAGCTCGGAACAATTTAGAAGAGCCCTAGAACAACCTGGAACAAGTTTTTGAATTTTGAATTTCCTAAAGGGGGGGAGGGGCAAGGGCAAGGGTAACTAATATTTTTTTCATTTAAAGTGTTTTTCGGGTTAAAATCTACAATTTTGAATATTTTTGAATGAATCCTTGGATCAATTGAATTTAGGCAATTTCGCACTTGAAACAAGTTTTGGATTTTTGAATTTTGTAAAAGGGGAGCCAATAGTGGCTTTTAAAATTTCAAAAACTTAAAGATGTTTTTTTAAAGCTCTGTTTTAGGCAGTTTCTGCTTATGTAAGGACACAATATTTCCTCAAAATATATATTTGTTATTAAGTATTGAAAACAAAAACTTAAAAAAAAAAAAAAAAAATTGGTGAGCCGTAGTTTACATTTTCGAAATAAAAGTTTGAAAGACTATATCTTTTTAAATATTAATTCTACAACTTTAATTTCTTGGAACAATGTTTAGAACACTTTTTTAAACCAAAAAAAAATTTAAAAGTAAGAATTTCAAAAAAAGGGGGGCTACAATTTTTTCGAATTTTGCCCATAACTTTTGAAATTTTTAACATAGAGGTCCAAAAATTTGGAACAATGTTCAGAACAACTAGAACAATCTGGAACAATTTTCAAAATTTCGATTTTTGAAAAAAGGGGGGCTAGGTCAAAAACAGTTTTTTGGGTCTAAAACCCCCATTTTTGAATATTTTTCAAAAAAAATTTGGAACAATCCGGAACAAACCGGGAACAATCTGGAACAACTTTCAAAAATGACAAATTCCAAAAAAGGGGGGCTAACTTCACACACTCCTCCACCTACAATAACACACTGACTTTCTGTTATCAAAATCGTCAGAGCCGTTTTTTCCTTTACGGTTGTAGGGCAAGTACCGTTATTTTTGGTGCTGGAAAAAAATTCAATTTCACCTCTAGAGAGTTACAAAAATACCTCAAGTTCAAAATTTTAAGAGAATTGCTTCAGTAAGTTAGCTTTAGGCTGTAGGTCGATATACGGTTAGACACAGAGACAGAAAGACAGAATTGTGTCACGTGTTCTCTATCTATGTAATGTTATATTAGATTATTATATCTACATATATAGCTATCTATAATAACTATCGTTAGTAAAAATACAGGCAAATAAGTGAAAAAAAAAACAAAAATAATGATTTTTCACTTAGTTTTTGCTGATTTTTTTTTTATAAATTTTAAATCATTTAAGTTACCTAAGTTTAGTTTAAGTTACATAAGTGCAGAATGGTAGAAAAAGATAGATAGAGCGAAAATATCAGCAAGATTTTGCAATTAGGTACAAAAGGTTGCACAATTGAATATCTGCACACTCACTAAAATAATTTTGATTGCAACCAATTCCAATGCACTGCTTCAGGTATTATGAGTGAAACATATGTTTGACCCAAACACTAAAATTCATCAGCTCAGCTGCAATTGCAACGTGATTTTCTGGCTTTAATTGCATATATACATGCCTACATATATATGAAGGTATGTGTTTGTTCGGTATATGGAAAGGATTCTACACTTGAATTGCGATTAATTAAAATGAAATCAAATGCATCAATACTGATTTTTATTGCATATATATCGATCCATAGATAACAAAAAAGTTCTAAAGGTTGAAATCGAAATGTTTTGGTTCGATTTTGGTCACATTGGCATCAGCTGCTAGACCAGATACAAAATTTTAATTAAGTTTAAAAGAGGGAAATGGTGTAAAATATTATTTGAGTGATTATTGCATTTTAAATTGTTCTCTAGAGTATGAAGGGGTTGTGTTGTTAAAATTGATTTTTAGCCCCAAATTAATTTTGTTTTTTCAAATTCATACATACATTTGCATACATACATAATATTTCTATAGATTTAAATGCTCAAAGGATTTGATTGATGAAGTTCCTTAAAAAATAAATCACCGGATAGTATGATTTAATATGAGTTTTTGAGATAAAAAACTATTTATGATTTTCGATATGCGTGAAATTAGCAAAATTGATTTTTCTCTTTTACAATTTACATACCAGCACCTATAATTTTGAGCTTTTTTTTTCGTTACCAGATGAAAAGATGTTTCAATATTTCAAAACAAATGGCAATGATTTTTGATCTTCTAAGCAAAAATAATAGAATTTAAAAATCGATAAAGAACCTGAAAAATGTTTAATACGTCTATATTCGAAGTAACAGCTCCTCTTGCATGTAAAGTCCTTGTTTATTAATTAACATGACGTTGACACGCATTTTAGACAAATCATTAATTCATATGATCAAACTGACTTGGCTCATCTCGTCAATCCAAGTAATTCAGAAGCGAAATTTCCATTTTGCAGACAAAGCATAACGAACAAGTAGTAGGTACCTATAGATAGGTAGCACATACCTTATAAATATATATATTATATAGTTGCAGAAATTATATATGTATATGAAAACGCAGGAGATGTCGAAATCTAAGTCGACTACGACACTCGACAGCATATCCACTTGTTAGTTGACAATGTCAAAAATTTAAAACTCCCCTCCAGTTAAATCGTGCATGATAAAATGCCATGCTGATTTTCTCTCTCCCGAATATAGAGTTTGGATTTCCTTTTCGAAATAACAAAATGTCAGAGTAAAATAAGTTGTGGTGGCTTAGAGTGCAGAGAATTCTGGCAGGGACATGACATTACCAAATGTCGGATACGGATGTGGTCGTAAGAGGCTGATGGAGAACTCCAGAAAAACCCCCTATTGCTAATGGCCCGATTCATACCCAATACCCTACCAGCACATATAACCACAAAACTATTCCAAAGATTAAATCTGCCAAAAAGTGTCTGTGGATATATTACTCGTATATGGAAGAGTTGGGATTTGAATATTTTAAACAGAAGGAGAAAGATGACTTCTTTTGTTACCACCACTATATACCACCGCCACAACTGATAAACAGAGGCATCCGAGTTAAAGGAGAAAATGCGAAGAAGTGTGAATATAAAAAGATAATCCTTTTTTCTGTTAAAATATCAAAACCGAATAGCGTTATATTTTGAAGTGAGGATAAAGCAACGTTGTTATGGAATGAGGTATTATCCTTTTTACAAAATTCTGAACAAAATTAAATATCATATTATCCGGGGTACATAACATTAATGATGCACAAAATGTAATGAAGGTGAACGGCGTGAAATTACAACAAGCTTATCGATTTTCATACATTATGGAAATGATGGAATAAGTACAAACAAAAATTAAGTAGTTTTAATTAAAACGTATGTACGATCCACGAAATCATCAACCAAATTTGACAGGGAGGAAGATTTCAGAGGGACGAAGCCAATAAGCACCTTCAACAAAATGTTTTAGAGAGCTTGTCTTGTGCCGACAGATCAAAACTGACATAATATCTTTTCATCAACTTCAAAGCCCTAAGTTTACTAATAAAAAAATGTAAGTAACAATAATAAATATTGGTATAAAAAGAAAGAGTTTAAGATAGCAGCTATATACTGCCCTCCGAGATGCTTTCCAACTGAAAAAGACTATTTATTTATTTATTTATTAAAGGCTTAAAGCTAACAAATCATTCAATGCTTTGCAGATCTCCTAAATTCATTAGAACATAGCTTTCTTTGTTGGCGACGACTTCAATACTTAACACACCCAATAGGGATCTTGGCTCATAATAATGAAAATTAAGCGGGATATCAAGCAGGCCGCAAGTACAACTTGTCGCGGTAAATTTTACCACAACAAGTTTCAACTACTTATTCCTTTCATTTTTACACTAGCCCTCTCCTTTTCTTGTTGCGGCTCCAAAATGCTAGCAGAGTTCAGTGTGAACCTGGTCCATCAGCCAGGGGTCTGTTCCTAAAGCATCTTGGAAAAAACAACTTTAACTTTCCCCTAAGGCATGTGGCAGATGGTCCTTGCCCAACGATATATGTGTGATAGGTGGTTCTCACCAACGATAACATGCGATAGATGGTCCATTGTCCAACGATGACACGTGACAGATGGTCCGTTGTCTAACGAAATTTGAGACAGGCGGTCCACATTCATGTCTACACTGACAAATATGCCAATACTGGCAACGGCAGTCACTTATCCAAGAATGGCCGAGGGCTCAACCTAGCGTGGTAAAGAAAGATAATTTTGTTAGGTGATTTCCCAATTTCCCCAAATCTGCACGAAGGTCTTCCACATCACTTAAAATTTGGTAAATGGTGGAAGTGCATTCGTTAAAGAAATTTTTGTCGGTCTTAGTCTGGTTCGGTTTGGGACGGGGACTTTGATCGTGTAAATTTGATTTTTCATTTACTTTTTTTGTGTGGCATAATAAGACGGAGGTGGCCTGGATGCGTTCATTGAGCTACTCCCCATTGTGAATGATCCCTTTCACTAGGGATACTTAAAATGAGAGAGTAGATTGGGTTCAACAAGGGGGAAGGCTTCCAGCCAATGGGCGAAGTCCTAAAACTGGGTGAAATCATAAAAATCGTGACCGAATAGCGCCACTACTGAGTGGGTGTGAAAGAGAGGTCAACAATTGGAGAGTGTGAAAGTGAATGCAAAAAGCCACCATTATGGCACTTTTTAGTTAAATTCTGTAGAAGGCAGATCGTTTTAGAAAAATTTAACAAAAATGAAAAATGATCTTAATTTCAAAACTTTCGAGATTTTCTTAAAAAAAGTAATTACGAATTTCCAATGAGGGAAATTCTGAATAGTAGTTGTGAGGAGTAAAATTTCTTTTAACGGAGCGACTTCAGGACTCAGGGCCAAGTGGGCCAGAGAACTCAGGGAAAATTCGATATCATTTTTTAAAAATTTCATAGTTGAATTCGTTGTTTTTCGCTCGCCAGATTGGGGAAAATTATAATTCCACTTGGCCTTCGTTTTGTCTAATTGCTTCCCGGAATTTTCATATAAACATTGTTACACTTATCTTGTTTTTTGCATTGACCTTTTGCCAATATTAACTTTTGTTAAAAATTGTGGTTAAAAAAATTTTGGGTTTTCTACATATATTTATAAAGGTTTTCCTAATAAAATATTTGAAATTCCTATTGGAAATAAAATCTTGTGTTGTGGTTTAATTTAGAAAAGGAACTACATTGTTTCAGGTTTTAGTAAGTTTCCCAATCAAAAAAACTTCCTGGCGCCCATTGAAGTACGCCCCTGTACTTCCATCGTTTCATTCAGCTTTTTATTGACAAATCTTAATTTTATTAATCTAACACGGATTAGTCGTTCGATCAATAAAATATTCCTTTTTTCGAACCTACCCTTTGCTGAACAAAATCGGTGGTAGCACCTTTAATTGCTGCCCAGTTGCATTTTTTTTTATTGAGCGCAACCTATTCTGACAGATTGTCACTTCATTTTCTTTTTTCTTTCATTCTCGAAATTTACCCATCCCGACGCATATCGGTCTCTGTGTATTTTAATTATTATTAGTAAATAAAATTGTAACAAACTGCGAATTTTATTCTTCTGGTTTGCCAACATACTGGCCATCTGATACTAACAAAATACCAGACCTTATAGACTTTTTCGTAGTTAAAGGTATTAAAAACCGTCTTAAAAACGTCAAGGACGGTGGATGCTTCTAGTATGTAAAGACCAAAGACACCGAACCCACCAGTAAAATCTTAAGATGGAAAATGGATCGGAAACCTGAAACAAAAGTCTGATCTCTTCGCTGAAAATCTCGCAAATGTTTTTAAGCCATTCCCAGTAAAAACAGTTACAGATCCCTTACAATTGTTTGATAGTTACAACGAATGTGAAATTCCTTTTGAAGCTAAAGAAGTAGGAAGCACGTGTCAACATAAGTTGTCTAACATATTGAAATGGTGCGCTGTGGACATTGTGAAGAAAACCTTCCCAGCGAAGGCGAATATGTAAAATGCAAGTCCTACGATAGTACATAGAACATTTCGAATGCACCACCAAATCTAGAAGAACCTTCAAAGGTATGAATTCAATCCAAAGGGAAACTTGGACAAAAGTTTTCGTAAAACAGCTCCAGAACAGACTTAGCAAAATAATAAAAGAAAGATGACTTTCAGTTTGGATTTAGAAACAAACATTCAATCAAATGCATCGGATTACGGATGTTGTGGAAAAGGCACTTGAAGAAAAAAAGTATGCTTGGCTTTATTCTTAGATGTTGCTCTGCTCAAGCCTTTGAAGAGGTTTGGCTCTTGGTAACTGAGTACAAACTACATAAGGATCTTCCTAGGTAGTACTTTACGAATACAAAATACTGAAATCCTACGTTACGAACCGACTTCGTAACATAAAGTAAGCAAATTTGGGTTGAACAAGCCCAAATCTGACAGATGAAAAAAAAAATGAGACACAGCTACACAATTGAAGCAAATTTAAAACGAACACAAACAAAATACTTCGAAACAAATAATTTCTCACTGGAGAACTGGAGTCATATGGATTAAGATTGATATTGTTTTGAAATAATTGTATTTAATTCTAGAAGGAGACAAAATTTGTACCATTGATCTAAAATAAATCGTTTTTCTACTCCATTGGAAATTTTAGCTATCTCATTGAGTTGAAGTCATCCTCATTTCATGTTTTCGCCTTTTACAAAGTTAAAAATCTTCAAAACTCTAAAAAAAAACTTCAGAAAACATATTCGTTTTTCGTGAAATAATTTGTCTCTATGGATTTAGTACCCATACTTCTTTTGAGATATATAAGGATTTTGCTTATAGTGGCCATACGACGTCCCATGTTTGAGGTCTATGTCCCATGGCCATAACTGCCCCGCTAAATATCCCGCTTTTCATACGACTTGTAGGTCTCTAAAATTCTCAAAATGAAGCATAAATACTCTTTTACATCCCTGTGCATACAAATTGGCGCATATAAAACAAAGGTAAAAGCTGTTAAAGGAAGAAAATGGCCGCATTCGATCCAAATATCTGAAAATTCGGATATGAAAATTCAGAAATTTTTTTCGTTAAGCCTAGTACGCAGATCGAGCTAATATTTCATTCACACTTTTCTCTCCAAACACCAGCTAAAACTCCTAGCTAAATTTTGACATAACATTTTTGTGGAGATTACATCACAAAAAACAGCTGTTCTCTGAAAAGAAATTATATTCAACAATTTCAAGGAATTTTATTTCAATGTTTTAAGTGAATGTAACCAAATAAAATAGATTTTTCCCTTTGGCATTAATAATTTGTTTGTCTTTGAATGTTTCTCGTACCCAATTTTCTTTTTCACAATATAAAGCTTACATAATCTCACAAATAAAAAACCTGCCACAATTTAGCACAATTTTAATGTACCGAGCATTTATTTCACGCGCTAAATTTTGACAGGTGGCGCCGTACAGTAAGAAACGAAAATTTGATTTTTTAGCTGGAGCTGCGTATTGTCTAAAATTCTTGGATTAATTTTAGCTTGGCTAAATTTTAAAGAGATTTTTGTATGGGAGCGGAATTTTAGCTCGATCAGCGTACTAGGCTTTAAATGCAAAAAAAAATCTGAATTTTCAGTTGAATGTCAGCTGTTTTATTTCTGTCAAAACACTGCATTAACTTTTGGTTTTTACATCGAAAATAGTTAAATTAGAACTTTTATATTATTTAAAAAATCTAAATTTCATGATGAGTGATTCTAAACACTTGCACTCACACTTCTGAAGACGAAGTTGTGTGTAAGTTAATTAATGAAACGTAAATTAACGTCATAAAATTTCACAGTGTACTTCGTTCGCTGCGTCCACGTTTGTTTCACAATTCACATTCATCATAGTAAAGTTGAATTCCTATTTAAATATTTTTGCGCTTTTTTTGACAGACTAGAAATTTTCATCTGAAAATTCAGAACAAACGTAACCAAAACTTAAGCAAAACTCATCTGAATTTTCAGATATTTTTTGACAGCTGACCAATCAGGACCCCAAAAAAGTCAGATATCTGAAACATTGAATGCCCTCAATGAGACTATGTATATTCCATGTTAAATGAATTGTCAGTTTCACTTGTAGTCTGATATTTTTTATCGGCACTTATATCTGAATCTTTGAAAAAACTCAACTTCCTCTGTCTGTAGAAACAGATTAAAGAGAAAAATTGATTACGATGGGAAGAGTATGGAATGTCCCAAATTAAAATCTCGCTTTCGAAATCCCTCAATACAAAATTTTACTTTTCATAATCTCGTAATTACAAATCCCGGTTTCAACAATCCCGCGCAGTTGCGCTTTGTATCCATTTATTGCAATACAATCAATTTTTTTAATCAAAACGGGTGGTTTCTTTTTTAAGTTTCTTAAAAATATGCGAAAATTTGTTATTCGAGATTTTGGTTTGGGGAATTTCGTACCGCTTCCGACTTAGAATATTTAAAATATGTTTGGCTAAACTGAACAAGTTCTTTAATCAATTGCACATACACACATAATGTATATCAGCAATTGTGGACAAAATATTAGTTTTTTGAAACAAAACAAAAAGTACAATTCGATACACTTCATTTTTAATTTTCGAAACACTGCTGAAACACGATTTTTTCATCCCTGACTCTCGATCTAAGAGACGTTTTTAGAGCAGACTTCCATTAGAAGAGTGATTTAGAGTTGGTTTTAAAAACTGTTTAAAATTTGCGCCTTGTTTAAAGTTCTAATTTCTTCATTTTAAAAACTGAAGAACATTATCTACTGGACATTTATGTTTGTAGGTTTCGTTTAGCAAGCACAATTAGCCGCTTCTGGTAGATGGCTTTACATCGATATATTACAATGATAGAACCCGACGATAGTATTCGGAGTTTACTGATTCAAAAGCAGAAGTCCCAAGTCACAATTCTTAACATTTAAAATTTGTAGAGCTAATCTTTTTTTTGGAAAAAGCTATCTAGTCATAGTGCCAGCTATTCACTGTTTTCAACAGCTAGTTTAAGATTTGACAGTAGAAGATATATGTGAATATAGAGTTCACCTTTTATTTTCTCTTACGAATGGTATTTCACTATAGACTTGAAAAAGTTATGTAACGTTAAATCTGAGCTAAAAAACAGCCTTACATATGTTGTAAGTTATTCAAAGAACATCGTTGTAATTGAGACCATCGAAGACATACTGATTCTAGTCTGACGTTGATTGTTTCAAACATCTATGATAACAACGAGAAAGTAAAGAAAATTGTGCTCGATAATCCTTTATCTTTGGCTATGTATAGTGTTCTACGAATAATAATTTTAAACTTTGTGATTTAGGTATACACATATGTATGTAAGCTTACAACTTGTTATCTCTGTGCTTTTTTTTATCAGAGAATATAAAAACAGAGCAAAGTTTTAAATAATTTGACTTTACGAGTGTGGAGCTCTTCTTCCAGTTTCATTGTTTTCATTTTTTATGTTTTAGGATTGTCGATGGATCGACAATGGATTTTTATATTTTTATTTTCTTTACTCTTTATATTAAACCCAGAGTGAAGGTAAAGAAAGAATTTTTTTTCTCTGAATACATGACTAAGTGCACCTTTATCCATTTCCTTAGTGCATTCCTTATAAAACTCTTTTGTAATTAAAAATTCCATTAAATTTTAACCATCCTCACAACCATCAGACCATTTTTTTCATTTAGTAGTCAATTAGCTTTGAAATAAATGAAAATAAAATAAAAAGTAGCTAATAGAAAATTTAACTACATGCATAATGAACTTTACATACGTATGTACAATGTTAATACAAGATCTATAGACGATTTTTTTAAGGAGGATAACATAATCATTTTATTTATTTATGAAGAAAGATTTTAAAATAAAAACAATTCAATTCTTATATATTTTTGATTGATTGATTGATTTAAACATCCTTGGTAAAAAGTAACTTCTGTCAGTTACTGTTTTCTCTTGCTTATCTTAGTATGGAACTGAAATTTTTAAAATGTAAAAACTTTTGCACTCAACCTTCGTCATGTCAAACAGACGTGTCATTAAGTTCAGGAAGATTTATTTGACCCATTCCAAAAAAATAACGCGCACAGTTTTGAGATCACTTCACTATATTAGTTCCCCGAACTTTGATTTTAGCTCAGGAAAATTGGACTTTCACTTCGAAAAATTCCGAAAAGCTGAATTTTGGTGCAGAGCTTTAATTTGACGTTTTAAGCATTCCTAAAAAGTTCCTTCAGTTAAGGTGTGCGCTTAATTTTTTAGGGAGGTTAAAGGGTTAAAATTCAATTCTTTTTTCTAAATTTCTCAAAAAACTTTAGATTTGTTTTTAAATGTAAAGGTACAAATAATTGTAGCTTGTGTTGTTCTACACAAAAAAAGATTAATATACTTCTTTTTATACAGTCAATAGATTCTGAGAAAATCAAGAACTTCACGGTGGAGTAAATTTTGTGAAAAAATTTATTAAAATTTCGTTAATCGATTGCCAAAATTTTGTGTACGATTTGTGTTTGGCTACATCTCTTCATATTAAATCCGAGTTTTTGAGGTTCCCGAGGTAAGGGAAACACCACCTTCTAGAAAAAGAAATGAATTTGGTTTTTTATTCAACAACTCGATTGAGTTTTTTTTAAAACAAAATAAATTTATGAACGAAAAACAATTAGACAATGAAATTATCTAAAAAAATGAGCTAATAACGAGCTCTGTAGGTTTAACTTTTGATTTTGTATTGTAAAAAGTACACACTTTTTTGTAAATGCTCATAAAATCCTACACAAAAAAGATTATGAAACTTTTCTTCGTAGCAGCAAAAGATTTTGAGAAAAAGGTGTACAAACGCGTTCGTTACTCAGTCAAAATGATGAAAAAAATTACTCCTCTCTCGCTCTTCTAAAATGGGCTAAGATATAAATCTTTAACTAAACTTTTCTTTAAAATCAAGTTATAAAAGTTAGTATACCTATATACTGCACAAAATACCAACATTTTCAACTTAACATTCGAAACTATAGTACCTTGACTTAGTTACTGTACTTATTCGTGAAAGCATCGACAGAAAATGTTTTTGGGAAACATTGGGCTTATTTTAGCCCTGTCTTTTGATGGATCCTTTTTAGCTGTAATTCCAGTTTAATAACGCATTTGCAGATGTAACGCAAGAACTTGCTTTTTTTGAAGATTTGCAAGGTTTTCTTGGTGTTATTATCTTTCTGCAAGATGAATGACACCTATCAGCCAAGTTTTTACTCACTCTCATGGAGATTTTTTTTGCAAATGTTGAGGTTACCAAAAAAATGCATCCTGTTCTCATTTACAACCATATTGATAACTAATGATGCTGTAATGAACCCCAAAACCATTACCATGTTTTACAGTTCCAGCCAAGTGTTTGGGCTCTAACGCCGACCGTATTTGATTTTTTCCACACTTTTGTTCGATTATCAAGTCCATGGAAGTCCTTTTTCTCTGACAAGGCCTTATTTAACATCACGGTTTGGGCTTTGGGGATGTGTAGACGCATCTGGAGTGGATAATCTTGTAGTAATTGAGAACACCATGGATCATTTTGATTATGTACATTAACATCGTTAAGAAAATACCAGATTCAAATGTTATTGAGTATTTATGAGATTCTCTTCAGCATCACATACAAAAATACGAAATTAAACTGGAAGTACAGCTTAAAAGAATCTTTCAAGGAGGATGGGCTTAAAATGTAAGCCCAAAATTGGTTTCGAATAATTTTATAGCTAAGTAATTATTATCGCTATCTTAAAAAGTCGTCTTTAAATGAAATTTCAGGATAAAACAAATATTCGAAGTAATTATAACCCAGTTTTTAAAGTTTGAAAATTTAAATCGTCATTTTCAAAAAAAAAAAACATCAACTTAACGAAAAAATTCAAAGCATTTTTATAAATTTTGACTTTGAAATTTAATTTCTCAAAAAGTATTCATGAAAACTACTTTATTTTAAAATCAAATAAGAAAATGAAGTATTGCCTTTCAAAAAAAAAAAAACATCTAAATTTCAAAACTGTCTCTTTGTACCTATAGGTTTATTGGTAGAAAAAAAATCACATAGAGCGTTTAAGTTTTTTTAGAATATTGGCAATTCTTTGATTTAATTTTGGCACAAATATTTTTAAAAACTATAAAATAATTTTGTATTGAAAAAATATTTTTTTAATTCTTTTGACATTTTTACACTCTTATCCCTAAACATGTTAACTGTATTCATGCTACATATCTTCTTTAACTTAAGAGAATTCTAAAAAATAAGAACTAGCCAAAGCTTACTAGTTTAGGGGTCAAATAATATTGATAGTTTTGTAGCTTCAACTATATAATATTCCAGTTAAAACTAGAATATTATATAGTTGTTAAAACTTTAGTTAAAACTAGAATATTATATAGTTGTGCTTGATGACACAAATTGAAGCTAAGGCTGAAAAAATAAGCTTAAGCTAAATGAATTTAGATTTGGCTATTTTGAAAGAGCTATTACTAAAACAGATCTTGCTTGCTTAAGCTTGTTTTATTCATACAAAACTTAGCCTTAACTTAAAAATGCCAGTTTTAGCTTTAGCTATATTTTTAATCACAAGACTCTATAGCACATTATTTTTTGTGCTTTCATTAATTTCAAGTGATTTTTTAAAGTCTTCTTTTCAAAATTTGCCTCTTCTGCCTCAGGGGTCAGAAGAGGCGGGATAGAGGTATCCCCCATACGATTTTCTTCTTAAAATGTATTCAAGAATCTTGCCCTTAAATATTATTGACGAAATATAGTATTCAAGAAATTGAAATTGTATATAGATCAAAAAAAAAAAAATTAACAAAAAATTGAAAATTTTGTGAACCCAAATTGAATTTTATGTAGCTTAAAAGTTGCGTATTAAAGAGTAGAATTTTTGAAATTTACGAAAACTTGAAAATGACGATTTAAATTTTCAAACATAAAAAACTTGGTAATAATTAATTTGAATAATTTTGTTTTTTCCTGAAACTACATTTAGAAGCGAAAGATTTTTAAGATATCGATAATAATAACTATTTGTCTATATTTAATTCAAAGCAATGGTATCAAAAATTTAAAACATCGATTACTCAATACCAGCTTAGAATAAAAGGCTGAAAGTTGGTTGTTGTTTTCAATACATACCACAACATATCAAAAAATTATCGAAATCGAAGAGGGTCGGGTGATTTGGTATGGAATGCCCAATACATATTTCACATTTGTCAGTCAAATATGCTAACATAATTTTTTTAGAACTGAAAAAAAATATTTTTGTGAACTAAAAACAGAATTTTCAAACCAAAATAATTACCCATTCCATGACGTATGAGCACTATTTTTCGTACATAAAAAATTCTAGCCACTAAATGAAATTCAGCGTAAAATTTGTTTTTGTTGTTTGACAAACACAATTGAATCCGATGACGGAGGCTTTCCGGTGAGCTGTGTTCACTTGGCCTGCAAATGTTTTTTTTTTGGAAAGAATGACCATTTAAATGACCACTTTTGACCACCCTTTAATTTTTTTTGACGACCCACAGTTTTCGAGAAAATCGATTGGGCCAAAATAACGCTGTGCCTCATAATCGTTTTTTTCAAATTTGATAAAGGTTTTCGATAGATGTTTTTTTGAACATCAATGACCACCCTTTAACTTTTTTTCACCACCTCTAAAAATATTTTTTTTTGGTTTTTGAAATTTTTTAGTTCGTTTTTTTTTTAACTATCGAAATTTGAAAGACCATTGCGAAAAACTCTATTATCTGAAATGACCACCCTTTAAAAATAATCATCTTCCAAAATTATTATTTTTGGATGAGTATGAGGAATTTTAAAGGGTGGTTATTTTAGATAATAGAGTTTTTCACATCTTCCAAAATTAAAAAAAAAAATATTTTTGGGTAAGTTAGAGGAATTTTAAAGGTTGGTCATTTTGGAATTAAGGTCATTAAAAAACTATAAAAAAGATGGTTTTCCATATTTTTCTAAATAAAAAATATTTTTGGCTAAGTCAGAGGAACTTTAAAGGGTGGTCATTTTAGCTAATATAGTTTTTCGCAATGGTAATCTTTCAACTTTCGAAAATAAGAAATTAAAAGGAAATCTATAAAAAAAAAATCGAAATAAAAAATTTCAAAAATCAAAACAAAAAATTTTTTTACGGGTGGTCAAAAAAAGTTGATGTTAAAAAAAACATATATAGAATACATTAATCAGATTTGTAAAAATCAATTTTGGAGGCACAGCGTTCTTTTGGCCCACAGTTTTTCAAAATTGATTTTCTCGGAAACTGTGGTCAAAAAAAGTTAAAGGGCTGTCAAAAGTGGTCATTTAAATTATCATCTTTTCCAAAAAAAAAACATCGACACTTTCGGGCCAAGTGAACACAGCTCTTCCGGTGCCTTATATGTCATTGAATGTTGATCAAAAAAATTTAAGAATCTTATATTTATTCTTTAAAAAAAATTATTTTTTTTTTAAATTTTAATTTTTGGTCAAATATTTTTGATGTTACACAGATAATCCCATATAAGTTACTAACATTTCAGAAATTTACCTTATTTTAATAACCTTATATTAACCATTAAATTAGCCTGGTGGCCTATATTACCAGTTTCAAGTTGATTTACAAACATGAACTCTTATTTTAACACTGAATTCTGGTAAACAAGAAATTTTGAAAAGAATATAGCGCTAATTTTAACCTGTTATGAATTTCTATTTTACCACAAATCAAGTTGAAGTAACATTTTATAGGGTCATTTTAACAATTTTTACCTGTTGAGTTTAACCTCGTCTGCCAGTTAATTTTAACGTGAGAGGTGACACCAGTATTAAAGCACATACAAACACGAGCCATCCAAACAAGGTCAATTTCAACTAATTGATAATTGGCACAAGATTTGTCTATCTGCATGTGTGAGAGGTTCCCAGTTCAAAACTAAGTATCACAAAACTTAATTATTTAAAATAAAATTATATACGTAGAATTGGGCGGTAAGTAGTGTTAGAGATCGGACCTGGAAGCATGGATCCAAGACATAATAATTCCCGGATACAGGGTTGATTCAACATTGAATAATATTAAATTAACTAGATCTTCATGTTAAATTAACAGGACGTTGAACATTTTATTCATGTTTTTGAACTAGATTTTCATGCAAAGTTAACTAGTTTTACAGGTAAAAATAGCAAGATTCTCAGGTAAAATTTACAGTTTTACTTTTTTAAGGCAGTTTAACCTTACCTGAAACCAACGTTGATTCAACACGACATTAAAATCAGGTATCAGGTTAAGCCGTTAACCTGATCTACCGAGTTGAAAAATAACAACCTGAAAATCAGGTGTAATAAACCAGAAATTGGTAGGTTATACCAGCTTTTTTCTCTGAGTGCATGTATTTAAGATATTTTTTGTTTCACATAAAATGAAAATGTCCAACAATGTATAGAAAACCAGGTTCTGTACTAAAATTTTTTCAATTATATTTTCGTTCACATGAACAAGAGGAAAGATAACGCTAAAACTTATTTTATTTTTTGTATAGTTAGATATCGAACTAAGCTGATGCTGATAGGCATCTGTCATTTTTATATTTTTTTTTAATTTTTCCTAATCCCTCTTCACTTTCGGCTTCGGAAAGTTTTAAGCATCGAGTAAGATGGCTCTATTAAATGTTATACCTACACAAAGAACTCCAAGTTTTAAAAGTTCAACACAAAATACATAAAAAGGATGTTATATAAATTTATAAATTGTTCCCAAGTCGCTCTCAGTCATGGTACGTGCCACATTTTCATCAACTTAAAATCCTAACCTATTACCATTGCATAAAAAGATGGGTTAAAGCTGCACCAGAGGAGGCACCATTGAAATGTGAACTTATAGGTGTATGTATTCTATAGCTTTACTTATATTCTATATACACGACGCACTATCCAGGCGCTTATGTATATACCAACACTATTATTGGATGTTTGAGATCTCTAGCTGAAGCTACCACAACAACTTTGAGCTCATTTACATTCGGTCTAGCAACTATGCTGTTTAAGCTCACTCGCATATTCAGGCACGTATAGAATAGCAAAAGCAATACATGCTTACTGCTCAACTCATGTAAAGTCCACCACCACAGCTAGTTTAATGCGCTTCCTGTTTCTTGAAATTTTAGTCTTTTGAATCCTCTTCATAATGGTAATTTTGGCATTGGAAATTTAAATAAAGATGAATTTTTGGATGAAACTTTGCTTTTTGGTGAAGAATATAAGTACATAAATACTCGTATGTATTTACAAACAAAAAAAAAACAGGTCTGCTTAAATTTTTGTATACGTAAGTAGGTACCTCTTTGCTCTGAAAAATCCAGGAATTGCTTTTTGTTTTGCTAAAGTAAAATATTAAACTGGCAATGAAATGGAATTTCCTGCTTTTAAATACATACATCTTTACTTAAAATTTGAGATTACAAAAGTTAAACAAAAACTTGCTTGAGTAATTTTCCCAAAACATTGAGTAAGCTTTTACTTATGCATTAATAAGGTATTTTTTTTTCTAAAATAAAGTAGTATAATGTTTTTGAAAGATTCGCAGGTTTTTATATTCTCCTCTATTTATAAAAAAATAAAAAGACTTTATTTAATACAAACAACATTTTGTTTTTTTTTTATCGAGAATTACTTCCATACTTATAAACTTTGATTCCTGCATCTAAAATGTTATTTATGATAGCAAACCTTCGTGATGATTGATCGTTATTTGAGCTCAGCAATGCATCGAAGTGATCTTTTAAAAATTGAAATTGCTATTTATGATGACTTTCTTTTCATTTTGTTTTTGTTTATTTTCAAAATTCTGTGGAGTCCTAACATCTTCATATATTTTCTTTCTACAATTGCTTATATTTTTTGGTAAATACCACGTTTTCTGCGTAAATTAAAAATTAAATTAAATTGCACCTTCAAGTTCACTGACTTTTTCCTTATTTTTTCACATGCGTATAGTCATACCACTTTTAGGAAGATGACCCGAATTTTATCCACCTTAAAGTCTTTTACAATGCAAAGGCCAGTTTCCACTGATAAGACAGTGATCAATCATTGAGCATTCCTATTTGCCAATTAAAGTAAATCCTCCATTTACCCAAAATCGTTGCAGAAATCTATTACTTTTTTGCCTTTTGCCTTTATGACTTTATATTTTCAACTGCGTTTGTTATATCCCATCTTGCATGCTGATTCTTTATCTGCTGTTTTAGCATTAAGATCACCAATTATCAACGCATTTTGAATGTTGGCTTCACTCAGCACATCATTAAAGTATCTCGTAATCGTTTTACCGATTTTTGCAGGTTGAGTAAACTGGGTTGATGAAACAGCTTTTCTCATACAATTTCAATTCAAAAATCATTACAATCTTTTTTTAAGCTCCATAACACTGGCAGCCATTATATCCCCACTTGCTCCGCTCCTGGTTGCAGTCTTTTCTCCAATTCCAAAGCACTTATATGTTGTGAAATATTTTTCATAATTTAACCACTTATCGTTTACAACATCTGCTCACTTAATAAAATTATCAGTTTTACATAATTCATTGAACAAATCAGATACTATAAGTTTATTATTTAGTCCACCAACTATATGCAACGATGGAGACATTAAAAGAATATTATATTAATTTATAAGTAGTTATATTATTATTATTATTTTTTTTTTAAATTATTTTTCTATAAATGACATCCCTGTGCTATTCTTCTAGAGCAGTTTGTGAGTTCACAGCAGATTATAGGTGCGTTCCAGAGCGAGTTTCAAACAGTTTGAAACCGCCAGATTTAGTAATTTTTAGTGCGAAGTCGTTCCACAAGTGAAAGTTTGTACTTTTTCGGAGCAAAGAGAGCGCTCATGAGAGAGGAACAAATTTCCTTTACTTGCCAGATTTGGTCCGAGAAATTTCTGGTGGCTTTTTTTGTACTGGATGTGAAAGATGGTGTTCACATTGGACTGAAAAACTGGATTTTTTTTTTGACATTTCAGTATTTACATCTTCCTTTACTGAAGAAGTGGGAGCGAGATGTCAATACTGAAACGTCAAAAACAATCCAGTTTTTTCAATCCAATGTGAACACCGTCAATTACCAAGTGTTCATATGTCAGATTTGAAAAAAAATGTCAGTTTGAAGTTAAATAACCAAACAGAATGCAAATAGCTAGGGTTACCCAATTGTTACTTTGTTTTGTTTCGTTTTTGGTAGATGTGCATATTTTATTAATTTCTTTATCTTTTTATCAATCAAATTATTTTCTTAAAATACATGTGTGGTTAGGAAAATCTTTTTAAGAAGAACAAAATTAAGTAATGAAAATTTGTGTAACTCTTGTTTATTGTAGTTTTTTTCAAATTGATGTTTCCAAATTATATGTGTTTATTATATGATGTTTCCAAATTATAAAATTAAGCATCCAACAGAGAGCTCGAATAAAGAACAATTCTATCTAAGTTCATAAACATAATTTTATTTCCTAAAAGGATAACAATATATCAATAACTTTAAGAAACGATAAATTAATTCTTACAATTGGTATATCCATATAATACAAAAATGACAATTTGCTTTGAACAACGAAATATATAACTTGAATTATACTTTTTATGTTTAAGAAGGATAAAGGAGGAATGGCGGCGCCGAGGCAACATAACCTTTTTCCAAAAAGTGAAGGATGAGAGCCATGCTCGCGCAATGTTGTAAGAATGGTTGTCTCTTTCTTTAGAAAGAAAGAAATCAATTCTTCTAATATGACAGAAGTGTTAAGGGCTCGATTTCAGTTGAAAATTGTTAAGTACTCGATGAAAATGTACTTAAAGAATATTTATTTGCTTAATTTTACTCATTTTTATTAATTTTTATTCATAATAAAGATTTTGCGACCTTTAGTCCAAATGCTTTTCGCCCAGGTACAACATTTTGGCTCATCAGTTAGATGCTGTTGTACCCTTCTAAGAAACTTTATTTTCAATCGATGGATACCGTCAACTAATTAAACTTACAGTGCCAAGGCACTGTAAATTATATTATTTTTGTTATTACTTTTAATCATTCTTTAATAATTTTTAAACATGTACGTTTCTTTTTTCTTAACATTCAATTTCTTGTACAGTAATTTTATAAACAAAATTGATTGACTTATAATTGCACTACGGCAGCTCTAGTCAAATATTTCTTTTGACGCGATGCAAATTAGTGCAAATTAGTGCCCAGACCGTTCCCGACATTTTTGCAGTTTTTCTTCTCTCTGAGAAGATTTTCATTCCCACTTGTCACAATTTGACATTTAGTCCTAAATGATGCGAAGAATTAAAGGAACACACCTTATGTCAGTGTTCTGTCATTCTCATTGTCAAATTAATCGATGGTAAAAAACTTTGAAAAAAGTCTCGAGGAAAATTTAACATTTCCCCTAATTGACCAAAACCACACTGTGCGTCGTATTTCAATAATTTGAAATCAGTTCATATATTCCAAGGCATCGACCTTCATTCTTAATGAGTCTTCGTCTTCTAAAAAATTGGAAGATAATCTGTCTGAATGGATGTTTTAGTGTTTTTAAGTTTATATATATGCATGTGTTATTGCTCACTCAATTCGACAATTAGTTGCATGTTTCCACCACTTCTTGCCTCTAATCTGACCATCAAATTTTGATCTTGGTTATAATCTTTTGTATATTCAAAACTTGCCTTTGAAATTTTTTGACCAGTCCGTGTCGTAGTGTTTATTTTTGTTGTGTTCACTTTTATTTGTGAAATTTGTTTTTATTTTCAAACGACGTTAGTTAATAACTGACTATGCAATACACATCAACACGAGTGCTGCTACTCAAATCATAAGGGTGTGGTCCATAGGTTGAAGGTCGTGTCGTTGAGTAGTCTGTTCGAGATATCGAATATTATGACGACCATTGCAAGACTTTAGCAAGATGACACCAAGAACTCGAGACGCCATCAGTAACCGTGATCTGTATTTTTGAGTTCAAATAGTAATTATTTGATAGCTCAGCTAGACTACTCAAAGAATTGTTCTTGAAATGCACTTCTATTTGAAAGAAATTGAAATGGACTTGTACTTAAAAAGTACTTGAAATAGTAATAGAAATAGATTCTACTGAAGTATGAAGAATGTCGGAACATTCCAAAAGCCCAACTTTTTCAATCTAGCCAAGGTAATGATGTGGATGCCTAGGTGAAAGCCAAAACATTGAAATAAATGTAGGACTTAAGGCCATACAAAAGATATTTTGAATCAATTACTCTCTTTCGCCAGCATTATTGACATAATAGAATGAACAAAGCTTGGTGTCAGAGGTGCTTTCGAAAGAATTGAGAAGGAGGCCAAAAAAGATTGGTTGAACTGCGAATAAAGGCTGTTTTTTTTATTTTTTTTTTTTGTAAATTCATTTTTATTTTTCAATTATCTTAGAACTATCTTAAAGCTATACAAAAATTCATAAAAACTAGCCTACTTATCAATATCTTAAAACTAACTTACTGGCCCCAGTCGGGCGCTCTAAGTTAAACTAGAATAACTTAATGCTAATGCCTTTCGGCCTAAGAACTATCTTAATACTAAATCCAGGTCGGTTTTATTTTTTTACCGAGAAGAATTTCACAAAAAAACTCGGTATCTATATGTCTTTATTTTTTGGTTTTATATAAAACTTACAAACTAAATAAAACTAAATTAAAGCTAGTTAAAACTGCTTTAGACTACTTACAACTAATTTTAAACTAATTACAACCTACTTATAAGCTACTTACATTTTCCGGTTTTTATATTTTTTTTTTTTGTATTTTTGTTGATTTTATAATTTTTTTTTGGTGTTTTTGTATGTTTTTTTTTTTTGGTGCCACCCTGACTGTCCCTACTTAAAACTAACTACCTAAACCTATGCAAGTCGGCCATACAAAAGAAAATAGCAAGGTCAACTATTAAATATCTGAAGGAACTTCATCTTCGTTTTTCAACCACCAGAACTGGTTCTCCTGCTTTACCCTATCTCTTCGGTCCCGTTCGGACACAGTCCTACTGAACCGAAGGTGCTCAGCTCCGTCTTGTGCGAGGACGTCTCGACTGTAAAGGAGCCGCCGATCCACAGTTCTACGGCCGACGTGGTAGATTAGCGGAACCGCCGCTCTATCCTGGATCAGCCCTCGACTGTCTAGGTGGAGGAATGCATCGGGCGAAATAAAGCCGCTTAGACGCACACTCTCGTAGTATTCGTATTTAGGGTAATAAGCCCCGAAAATTAAACTGTTAGACGAGGACATCGCTCTTGCAATATGACCTCGAATAAGCTTCAGCAAGAAATTATATATCCTGTTTATGTTGGCCCCGTTGTATAGAGCCAGGTTGGAACGAATAAAGGCTGTCAGCAATAAGGGACACCCACAACCGACCGGCTTGGACAGAACGTTAACATAGCTTTGTCTGCTTTCAACCCAGCAAATGATACCAGTGCTGATATCAAACGAAAGAATTACTCTTGCATATTGCTGCTTCTTTGAGCTAAGAGCCAAGCCCTCCCCGGAGCAAAAAATTGTTCCTGTATAAGATGCTTATCATCTCTCTTATCGTGCAGAGGCATGGACACTATTAGGTGTATGAGAACTCTTAAGATTTATTTTGAGACTAAAATCCTCCAAGTTATTTTTGTCCCGTCTGGGTAGATGGCGAAGAAGATGCAACCATCAATTGACTGTATTGCTTGCACAACAACACAAAAACCAAGGACTGAGTCCTTGACACAACTGAAATAAAACTTCAATCATAGTTGTAAAGTACTTAAGTACATTTGCATTTTACTACGTTGTAAGTACCCAGTACCTTGTATTTGTACTTGAAAGAAACAGGCAGTATTTGATACTAGAAAAACACTAGTACAAGTATTTTGTCAAGTACTTTGTTCCATGTAATTATACGTACTTTGATACTGCCCAGTGCATTTTCAAGTAGGTACTTTTGAAGTACAAGTCCATTTCAAGTACTTTTCAAGAACAAATTCATTTCAAGTTTAAGTCAATTTAAAGTACTTTTCAAGTACAATTCGTTAAGTAGCTTTCTTGAACTATCAAATAATGACGACCATTGCGAGACTTTAGCGAAATGTACTCTAGGACAGCCCCCCATCAGCCACTTTGTTTTTGAGTTGAAATAGTCATTTTGTCGATAGCTGAACCAGACTACTTCACGAATCGTACTTAAAAAAGTACTTGTCTTTTACTTGAAAAGTACTTGGAAATGTACTGGGCAGTATTAAAGTACCAAGTACATGTACTTGTAACAAAGAACTTAACGAAGTACTTTTACTTGATGTGTTTCAAGTACATATGTAGTACTTATTTTTTTAAAATACAAGTACAAACAAAAGGTACTGGGTACTTGACTGGTAATCGTAATTGAAAGATAAAAGGTCTGATTTTAACCAATCGAGCCAGATGGAAGAAGCCATCACTTAAAGCAAAAAATATAAGTAAATAAGTGAGTACCTAAGCAATTAAATAAATAAATAAGTAAAAGGTACCTTAAGTAATATATTAAAAATGATACTCTTGTGAAAATAAAAATTTAAAATTTAAAAAATGAAATATTAAACCTAAAAACTTATTGAACAAATACTTTATAGAACTTTCCATCAATTTAACGAACCTACAAATGTGGTAAAATATTTTATGAGTTGCGTGGTCTGGAGCAGTAAGTTTAATGGCCTAAGTATGTTCGACAAGACACGATGACCAACGTTTTATCGAAACTACAAAATATATTAATAATTTTTATATTTTTTTTAAATGAAAATGTTGAAAATAGAAAGATAAATAAAAAATATTTATTTGCATAAATTTTGTAAAATTTGTAAACTATTATTTTTTATAATAAAAAATACAATCTATTGTTTTTATGTATCCACAAATTTGAATGCACTGGTATCTAAGCTGTCATTTTCAACACGTTACATGAATTCATCAGTTTAAATTTGTATGTAACCACTTCGGTTCAACAATTTGTTAAAAAGTGCACCAGTATTTAAAGGATGAAAAAAGAAAAATAAATAAAATTAAAAAAATGTGTTCCGAACTCTCCAAGCATTAAAATAACATTCAATGTTATCAATCATGCCAAAGTTGTCCTGAACAAAAAAAAAAAAACGAATAGTATATTGTATCCCACATCAAAACCAGTAATCCCTTTTTATCGTAAATGAAAATACACCAAAAAAAAGGATACAACTTTCTCTTCCAGCAAATATTTACTTTCAACCCAAAGCTATAGTCGATACTATTTGCGGCGGAATACATTATACAAAAATAACTACTGATAAAAAAATAAAACTACCTTAAAGCATTGCGCTCTGAAAAGTTGCACCCTGAGGGCATTTTGGTTCACTTTAACATTTTGTCGTCCTTCGTTTGCGAGTTTGTGTTTTCTATTCCTTACTTTCAATTTTTTTTATTTTGTTTTTTTTTTTCACAGCTGTCCGTTGCACCATTTATCGTTTATCCTTTAAATATTTTATGATCCACCATCACGGTTTAGTGCCACCATTTGCTCCCTGTGCCCGCATCTGTTGTGTTGCACTGATCCTTTGGTAGCCTTTGGCAGTAAAATTGCTGGTTGAGCTGATGGTACTTTACCCGACAATAAGTCCTTTGGGTGCTTTTACTTCGATTATACACTATTTTTCTATTCTATGTGTTTTATTTTTTTTTTTTTATTCCTTCATTTTATTTTGGTCGGATTAGACCTGACTTTTCTTTTAAAGATTATTCTATCATGTTGGTCAAAATAACATTGAAATTAAGTTGCTGGAGGCTCTAGTACAAGAAAACGATTTAACCAGTCGTTTAGTGTATTTTTTGTTTGTTGTTGTTTGCCACTAGGTATGCCTTTTCTTGTATAATATATCCTGCGATTGCTAAAGGACTAAAAGTTCTCAGATTTAAGTCAGCTTCATGTAATTGGCCAAACGCCACAGCTTCAAGTCTGGACACAACTTTCTTTGTCCTTATTGTATTATTTTTATTTTTTGTTACTGTCGTTTTTATTTTCTACTTATCTTGTTTAATTTTTTTTTTCGTGTACATCGACTGCAAGGAGCAACTTTTTCCAAGCATCCATTTTATAGAGTGCTGGGAAAATAATTGAAAATTTTCTCTCAGCACCATTGTGGTGGCAATGGGAGTAGTATTGTATAAGTGACGTGGAAGTGTAGTTGTGACGGTCTAACTATATAAGACAGAGATACAAAAAAGTTCATTGATGTTTTTCTTACTTGAGTTTTGTGTTTTATTCCACCTCAAGGTAGATATACAGTTAATAGTTGAACTCTGGTACTTTTCTGGATTTATTATTTTTTTTTTATTATTTATTTCTATTATTCAGTTATTTGTTTTATTTTGATGTTATTTTTGGGAAAATCCGAAAATCTAAAATCATAACTTTCTCGAAATTCAATTGAAAAGGATCCAACACAGAGCAAGCAGGACTGGAATAGAGAATTTTTGAAAGTTTAAGTGAGTTCTTCTTGTCATTTCTTTACGATTTTTTGTTTGTCAAACTTTTGGGGGCTATTTTAAATGGTATAGATACCTTCCAAAGAGTGATTTTTATCACCAAAAAAAGTAATTATCTTCTTTTTTGTATTAAGTTAAGGCTTATTTAGTAGATCGACATTTTGTTTTTTTTTTTTTAGTTTATAAAAAAATTTTTTCATATTATAGCTTTTATTTGCGTACCTATACGAAAGCACTAATTAGTGCATGTTGAATCTTTGATTTTTTTAATAATACAAATTATTTTATTTTTTATTAAGAAAAACTTAGTGAACATTTTAGAGGTTTGGAGTAATCCAGTGATCTGCCATGTAGGTCACACGGTGTGTCTCTGGAACCAAGTATGCTAGGAACTTGCAACAAGGCTCCAAATTTGCAATTTTTTTGTATTTTTAGAATAGGCTACTTCAAAATTTTGAAGTCCTTCTTTTTGAAAAAGAAAAATTCGTACTGGCTTGCAAGCTCCACTTTGAGGTTAGCAGGTCAGTATAAAATGTTTCCTCAAATTGAAGACTTAAAATTTAAAACCTAGCCTATCGTTGAAATGGAAATAAACTACAAATTCGAAGCCTTGCTGCAAGTTCTTAGCATACTTGGTTCCTAAGGTACACTATGTGACCTGCTAACTTAACTTAGAAGTTAGCAGGTCACTCGATTACACTCTTATTTGGAAAACTGCAAAATCGGGAATAGAAATAAAAAAAATGTAAAAAAATGCATATCCCATTTGCGTGGTGAAAGCTGCCCTGCTAAATTTTTCTTGTATGCAAAACACATTGATTTACACTTGTCAATGTTTAAAAATAACCTATTGTTATTGAACCCACTCCCTAAATCTTTGAAGATCATCTTGTAAAAGTTCAGAATCTCTTGTAGAGTCAATTTTTCGCGTCATCAGCATAAATAAAAGACATAGAATTTATTAAAATAGAGGGAAGATCATTATTAAATAAAACAAATAATAACGGACCAAAATGGCTGCCCTGTGGTACACCATAGTTTACTGTAAAATATTTAGAACGTTCACTTTTAATAATAACACTGTACACTCTGTTTTTAAGACATGAAAATATCCATTAGACAAATCAATCACTAAGACCAAGTGCTCTTAACTTACGGAGAAGAAATTGATGACTTTATTTGTCGAAGGCTTAACTTAAAATACAGTCTACTTGTTGATTCCTTTCAAATGCATCAATGCAAAATGTTGTTAACTGCAAAAAAATTGTTACCGTAGATTTTTTCTTAACAAAACCTTATTATGGTTATCACATAGAACAGAGGAACACTGAAAAGACTAAACATCACAAATTCAAAGAGTTTAAGAATGACCGATAGTTTAGCTATAGGACTATAATTTGATACAAGATTTTTTACCTTTCTCATGAGTTCTTATGAGTTGGAATAAGAATTTAATTTGTTTAGAAATGTTTATTGAATGAAATTGATAATGCTGGATATTGAAAATCTTCCTCTACAAGTTTTGTGTAACTTATTAGTACAGTACCATCTGAATTGAAAACTTCGGAAAAGTAAACGAGGTGCAAAATCCTAACAAATTTTTTTTGATCTTACTAAAATGGTTGAGTCCAAATGAAGCCATTTCATCAAAAAAAAAAGATGTTCATTGGTGTTCGTTGCATTAGAATGAAGAAAAAAAAAAACATATTCAGCTGAATTGGTCCAGTCGATATTGGGAAAAAAGACAAGATTGTAGCTAATAGTTGTGGAAGATACTTTAATTACGATTTTCTTTCAGAGCCTTAACGAAACAAAGGGTAACAAATTTACATGTTAAATTCAAATAAGAAGCTTGGGGCAAAATCCGATGTCTACAAATTTTTCATTTTCATTTTGTTAAGAATTTGAAAACCCGAAATTCAGATAGGAGTTTTTTATTGAATACAAAATGTAACATTTTGACCCGAAAATTGCTTTTTTAGTTTGAATATTGAATTTTAATTAAGGCATGCTGAAGTTGAAAGTGTTAAGTAGAAACACCTTCGGTTAAGATTTCAGTGCTGCCATTTCTCGGGAACATAATTTTTTGATGTCACAGGTTTGAATTTTGAGTTTTATGGTTATTTTTAATATTATTCACATAAAAAAGTTGTGAAAACGCCTCCAATCAAAATTAACAATTGATGACTTAAGAGGCAGATGTTGTGTAGAAGTTGCCATTTTTTGGAAACATATCGTTCTTATGTCAAAGAATGGGACTTCGAATTCTTATGCCAAAAGATGGGAACCCCAATTTTTGGGTTATTTATAATATTTGGAATATGAAAAAGGATTCAAAAACACCTCCAGATGCAAAATGTCCCAGATGTGTAAGGAATGCAAGTGCTTTCGTGTACAAAATATAAAAATGACCAAAGTGGAAATCTCACCTTTTCACATCAAAAAAGTATGTCCCCGAAAGTGACAAGATTGACTGAAGGTGTTTTCAACACCATCTTTTAAGACATCAACCGTTATTTTTCCAGTATGTGCTTGGAATCCGGAAGCATTTCTACATCTTTTTTTATGTCAAAACTGCAAAATTTTTTAATATTTGGAACATAATAAAATAACACTGAAATATTACCCAAAGGTGTGTATGCTTAACACCTTTCTTTGAAGACATAAATTGTTATTTTTCCAACACAAGTGTTTGGCATCTATAGCCGTTTCCGAAACTTTTTCCATGTTCAAAATAGGACAATTTATCAAAAAAATGGGAAAGTCCCACATTTAGAATTAAGAAAGTATTTTCCCGAAAAGTGTCTACATTAACATTTTATTCGAAGGTGTGTCTACTCAAGACCTATTTTTAAAGGTGCAAGAAGATAACTCCACGGGTATCTACTCCACATGAGAGTTTATCCCATCATGAGTAGAAATCTATTCCACTTTTCAAAGTGCAACTTATTACACCCGAAATTTTGTGGATTTTTTTCCCACCTAAAATATGGAATTTGGGATATTATTGATTCATAAATGTAGAAAACGAAATTGTTTATTTGCAGAAATACGCCATCATTATGGCGAATGAATAGTGAGGTATGTATAGCAACCTCTCTGCTTGGACTCATTATAGGATTTGGGGTGGGTACGAGGTTGGGTGTATGCGAAGTTTCTTTTGCATTTAAGGAATCTAGATTTGAAGAAACTATGATTAAAAAAATACCTCCTAAGAACGAATCAAAGTAAAAGAAGTGAAGTTGATTCTCATATTAAGTGGCCAAAAACTTCACTCTCCAAGTGGAGATCTTTCACACTAAAAAAATTGAAAAGTGGAACAGATTCCCACTTATGATGGAATAAACTCTTGTGTGGAGCAGATGGCCGTGGAATTGTTTGCCTTCACCATTTCTAAAATATCCATTGTTGTTTCCCAACACACGTTTTGCATTTAGAGGCGTTTTTGCAACTTTTTTCATTTTCAAAAATATTATAAATTATCAAAAAAGTGAAGGTTTCACCCGTTGGCATCAAATAAAGTAATTTCGCGAACAAGGGTGGACTTTCACCCGGAGGTTCATCTATTTAGCACACAGAACCTATATTTTCAGACACCAATCGTTATTTTGATCATAGAAATTTTCCAAGTAATTTACGAGTTTTTTCATAGATTGGACGCCATTTTTGAAAATGACTCCCAAAGAATAGGATTATATCACAACATTGATTCCCAAGCTTAGTCGTCAAAAATACATTTCAAATATACTAAAGTCACCACCACTAAAAGCGCAGGGATTTCGGATTTCTGACTGGATTACAGATATGGTTTCATTAGAATTGGTATTAAAATCATCTTTCAAAATGGCGCCCATCCAAGTGGCAAGATTACAAATATGATTCCGATGCAAGATTTCATCCTTAATGTGTAAGGAATGAATTCCAGTCATAAAAAGAAGGTCCTCGCGAAAAAGCGTACGGGATTTCGTTTCCTGACCGGGTAATTGCCCAAGAACTTCTGAAGCTTATCGTTCCTTTTCTGAAATTGAAATTAATCATTAATTTTGTTTTTCAAGTCCCCTAAAATATTCGTTTTGTAATTAAATGGTCAACGCGGAAAATAGGCAGTAGGAAGTATACATCACGTTACCGAAGTCACATGTTCATCAAATGTAGGCTCTATTGTTTACTTCCCTATCAATTATTGCTTTGAACTTTTTTATTTTACTCAGCTCCCACGAGCGTCTATTGCTAATTTTATTTTCTTCTTATTCGATTTATGTGTCAAAAACATTCGTTAGGAATAGGTATGTAGGTATATATGGTAGTGATAGTTTTTTTTATAAGATCTTTAAACTAAACCTTTGCATATTGTGATAAATGTAGGTACGTAAATACAATTTCATATTCATATTTCATTGACGTTCAATACCAGCTCACACTGCTGACATTTATGTCATTAACACACATTTATCTCCACTAGACTACAATTTAAGTGTAACGTAACGGGTGATTCAATAAGAGGTTATTCTTTCAATATCCTTTTTATGGCAGATCACCCGTGACTATTGTCATGCTGTTAAGTTATTTCTTCAGTATTATATGACTAATCATATTGAAAAAGTCCCCCTCAAATTGTTCAGCTGTATTACGAAATTCAGCGTTCTATGAAAGCTATTGTCGACGCATCAAATTTAGATCAGTAACTAGGCACATTTTTGGCTCACACGCTCAGGGTATGTCAACAAACACAACTGCTGCATTTAAGGTGATAAGCAAACTCCAAAAAAGAGTCCCAAACTACCGTTTTATCTACAAAAATGCACTGCATGGTGTTGTTTATGGTCTAATTCCTACTGGAATCATCGGTCCGTGGTAATGGAATTTATGTGCTTGAAATTGAAGATCGATATGTTGGCACAATTTGATATCAGCAAAACTAGGCTAAGACAAATTCAGCACGGGAAAAAAAAGCCCCTATTTAGATATCATTTTGTTGCGCGCTAATTTAGCATGTCGGATCATCTGTCAACTGGCCGCCTATACCTAGAATGTGATAACTCTTTTCGATTTAATCTTTGGGGCTATATTGGGAAGTCGAAAATCTTTGGAGATAAACCTGCTTAAATTCAGCACTAGATAGCCAATATAAGTCGGTTATAAGGGTAGAAACCCGTTGAAATTTGGGAAAGAGACTTCTAAAATTAGACCTTCTGGATGAACTATATGTACATTATGTATAGTTGCGAGTCGCGGCCAACATTTAAATAAATTAATGTTAAAAAGTACATGTCAGAAATTAAGTGATAAGGAAATTACAAAAATTAAGAATCATAATTTTGATATGTTAATATTTTTAACTGAATTGAATCAAATTCAAATAATTCCACTTGGATGCTTCTGCTATGAGAAGGCAACGGTTTTCAAAAAGCAGAATGCGGTATAATGAAACATTTGAGGTTGTAAGGTAAAGAATTATGTCAAAAGCCAGAAATTACGAATTATGGACTCATAAATGACAAAATTGTAAAAAAAAAAATGTATGCTCAGAGTATATAGTAGACGTCAAAAATTTCTACTTACAAGATATTGCGATTTCAAAACGCCCAAATGTTGAAAATATTGAATTTTCACGTATAGATCTCTTAAACAGTTAACGTTATCGAAAATTATTTAATCCAAATCTTGTAAACTATGTGATATTCTAAAAAATGAATTATAGTTTTCAAAAATTAACCACTCAAAAGTTATTTTAAAATGTTGGTCAAAAGTTTAGAAAAAAAACGTTTTTTTTTTTATTTGTACTCTTAAATGGTTCAATTGTTTAATAAAAATGTATGCTCAGTTGATAGAAGGTGAAATGTATACTATTTAATAGGCAGTCAAATTTTATTCCATCCGAGTGATTAGTCAAAAGATATAGAGTTTGAAAAAGAGCCAATGTCAAAAATATTGGGGTCTCGCGTATAACTCTCTAAATTTTTTCCCTTAATTTTATAAATATAAAGATATAATCATTTAAAGAATTTATTAAAAGTCAATAACACTGATTCCATTCAGTTTACTCTTTAATGACTAATTTGCCTCAAACCAATTAATGCTGAATTTGTAGAAAACAAAATTTTATTCTATTCGAGCCTCAATTAATACAAATTCTGGATAATTTATGGGGTGTATGAACTTAAAACGCATCTTATAGAGAGTGCCCCTTACTCGTGCTGTATATTTTTGAGAAATCATTTCTAGGATCATTCTAAGAAACAAATTATATGGGGGAAATTCTATCTTCGCACCTGATGGAGGGGGGCAGTTGCTGAATAATTAACAACTGAAGAACAAATATTTAAAACCAACAAAAGAACGTACAATGATGTGATAATAGTTTCTTTTAGAACTTTAATATTCAGTTATTTTAATTGTTTTCTAAATCAGAATTTTTAGAAATTGAAGCAGGTATCTTGCTGGAGTTGAATAGAATTTGAAAAAATTGTGTAGCAAATTTTTTTGTCTAAGAACTACGAAGTAAGCATATTGATTTAAGGGCAAAATCGACATTGAAAAGTAAACCAAAAGGAATCAGTGTTATTAATTTTTAATGAATTATTAAAATGGTTATATGTTTTGAATTGTTAATTTTAAAGGATACAAAAATAATTTTATTTTTTTGATAACGCGAAAAGCATATATATTTGAAATTTTGTTCATTTTCAAATACTATATCTTTTAATGAACCACTCGTATGGAATAAAATTTTAATACATACCTATTAACATTATAATACATTTCACCTTGTACCAACTAAATTATAGATTTTTTTAAACAAGAAGCAAAAATGAAATAACCAATATTTTTGACGTTTGACCCAATTTTTAAAATACCTTTTTCTTTTGACTAACAATTCAATTTGTTTTAGAAAACAAAAACTAATTTTTAATGGTGATATAGGTACTAAAAGGCAAGTTTTGGAGTTATGCAAAAAAATGAGATAAGTCAAACATCACATTACGATGATAGAAAACTCCAAAGTGGGTGGCACAATTCTGTCTGTCTGTTTGTCACCAGCCTAAATTGCCCGATCGATTTTTTCAAACTTGGTGCATAGTGGTTTTTGGTGATTATGCCCACGCGTAATTTTTATTTTTTTCTTAGACCCAAAAATAACGGTACCTGCCATACAATTTCTTTTTTTATATCTTTTTTTTCTTTTTTTTTTACAAAATCGTATTTTTCTCAAACACGGCTCTACAACTTTTGTTAAGAAAACTTAATAAATTACTTTTAGTAAAGGCTTCCTTTGGATGGAAACCCATTTTTCAAAAAATGGTTATTAATGGTACCTTCCTGAAAAACCATTTTTTTTATTTCGATTTTTTTCAAAATGGTATAACTGATTTCAATAATATTTCTTAAACAGAGAGTTACGCCTGAGACGTCACCCAAACCGGTTTCCCCAGCATCTCCCACTTTCTCCTTTGCCTTAAACACGTAACTGTTCTTCACGCCATTTTTGCAACATGGCAAAACCAACCTCTCCTTTGTCTAAAACATTCATAACGGTTCCCACGCCATTTTTGCCTATACAGCAAAACCTGTCCGAAACTAATACAACCCCTTTTCCCCTGTCGCCAACAAACGGAAAATCAAATACTCATTTCATTTTATTTTATTCAAATGAAATATGAATATTTCAATAACAAGTGCATTCCTTTCGCACGGGAAGCACTTCGCGCTACGTGTTGAAAAGTTTAATTCAGAAAATCATTGTCAGTTCGTTTTTAATATTCTAATTGTGAGGTGCAGCCCAGCTAAGGATAGCGGGATCCTCTTAGACTCTTCCATAATACAAGTTATTAAAAATAAATATTATAAATAAAATCAAACAAACAAAAAATGAAAATTAAATAAATAAAAAAAGAATTTAATAAAGAAAAAAAATACTTTTTTTCCGATCACGAAACCACTGGCCGCGATCGTGATTAGAGGCTTCCAAAAACTATAAATATTTTTGTGTACTTCTTAAAATGAAAAAAAGATTTTTTTGAATTTTTAAAAAATGAGTCAATTTTTTTTTTGAAAATAAAATTTTTTCAAACTGGATACTTAAAAGTTTTTGTGTACTCTCTAAAATACTTAAAAAAAAAATTTACATATATGCATGAACAAATAACGGTACCTTCCATACGAAAGACAAAAATCTGGAAAGAAAAATACTTCAAAAACGACTTCTACGATTTCGATTAAACTTTGTCCATATATTAAAATTGATACGATCTACTACAAAAAATTATACACTTTAGCATTTAGCAACTATTAAAAGTACCTGTCATAGAACGTGTTTTTTAATTTGAATAATCTCATTAAGTATCTAAATACAAATTTTTACATACAAATTTCAGAAAAAATTAAAAGATATTGCATATCAAAATTTTCAAAAAAAATGTTTTTTTAATTTTTAAAAAAAGTTTCAAACTTTTTTTTTGGAAAATTCGATATTTCAAAAACGGATTGACAAATTCTTTTTAAATTTTAATCTTATATGCATATAAATAAATACTTAAGATTTGCATAACAAAATTGTTTTTAAAGTTTTATAAATAAAACCTACGTTGCCCAGGCAGTTTATTTTGTTGAAAACATCGGTGCTTTTGTCCTTTTCCGATTTGATTTTCATATTATCGAAAAGTGATTTTATATTTATAGGCTAGATTTACACCATTGATTTTCTTTTTGATGAGTTCTATGAAGTTCTCTGACACATCTGTCTTTACCAAGCCTTTATTAAAAGGAGCTTTGTATTTTTAATGAAGTAATAAGCCCCGTAGGTATGATATTCATGGGAAAGCAATGCATATCTCATTGGCGGAGTGGAACTCTGGATCACTATAAACGCAAAGATTTTGCTAACAAGGTTTGAAGTTGTGTTTATAAAAATGTGTTTAGTTTGGTTAGACCTAAAGTTGAATAGTCTTCCGTGAATTCCACTCCGCCAATGAGAAAAATTCACTCAAGTTCTTATAGACAATTGCTATCCCATTAATATCATACGAAAGTTATTAAAACAAAATTCAACAACTAACTTCTCAGTTGGGCTTATTCAGTTATTTTTTAAAAAAAGGAAGTTAATACAATTAAAAGTTCATTCACACAAACAAGAAGCAATTTTTTTCAAAAATACCTAACCGATACTTAAAACGTTATTTCAATGTAATTTTTTTTATTTAAGGTAATCGATGACCTCTTTCAATTGATAACCATACAAATACCATTAAAATAAGTTTTTGGTATCCAATCTCTTCAGTTTGTATGTATGAATACAATACATACATCAGTCCATACCTATCGTCCAATATATAATATTTATAAAAAAAAATCTAAGTGCATCATCCATCAATCCGTGGCTTGGTTCAAATGCCCTATGTAACCCACAACAACAAGCGATTTAACTATTTTCCCTTGATACCAAAGTTGGACGAAGGAAAAATTTCAAAGCTCAAATCGATATTTCAGAAAATTTAAATTTAATACTTTTTTTTTTTTTAATGTAGAATCTTTTTTGCTTTTTATTTCGTAGAAAAAAAAATATATTAAAATAAAATGAAAAAAAAAAATTATATTAAACTTACCGGTTCATCATTTATAAACCACTGTAGATGTGACGCAGGATGTGATTTCCCTGATGTGCAATTTAGATTAAGCGTATCACCAATCTGATATTGAAATTGTTGACCTTTGATATGTGGACCATCACGTGGAAGATCTATAATAGAAAATAAATAAAAAGACGATAGCTTAATAGTTTGATTAATAAAAATGTGTGAGAAAAATTATTATATTATGTTATGTAGATAGGTATTCTGGGGGTAAAAGCGCGTATTATGGACTATGCAGTTAATATGGACCATACGAGGTTATGTATAGTATATCACCAAAACTTTTTACAGTGATTATGATTATTCATTTTAATTGGCTCAGGTTTATTTTAAACAACCCAAATATTGCGAAGGTAGGGAGGTCTATTTTCCTAAGTTTATGGTCAATTTTCTCCAAAAAAAAAAAAAACCTAACCTGCTACTTACATCATTGGTGACGCCAGCCTCACTGACCTGAGTTTTCAACTAAAGATTTTTGCTAAATCGGGCTATGACTATTTCATTTTTATTTTCAATATGATATTTGAGAGTAAAACAAAGATATTTTTTCTATTATGGCTCATTCATTTCAATTGTAATAGTTCATATATTATATTGCATTCAAGATAGCGATTTTTCTAAAAATTCCTTTTTTAAAATTAAGAAAAAGAAATAAAAAATCACGTATTTTTAAAACTAAATTACTTCAGGAAGTCTTTCTTCCATAAGAAATTAAAAAAAAAATGAAAACCGGTATTTTCCGTATAAAAAATAACAACAAATTCGATTTTAAAAAATGACAGTTGTTCATATAAAATTTGTTGCTTTTAAAATAAAAAAACAAAATGGTTGTTTTGGAAAATATTGACACATCTTGTAATAAATGCACTGAGCATAGGAGAATACAATAAAACACTAAAAATAATAACAAAGTAGGTTAAAAGAAGGTGAAATGTGGCAGCTATACAAAATCACGATTAGAATCAAGGCGATAAAGTTATTCGAATGCTTAAGATCACGCAGTCTCACAGAAATATAATACACATAGGTCACCGATGGCGATGGCGGGTTAGAAAGAAAACATATCATTCAAAGACAACGGTTACATTTGAAACGTCATGCTAAGCTTTTCATAAAGCCAAAATTCATATTCTTATTTCCTTTTTGAATGAAGTTGTTCCTCTAAATATTTGTTGAAGAATAATTTTCAAACTAAATTTTGAAAACAAATAAAAGAATTTTTTTTTTAATTTTACATTATTAATTAGATCAATTTTGGTTTTTAGTATTCTTATTGACTTATTAACTCATATCTCTTGAATGCATGAATTGATTATTTTGGTTTTCTTATTTTCTAATGAAATTAAAATTACGGTTGTCTAAATTTATTATTTATCTTCCTACGTCATGTATTAATCTTGATATTAATTGAATCTTAAAATTGAAAAATTGCATTGAAATTGCCTGCCTTGACCGTTGTCAACGACCATGCCATGGAAGATCACGATATCTACATAGAATGTTTTCACTACAATTTGATATGAATGGACTTGAAAGCCATTTCTCCTGTCTTACTAATCGGATCATAATGCGGTTAAAGTCTTTAAAGAAAACTTACATACCAGGCTAAAAGGCTAAATTTAGGAGAACCTAAAAGTAGCATAAAAAAGCTCCCCTCAGTCAAAAGCTGATGAAGAATTTTATATTTTTGGAAAACTAAAAAGTCTCATTAATTTTCTCATCCCTCTTCTAAAATATTTTATCATCAATCATACAACGGAGGTGCTACACGTTTCTGAAATATTTTTTTTGTTGATCAAATCGATTTTAATTAAAATAATAATAACGGGTGATTTTTTAAGAGGTTTAGAACTTTTTTAAAAAAAAACACAAAAATTTCGAAAAAATTAATGAAATATTTATTTGAATCGATAGTTTGAACCTTGCAATTTAATGTTTAAAGATAATTTCATGCAAATGTTGACCGCGGCTGCGTCTTAGGTAGCCCATCCGCTGAGTCCAATTTTGGCATACTCTTTCACACATATCGGCCGGTATCTCACGAATGAATGCATGGATGTTGGCTTCCAGTGCGTCAATCGAAGCGGGCTTGTCCCTATAGACATTAGCCTTGACATACCCCCACAAAAAATAATCTAATGGTGTCAAATCGCACGATCTAGGCGGCCAATTGACCGGCCCGAAACGTGAAATTAACTGTTCACCAAACTCGCCTCGCAATTGCGCCATTGTTTCGCGTGCTGTGTGGCATGTGGCACCGTCTTGTTGAAACCACATATCATGCAAGTCAAGAACTTCCATTTCGGGCAAAAAAAAGTTTGTTATCATCGCTCGGTAGCGATTCGCATCATCTTTGAAGAAATATGGCCCAATAATGCCGCCGGCCCATAAACCGCACCAAACAGTGGCTTTTTCGGGATGCATTGGTAGCTGTTGCAATGCTTCTGGCTGATCTTCACTCCAAATGCGGCAATTATGCTTATTTACGTACCCATTCAACCAAAAATGAGCCTCATCGCTGAACACAATTTTTCGATAAAAAAGCATTTCGAACCGAGCACGAATTTTGATAGTAAAATTCAATAATTTGCAAGCGTTGTTCATTTGTAAGACGATCCCTGGATAAATTGCAAACCAAATTGAAGCTGTTTGACAGTGACACAAGGTACTAAACACACGTCAGCTGTCAAAACCTGTGTTGCCAAAACCAAACCAGCTAAAAAATCACCCTTTATATATGTTTATATTAATAAATGAATTACTAAAAAATACTTAAAAAGTAAGGCGTTAAACTACTGTCATTAAGACACAGTTAGATTTAAAACTGGATTACATTTTCAAAAATAAGGTATCTTAAAAAAGATGTATTTGTCCCAAATTTATATATAGCATACCTTACTTATTATTGCGTTACCTTAAATTTGAGTAGCTGAGAGGTTTCGAAAGGCTAAAAAGCAAGTTTTTTTACTCTGTGTGCAATTCTGTTCTTAGGCCTAAGAGCTTAATACTTTTTAAAATTTAGACGTTTATAGGGTGAAATAGGGTAAGCAAATATGAATTCCATTTTAAACGTTCTTTTTGTATTTTAAAGGTTATATTTAGAAAATGGTATTCCAGGACCAAAAGCAACATGTTTTCAAAGTAAAGCTGCTAAAAATGTGAAATGAGTTAAAAGCAAAAAATAGTAGATTTGCAACGGCAATAAACATAACCGCCCATGAACTAAATGTGTATAAGAACAGAAATTGGAACATTTATCATAGAAGAAGCTGGTGATGGAGTTTCTTTCGTTCACATTTATTTTAACAGAACAAAACATATATTTATATTACCCACCTTTATCACTATACGCACTGTAAAAGTTTTTTCTAATTTTGTTTTGTTAATGTTTTTTAAAACTTCTATCCACCCGAGCGGAGCCGGGGCGGACCAGCTAGTAACTAATAATTATTTAAGTGACCTTCGGACTTTATTGATGAAATAATTCCACAATTTGCTAACTTAATGACTTTACTACCAAAAAACGTGGAAATAGGGTGTTTTGAAGAACAGTTTTTTCGCTCTGTCCCTTTGCCACTCATTTGTTAATTCTCCAAGAAAGAAAATAAGTTAGTATATTTCCACCATAAAAAGGCGTTAACAGTACTAAATATAGGGATAGCTATTGTCTGATATATTTTGTTTTACTAAATATACCACTTTCAACTAGAAAAATCACTTTGAAAATAACTTTTAAAACAACTAGTGAAAATGGCATAATTTAATGGAGACTTGGTTTGCCCGCCTTGATCGGGCGATCTACAAAAGCATTATACCTAATCATATTAGCTATTTGAGGTATTTCAAAAATTAACTCTACGTCAATGCCAACAAAATATGCATTTTAGAAACCATTAAAGCTGCTACTTGCAAAACATAGACACAATCATGTAAGACCGTGATTTACAAAAATTACACACCATTTGTACGCAGAGATCATTTGTTCACTTTCACTTAAAAAAATGGGTGATTTTGAATAAAAACCTTTTTCGATTTTATTTTTGGTAAACGTTACTAATTTTTGATTTTTCCGCGAACATTTAGCTTTATAATGTGATATTTTTTAACTGGTGTTCTTGAGTCAAAACAGACAGTTGACCAAGCCAAAATTTCGATAAGACTGAAAATAAACATACAAAATAAACTTCAAAAAGTCCCCGTAAATTCGAGGTCAAGTGAAGATACAATTCGTTTTTGGCCTATAATTTTCAAACGGAAAATGCTATGAAAAATTAATTTATGCAATTTTAATATAAATAACAGATAAAGAATAACTTCGTTAACTATAAATGTTATCGGAAAGTGTTTCAAGTAATTTTTGTAGATCTATTCAACTTTTACACAAAAATATTTAAATTTTTGTCTTAAAATTATAAAGTAAAAAATTATATTTATTTTAAGAATTTGGTCTAAATTCAAGAATATCGGTTAGAAAAATAAGTAATGGGAAAAAGTATCTCTCGGTTTTTTTTTTTTAATTTCTCAAAATATAAGAAAGACGTGTTGGTCTAGTTTTCAGTACCTATTTATATTATTACAAGAGCATTAGTGTATAAGCACCAATGTTTTTTTAATACGCAGTTTTTTTTTTTAATATTGAATTTGATATTTATTTTTCAAAAAGTTTTCACTTAAACAAATTGATTTATACCAATTAAAAGAATAAAATATTATATGTCAAAAAGAACTGTGTTGGAATACCAAATCATTGTTCGTGCTTTGCTTAAAATTTATTTAATATTTCTGAAATTGGCCCTCACCCTCAGGTGGAGGAATAAAATTCCCCCCCCCCCCCACACAATTTGTTTCTTAGTTATTCCAGAAAATGCGCCGGCCGCATGCACGTAAACATCAATCACTTTACCATACTGTCGACCTTTTTCGAGTCGATATTTTGAAAATCGATATTTTGACCAGTCGATATTTTTACAAATCGACTTTCAGGAAATCGACATTACGTCAGTCGATTTTCTTAAATCAACATTTTAAAAATCGGCCAACCCTTTTTGAGTGGTTATTTTAGGAAAGCAACAAAATTACATAAAGTACTTTTCGATAATATTAACTGCTTAAAAGTTGTATGTTAAAATTAGATAATTCGACATTTGACCATTTTGAAATTTCAACTCACCACTTGTACGCAAAAAAACTTTCAGAACCATCTAAAAAGAATATTTTGACGTCTGTAAACTGGATATTCATTTATTTTGAGCATCTTCGTTACTTACGAATAAATACCAGAAAACTGTTTTTGTCCAATCAATATTTATATTTTTCTTAACGGTAAATTTTAAGACAGTATTTGATAAAGTTGTAGGTACGTCAGTAAAACGCATTTTTGAGCTGGGCTCATTAGAAGTTTATGAGGAATTACATTCCATTATCCATTCATGTTCAGTCACTCCACACCTAAGCAAAACAACTTTTCCTAAAATTTAATTCATACACAGTTTCTATTATTTTCACATATATTTCAAAAAGTATTTATATGCGAACAGAAAAGTTAATTAATTGATTTATACTGTTTCGATGTTTGCCTAAATATTTTTCAGAATCTTGGTATTGAAGTTATTACTACATTTACCTTTAAATTCCACATAATGTACAAATGCATGTGCCTCAAACCTTGTATCGAATAATAATTTATTATTATTTATAGACTTTAAAAATTATATCAAAACAATGGGTAAAGCAAATAATGTCCATAGAAATATGAAGTAGTAGTGTAGTTTGATATTAGACAAATTATGTACATTGTAGAAGCATACAATGTTTAGATAATATTTATTTGAAGAAAAGTCAATAAAACAATAGTAATATGAAATTTTCAAAATCTAATTAAAACATTTAGTCTTTCTTTAAATTAAATACCAACATCTTTCGGAGAGAATTCCGGACACAAAGTATGTACAATTACACATATTTTGTTTTATATTGTATAATAATTATATCAGTTGTGAATTTTATTCAAAATACAATCAATTTAATAATAATTTGAAATAGTTGCACCAACATAGTTTGTATGAGCATACTGGCAAATCATTTTCTTAAAATATTTGTGTACAAATATTTTTAATTGTATGAACTTCGTTCTCGGTATCGTGTTGAATTATGTATTGATTCGAGATATTTGATTTATTTATTTAGGGTATTAAAATTATCTGAGGGTATGAAAATTAAATTTCATAGACATTTTATAATTATTATTTTGCTAGTTATTCTTAGTTAAAGGCTATCAGAATAGATGGCTTGACAAAAGACATTGTGATGGAAAAAAATCAAGCTGTGATTAAATTTCTAACAAGGAAAAAGTCAAATAAAATATTCACTTTTGTTTGTTATTAAATCCAAACGGCAAATGCACAAAAGTCGGTCGTGTTAAAGGTTTTTGAAGAATGTATAAGAGTTGGCTCTGCACCTTTGGCAGCACCTTATATAGGATTATAATTTTGCGACTTTTTGTTTTTCGATATTTTTAAGAAAAATGTGATTTTGTTAATCGAGATTTCAATTTGTGGGATTGGGAAATCATACCACTCTCAGGTCTCAATATTATTTAAAGTTTTTTTTTTTAATTTGTATAGCTATACTAAAATAATACATATAGGTAATGCTAAGAATTGAAATCAAAAACACTATTCTATTGTCACGGTAAAATTTATCGTGACAAAAACTATTCATATTCCGAATCCTTTTTCCTTTCGTTCTTTCGATAATTTTTTTTCTAGAGGCGTTTTCTTCAAATTACTGAAAGAGAATAGGGCAACCATGGCACGGTCCCGCAGTATCCTAAAAAAACAAAAATTGATGTAACTGGCGCTTTAATTCGAAGACCGCCATGTTTGAACTTTGAAGCCAAACAAACCTAACACTGAGAGGCATGGGTGACATTTGGTCCCCGTTTGCTAGAAGTTGCTCATTTTGAGAATGGACGAGTTCCCAATATATTTACGTAAATTAAATTTTTATCAGATGGAACGTTAAACGCTGGTCCCTTATTGCCCCCAAATTTGCGCAAAAGCCCCACGACTTAAAATAATTTCACGAAGTAGAAAATTACTGCCAGTTTCCACCTTATATAATGTTGTTAATATGTAACTATTTAGTAACATTGATTTATTTTGATTGCTTTTGGGTAGGGGGGGTGGTAATGAACGTGATGTGAGATAGATTTTTTAAAATTTAGAAAAGCGATCTAGAAAACAGAAGAAATTCGAAAGAAAAAAAGTTGTGAAGAGAGAAATCTGAAGGATGGAAGAGGGAAAATCTTTTTTGTTGAAAACTGGTGAAAAGAGTTCCGAAAATAAGTATTTTGTCTTAAGAAGAATTTGGCAGTAAAATGATAGATTTGCTGTAATTCGATTTATTAAATGCATTTAGAAATTCTCGTTTGCCTTTCGGTCCTTAAAAGTTCCGAAATAGTGAAACTTCTTTTTTCTTTTTTCGTTCTGAACCGACCGACAACGGTTCATTTTTCTTTGTCATTCAAAATCTTTGTACCATTTTATTCTTTTAAAATATATTGGGTTTTACTCCTATATTTAAAGATTTCCGAAATAAATTCATTCAAAATCGGTTAAAATTATTTAATTTTCTTTCCCGGTCGCTCTCCGCTTTTAAAGGTTTTTAATTTCCTTAATAAAGAACGGCAGACGGCCCATAAAGCCATACTAGGAAATCTTTTGGTATAAATTAAATTGTAACGATTTACTATAAAAAATAAATAAAGCCTAAAATCAAAATCTAATCTAAAATAAAAAAAACTGGTGCCCTTTTTAATTTTTTAATTTCAGCATCTTAGTCCCTGTGGAAATGAAAAAAAATATTGTTCGATCCTAAGTTAATAGATTAATCAACTACCGATTAATTTGATCAGGTGTATACCCACCCCCTTATTAGCATAGCTATGGTGGCAGCACTTTTATTGTAGCTGCAAATTGCAATTTTAACTCACTAAGACTATGGGTGTCCAATTTCACTTTACATATTTATCATTCTTCTAAAGTCGGTCACGTCGTGTCGGTTTTTCTTTTTTTTTCTAATCGAAAAGTATTTATATTCGCGATCAAGATTATTGAAAACCGGATCATAAATGCAGATCATGTTTTGGTTGGCTCCGATACCTACTCAGACAACCCGCGTTGCAGCGTATTCCAGGCTGTCACCCTACGATGGATCCCAAGACATAGGGACATATACGGGAACGAAATGGCAGATCAGCTGGGAAAAAACTGATTTTTCGATTGGAAAAAGTAAAAAGTAAAACCGACCAAAGTTATCTTGAAGCTGCAGATTTCCGATGGCCATCAATTGATACTTGCAGGGTTTTAAGGAATCTATAACCGAATATTTCGAGGAAAAATACTAAACATTTACTCAATTATTAATTCTAGGGGAACCCACATGAGCTGAATAGGCATCCGCTCATCGGACTTAAGTAGAGGGTGTCAAGATGTGGAGGTGGAAGAGGGTTCCTCTCACTTTCTTTGTGAATGCTCCAGCCTTGCCAAACTAAACAAGCAGCCCGCGGTGAAAACTTTTTCGAAGATTTGGGCACAATCTCAGTCTTGCTTAAGGTTCAAGGGGACCCCCCACACATTATCATCCCCATAATTCCCTCCTTTACCCCCTCCCTCACCTAACTGGCCACACCCTGGAGAGCGCAATGGATCTATTGAGATTCAAATGAGATTATTCTGCTTGCCTGATTATAACCCCTCTTAAACTTACCTAACCCGAAGCATCGTCTTGGTTTCATCAAAATTGAAAACCGTATAAGTCAGTCTCGTCTTGGTTTCTTCTAACAAAATCTCGTCTTGATATTGGTAGGTATAGTTCTGGTCTCAGTCTTTTTGATAAACAAATAAAAAATCCACGACTTGTTTACGCATGTTCTTCATCTTAGCTTGATATTTTTAAGAGTTAATCAAAAAAATTATTATAAAAAACCAAAATGAATAAAAAAAATTTTAACATAAGTTCTTTTGTTGACTAAACAATTTTTAAGAGCTTGTTCTTAAAAATGTCTGAGTAAAGTTTCGATCGGACACATAAATTTTGACGCATGGGTCATAAGTTCACAGAAAAACAATGCACAACTTTTTTTATGATGCATTTGAATGAGTTGTTAATCTAAAAATTAGTCCATAAGACTTAGGGAAAATCTATACACGCATAAAGTATCTATACTTATACCATAAGCCGTATAATAACTTTAAACCATTTCAGTTGAGCAATTATAAGCAAATCGAAAAAAAATACGGTTCTATCGGTGTAACTGGTGATTAAAAAAATTAATTTTGGTAAAATTGTTTCAAAAACCATTAGGTTGTTTCCGGGAAAATAAGAAATACTGTGAGCTTCAAAAAAAAAGTGTACAGCTCTGAACTGAATTTTTGTAACTGTTGATTCAAATATATTCGATCTTTTGGTAAAAGACATTTCTTATTTTTTAAACCGGTTTATTACAATGAACCTGTCATATAAAACTCTGCAAAAAATATTTAAGAAAACATTTTACAAAAAAAAAAATAAAAAAATTTATTTTTTACTTACACTATTGAATAAAGCAAAAACTTAAAACAATACTTAGCCTGTTTCCCTTTTACCTTAGAACAGCATCTATTCATCTTGAAATTGGCTAAACTAGCTTCATTGTCGATTCGGCTGGGATTTTTGCAACTTTTCAATTTAAATAGAATTTTGTGCCTCTTTCCTGAATATGTCCCTCTTTTGGATCTGTTTATCTTATCGAGATAATCTCAAAAATACTCCCTGAAGCCTTGGTCTGGGGATAGTGGAAGGGGTTCTAATTGCTAAAAGGTACCATAGAGTAACCATTCCTTGATAAATTTCGATGTGTGCTTAATGTCGCTGTCTTGTTGGAAGATCTATGAAGCAGTTAACCCCCAATTTTTTAACACTACACGGCTAATTGCTTCTTAAAATATTAAGGCAATCTTTATTCCTCATCGTCCGTCAAAAAAAGACGAGGTTTCTAACTCCAGAAGACGTCATTCAGCTCCTGACTATTACAATAAATCTCCTCCATGCTTTTTGGAAGAAACCTACTAAATTCTGTGTTTTTCAGTTGCCATTTTTTTGGTGGCTGTCTTGAACCAAAAACTCAAATTTGGTCTCATCCTCTGACAAAATCGTTTCCCAGAATGATTAACCCTAATTTTAATATTTCTTAGCATTAAAAAGTTTTCACTTTCAATTTCTTCGGAAATGTATGGCTTCATGACAATGCTTTGGAGGATTTTCGGTAATGGTCTGGGGATGTAAGGCATCATATGGAATTGGAAATTTCGTCTTTATTGACAGTACGATGAGGAATGGGAATTGGGGTTAACTAATTCATGAGTCTTCCAACAAGATGACGAACTCAATCACACGTCGACATATCCTAAGGGCAAAAGGAAAGCAGATGGCCTGTTAATTTTAAGTTTTACCTTTTAATTGAAAAGTGTACACTTTTTTTGATGCCATAAAAATCAAGAATTTTTTAATATTTTTTATTGAATTTTTTCGTCAGTATTTTTTGCTTAGATTTACATGGCAATTCATTACAAATAAATTGCTATAAAAAATAAGATAAGTCTTTTACTAAAACATACTATATTTTTGCTTTAAGAGAGTTAGGTAAGGTTAGGTTGAAGTGGCTGCCAGTCGTGAAGACTGACTTTGGTCTATTATGACACCACATGAATTTAGGAAACCCTATTCCTTACTCGGTAAACCATTTGGAGCTTCTTATGAAGCGTAACTGATTACCTATATGTCTATGTTTATTAGATCACTAGGGTGATTGAAGTAAAAATCACAAAGGTGAAGTCTTCAAGAGTTTCGATCCGTCTGAATAGATATATAAACCGATTCATCTTCCAAGAATGCCTTATCCTTCCAAAGAGTATTAGAAGGTGACTTAAGGGTTTTTGCCGAATTGTAGTTTTGGTGTAATCAATGTGACTTGGAAGCGATCCGAATGAATTCAGAATGATGGCATGGCCAATGTTATTGTTGTTCCATTGTGAGGAAGCATTTAAGAGTATGGCTGTATTAGCAGCCACCTGTTTGCCAAAAATATCGAGGGGTGTCAGATATAGCAGAACGTCTAAAGCGACAAAGGGTATCGTACGAAGGCGGTGTACTTTGCTTGGTTTGTCGCAGATATCTCCTTTATCTAGAGCAGTCCACCATACTGCAATACCATAAGTAAGAATTGGTCTAATCACCGAAGTATATAGCCAATGAGTAATATAAGGTTAAATGCCGCATTTATTCCCAACGGCTTTTTTGCATGAGCAGAATGCCACTGAAGGTCTTGAGGATCCTAGCAGCTGACCGTCTGACCCTATAGCCGCCCTTCGACGGCCTATTGCATCTACTTTCTCATGACGATTTCAATTGAGAACCCACCACTGCGGTGGGAGGACCGTTATTCACAACCCTGCACCGCTGAGCCGGGTTCTCCCTCGAGACGTGTTCGGGAGAGGTTGACTCACTCTAAGTAGTGGTAGGATCGGTTATTCATAACCCCACCACTACTGAAACTAGGTATTTCTACCGCCTTACTTCTCTCGCTGGAATCTGTAACAGATGCGGAGCCATGACTTGCCAGAAACCGCCCCACTGATACCGACCCCAGGAGTAACGGCAAACAGCTTTGACGCCATGCTGTTACCCGGTTTCGAAGGAGAACTGGTCTCACCATCTATCCTTGTTTTCGTTTTTATATTTCTTGACATAAATTTTGGACCCACGAGTAGAGAAGAAAGGGTGGTTACTCTACACATTGATTCGTGTAGTTAGAAAAGGCAATAGAGCTATAAAAAAGCAGTTCAAAGCTGTACACCTTTGACGCTCACGGTACATAAATAAGCGAAGCAGTGTTTGAGTTTCAGTAGTCACTTCCTCCATCTAAAACAGAATCAAATCGGAATATTTCATAAAAATCGATGGTTTTAGAAAAACCAAACAAACGATAAATGGGCGTGGGTAGTTTTAATTTAAATTATATCCTTAACATTCTTCATAATTAAGAGAAAAAATGTTGAAAATGTCATGCCACTTCATACAAAATTTGTATTTTTGTATAAAACTGTTGCTAGGTAAAGCTGGAGCTTATGCTTATTATTAAATTAAAACTTTGGTAAACTCAAATTTTGTCTAGTGGTTAGGTTCTTATTCAAAGATTTTTGATAAATAAGGTTTTATCCTTCGATCCAGAGTGTAAAATTCAACTTTTTGTATTGGACGAACATAAGTCTTTCCATGAATAAAAGAACTGATCAGATCAGTAAATCCGTTGCTAGCTCTCGGTGTATTAGGAAATTTTGTTTGTAAGAAAAAATGTCAAAAAGTAGGTACCTACACATTTTGCAAGAAAGCAAAGCTTGTAAGCTTCAAACATATGTGTTTTTATATTTAGGTATCTATCTAAGTATCTTAAAGGAAGCTCAACTCATTCAAGAAATTATTGGAATCCTTATTAAAATGTCATTCTTCGTTGTTTTACACAAAAATACATTTTAAATATATTTTTTTTTTGTGATATTTTGGTGCAGAAATCCTTTCGTTCTAGAATCACATAAACGAAGTCATGAAACATTCCCTTTTGTTAAAATAAAAAAAAATCTCGTATCTGAGAGCGGAAATGTATGTTTGTCTGCAGACTGGCGCAGCAGCAGCAGCGGCAGTAGTATAAGCAAGTAGCAGTATAGCAAAAGCGATGGTGACAGCAGTCTGCTGACAGTGAACAGATTTTTGTTTTTCCGTCAAATGGAGAATAAAAACGTTGCATTTGTACACTCTGGAGCTCATGTCCTTGGTGTCCGTCGTTTTTTGTTGGATGTTGGGCGGAATGGATGTTGAGGATATTTTTTTTTTTATATATTTTGAGCAAAATTGCATTTCCTAGCCATGTTCTGGGTTTTAATTCTTTTTTTTTTAAGGATTTTTCGTTGGCTTTGATATTGTAATGCAGATGTTACTTCTGGTTACATTATGTAATCAGAGATTGTTTCCATTTTATGACATGTATAAAATTGGAGTAAAATAACGTATTTTCAACTGTAAAAGAGCACCAAGTGTTTCTCTGGAAGTAGATATAAAGCAATTTTATTACATTTGGACATTTTTAAATGAAAATTAAAATTATTTGTGAATTACAAAATGAATTCATGGAAATACTCGTAGTATTCAATATGGAGATTTATAGAGGTAATATTATACAAGCTGTTTTTGACTTGACTCATAGTAGATTACTTTATTAAAATAAGTAATGATAATTTATTCGTTTGTAATTCAATGCCAATATACATAAGTGGTATATGATGTCTATGTATAAATTTGTTGAAACCATTATAGGTTCCTATCTGTTTGTCTTTTTTAAAATAAATTTCTGTTGAAATGGAATTAAATTCTTTGATATTATTATAAATTGCTTCAATTTCTCAGAATATTAGAAACAAATTCTTGGAAAAGCTGGAGAAAGGTAATATATGAAAGTCATTCCACAAACAAAACTAATTTAAAGAAATATAATCGAAATATATGGAAATGAAAACGTGCAGAAATATTTGTGTTCTCTTGAGTGTTGCATAGATACAAAATCCAAATAAAAATAAACCTGGATAGTATTGTATCAAAAAATATGGGAGACCGAACAAAAATTCTTAACAAATTGAATCACGTTACCGATTTCATTGAAATTTTGGGGAATGATGAGGAATGGTATTGGTACAGGAGTTCGCCTTCACCTCCAAGTGAACATTTACTGTACGAACAACAATTTGTAATTGCCATTTGAGAGCACAGAGGAAAACATGGGCATTTTCAAAAACATTTTTATATTGCAATCAAAAATATCAAAAATACTTCACTTTTACTTTAGCTCTTTTATTTGATTTATTATTATTTTGATTTAAAAAAATGTGCAAACTTACTATTTCTTAATGCTGCAGGTTTTTCCAAGTTTCATAAAACCAATGGATTTGTCCACACACGATTAATATAAAAGGTGTTTTTTTTTTTTTTTTTGAGGTAACGAACTTTGAAATGGAATAAAACAAAGATTATTTGTTTTACATTGACATGAAATTTACTTTTTTTCCAAAGATAATTAGAATATGATTTCTGGCATATGAACCCCCTGGCTGGCTTGTACGTAGTCTAATCTAGAGGTCCAATTTTTGATGACTTTTTCTAACATTTTTGGCTTGGTTTCATCGCTGAACGAAATTCGGGCGATACCTATTTTAAACAGAACCATATGATTTTCAAAATAAATTTACACACTTTGGAAGCTTTGTTCAGGTGTCAGTCTATTTATGTTGAAATGCCAAACCAAACTTAAAATAAATAGCTCACAAAATGGCTGCCAGCCAAGATAGTGTTGCCAACTTAAAGTGATATACCTATAAGAAACACCCTTTTTTGGACAAATAATGTGACCTGAATTGGCTTAAAATTTGAATATCTGAGAATTCTAAAAATTCATAAATAGCGTTTTCCTTTTCAAGAAACTAAGCCCTGAAAAATAAAATGCAAAACTGGGTTGCACGTACTAGCTCTTATATTCAACAACCTTAGGGTTGTTGTGTATTTTAAGACTTAATTATGAGCGAAAAATCTTAAGGAGAATTAAATTCGATATTTAAAATTCCCTTGAACAATTCCTTTAAAAAAGAATGCCATTTAGATTTTTGATCAAATATGAATAGGTACATGAAAAGTTTCAAAAATCGTAGGAGCCGAGAGGCTTACAAAAAACATTTTAAACATTTTTAAGGGAAAAATTTAGTTAACGAATTTTAAGTACATACATATGTACATATTTATGAATGTGTATAAAAAACTAAATTTTCAATAGTAAAATTTCAGAAAATTGAAGCTTTTTTAAAAGAATTAAAAAATTCTATTTTGAATTTTTGACACCTAAAACAGAAATATTTTTTTCCGAGATACTGCCTGTTGCGAGGGACTGACAAATCCTCCAAGAGTATACTTGTCAAGAATGAGTTGTTCTCATCTAGCCGTTCGGACTCGGCAAAAAATTGTAGGTCTTCTCCATTTTTGCCAACAACACGCACACAGGAATGGTTGAGAGTTGTTAGTCACTGGGCCCTGGTTCTCCATGAGCTGTTGCGCCACTAAATTTATTTATTTTTTTTTATTTTCAAATTTTGTAGACGCAATATTTTTTTTTAAACTTACCTGACATTTGTATACTTGCTTGACATTTGTATAAAAAAATTTAAATCTGTTCACCCGGTAGTGAGAATATCTTCTCAAAACATATTGAATACAAGGGTTGCACTTACTTGCACTCTAGGACCACACAGTATTTTCGGTCAGGGGGGGGGGGTGCAAACTCATTCGGGATTGTGGTTAGGAGGGGCAACCTTATTAAAAAAAAAGTTTTGGTACAGAAATCTTGCATTAAAATGATTTCAAAAGATGATACTTAGCCTAATCTATGAAATATATTGTGATTAGGGGGGAGGGGACAAGTGCCCCTACCTGCCTTCCTTGCTTGGTTTTGAAGCTCTGAATATCAAAATGGTAGGGAAAAACAGAGCCTCGTAACGCATTCCCTATTGGTGCTGTACGACTAAAAAAACATTTATTTTATGAATATCAGACTTGTAACCATCTCAGACGACTTATATTGAACGATCCGAAAAGCTGTCTTATCGGAAGGTTTCGATAAGAGAGCTTAATGCCAAGCTCCATCAAATGCTCTAGAAACATCAAGTGCAATAATCTAACTTTCTCCAAAATGATGTAAAGATTTGATCATTGTTCCACTCTTCGGTGAAATATATACCATCAGATAACCAGTGGACCCATTGCTACGAAAGCCATACTATCGGTCATTCAGAAGCTTTCGTTCTTCGAGATATTTCTTAAGCTGATAATTCAGTGTTTGTATGACCTTAGAAAGAAGGGACATAAGTGCAATTTGATGATAGTAAGAGGGAGAAAAAGGTTAGTATTATTTAGGGACAGGCTGGACAAATATTGTTTTCCACCAACTCGGAAAGAGACTTATGGAATAGTATAGATGGAAAAGCTTACGCAGTGGTTTGTCCAGCGTTTGAGGAATAGAAAAATCGGTGGGACCAACGTATTTTTACGTTTATTCAGATCTTTTAGGGCTCTTACGACTGCACAAAGATTCGTCATTCAAGTATCATATTCGGAATAAAATTTCCCAATATCTTTTATTTTTGACCAAATTCTTAAAAAATACCTATGTGGTAACCTGTCGCAGCCAGTTAGTATTCAAAAACTTATACATGTATAGACTTGACAGAGTAAACAATCTTTCAGTCTAATGGACGGTGTTCACATTGGACTGAAAAACTGGATTTTTTTTTGGACATTTCAGTATTCACATCTCGCTCCCACTTCTTCAGTAAAGGAAGATGTAAATACTGAAACGTCAAAAACAAATCCAGTTTTTCAATTCAATGTGAACACCGTCATGATATCCGTCGCGTTGAACGGACGTGTTAGTGTCAGTCAATAGTTCGTAGGACAGCTCTTGGTGGACGCAGTTGGAGGACCCCAGGCTAGTACAATCCATATTATTTTTGAAAGGTACTTTATTATTTTCGAAAAGTAAATCCCACAATCTTGAAGGCCACGCATGTCCACGACGCGAGATAATGCGTTCCCCTAAAGTTTTCTTAAATAAATGGATTGTTTCGTTGGTTGTATGATATGTAGCGCTGCACAGTGGTCTGTTTGTTAAATTCTGGTGACAAAAATCATTTCCCACACAAATTCTTAAAAAAAATTAATGAAATTTGGTATACCTGATAATTTGGGAATGTTGAGTTCACTGGAACTGCCTATGTTTGTCTACTTCAAACAGCGGCTTCACAATTTAGGTCAGAATATGGTCCCAAATTTCAAAATTGTAAATAAAGTAGGTACTGTCAGGAACTGTGTGAAGTTTATATTTAAATTGTCCTAAAATATGCACTTGAGTGTATGCTTTCATATAAAAATTACTATAATACTGATTTGTACCAAATTTAGAGAAGATTGTCCAAAATGAACTAATTTTAGTGCTAATTTTCAAAAATGTTAGTATTGGAAATAATTTTTAGACCTAATTCGAAAAAAGTATTGCCAGATTGAAAACCACACGTCTAAAAAAACACTTTAACCGTTTAAAACCTTAACGTAAAAATTCTATATTTTTGACATTAATTTTGCCATTTTGACATCTAAGAAAAATTGACAGCCTTTTTAGAAGAACATTTTAATGTCTTTAAACTGAGCATAGTTTAACTTGGAACAACGAGTACAAAGAAAAGATATGTTAGATTTATAGCATAAGAAAGGTCTATACCAATTTTCAGTCTCATCGGAATTAAATCTGAGTTTATAGTAAAAATTTGTTTGTTTTTATAAAAGTAGAAAGATCTTCTCACTCTTGTATTCAAATACTTATTGCTATCACTATGTCATGTTCATAGTTGAGATATGCGACGAGTTCAGAGAAAATTGTAATTATTCCAGCAAACGCATCAAGGACGTAAAAAGACTTTTTTCTCTGTGTAATGTCCCTATGGACCATTACTTCATTTATGTACTGGTATTATCCCTCTTTATCTGAAGAGAACTCCATTCATATAGGTCTTTATTATGGTTGTAACTGTTTCAGGAAAAATACAAACAACTCTTATGGGATGGAAAACAAACAAAAAAAGAGACTATCGAAAAAACGTATAAAAACCGTTACAAATCACTTAAAAGGACTTAGATAAAATCTAAACCTCAATTCTTGTGTATATATAGCATATGGATTATTATTATTTCCTATATATATGTATACAATAAATGTAATCTGAAAATAATAGACCAAGCTAGAAATGCGGATGGCAAAAACAGCAAAATGGGTTAGGTATAATCGCTTAGTAAATAAATAGCCGAGTCTTTAATAAGATTTTTCGATTTCTACCAACAAACTAACTACTAAATAATACCCTCTTCCGCCTGCTATCATAGACACAAAAACAAAAGAAATTCTTTTTTATTGTTAAGGAATATTGAATAGAAAAAGAGGACTTAAAAGAAAAGTACCTATTTCTATAATTGAAAAGCTCAAAGGATATAAAAGGAGTGTTTATGTTAAAAAGCTTTTTTTTGTTTTCTCTGTCTAGTACCAACGATGCGTCCACCTGGTTTCCTTATTTTCTTAATGAAATTTTAGTTTTGCATTTATAAGTGTTCAACAACTTTATTAATAAAACTAAAAACAAGCATAGGATTATTTAAAAAAAAAAGAGCAAAAATATAAGTATGCAGGTACTGAAATAAAATGAAAGACATTTCCATGAAAAGGGTGCCCAGGCATTGTAATTGGATATTTGTGTATACATATTTTTACCCTTTCTAATTGCCATACTCCTAGGCTAGGTCGAATGAATACATAACATATAGTACACTAAGTATAAGCCGATTAAAATGTCTTTCTGTATACAACACAGAAAAAATAAAAACTGAAATTGAAGGCGAGCGAATATTCCTGTGTGAATGGTGATTGTTATTGTCATTCAAATCCTTGTGCCAATTAATGGACTTTTCACATTCTCCTAGATATGGATATACTTACATACAATATCCATACGTCCTTCACCCTGGACAGATGAAAAGTTTGGTGCTTCGGCGGATACTTCACATCGATAGAGTCCAGTGGAATTGAGTGTCAGTCCTCGTAGCAAGACTCGCCTGCTATCTGAATGTTCGTCCTGAAATTACAAGAATTTTTTGTTTTTGTTCACAATTTAATTGAAGTCATCCTGGGTATTGGAAAAGTGCTTGAATGCACACAAATTTTGCTCTGTTTTACTGTGATGTTGTTTCTGATTCGGGGTCAATATTGAAGATGTATAGTATCTCAACATACGAGTAGGTACGTATACATAATCTCTTTAATTTTCGCATCCTTGAGAAGGATGACTTATGAGGAGCGGTCTTTGAGAAAACAAAAAAATATTTTCTTTTACTGTATGTTAAGCAAATATTAAGTAAACCTTCAAGGAACCCGAACCCTTTTAAGCAACAAAACTTATGCATGCATATAAGCAGAGCATAATCACGTTTGAATACTTACAATAACACGTATTCCGTCGACTGGGAAGCTCTGCTTTTGTGGATCAGATTTTGGAACGAACCGATAGAACTCCTCGTTATCCTTGTACCATTTTACGGCGTAAAGAGCCTCACCCTCGTCACTGCGCTCAGCACTGTCGATCTCAATTCCCCCACTTCCACCATTGTTGTTGTTGTTGTTATTTGACGTGCTTATACTGCTGCTACTACTGATGCCACTAAACGTATTGTGATGGTCCCGTAGGCGACTTGGCTCATCGTATATCCTGTAGGAAGAGGATGAGGCTTGTGTTTGATATTGTTGTGGTTGCATGGAATATTGTGGTTGCTGCTGTTGTTGTTGTTGGTGGTATATTCGGCGATATTGATGGGTCCTGATTCGTCTGTATAAACCATCATCGGAATCCATATCGATGTATGTATCGCCACCATTGCTATTGCTATTGGTGCCGCGGCCGCCATCATTGCTGCTGCTACTGCTGCCACTGTGTCTGAGATTACCATTCACCATGTTGCTTCCATTCGGTCGACTCAGTTCGTATTGACACTCAAGAAATGTGGATTCACCACGTAGCTTGTAGGCAGGAATTGAGACTTTCACTAAGCGGAGACCCGCTAAACCTGCAAAAGAGAAATGTTAAAGCGGCTTAATTAATTCCAAAGTGCAAAGTGATGTAGTGAAAGGTACTTCATATATAAATGTACATTCTTTATGATGTTGCATGTGTGTGTGTGTGTGTGTGTAGGACGGATAATTTAATAAAAGAGCCTCTGGATATGGACATGAATGTTAAATTAACAACGGTGGCTCGTCTGGAATAAATCAAAAGAGGTTTTATATACAAACACATCAGATGGATTTAACGTCAAAGAACTTTCTTCTTTGTGATGTTACTGATTGAATTAAGCAAGGCCGGATCCAGGCTTTTGTCCAGAGGGGGGTGACTTTTTTTAAATGCATTAAAGTATTGCACTCAGAAATTATTTTGTTTCAATGCAAATACAGATTAAGAAGTAGGACCAGTTTTAGTTTGCCTTTAAGCCTTTATCACAATAAGATTGCATTTACTAGTCAAGATTTATTTTATCTTTTGTCTCGCCAACACGAAGCAACTTCCGTGCTATACTTTATTTAAGGACATCTCTTAAGCAAAACAAATGCTGTCCATTATTTTCAAACATTATTTTTTGTTTCATTTCCAGTCTACCTTTGTTTTAGAAAATTGCTTTAGGACATAGGCCACACTTCGAAAGTAACGAAATACATGTATTGTGTGATTGTGGCATATAAGTTATTTCCGGTGTATTTTAATGGAAAATAAAATTTTCTACAGGGTGGCGCACGAATCGTGCTACAAAAATAAAACGTAATAACTTTTTTTCTGTGTGAGTAATTGGCTTATTTTTTTTTTTAATTTTGTAGGTTACTATTTAGATTTATAAAAATGGATGCTTGGGATACGGAGAAAAGAATTTGGATAGTGCAACGGTACTATGCTTTGCAGTCCGTCATTTCCGTCCAAAGGGAATTTAGGCGGGAGTTTGGCGGTAATCCCCCGAGTAGATGGACCATTATGAGGTTTGTAATCATGTTTGCCGAATCTGGAAGCATCGCACGAAGGCCGTACCATCGAGATGCCAATGTTCGGGTTCAGGATACAATCGCAGCAGTAGCATCTGCAATACAGGCCAATCCGAGCGTTTCGACCCGAAACTTATCGGGGCAAATTGGAGTTAGTAGACGGTCATTACAACGGATACTTCATGACGATTTAAACTTGTTTCCGTACAAAGTCCAAATTACTAGCTAGGTAAACCCTCAGGATTTGCCTGTTCGCCTGGAATTTTGCCAAAAAATGATATCAATGGCCGAAGAAGACAACACATTGATCAATTGTTTGTTCATGTCTGATGAGGCCCATTTTGATCTTAACGGCAATGTAAACAAGCAAAAATGCCGTATATGGAATGAGTCTAATCCAGAAATGCTCCATGAGACGGAACTGCACCCAGAACGAGTCACTGTGTGGTGCGCAGTTTCATCTAGGTGTATTGTCGGGCCGTACTTCTTTGAAGAAAACGGTGTAACCGTTACTGTCAATGGGGACCGTTATTTAAAGATGTTGAAGGAGTTTTTTTTACCCAGAACTGCGCCGAAGACGTATACCATTCAACAGCGTTTGGTTTCAGCAAGATGGAGTAACTGCACATATAGCCAGACCAGTTATGGCGGAGCTAAACAAAAAATTCGCAAACAAATTAATTTCTAGGAACTCCACTCTTCGCTGGCCCCCAAGGTCACCTGACCTGACTGCACCAGACTTCTTTTTATGGGGTTATGTCAAGCAAGAGGTGTATAAAACGAAGCCCAGGAATTTAACTGAATTAAAGCAGTCCATAACGACAATAATTGAGCAATGAATAATTTTTTGATCAGGTGCCGCATATGCGTGGGAGAGCGTGGAGGTCATTTGCGGTCTATAATCTTTAAGAACAACTAACTATTTAAAATAAAATTTAATTTTCTAACCAATAAAAAAAAATAAATGAAATACATCGATTAAAAAAAAAAGTTATTTGAATTTCTTATTGTAGCACAATTGGTGCGCCACCCTGTACAAATATGATTCTGAACATGATTTTGTACAACCACTACAAACGGCACTATGGAGCTCCCAAAAAAGGCTAAGATTTCGTATTTTGTGAGATTTTCAGTTTCCTCCCACTCTATAGCCCAATAACTCGCTTACCGTCGAGATAAGGGCAAAATGGCTACCGATTGCATACTTCATTCGAATTCCTCTAAGTTGAACTTAACACTTTTTTAAAGTTAGGATATGAACAATAAGGCTCAACCCATCAGGTCAAAGTGACAGATATACCCTCATATCTTGCACTTACGCCCCTTCTATCCTGAAAAGTTTTATTCAAAAGACTTTAAAAGGCTTACAGTTAATTGACCTTCAGTTAAAAGATACTGACTAAAACTTAAATCAGTATAGGATTTAAGACTTTAAATTGATTAAAATTAGTCACAGGGTACTGCAGTTATTTCACTTTTACTCAATTGACTGCTTTGTTAACTGTACCAGTCAGAATACTAATACTGAAACTAATTGTTTATTTTGGAGTTAAAATAACTAGTCACAGAATTAACTTACATTTAATTGTTAAACTATTTAACGCTGACCTTACTGACTGCATTAACAAATTTCATGATTTTTTACAGCTCTTTACCAACTACAGCATACCCAATTCAACTTGCCACAATTGCATCTGCCATCAACTGATAATTTTGAAAAAACAATCTTCAGCCAAAGAGAGCTCATAAATTATATACCAACCATTCTTAATGAGTTGAACGCGGAAGACTTCTTGCATATGGCCATCTCCAAAGCTTTTGTTAATGGCCTGAACAAGAGCACTGAAGTTGCCATTCTTATCTGCTGGTATGGTTTGTAGCAGTTTAGCAGAAGTTCCTCTAAGGCAAGCTATATATTTGTCTACCTCATCCCAGCCATTTGTGCTTCTTATAGATTGACTTGATTCTTATGGCGCATAAAACGTTTTCACCAAGTTTGGGCCCAAGATTGGTCCAAGGTTTTTTTTTTTGCTTTGAAGGAATTTCTGTACTATTTTACCTACACCAGGGGCGTCTTAGATAATTGGAGGCCTAGGGCTCTTACGGATATGGGGGCCCCTTAAAAAAAAGTTTTTTGGTATTAGATTATCACTAAGCTAATTTTTACCACAAAATTTGTGTTGAATTTAGCTAAAAAATATGAACTTTGGTAATTCTACAGCTGAAGACATTATTTTAGTTCTAAAACTACCCTTCTGCTGTAAATATTGGGAAAAGTGAAAACATATCCAAAACAATATGTAAGTTATTATTATGAGCAAGTGATTCTTACATTTAATGGAAATATTACTTTTAAAGACAACAACCCAACTAACAATTTCGCTTCTATATTGCTCCATAGATGCTTTTTGTTTTCATCCAACCTATGCATATAAGCATTGCGTAAAACACCATAGAGTAAAAAAGGTAACCTTTTTTCACTACTATTATACCTTTGTGGAGTTAATTATAACAGTCTTAAAGAAGTTCACATTAAATTAAATAAAAAAAAACTTGTTGCTAGAACCAGGAATCGAACCCTTGTCCCTCTGAACCAATTGTCTTACTCGCTAACCGCTCTACCAATCTCTGATATACAGTTCAATGCATTAAATTGGAAACACTTTTATTTAGAATTGCCTCGTATGAGACAAGAAGCATTAAAACAAGAAAAAACTTTCTTCAAGAAAATATAAAATAATACATAGATTAGTATTATATGTTTGTTATACAAACACATATTTTGAATTAAATAAAAAGTGATATAATAGATTAATTAATTTACTAATACAAACCTTAAACATAGTCAACAATAAGAAATAAATATATGTGCTCAGTCTTGGTTACTTCATAAGAGCATTATAGAGAGATTAAAGAAACCTGTTCTACAAGTGGAATGTTGAACTGCATTTAAGCAGGGCCAGCCCGAGCCTAATTACCGCCCTGTGCAAGTTTCATCTTAGGCGGCCCTCAATTACAGTTATTGGTGGAAGAAGTCATTTCCCCAGTACCCAAGGAGTAGACTTTGCCATGCGATTTTTTAAAGGTGTATCCCAAAAAGGCTACCAAAATTGTGCATTTTGCAAAGATTTTGTGATGTTGATTTTTCTACTATGGATATAAATAGGAAGGTATGCATCGACTTTTTGAATAGTTTATCTATCATCAAATTCAGAATAATCTGGTCTAATCAATATTAGTGTGAGCTAAAATAAATTATAATAAAAAGTAGTTGAGTTGTGATTTAGAGAGGAAGTGGCTCTTTTAATGCTTGCTCAAGGCGCCCATCGGTCTCAGCGCCATGCGCATTAGCACCGCTTGCACATATAGCCTGTATTTAAGAATATCGTTGCAACTATGGAAGCTGCTGGACTGACATCCCATTTTAGCAGTTTATTCTCAAAAGACATTAAGTCCGACAAAAAACAACCACCAATGCTCCTAAGTGGACATCACGAAAAAGCAAATGATGATTCTCATCGCCAAGATCAAAAGTTCTGTGTCATCTGTAAAGGAGTTTGCAAATCCGTTGAAAGTTGTGGGCCAGCACTAGAAACTGTTCGATAATCCCCTCTTTGGTCTCTTATGAAGTGTGCTGCACATGTGGACATCAATAAACATCTTGTTCATTGAACACGCTACACTCAGTTGAGCTACTGCCCTACTAAAATATTAAAGTACCTACCTATATGATGTTTTAAACTGTTCTAAAGAATGAAGTTTGAAATAAAAATTGACTAAGGTAAGATCGATTTGGGGTATTAAAGTTCAAATTTTCTCGTTTTCGATTTGGTTTGGATGTTTCTTTAAAGTGGCTCTATCTTTGCGAAATTACAACAGAACTAGGTACTGAAACTTGAATTTTTAACCGTTAAAACCTGTTCTGTATTTAAAGCCATTGCAAAAAAAAAACTAAAGAAATTTCTAAAATCCAAAAGTATATAGCAACTTTGTTTATAACAGTTGAACTAATTTGTTTCCATTTAATTGTTTCCTTCTAACCAATTTAAGCTTAGACTTAGTTCAATTATAATTATTTTATTTCCAATTTCAAAAATTATACTTATTATTAAAATGACCAACGGCTAGTAAACGGTCATCGTCCAAAGGGGCCCCAAAATCGTCACTGACCTGCACTAAATTAATAGATAAACAGACTGCATTTTATAATGATTTTCACACTACTTTCGTACTAAGCTGCAAAAAAAAGGAAAAAAAAGCAGAAAAATGGAATTTTTCACATTTTTTTTTAACTTTTATTTTTTAATTTAATTTTTTTTTAATTTATTTTCCTGTGGGTAGGTGCAAAACCTGCATACCAGACACTATGAGGACCGAAAACGCGTGCTCATAAGTGTGAGATTCTTACAACACTAAAACCACCTCCACTTCCCGATTGCAACTAAGTTGAAACTTATCTAGCCATTTATTTTTATCGAAGTTAAGTAACGTGTTGCAGGTTACTTTCCGGTGAAAGTTCCTGCTTAATCCGCGATTTTAAGGCGGTTTTCTTTTCACCGCACCAAGTCGGAAGGTTTTGTTTCTTCACAGACGGCGTACTTAATTCGACTCGTCAAGAATGTCAATAATCGTTGAATTAGCGTGTTCTAATAGTCGATTTCTATGTATTCGCGCGAAACTTTTTATTTCCTCCCGCACCGTAGGAATCCAGAGATCCCTATGAAGATCTTCGTTTCTTATATACCACGGAGCATTTACAAATGACCTAAGCAATTTATTTTCAAACGTTTGTAAGTTATTTATGTTTGTATCGCAGGTACAACCCCAAAGTTGTATACCATAAGTCCAAACAGGTTTAAGAACCTGTCGATATAAAATCTATTTATTTTCAATACTAAGCTTTGAATATTTACCGAGTAACCAGTTCATATCTCTTAATTTACTTTTTAGTTCTTCGCATTTCTTTTTCACGTGCGGCTTCCATTTTAATTTCGCGTCTAGAGTCATTCCCAAATACTTTGCCTCATTTGCAAATGGAACACGACCGGTATTAAGAAAGACGGGTAATCTATTTATTTTTTTATACGACTGACTTTTGTTCATTGAACACTATTCCACTCATTAACATTATTAAGAGCATTTTGTAATTTAATTGTAGCTTCGCTAATAGTTTTGCCTACAGCTAGTATTGCAGTATCATCAGCAAACGTGGCTACAATAGTGTCATCTGTTTGAGGTATATCGCGTGTAAATAAAAGAAACAGAATTGGACCTAATACACTTCCTTGTGGTACCCCAGCAACTATTTCTTTGAAATCAGAATAGTCATTTCCGTGTCTTACACGAAAAAGTCTTTCATTTAGATATCCGTTTAGAATGTTGTAAAGTCCTTCAGGCAGAACTTGTCTTAATTTGAATTTAAGGCCTTCGTGCCACACTTTGTCAAATGCCTGCAAAGAGACAGTCGCACAGATTTTCTTTTCTTCAAGAGCTCTCTCAATTACCTCAGTTATTCTATGCACTTGATCAATTGTCGAATGCTTGCTTCTAAATCCGAACTGATGTTCAGGTATTAATTGTTTCTCTTCTATTATCGGTTGCAGGCGCAGGAGTAGTATTCTTTCAAAAACTTTTGATATAATAGGAAGAAGTGAAATCGGCCTGTAAGACTTCTTTTCGTGAGAAGGTTTGCCAGGTTTCAAAACCATTATGACTTCAGCAACTTTCCATTGGCTCGGAACATATTCAAACCTTAGAGTGGCATTTATTATGTAAAGCAGGTTAGTAAACCCTTTACGAGGGAGCATTTTTAAAATCTCTGCCGTTATTAAGTCATATCCTGGAGCTTTGTTGGACTTAAGCTTCTTTATTTCTCTTTTTAATTCGGCAAGTGTAGCATTTCTCGTTATGTAGCTTTCATTTGAGATAAAATTCATATTAATATTTTCGTTGAGTTCTTGCCCATCAAACGGCTTAAATGTTTCCTCTAAGAAATCGGCGAATACCGTCGCTTTTTCTTTGTCACTTTTAGCCCATTCATTTTGGCTTTTCTTAATCGGGGGCACTGGAAGCTTTGGTTTTTTCGTCGTTTTTATAGCTTTCCAAAGTGAGTAGTTGGATTCTTTCCCCGCTGTCAAGCCTTCAAGGTAATTTTCAACTTCTACTTCTTTTTTCTGAAATTTCTAAACGGTTAGAGGGTGTTCCGTTTACCATCAATTTTGTCAGGTATTTTCGACGGATCAGTTGGCCAGTAAGTTGGCTTGCTAGTCGATTGAAAGTTACAATTATTTTCCATTCCTGCTTCTTAAAATTTAAGTAACAAATTTTTTTCGGCTTATCTCCAAATTTTGCTTCGTTTTCGAGTTATTTGCAAAAAAGGAAAAATATTCATTTTCACCCCCCTCTCAAAATTGTACCCTCCAATTTAATAGCACTCCACGGTTCTCTTATTCTTCAGTGTCCCAGGCATAGTTTCTATAGGAATGTTTTTTTTTTATAATAAAAAAATAAAAGCATATTGAACACCCAAAATCTTCCGAGGGAACAAATGGGAAATAACCTGTGTGGCTCGCAACTATTTATTTTTATCGAAATCGTATGAGCTGTTTTTGAAGTAAATACACTTATTTAATCCGGCTGTATGAAAATTACCGTAAATTTAAGAGTTAAAATATGATTTTATTTCAATATTTTAGTTTGAAATATTTTAGAATCAGAAAAAAATTAATTACTGTTTTTTTGTATTTTTTGAACATTTTTATCTTATTACGTCAGTGTTTTATGTAATGAATCTACATAAAATCTTTATAATTCTCAACCACTCAAATATATAGTGGGTACGTATAATCGGAAGTATGTGTGGGTTCTGTTCTGTTTTTAGGCACATTTTTATCTTCGCTTAAAAAAAAAGTAGCATGTTAAATACAACAACAATAGATACGGAGTTATACCAGTTTGTTGTTGTTACTAGCAAGCTACTTTTTCCTAAACGAAGATAAAAATGCACAAAAAAACAGACCCAATGTTTGACCAAGTCATGTGTTTTATTTTCGTACTTAAACCAATTTATCACTTAAGTGCTTGTGATTAATTGTGATGATTATTTGAGTTAGAATAGGAAATCATGCCTTAATTATCTCTTTGATGGAGTTATTAAGGTATATGGCACCCTTTCAATCAGCTTTAGTAGAACCTGTAATTCTAAATAAAAACAAAAAGTTAAGGGCATTTGTCACATCACCTTTTCCCTTAAAATATAACAAGCTATTTGAAAAGTTAACTCTCAGTAAAGGTACCTACTTTATAGCAAGGACCTGTCATATATGTAAAAGTAAAATAAAATAAAAATTGGTTCCTCTAGATAACAAGAGCTTATACTGCCACAACTCGGTACTCAGGGCAATCGGATATTAATTAATCATTCAGGCGGTCTCTGGATCACAACCGGCTACTTATTAAAAATGGCCCTAATTGATCCCATTCCATCACCCTATAATGTGACCATTTTATCCAACAACAAGAATAACAAAAGAAAAGGACCTCATTTTCACTTCACACACAAAAAAAAAATACCTACTTTCGTATCTTGTAAAAAAAAAATACCTAAACAAAAGTTCAAATTTATTTTGTACAACATGGGAACCAACCTGGAAACCTCTGGGTACTGGGTATTGGCTTTTCCTTTTGCTGATTCTTTGCTTTGGGAGAATCCATAATTCACTGGAATCTACACAATAAAAATGGTTCAAATCCATAGAATTCTTAATCAAGGTGATACCCCTCAGCCTCAGGGTATGTAGGATGTTGGTGTAAGTATAATATATGTAAGTATTTATATGTATGTCGGGAAGGTAAGGTACCCATAGAAATATATATAATACCTCCACCCCCAATCCTCATCGTGAGTGGTTGCCTGTATCGGTAGTAACTTCGGTCGTAACTGCCTATTTTCTTATCTCACCCTGAGCCAAGAAAAATAATGTTCTATTCATTTCGATAAAAATCTCAGTTTCAAAAACAGCAACAACGTTTAAAAATATTTATAGAAAGTAGAAAGCAAGAAGTAGCAACGATATAACCCATGACAATGCTCCCATTTCTCGGATACCTAGATGGTTCTCTTTTTGTTGTTGTTTTGTTTTGTTTGTTATTTTTTTTTTCCTTGGTTGCCTGAGCTGGGAAATCATTTTTTTTTTTTTTTGAAAAGCCAAAAGCTATTTTTCTGAAAATGTTTTTCATTCTTCTAATTTTGTTTCCTATAGGAGGAGTTCCCTCATTCATATAATATTATGTACTACTCTGCATTTATGTACTGATGAGCACATATGTACATAAAGTGTAGACTAGGAGTACCTATAGCTTAAATGTAACGCTTTGTTGCTTTTAGTACTGATGTTGATGAGGTCATGACACATTCAGAACATTCAATTCATTAAAATTGGGACAACTAAGGTGGTGTAAAGGAAACATCCAGCCCACTTAAGATGAACCTATGTCTACCCAACACATCACCGTTTAGGTATATATTCCTTGGAACGGAATCATTCGATTGGAATCCAGATTCGGTTATGTACTGCGGCTTGCCTCCTGAGGCCCGAAAACGTTAAGGATATTAGATCGTTTGGTTTTCCACATTGTGTGGTAATGATATGGCAGGGCATATTGTGGTCTGTGGAAAATCTGGTGATGGTAAACATATACAACGTTGGAGCTCTGATAATAATTATTCAAAGTATAAATAGGTATCCAAATTGAATTTTCCCACACAACATAATTTTTATAAAGAGTGTATAGGATTGTTTATAAGAGTTCTGTTTTTTTTTTTTTGTATTTTTAATTATTTTCAGATCTTTGATAGCTTGGAAAATGGAACTAAAATTAACCATTTAAATTTAAATTATTGGGAGAGTGCCTACATGCAGAAAGATAGAGACAGATTTAAAAACCATTTTATCATTTTCGTGTTAAATGCTCAGAATGGAAAAGTATTGAAGTGGGGGCTGGCTGGTATCAAATCCCCGGGGCAGCAAAACCTCAATGAACTAATCATCAACAACTATAAATACAAAATTGACTTTTAGCCTGCAAAAACCAAAGTATTTTATTTTAAACAATTAAATAAGTTATCATTTTGGGTCGATAAATTGTCTATTTATACATTTCCATGGCTCCTTAGAATGACCATTTGTGATTCTTTAATTAAGTTAATTTTAAGGTCCCTAGAAATTTGGAAGTTTCATAAAAATATAAACTTTTATTTTACACTTTGATTAGGACTTTACTTAATGGAGGTTGAGGAATATATTCGAAAGTCCCTGCAATACCACTTAAGGGTAAAAAATCAGTTATTCATGGATAAGTGTCTAAAAAGTTGGTTTTTGGTGAACGAAATCGGAAAAAAAATAATATAAGTATTTAAGTTTTGTAGATCATGCAATTTGCTATGAAAAGTTTTGACACGAATTTTTTTTCGTAAGACCTTTGTCTTAGGAAATATAGCTATTTCAAAAAATGTAAATTGATGAAAATATCGTTGTTCTTGGGATTAACTCCTTAATGGTATCTAAACGTTTTTGGACAATGTTTCAAGTAATGTTAAGTAATACTTAAGATAAGCAGGCCTCAACTATCACTCCGGGTTGGAGACCTAACAGGCCACACGTCAATGGGAACCCACATGAGAAAAATGGGCATCAGCCCATCGGACTTATGTAGAGGGTGTCAAGATGAAGAAGAAGAGGAGGGCTCATTACATTTTCATTGTGAATGCCCCAGCTTAGCTAGAAACAGAAAAGAAGCCCACCGGGAACACTTTTTCGACGAAATGGACGACATCTCTTCCTTGCCACTAAAGAATATCTTGAAATTCATTCAGAATTCAGAATGGTTCAAGGAGGCATCCCTCAATTCATTTACCTTCCTCATACCTTCCTACTTTAATTCTAGAGAGTGCAACGGACCTACGGAGATCTGAGTGAGACGATGCGGCTTGTCGTATCATCACCCCCTCAAACCGAACCTAATGTGTACTGTTATAGGTGCAAAAACATTAAAATATTTGTTCTGAAATTTTCCGTTTAAAAGATATTGCTATTATTAAAATTTGGTCGAAGGCCAAAAATAACTTTTTTCTGGTCTTTACTCGTACAAGTGACGAAGTTGTTCAAAAAAAATGTTTGCTCAGTTTAAGAACGTCAAAATTGTCTACTTAAAAGATTTCGCCAGTTTTTCCCGTAAGAGTGATGGGTTACAAAATATTGCAATTTCAAAATGACCAAATGTAGAAAATGTCGAATTTTCACGTGCAACTCTTAAACAGCTAATATGTTATCGACAAGTATTTCTTCTAAATCTTGTAGAGTATGCGATATTCTAGAAAAAATTCTTAACGTTTTTTTAAATAAGCAATTCAAAAGATTCAAAGTAGGTTTTCTAAAATGTTGGTCAAAAGTAAAATTAATAATTTTAAAGATTCTTAAATTTTAGTCAAAAGTATTTTTGACTTTTGACCAAAATTCAAGAAAACCTTTCTTTATGTTTGGAATTGTTAATTTTAGAAAACTTAAATAATTTTTTTGTAGAATATTTTCTTAAAAGAATATAATTTTATTCTATAAGAGCAAGATACTAGCCTTTGTTCGTTCTATATATTTCTGTGAATTTTTTCTGGTATTATTCTAAGAAACAAATTGCATGGATACAAATTCCATCTCCTTCTCTGAAGAAGGGAGGCAATTGCTGAAAAATTAATTTCAAATGAAAAAAAAAATATTTAAAATAAATGAAAGCACGTACAACAATGTCAGATAGTTATTTTTTAAATTAAATATTTTATTCTGTTAATTGTTTTTAAATCATAATTTCAAGAAATTGATCGAATAGAAAAAATTGGAAAAATGTGTAGAAAATTATATTGTCGCCAAGGCCAGTATTAATTGATTTAAAGCAAATTCTTCATTAGATTAGGAATCAGTGTAATTAACTTTCAATAAATTCTTAAAATGATTTAATCTTTTGAATCGAAAATTTTAGTTGAAAAATTAATTTTATTTTGTAGAGTATATGACGCGATATATTTTGACCAACCACTCGTATGGGATAAAATTTTAATACCTATTAAAAAGTATACATTTTACCGATGCAGGGAAATAATTCAACGGGCAGCTGATCCACATGAGAATTTATTCCATCTGAAGTGGGAATCTGCTTCACTTTAGAGAGTGGAATTTCATCTCACTTCGAGAGGGAAACTACTACACCCGAAATTTTGTGGAATTTTTTCCCACCTAAAATTTGGGATGTGGGATATTATTGATTCATAAATATACAAAAAGTCATTGTTCACTTACATAAATACCATGCTAGCACCTAGTAATACGGTGAATTAGTTAAGTGAACTTAGTTTTTATAGAAGGTGGGAATTAAAATTCTCAAAGCAAAGTATAGTTTTACTTTCCTTCAAATGTGGATTTAATTCCCAATTCCAAGTAAAAAATCAATTTTATAAGTAAAAGAGAAACAGGATAAATTCAAAGTTTCTTTAAATCCAGATTCCTTAAATGCAAAAGAAACTTTGCATACACCAAGTGAGCCGAAGTAATATCACGAAATAAAAGTGGTGATCACAAATCTTTTTTGCAAATTAACAAATTATGCAACTGCGGAATATTTGGATCAAATTTTGATTTGTTGTTCGTAATTTTTGTTTTCTCTCGATAGAATTATTGATAATTTTGAGTATCAATATCTTCATTTTGCTTAGTTGTGTATATTGCAAACAAATAATCGTAAATTACGAATTCCCAAGTCAAGGTATAGATCGAGATTAATTTTTCGTAGTTTGCAGCTTATTTTGTGTGATCCTATCCAAGAATTCTTTCCGTGTAGTTAGTTTATATTTCTTGAGCTCAGTTTTTTCCTGCATTTTTTGACAGGGCAGAAGAATAAAATATAAGCAGCATTCTTCACATTAGAAGTCAAAAAAACTCTCTTTTTCTTTTTCTTTGTATGTAATTTACTGCGACAAATACATAATTGAGCAAGCGAATCCAAACAAAAATCAGTCTAAGTTTTTAAGGAGAGAAGTGAGCAATTTTCGCTAGGAATCCTGTTTATATATCTGAGTCCTCTTATTCCACTAAGATCTTAGAAATATGAACTCGCTAAATATCAAACATGGTGCTGGATTTTTGGTAATTTTTAACCGACTCTAGTGTTTCGACTATAAGATGTAATCAGCTAGTCAGCCTTATTTTAAGTTTAACATGGAAAATATTTCACCCGAAAAATTTTTGTTCCCCCGGATTTCTTAAAGCTGTTGTGAATTTTGCCTGAACTTCTCTTGGCCTAAAAAAAACAAAAACATTGCGCAAAGGGCACCCGTTCCTTCTGTTTCGTTCGCCATCGATAAGTGACACTTTGGGCTAAAAGTTACGAAACATTTCAACTGAAATGAGTTCTCACAAAAATGGGAATTGTCGTTTTTTGAGTGAAACTCAAAATAGGCGAAAAGTGAAATTTCAATTTTTTCACGTGAAATGATGTGCACGTGTAACTCATAATAAGGCTGAGTATTTCTCAGATATCAAGATAAAAGTAGAAATAAAGCTTCAACCACCATTTTATATAAAAGATCCGTACATGAAGTCTTGCAATTTTGAAAAATCCCACTTTTTACTTTTGCTGAGGGTTACACCCTTCACGGCTCCATTTGGGTATTATTTTGTGGTTTCTTTGATTAAACGCAAAAATCATTGTAAAAATGCTGAAAGAAAGCACATGCAGTGCGTTTGAGAAATCGCGAGTTTAAAGTTTGAGATATTAACCATAATTCACGGTTCTATGCGAAAAATGTCCATGTATTCTGTGAAAGTCGAAAAATGTTTGCCTGGAATTAAGTCGTTTTCTCTTTATTAATAAATCATAAGCCGAAAAATGGAAAACAATTTTTTTTAATGCAATAATAATTTATGGCTTTAAAGACTTAAAGGCAGAGTGATATGCGGCATATCTGAGAAATAAACAAAGATACGATGTTAATTTGAAATGATGCCAGAACCGTAACTACAACAATCGTCGACTCCAATTACTAAAAAGGGGAAACTATCTAGGTTGAGTGATTATATTTTAACATTCCAGCGAGTATTTTTTTTTAAGGTAAGAAAGAAAAAAGGCCCATTTACAGTTTTGTTAAATTTATTTATATAAAGTTGATATAGTTAAAGTATCGTCAAGTAGCTTTCTCTGACGAAAAAATGTTTAAATTCTTTGGACCAGACCGATTAAACATTTTCCACGAGTAGAGGAGAAAAAATGAGCGTTTATTAAACATATGGGCTGAGTTCAAGGAAAAAACTGTTATACAAAACTGGTGCGGATAAAATCTCTCTGAGCACTTTCTAAATTCCCTGACTATCCCTGACTTTTCCTGACTAAATTTTCGTTCCCTGGCTTTCCCGGACTTTCACTGACTTTCCAATCGAGTGGCAACTGTGTAATGTTAATACAACTGCAAAAGTATGATCCATGCTCTGCTTTTTAATACTTTTCTATTTAAGGATCTCAAGACAATACATTAAAAACTATTGTTCGATACCTTGGATAAATTCAAAGTTTCTTTTAATCCAAATTCTTTAAATGCATAAGAAACTTTGCATACACCCAACCTCACACCTATCACAATTCCTACAGTGCGCCAAGCAGGGGCGTTTATTGATTCGCCCTAATTATGTAAATAAACAATGACATTTTGTACATTTATGAATCAACAATATCCCAAATTTTAGGTGGGAAATAAGTCCACTAAATTTCAGGTGTAGTAGGTTCCCTCTCGTAGTGCGATTAAATTCCACTTTTAAAAAGTGAAAGAGATTCCCACTTCAGATGGAATAAATTCTCATGTGGAGCAGGTGCCCGTGGAATTATTTCGCTGCACTTTTCCGACGGCTGCTAGTTCCAGTTGAAGCAGGAACTTGAAATTTCATGTCCCAATTAGATCAAATTTTGAAAAAAATGGAAAAGCTTATAGTTTCCAAGAAAATTTACGTTGCGTTTGAGCTAGCTGATAGAAAGGTGCAGGGAAATAATTCCACGGGCATCTGCTCCACATGGGAATTTAATCCACTTTAAGTGGGAACCTGTTCCACTTTTCAAAGTGCAATTCATTCTCACCAAGAGATGGAATTTATTGCACTTTTTAGTGAGAAAGATCTCCACTCGGAAAGTGGAGTTTTTGCCCACTTGGTATGAGAATCAATTTCACTTCTTTTTCTTTGATTCATTCTTAGGAGGTATTTTTGTATAATATATAGTCTTCAATGTTATTAGAACTGCGAAAGTATGATCCATTCGTCTGCTTTAGAATACTTTAAGCCATTAACCATTATTTGTGTAAGGAAGTTTTGTTGAAACAAACTAAGTGGTTAGAAATTTGAATTTTTTAACGAGCAATTGAAACTAGTTAGCTTTGCTTATTTTGGAAAGTTTTGATAGATTTTAAAATAAACGCACCCATTTGATACTATTTTCAAAAAATATACGTACATTACAAAACAAGGATTATAACAATTATTATTTATGTAGTGTATTGGCTAACCAAAAAAAGTCAAAAGCACGTGTGGTTTCAATTAGCGATTACGATCGAATGCTTTATTATGCTTAAAATATTAAATTACAGATATAGAAGAATAGGAAGTAAAAAGGAAAGCTAAAGAATAAGAAGAACGTTTTGGTTATGCCAGATCTTCATTATTTAGGCAATATCCAACACGTCCCCTCTTAGAAAGTTTTTACAATAATATGAAATTCAAGATATTTATATAATTTTTTTTTTTTTTTAAACTTGTTTTAACTTCAGTAAAAATTAAATTCATTAAACTTTAAATTAATATGTACAGTATTTATCTTTATTAAACACGATAATTTACTTTATTAAGTCGTGGCCTCAATCCTCTCTCAGGGCCACTCTGAGGTGCCTGATCAGACAAAACAGAAACATCACCGGAACTAACACCATCGGAACTACTTTCCGCACAAATAGATTGATCGTTATTATCAGTATTAATATCTGATAAACTCGCTTGCACATTGATTTCAGTTTGTTGATTTTGATTATTATTTTGATTTTTGTTTTGGTTTCTAATTTGATCTAAGTGCCGCTTAATCTCTTTGTTATTATGGTTTACAATGCAAGAATAAGTACGAGGACCGATTTGTTTTCTTACTGTTGCTTGAGTCCAGCTTGGTTTATTAATGTTCCTGTAGTCTCTAATCATAACTTTCTGTCCTTTGGAAAACACGGTGTTGCGTTTGCCTTTATAATTTGAAATACTTTTATTTTGACTATCAATTATCTTTTCTCTGGTCATTGGAGGCCTCAGAGAACTAAAGCGAGTTTTCAGAACGCGTCCAAAGAAAAGCTTTGCTGGTGATTCACCAGTTGAGCAATGTTTAGTGTTGCGATAGTCAACCATAAACCTATTTAAAATAGTGTCCATGCAACTATTTTTATTTTCCTTAAGATTTGCAAGAATTGATTTCTTTAAGGTCTTAACAAAATTCTCGGCTTGACCATTTGTTGCCGGATGTCCAGGCGCAGTGAAAACATGTTTAACACCATTGTTTCTTGTAAATTTACTAAATTCGTTGGACGTAAACTGTCGACCATTATCAGTTACGAGGACGTCCACTAATCCGTAACGACAAAAAAATCCTCTCAACTTACTTATTGTAAACGAAGAAGTTATTTCTTTCGTTTTAAATACTTCAACCCATTTAGAGAATGAGTCAATAACAATTAAAAAATAATGGTTCTCAATTGGACCAGCAAAATCTGCATGGATTCGACTCCATACTGAGTAAGAAGGATTCCATGGTATTAAGGAACTTTTTTCGGGACTTGGTTTTAATTCTTGACAAGAAATACAATTTTGAATTAAATTCTCAACTTCTGCATCAATTCCAGGCCACCAAACATAGGAACGAGCTAACATCTTGGTCTTAACTATACCTAAATGTGAAGCGTGAAGCTCATCAAGTATATGCCTTTGTAACTTTGAGGGTACAACAGTTCGGTAACCCCATAACACGCAGTCATATTCTACCGAGAGTTCATCAGATTTACTTCGAAATGGAGTAAATTCGTCACCCTTAAGATTACGAACGGAGCCGTTCTGAATGGCTTCACTAAGTTTTGACATTATTGGGTCACGTCTGGTCTCTCGAGCTATATCCTTAAAATTCAAGTTCAAGTTGTTTTCCAACTCTATCAAGTTCACGTAGTTAATCTCTTCAACTTCATTCGTGAAAAATGTTTGAGGTATTCGTGAAAATCCGTCTGCATCATTTAGAGTGCCTTTAACATACTCAACATTATAGTCAAAACCTGACAGTATAAGAGCCCACCTCTGCATGCGTGCAGAAGCCATGAGAGGTAATCCTTTATGTTCACCGAATATACCTAAAAGGGGCTTATGGTCAGTTCTTAAAGTGAATTTATTTCCCAAAAGGTATTGTTTCAATTTTGAAACACAAAAAATTATAGCAAGGGCTTCTTTTTCCAAAGTACTATAATTTCTCTCACTTTTTGTCAACGCTCTTGAAACAAAAGCAATCGGTCTAGATCCATCATTGAATTTGTGAGAAAGAACTCCAGCCAAAGCATTACCACTAGCATCTGTGGTTAGAATAATGGGCAAGTCGGGATTGAAATGTACTAAGACTTGATCTGATGTGATTTCAGATTTTATCAATTCATAGGATTTTTGGCATTTTTCTGACCAATGAAATTTAATGTCTTTGCGTAAAAGTTCATAAAGAGGAAACATTTTGCTAGAGAAATTGTCAATGAATTTTGAATAGTAATTTACCAAACCGATAAAAGCTCTGAGTTCAGAAACATCTTTGGGTATAGGTGCTAATGAGACACTTGAAACCCGATCATTGTTTTTACTCAACCCATGCTTATCGATAGTAAACCCTAAATAGCAAATTTTGTTTTTGAAGAACTCACACTTCTTTTCATTCAACCTAAGTCCAGCTGATTTCAACTTATTCAAAACTAACTTTAATGTTGCAAGATGTTGTTGAATATCTTTTCCCGTAATTGTAATATCGTCTTGATATACCACAACAAATGGAATTCCTCGTAATAACGTTTCCATTGTCTTTTGAAAAATTGCAGCTGCTGTTTTAACGCCAAATGGTAACCGCTTAACTTTTAATAACCCGATATGTGTACTCCAGGTACAAAGTAGCTGTGATTTTTCATCTAATAATAGTTGATTGTATGCATTAGACAGATCAAGTTTGGTGAAAAGTTCACCTCCGTTAAAGGATGCGAAAATTTCCTCAATGCGTGGCAAAGGATATTTAAAATCTACCAACCATTTGTTTATAGTGACCTTGTAATCACCACAAATTCGTAGGTCACCACTTGGTTTTAAGATTGGAACCAAAGGCGTTGCCCACTCAGAATTATCAACATGCTCAAGCACACCTTTCTGAACTAAATCTCTTAATTGCATTTCTACCCGGGACTTCCATGCAAGTGGCAACGGACGGGGCTTACAAAAAACTGGTTTTGAATTATCGCATACATCTAATGAAACTTTGCCTATATTACAGGCGCCTAGCTCGACCTTGAAAACTTCCGAAAACTCGTTTTTTATTTGCTGAACAATGATTGAGTATTTATCGTCTATTTTCACCGAATTTACTTGCATTAATTCAAAGTTAAATGCTCTTAAAAATGTGCGACCAAGCAAAGGAGGACTTTTACTTTTAGAGACTACAACAACTATATCTTTAATAGTACCTCTATACGTTATTGATGCATCGTACTCACCTAAGATCAAAATTCTTTCCCCACTATAATCAACATATGGGACATGGCACGGTCTTAGCGATTTCTTGTGTTGTATTTGTTCATAAAACGAAACTGGGACCAACGTGCAAGGAGCACCGGTATCACAAGCGATCTCCATTTGAACACCATCAAGAGCCACTGATAGAGAGTAGATGCCATTACTTGATTTTGAAGAAATACTATAAATAGAAGAATTAAATATATCATTAAATTCACAAGCAGAATTATTATCTAAATTTGATACGTAATTTACTGATTTATTTCTCTTAACATGACAAACTGATGCCAGATGTCCAATTTTCCCACAAGTATGACATTTGCTTTCTTTAAATTTACAGAACTGGGAGCTGTGATTACGCCAACCACAGTGAGAGCAAACTTTTTGTTGTTTGTTCTGTTTGTTTCCACCAAAGCCACTACTGCTACTGCTGCCTGCGCCACCGCTGCCTCCGCCGCCTCCAAAGCTGCCACCTTTAGCTGCTGCTGTCTTTCCATTGTTCTTTGTCGTGTTGCGATGTTTTATAAAATGAACTGTCTCTTCACTGACAACTTTTCGCAGATTTTTGTTTCCATAATCATAGCTTTTTTTAAAGCATCTGGTAGAGTTAACTTTTCATCTTCCTCACATAACCTCTCGAAGATTGTGCTTGGCAAGCTCATGATAAATTGGTTCAAGACGAAAGCATCCAAATTTGCACCAAATTTACAGTTTAATGCCAATTTTTTTACTCGAGCATACCACTCTGCTATTGTTTCTCCATCGGTTTTAGCTGAGGAATGAAACTTTTTTCGTTCTCGGAATATGATCGTAGGTGGAGTGTAATGAGTAACAAGAATACTACACAATTCCTTGTACGATTTTGATACAGGTGAATCTGGGCTGCATAGACTGTGTAAAACACTGTACGGAGTTGCACCAATCGATTTTAATAAAAGTGCCTTTTTAGTGTTGTCCTCAGTGCAGTTTATTTCGCAAAAATGAATGTCCAATTTTTCATTCCATATTGAAAAGGTTTCATTATTGGGTGAAAACTCTGGAACTCCAGAAGTCTGGAACAACGTGATTGGACTACTTGATGCTGCTGTCGGCTGTGTCATTGTTCGATTGAATTATATATTTGTACTCTTTCTTAAATGTTTTACGAGTATATGTAACGAAATTCGTTTAGTTTTTATATATTTTTTTTTTTTATTCGTAACATGAAATTAGAGTTATTAAAAATAAAAACTTTTAATAAAGACTTCTCGTCGCCATTTATGTAGTGTATTGGCTAACCAAAAAAAGTCAAAAGCACGTGTGGTTTCAATTAGCGATTACGATCGAATGCTTTATTATGCTTAAAATATTAAATTACAGATATAGAAGAATAGGAAGTAAAAAGGAAAGCTAAAGAATAAGAAGAACGTTTTGGTTATGCCAGATCTTCATTATTTAGGCAATATCCAACAATTTATAACAATTATTTATAACAACTCTACAAAACAGTGATTTGATCATGGTTTTAAGTAGAATTATATTAAGCTTCTAAATATCAACTAAATCAGTTACATCCCTTTGCTATAAATTCTGACTAAACAAATTTGTTGTATCGATTACTCAAAAGAGAAAACACTTTAACTCAAGTGGAATGTGTGAGGGAAATATCTATAGGTATCACACCAAAACCTTAAACCCAGAACACAAGTCTTCGCGTTCGAATCGAAACAATCTGACGTTTTGTGGTGTTAAATTCTTATTTTAATGTATGTCTGTTTTCATTTTGTCATCAGGGAATCATTTTGCAATGTTACATTGTCATTTCAACGGAATTGCACGTGTAATATAGCGCGTAAGATGATGATTCTCAAATTCTGTAATTTTACCCATATAAGAGGATGCCTGAACACTAAATAGTGCCAAACCGACACCGACATTGTGTCTGTAAGAATATTTTACAGAAGTGGCTTGAGGTGGATTTACAGATTAGGTAAACCGTATTCTACACGATAAACGAAGCAAAACTTTAATTGAGGTTGAAAGTTGTAAGGAAACGGATATTGGATTCAATATAGATTTATATACTTGCTGTGCTGATGGTGTTGTTTTTGGCATCCGAAGGAGATGACGATGACGATGTACGATGAAGGCAAAGACGTTGACAGACGCAGAAGATTAATTACTTTTTCGATTGGCATGGGCTTAGGAATAGGAATTTGGTTTCCTCTATTTTCAGGAAAGCAAGAATAATAAGAAGAAGAAAAAGACGAGAAATTAAGTTTAGGCCCCCAAAACCCAAAACCCAAAACAACACTAAACTCAAATGTGTGTGTAAATATAGATTGATTTGTTGTTTTGCTTTAATTTACTTTTCATTAAGTGAAGATTATCCTTGTTTTGTTGGATGTCTAAGTGGGCCAATGGATTTGATGGATTGGGTATATAATATAGAGAAAAGCCATCTCTCTGAGCTTTTAAGGAATTAAGAATGAAGAAGAAGGATTATTTGGTTTTGTTTACAGTTGCTTAGGGTATTTTGGCAGCAGTTAAAGATTTTTGAGTGATTCATTGATATAATTTTTAAAGGTATTAAGTTCTTGTGTTTTATTATTATTATTATTTTTTTTTGTTGTTGTAAGCATTGAATTGAAAATTAAAGAATATATACTTTGGATTATGTGAATGGCTTTTGATGTACTTAGATAGTGTGGGCGAGGGTTAAACCAAACTGCTTTTTTTGTATAAAATTAATGAGGCCATTAATCAAGAAATATAGGTAGGTATTGGTATTCTTTTAAAAACACAAATGGTTAATTTTAAAATGCCTCTCAAAAAATGGATGGTACATTTTTGGTTATCTTTTCAACATCAACGAAAATTTTGTCGTTGGAGTTTTATGTGACCAGAATCAAAGCTATTTAGAAAGTGCAAATAAGCATCAGATGCATCGTTGGGCTGACATCAATGTGGCCACCTTACTTAGTGCTTAAAAGTGTGAAGTAAGCACAGGTCACACAATTGTACCCTTCTTGGTGAACTGCAAACCAGAACAAAATTCAAACATAGCTGCAAAGTCCTGTCAAGGTCCCATTTACGTAGTGATAAGTTGCACTACTAACTTCATCCAGACGTTAAGGAAAAGGATACCTTAATTTGTAACGGATCAAAGCAGATTTCCATAATTATAGCCATTTTGTTCATAGCAGTCAAATTATTCACTTTTATCTGCATGATTTTGTTTAACATTATTACAAGAATACAGTTTTGAGAAAAAAATGGGGCATTTTCATTCAAATTGGTCAAGCTGTTTTGCTTATTGAAATTTAATGAAATAAACTCCATTTCTGCCCAGAGACAGCTTAAAAAATGGGCCCAAAATCAGGAAAGACATACAATAATACAATTCCTAAAAAAATTGAAAGTAATGTTTCGGGTATCTTTGGCTTTAAGTGGAACAGTGGGATATTTTGGAGCATATTTCCATTCCGTGGTGATCGTTAAGAACCAGTTAAGTGAAACTCTTACCCCTATATTAATAAACGGCAGATAACAACGTGCTAGCGTGTATACATTTGTTAACTTGTAATTCTTATTAACAAAATTTGTATTGGCCTCTGGCGAGTGTTAACTTATGGATAACTTTATCTTGCCAAATTCTGCGTATAATAAATGAATAACTTATTAACACATACACGCACACCTGTGCTAGGACCGTTTACTACTACCAGTATACATTTCGTAAGGCAGTGTATAAGTATTAGAAAAGCGCCAGTTAACAAGTGTGTTAAAGAGCGGATACCAGTGTTTATTAATACTGTTGTATAATAACGGGTGATTTTTTAGCTGGTTTGGTTTTGGCAACACTGGTTTTGACAGCTGACGTGTGTTTAGTACCTTGTGTCACTGTCAAACAGCTTCAGTTTGGTTTGCAATTTAACCATGGATCGTCTTACAAATGAACAACGCTTGCAAATTATTGAATTTTACTATCAAAATTCGTGCTCGGTTCGAAATGTTCATCGCGCGCTGCTTCCATTTTATGGTCGGCATTCTCGACCTTCTGAGCAGTCTATTCGGAAGATTGTGACCAAATTTCGCACCAAATTTACTTTGTTGGACATTAAACCATCAACACGTTTACGTACTGTGCGTAGTGAAGAAAATATTGCGGCCGTATCAGCTAGTGTGACAGAAGACCGCGAAATGTCGATTCGGTGCCGTTCCCAGCAGTTAGGCCTTTGTTACAGCACTACGTGGAAAATTTGCGGAAGGATTTGGGCGTAAAGCCTTTTAAGATACAGCTGGTGCAAGAACTAAGGCCAGCCGACCTACCACAACGCCGAATTTTTGGTGAATGGGCTCTTGGAAAGCTGGCCGAGGATCCGCTTTTTTATCGAAAAATTGTGTTCAGCGATGAGGCTCATTTTTGGTTGAATGGGTACGTAAATAAGCATAATTGCCGCATTTGGAGTGAAGATCAGCCAGAAGCATTGCAACAGCTACCAATGCATCCCGAAAAAGCCACTGTTTGGACCGGCGGCATTATTGGGCCATATTTCTTCAAAGATGATGCGAATCGCAGCGTTACTGTCAATGGTGAACGCTACCGAGCGATGATAACAAACTTTTTTTTGCCCGAAATGGAAGTTCTTGACTTGCATGATATGTGATTTCAACAAGACGGTGCCACATGCCACACAGCACGCGAAACAATGGCGCAATTGCGAGGCGAGTTTGGTGAACAGTTAATTTCACGTTTCGGGCCGGTCAATTGGCCGCCTAGATCGTGCGATTTGACACCATTAGATTATTTTTTGTGGAGGTATGTCAAGGTTAATGTCTATAGGGACAAGCCCGCTTCGATTGACGCACTGGAAGCCAACATCCATGCATTCATTCGTGAGATACCGGCCGATATGTGTGAAAGAGTATGCCAAAATTGGACTCAGCGGATGGGCTACCTGAGACGCAGCCGCGGTCAACATTTGCATGAAATTATCTTTAAACATTAAATTGCAAGGTTCAAACTATCGATTCAAATAAATATTTTATTCTTTTTTTTGAATTTTTGTGTTTTTTTTTTTTTTTAAAGTTCTAAACCTCTTAAAAAATCACCCGTTAGTATACCAAGTTTTAAGAAAATCGATCCAGCCGTTTAGGCTGAAGCCGCCGAGTAGACAGACAGAATTTTGCACATACTTTTTTTTGGTGTTTTCTATCATCGTAATGTCATGTTTGATCGTTATCTCGAACTTTTTTTGCACGAATCCAAGCCATTTCAACTGTGATCGACATTTCATGAATCGATATCTCAAAAGTCGATATTTTGAAAGTCATGGGCGGTTTCTAATACGTCATCTTCCTCAAAAATAAGTTTGCAGAATATTCTTAAACGCAAACTGCTAGTCTTCTGTTCAAAAACCAAAACTTTACTGCGTAAACATCACAGTACACAAGGTAATATCGTTAGAATTTTTACTATTGTTCAGTCAATATTTGTTGTTGTGTTTGCATGTTTTTTTCACGTTTACAGTCATTTTTAATTACTGACAGTTACAATTTCAATTCGTTGCTGTGAAACATGTATTTTTGTCCTCACGTTCACAGTCATTTTTGTATTTCTAGCAATTCCAAATTCAAATTTTTACAACCTCCCGAATATAATACCTCTGATTCTTATTTTAGTATTTTCGTTTACTTATTATTTATATATTTATTTATTTATAATATGGTTGCTTTATTATTTTTTAAACCATTTCAAACAGCTTAAGACCGCCAGATTTAGTGCGAGAAAGTACAATATTTCATTTTTTGTGGAACGGGCTTGCACTAAATCTGCCAGTCTGAAACTGTTTGAAACTCTGTGTCTAACACACCTAATACCATCTATTTGTGTACTTTGCGTTAGCATTGCGTTCAATAATCAAGTTTGCTAAAGTCACATATTTGAGTTCATCGTGTACGGTGCAACTGGGCAGCACAAAAATTCGAGTTGACAAATGTTGAAAAGCTAGAGAGCGTGTTTGTAAACGTCAAATGCGTTTACAAGTAAATTGACTGTCGTTAATCAATCAAGTTTTCTGCAAACGGTTATATACTTCTTCTCATGACGCAATATCTGCTTCAAAAAACAATGATCACTTGACGATCAAATTGGCTTTAACTTCCCGTTCGAAAACGGCCTATATTATGATCAGTCCTTAGTTTAGGGAATGATGTTTAAAAGCGCGCTTAACTTGCTTTGGATTGTCAACAATCAAATAAGGCAATCGGGTGAAAATGTATTTTTAACATAATCTAAAATTTTCGATAAAATCAAATAACTGTTAGATTCATGTTCTTAAGTTAGACAAGAATGTATGATCTAAGTTTTTGCTGATTCCATACTAACTTTCCAAGTAGAACGTGGTACTTCAAATAACGTTGTAAAGAACGACGGATAAAATGTCGATTTATATCGACTTTTTTGTATGTACTTAGTATTGGGAAAAAATATCGACAAGTCCATAAAAGTCTATGCTTTTCTCGACTTTCTTTCAAGGCACCTTACTTTGCCTAAGCTCGAAGGTGAACATTTATGAATTAGTAACCCAAAAAGTCGATACAAACATGTAAACTGGTTAAATCGCCTTTTTGGCCGGTCATTCGTAGGTAACCTATACTAAAAGATTTTGGTATAAAGACGGTGGAAGTAATACGATTTAATATTAGATTTTCTATTAATTCTGTATTGTTTGCAGCAAAAAAGGTAGCGTCTTTGGGCTTGTCCCAGGTGTTTTAAGGACTAAGAACGGCCCCGCATTAAAGTGTATAAATCTGCATGCAAATGCAATTCATTTATCAGAGTCCATATACTATACTGGATATGTGTATGTAGTACACCGCCTCTGTCACAAAAGAGCTGCAAGCTTTTGTAAATAGATGTCTTCAAAACATTTTTTTGGCCGAACACCATCTCCAACCAAAAACTCCGTCGAAGAACTGGTCAAAAGCCTATCGAAATCATAATTTGTAGAAGGAAGTGGCAGTGGCGTGAACACACCCTGCGGCGTGGTGAAGACTCTATTGCAAGACATGCAATGGGAACCTTTTTCACAAGATGGCAGAAGAAGGGCCAGAGAAAAACCTGGCGTAGAACAGTCGAATAGGAATCTCAAAAACTGGGAAAAAGTAGGGGAGAGCTCAATTACATTTCCAGAAACTGAACAAGATGGCGTGTAGCGGTAGTTGACGCATAGTGCCCCACGGAAAGAGCTTAGTAAGTAAGTGTGCAATCAAAATTTGAAAAGTTTCTTAGTACATTTTCAAAACTAATGGTGAACAGTAAAAAAAATAATTTCTTCAAAATCTTAAAAAAACTTGTAAAATTTTTACTCAAATTTCGAAAACTGTCTTGAACTTTTTATGACGTCATTATTTTCTTATAAAAGAAGAAAGAATACTAATTTCGAGCCATCAGTTTGGATTTAGAAATAAACATTCCACGATAGACCAAGTGCATCGGATTACGGTTGTTGTGGAAAAGGCACTTGAAGAAAAACAAGTATGCTCGGCTATATTCTTAGTTGTTGCTCAAGCCTTTGACAAGGTTTGGCACTTGAAACTTAAGTGCAAACTGCATAGGGATCTACCGAGGCAGTACTACGAAATACGTAAATCCTACGTTACGAACCGACTCTTTAGAGTACGGTACGACCAAAGTTAATCGGAACTAAAGAAAATTGAAGCCAGTTTACCACAAGGATGTATCCTAGGACCAACCCTATATCTGTTATACACAAGGGGTATTCCAGTGGACATCAACGCTACCATGGCCACTTTTGCTAATGATACTGCAATATTGGTGCCAGAAAAATCCATTACGAAGGCTACACAAAAACTGCAACATTCAGTCGATAAAGTTAGTGATTGGACGCTTGAAGTACTTGAAGTACAGAAAAATGTACTGGTTACTAGGAAAAAACTCTGACCTAGAACAATCCATAACAAACTAATATTATATAAGCAAGTATTGAAACCCGTTTGGACTTATGGCATTCAACTATGGGGCTGTACAAAGAATACAAATACAAATACAAATATTAGCTATCCAGAGTTGCATTATTGCAATATTCTTGTTGAAAATTACAAATGCTCCATAAGTATCTCATATCTTTAACAAAAGGGTCTTTCATCTTAGATGTTCGGATTTGGCAGAAAATTAAGTCAGCCTCCGTTTGTTTTGACTTACAACGAAACAAACTGGAATGGTTGAAAATTATTGTAAGCCCTAGCGCGCTGGTTTTGCAAAAGTCTGCCTTTTTGTTTTTCTTCGAAAAAATTTAAATTTCATAACAGAATTTTTGTTTACTTTTGATAAATCGTTCAACAAAACTAATAAATCCCTTTAACCTTAAAGTACAAACAATATTTTATCACGTTCATTATTGGTGGAAGAAATGGTTAAAATACATATCTATTGTATAAACGTATCTAGCTCCTAACTCATAGAAAAAAAAAAAACAACCATTGAATCTTTCTCAATAAACCAATTAGATACAAAAAGTACTAATCCAATTTGTTGGTAATTTATTGATGAATCCTTACAGAAAGGATGGGTTGTGTACAAGGAAAAAGAATTTTTCTTCAATTTCAAGTTTTGTTCTCTACTCAAGTTAGACCCTCACTCCCAAGCCCACATGTTATGTAACTACAGTAAAAACACAATCAAAAGCAATTTTCGGAACGACTCCCGAAGTTTTCCATCCCCTGGAGAGGTACCCACCCACATATTTTTCAATGGTTTGAGGGAGATACCATCAAATTAGGTTCACATATCGACCAGCAGCAACCCACAACAATTTTCCGATACCACATAATATTTTGTTAATAGAGGTAAAAGCCTTGATTTTTCCAACTTGGGTTTTATTATTTCTGAAAGAAACATATTTTTCAGATTTTTTTTTTTCATCATTTTTCGATTTATTTTTTGTTTGCTTTTGTTTTTTTTTTTTTTACTGACAAAGATGGAAACTTTTATGTCTTGATGTTATTTTAATTCAGTGGAGGGCAGTGAAACAGATAAAACTCTTACAACTGGGCAATTTTTTTGTAATAATATGGTCGAAGCCAAGCGGACGTTCAAAAAGTTTCCGGATATAATGTCTAAGTTTTTTATTTTGTTTTCTCAGTTTTTGGTGGTCCATATGAGCACGTTTTGTTTCTTGGAAAACAGGAGACATGTTGTATTTTCTTCATTGTCTAAATGGACTTATGTATTTAGGGTTCTTAAAAAACAAAAGAATCAACTGAACACAAGAAAAGTTTGTGGATTTCAGTCGGCGGAATTTTTGAGAGTATCCTCCTTCTCTTTCAAAAAAAAAAAACTTTTTATAAACAAAATATGTAGCTTGTCGTCCATTTTTCCTTACAACAACACACCAATGGAAATTTTGTTATTATTTTATGTATATAAAAAAAAACATGAAGAAATGATGAGTCCCTGAAAAACATCAGGATATACACTTTGGTAAAAAGTTTGTCAGGTTTCATCCTCATCAAAATAATGATATTTCCTCAATTTCAAATAAAAACAAATTTAAAAGGTAGACATTTGCGGCGAAATGAACAGTTCTCAGAATTCCATAAGACTGCATTATCATCCTGAAAGTATTTTACCATTTCATAATCGACAAAGAAACCCTTTCCTGATGGTAGGTGGGTGGGTGCTCTGTTGTAAATATTTTTGTCGTTCTTATTTTTGTTCTCGTCCCTGACGTTAATGCCTTTCATTCCGAAAATTTTATAAGAATTTCTTTTGCCTTGAGCATCCAACCACTTCCAGAACCTTGACTGAAGAGTTGGATTAAGCGGGGGATATCAAAGTCGAGTGAGTATATATGCAGTAAGCAGTATACAATTTCTGAGCCATTAATATAATACACTAAGAGTCGTTAAGGCCAAGGTAGAAACTTTGTTGCACGAAAGAAGGGTATATAAAATATATTTTTCTTTTTTTTTTCTATATAGGTATTGGACGGAAATAAGGAGAGATGAAAAACACAATAGTATACCTACCTAAGTATACGATAAAAAATGTGAGATGAGATTCTGTAAAAGTATCTAAATTTAGTCTTTTAGCATTTTTTGTTTTTTTTTCTTTTCATAACATTCTATTAAGAGAGAATGAAAAAAACTGAATATAAAACAAAGAAAATACTTGCTAGTTTATATTAGATACCGGAGCAACTAAAAATGTTAGAAGTTTGACAGAACATTGAATGCTCGTAAGTTCGTACTAACTGAAAAAGCTTGTTCTTAAAATAAAATACATTGCTTGGTAGAGTGGATAAGAACTTAAAAAAAGAGTAACAATTTGAACTATTTGATATTTTTACTTAATTTTTAATTTATATTGCATTAATCTATCAACACCAGGAAGTTTTGAAATGCTCTTTCTATAGACAAGTCCATTAGAAGAAAGGTAAAATAGAATAATAGTAATGAATAAAATGCACACTCAGGTTGCACGTACTTGCTCTTATAGTCAAGAAAGAGGGTTAAGATTTCATAATAACGTGAATATTATAAGCTTTGATCCTATAATTGATCGACTGGATGTGATCCGCATTAAAGCTAAATAAAGGGTTTTTCAAAAGTAGAGCGACAGGGACAGCAAACGACGCCATATTTCATGCCGTTCTTTTGACATTTCTCTTCAGTAAGGTTTGCCATTTTATGATGGAAAGATATACGAGCCAACAACGAGTCGAAATTATTAATGTTTATTACCGAATTTCGGAGTCAGTGGCCCAAACGTAAAGAGCGCTACATCCAATTTATGGTCTTCATAATCGTCCTAGCAGATCAACAATTGAGCGTCTAGTGGAAAAATTTGAATCCACAGGCACAGTACAAAATGTTCCCGTGCCATTGAGACAAAGAAGTGCCCGTAGTGTCGAGAATATTGCTGCCGCTGAGGCTTCAGTTGCAGAATGCCCAAATGTGTCTCTCACACGTCGTTCTCAAGCGTTGGGCATCTCTGTGACGTCGTTGTGGTGAATTTTGCGAAAAGATCTTGGCCTACATCATTACAAGATTAAATTGACGCAAGAACTGAAGCTCTACCACCAGAAGCGTCGTATGTTCGTGAATTGGGCTGAGCAACAACTTGAAAATGATTCGGATTTTCATCGCAAAACCATCTTCAGTGATGAGGCTCTTTTCTGGCTGAATGGCTTCGTCAATAAACAAAATATGTGGTATTGGTCAGGCAGCAATCCACGTACTCCATGAGTCATCATTGCATCCCGACAAAATTACGGTTTGGTGACGTTTATGGGCCGGCGGCGTCATTGGGCCGTACTTCTTCCGTGATGATCAAGACCGGCACGTTACTGTGAAAGGGGATCACTACCGTTCAATGATAACAGAATATTTTTGGCCCCAATTGGATGATATGGACTTGGAGGACATGTGGTTCCATAAGAACGGCGCCACAAGCCACACAGCGAATGTCTTAATCAATTTATTAGAAACCAAGTTTGGAGAACGTGTTATCTCACGAAATGGTTCAGTCGCTTGGCCGCCTCGGTTGTGTGATTTGACGCCGTTAGATTTTTTCCTGTGGGGCACCGTCAAGTCTATGGTCTATGCCAATACGCCAGCGACGATTGATGAACTTCGTACGAATATCGAACGTGAAATTGCAGCAGTATCGGCCGATTTATGCTTGAAAACCGTCGAAAATTGGGTTCAGCGTCTGGACTTCTGCAAGCGTGACCGCCCAAGTAACAATTTTCCTCTCATAAGAGTTTCCTAGAGGCTTGTGAGACTTTATTCCGGGAGTTATTCTCACTCTAGAAGAGTACTCCTACATCCTTATGAAAATGTTAAAAGCCTTAAATGGCCCACTTATAGGAGTTAATTTCCTCTTATAGAAACATTTTTATTGTTCTTATAGGATGACAAATGCTCCATTAATCTTGTTAGGAGAATGCGTCACTTCTTGTGGGAGTTGATGAAAAGAGAAGGAGTATGCGCATAATTTAAAAAAAAAACAGATACTTATCTTTCACATTTGTATACTTCTTTTGGAAACTTGGTACGAAGTATTTATGTCTGTATGTGTCATCGTCATTGTCTCATGTTGAATGTGTGAATTTATATTTTCATTTCATGGCGACGTAAAAATAATTGTAGTTTGTCATTGATTGAATGAATGCGATTGAAACTTTTTGTACAAACTTACACATTTTACTTCGAAAAATAACGAAGCGCTTTCAAAATAATTGATATTTAAGTTATTTTAATATTATTTTGAATTGAAAAAAGGGTTACCTTGATGTTTGCTTTTAATAAGAATAGTACTTTTTATGCTGACATTATTTATGTTATTTATTCATGTAATATGACGAAAAAGAAATAATAGCAGATAATATGTCGAATTGATAATCTTATTCTTGTATGCCTGTTTTTGTAATCTAAGAATTTACAAGAGGTTAAGAGACGTTTTAATGAAAAAATAATAAGTCAGAACTTATATTTTTAGACATTTTTTATAAGAACAAATACTTCTTTTGCATTTAATGTTGAACCAAATAATCATCAATATCAATACACTTATATACGTAAATATACGTTAAATAGATTCATCATAATGGAAAACCAAAGAAATTATTTCAAAATTTAATTTCATATCACGGTAACCCTCAAACTATACAAAAAACACTTCGTTCAAATTTAAATATGGCTGCTGTCGTATCGATACTTTTAACTCTTAAAAAGACATTTTTATGAGAGTGCTGTCCATTTATGTTGGTATGTAAATAAACACTTTTTTATGAGAAGTCTGATGCTTTTATGCGACTTTATTTTGACATCTATCAAACGAACCAAGAACAAAGCGGTGATGCGTTCCCTTTTTTCTTAAGAATGTGAATTATTGTTGATGTTTCAAAAAAAGATGAAATCTCAAAGTTTGAAATATTAAGTTTTATGCATTACCTTTTCCGAACGATAAATCTTCATTATAACGTCATAATTTTTGGAATAAATGGACAAAGAATATCAACAAAATTAACATTCCGCAACACAACTATAATATTTGATATTCGTAGTAAAATTTTAAACTGCGTAAATCTGTCTAATTTTTCACACAAATTCTGACAAAGTTATGAAGTTTAAAACATTAAAACGTTTACAACGGGCTAACGCCGTAAAAAAACCTTATATTACATCGAAATAAAATGCTCGTAAAAAGAAAGTCTATCACCGAAAGTTCACATTTGTAACAAAATAAAATACATTTTAAACAGTAATCGGCATCAGCATCCAATGTTTCCTTCAGGTAGACAGACCAATAGAAAACTGAACGCCAGAAAACAATGTACATACAAAACGTTAAAAAAAAGAATGTATGAATCAAATAAAGCTGCTGTCAGTGCAACATCTCATATGAATCCTATAGTTAGAGTTTTGTAGTTGTTACTTTATTAGCTCTTGTTAAAAGATTTTAAAGACTTAAAAATGACGTTTAGAGTTAAAATTTGAAAACAAAATTATTATAAAACTTTCAATTTACATACAGGAGTAATAATTGTTCTAGGTATAAGAATAAAGTGATTTGATCCAAGAAAAATGCTTACATCATTTAATGAAAACACTATGAGACAAATTTATGTTTCATTATGACAGATCATGTCTTAAGTTTAGCAATAAGATCTAAATATGTACTATGAGCGTTTTTTTGAGAAAATGGGAGCTTAGCTCTCGAGAGTATGTTAGTTGGGCGTGGTGGCCGTGCAAAAGAAATCGAGTTCCATACATAATGGCATTAAACGTACTTTCACAGGAATAAAGAATTTCATTGATATCCAAAACCGTTTTTGTTTTATTAAAAAAAAACTTTTGTAGCGCTCTTATTGAAAAACCCGACATAAGCCCCTCACAGAGCAGTTAAAAGCTCTTATAAGATGAGTTTATTTTTAGAACTAATGGAGCTTGGTCGAGCTTGGGATCTCAATGTTCAAATTGGAAAGGCCGACGAATCCGTAATGTAGATCTTTGAATTGACAAAATATATTTTATTTGAAATTTTGTCTGGAACTTTAAGACCGACGATATGAAGTTATCTTTCACTTTACAGTACAGCTAAACAAATAACTTGTAATTAGAATTTATGATTATGGTAAGAACCACTGGGGCAGCAAATTATTGTGTTGCCCCGGATGGCAAATATCACAACTACACCATTTTGTGTAGACTCTACTTCGAAACAGCGAACCTAATAGCCTTTTCACACCGAACCAAAATCTCGATTCTGAGCAAGAAGATTTCAAAATCTACTTGAAACGTTCACACCACACATAATAGATTATGTCTGACGTTTTAAAAGAATCTAAGTGCTCATAGGAACTCTTATAAAAAAGATCTATTGCAAGATTGCAACCAGTCAAAGTCCCAGGACACAATTGAATATATTTCACTTTTTCTTTGTATAAGACATAAAAAAGATCTACAATCTGTTTACACTGTACTCATAATTATAAAATCTCTTTTTTCTATCTTCTCCGGACAAACTGTTATAAGGGAGAAGAAAAATTAGTAATTAAGTGTGATTGTGAATAAACCAATTAGGTCTTAAGAAGATTTGGTGGAAATCTACTAGATTAGGAAATCTTAAAATGAATGGGAAATCTCGTTGATTTTTATGAGATTTTGGGCTTTTGGCTCGAAATCTAGATTTTATTTCGGTGAGTAAAGGCTTTTACCTAGTAACCAAAGCAAACAGAATTATAGAGCAATTCAAGCAGCATTTCCAGCAGGTGATTTTAGCGGCAACAGGTAGAGCGGCAAATAGGACAAGGAGAGAACCCACATCCACTCAATGAAGACTCAGTATGGAAGAGATCGACTTATTATAAAGAACAAAGAATCGTCAGCTTCTTTTGGATATTTTGGCTTACCAGCGGAGCTCTTCAAGCATGGAATGAATGTGTTCAAAGGAAGCATGGTCATCAACCATGTTTGGTTAGAAGGAAGAATGCGTGGGGACCGGTTTATCAGTTCCATATGTCCCATCTTTAAAACAGATTATCCTATGTCCTGCAAGAATAATCGAGATATATCCTTGATAAACTTTGCATACATGATCCAATCCAACATAGGTATTATTTTAAGCCGTTCTGCAACACTTTAATCCGCAAGGCCTCCATCAAAGAAGATCGAAGATAGAACAAATATTCACTTCACGATATATCCTGCAAAGGACCAACAAAATTTAAATCGAGACGAGACCCACAATTTATTCATTGGCTTTGTAGCCACATATACAATGGCATTCAGTCAGGAGCTCTACATAGCGTTGACTGAATCTGGAAGAACTGATCTAATTGTGTCGTGTGACATTGAAAAATACACGATATAATGTGCAACTAGAGAAAAGCTCTTCTAAACTATGCCAAACATGCAGAAGGTTTCAGCAAAGAGATGCACTAACATATTTGTGATTTCTTCAATCTCGTTCTGGAGCAAATAGTGCGTATAGAGCAGACATTAACACCGAAGGGACTGTATTAAACAGTTGTTCGATCCAACTTATAGGATATGCCACTGATCTGATATCAACATCATCGGCCGTTCCCCACAATCTTGTTACAGGGTCTTTCACGGTAGTTGAAGAACAGGTTGTCACATCGAACAAATGAACAATAATGCTTCAACCAAGAGATTTCTTGAATCCCAGGCCCCAGTTTGGAGAGAACGAAGAAGATCGAACCTCTGGTTTCAAGACCAAGCCATCGCAGATGACAGAAAGCTAGATCTAGATGACTGGAAGCAGCGTACTTAGGATCGTAAACGATGGAACCCTGCCATGTCTCAGGCAGTGAACTTACATAAATTGGAAGTCAGATATGATTTTAACAAAGTAGGTAGGTCCCATGGACTTTTGTATCAAATAAAATGCACGATTTTTGTTTTTTGTTATTTTCAATTTTCTAAAAAAACTTCAAGACAGCATGCAGTTTTTAATGCTTGATTAAAAATTGATTAGAGCATCAACTGAACGCTAAGCCTAACCAAAAAATATTCTCAATAACACAAAATTTTTAAGAATCTTTTATTTAGAAATTATTTCATCTAAAACTATTTCAGCGTTCAAAAATTCTCCAAAAAGTATTTGAACTTGAAGGTTTGTTGAAAGACTATGTTAATGCAATAATGATTTTAACGGTGCATGGTGGTGCTGAGAAAAAAGACTGCAATCGGATCAAGCATCCCTTGAGTTTTGGAGAAACCCTTTTACTATTGCTAGCAACAATATCAACAAGCCATCAGGAATGCCGCAAAAGAAACGCTAAAGGATTCTCACAGCTGGCACCGAAAAACCGCTGGGTTTGACTCCGAATGTGTTCAAGTAAACAAAACGCAGACAGAGACTTACAGGTCATGGCATCAAAAGAAGATAGGAGCTTCCCGCCAGCCTTAGGTACGATGATAAATGAAGGGATGAAAAAAGAAAAATTTCCTTACCATTAAGTTGGGGAGATTCAAAGATGTTTAAGCAGCAGAAATCAGGTGCAGAATTTCCACAAAAGAGTTAACAAAAACTCCGGATTCACTAGCCACCTTGGTGTCTACAAGGATAAGAAAGTAAGTGGAAACCCCTTTCGATGTTAAAAAATATTTGGAGAGATTACTTCAACCAGCTGCTAAACGGCAACTACTTGGATTTGCTTTAGTATTATTTTCTTCATAATTATATTCTCTTTTTTTTATCTTCCCAGAACTTTATCATGCAACTGAAGAATGGCAAATCGTCGGTAAAAAGTATCAGAGCTGCATTTGTCCAAGGCTCAAAACCTGTACCACTTCTTATGAATATCGACCAACTCAGTTTCAATCGAAAGTGGTTTCTTCAAATTACTCATCAATATGTCGCCATTTATAGCTATCCGTGAAGTCAAGGTCCACGTCCGCAAACTCTTTAAGATTTGGCCAAATGGGTTATATGGATCAACACGTTCACTTCGGAGCTATGTCTGCTTTAGAAGACCAGGGGCAAATGTGATAGCTGAACAGATTCATGGACTATTCTCAAAAGGCCAAATTTGAATTTATCCTTACCCGCTAATGCAAAAGAACTAGGCTTAGCCTAGATCAGTCATCACTAACAGCTTCCATTTTTGGTTTATCTCCAAACGGCTATGAAGGAATTACAAATATTCGAGAGGAAAAACCTGGGGATTTACAAACTTCGGTCGACAACATTATGGTGTAAATCTTTTGATAACGAGCAACTCTACTTTAAGACTAATGTAGCCCCCAAGACTTCACTGTGCAGGGGACAACACATAGTTAAATATTGGTTCTATTTTGAAAATCACCAGATAGAGGATAGCAAATTATTCTTCTTAAAGTGTGAGGGGGCACAAAAGCTCTTAAGGTCACAGTGCCAGACACTCATTTTTAAGCCCCTTACTAATTCAATCATTCATTCGTTCATTCATTCATGATATTGTATTATATATATGTATGAGTATTTAATAATTTTGTATTTCTTTTAAGTCAATGAATTAAAATATCACACCTTCGGCACTAAGATGGGAAATAATAATAAATAAAATCTTACGAGTATTTGGGTCTATTTTTTATAACGACGAAAAAAATCATAACAAATGTCAAGGGAATTCCTTTAAATGAACCTTCCCATATGTGAATATGAATGATTTACATATATGATTTCGAAATTTTGTTTTTCTTCAATCTCCTGCACAGTAATTGACTAACCTCCTTAGGTCCTTACTAGCTAATTAAATTAGTTGCAACATCACTATTAAAGTTGATGTTAAAAATCTTTTTATTAAAAAATAAAATACTGATTAGTGAATAGTAGATAAAAAAGACTTTTCATATTGAAATAACAAAACAAAAAAAAAACTCATCTCCTAATGAACATACATTCCAGATTGACATGAAAACAAAATGGCTAATGAGCTCCTTGACTAATTCTGCTAAATCAACAAAACAGAAAAAAGAACAAAAAAAAAATGTTCCTATAAAATTTACCCTTACACACCTGCCACAGCAAGTAAATAATGAAAAGAAAAAAAATATCAAACCTTCGTTCTGGGATATGACGAGAAAATTCAACAATGAATTTATTCTGGGCTAAGATAAGAGGATTTATCAGCTTGATGATGATACTCCATGTAAAACTAAAACAAAGAGCAAACACATCCAAACGTGATGATAAAGTTTTCACTTACTCGTGGCCAATTGTCATTACGAATGTTTGTATACTCGTATCGTATGTACTTATATAGATTTCAGAAAGAGTTAACAAGAAGGAAAAAATAGTGTACTCCCAACTTTTCCGGATCTTTTCTAATGTATCTTTAATTTGAAGTGTGATTAATAAAAAAATAGGAGATGGTGTAACCAGATGGTATGGGGGTTTGGTTGGTTTCATTGATATTCGTATGTATGGAATCTTTTCAAAATAACAGAAAAATTACTCATCAATATAGGGGTATTCTCGTCTGGGCTCTGGAGACTCCAGGATCAGGCAAAAAGTAAGTTCCAGAATAATATTATCAAAATTACTGAAAAGTAACAAGTATTAGTATTCAGATTCACTATGAATGACAGGAACAACAGTGATTTATCGAGATACGACGGGTAATAGAATAACACTCTAACAATCCTTTTTATTAACTCATTTAATCCTCCCCAGTAAAGTCGATTCTATTTAAAAACGCCTCTAATCCTTAGAATTTATTAATAAAACAAAACACGAGAAATATAAAGAGAAAGTAAGCTAAAACTGCTTCAAAGGTGGTATAGACTTAGAGCCGACAGCAGATTTTGGGAGTGAGTGACAGCAAAAAAAAAGAAGTAAAGGCGTCGAAAGCTTCTTTAAAAGCTATTAAAAAAATCAAAGTCTTGCAGTCCACAACTGGGGCCTTTGTGATTAAGCAATGCATCAAAAAAAATTTGCATACAATTTCGAAGGAATTTGTGTTAGCCAAAATTGGTTTTCGTCTTCGGATCACATATCACGGAGTCCGAGACCATTTGAGTGTATAGTTCACCCTTTCAGACAGTTTAAAAAAAAACATTTTTTCCTTTGAATTTTGATATGATATTATATACTCAAATGGTCTTGGATTCCGTGATATGTGATCCGATGAGGTTATCTAAGGACAAGTGAAGGTTTTTTAAGCTGTTTTAGTACCTTAATATCATTTTGAAGCATAAAACCCAAAAAATTATAATTAGCTAACATAAGTTCAAAAACCAGATTTCTTGGAGTAAGTTTGTTGTTTTTGGCAATTATCTTAAGCATTGAAAAAAAAATAGATAGCAACACTTAACACTGGTCAAGAATAATTCATACACCCTTAAACAAGAATATCAAGAATAATACCATATTTTACTTTTATATTTTAAAATTAGCTTAGTTTGAGCGACCGTTTCTCGATTGAATTTTGTCCAAAACTTTTTCTGAATGTCATTTTTAAGAAAATTAAATCATCTTTCTTTTACATGGAACAATACCTATACATATCTCCGCAGGTAAGAAAGTGAACAAAAAATGTGATTTTTCATATTTTTTCAATTTAGATAGCTCAAAAATTTTAGAAATTTTTTTGAATTTTCCGTTTCGATGGTAAATTGTATTGTCTACAAGAAAGATTTAACATCATTTCGAGTTTTCGAGTTATATACAAAAACCCGAAAAATACGCTTTTGCACCCCTCTCCAAAATGCACCCTCTAATTATTAGCACTCCGCGGTTTCCTCATATTCAATATCCCAATTATTGATTTTTATAATAAAAATTTATGAACGTCTAAGTTCTTTTAACTCGGTAGTTTGTAGAAACTAGTCCTCGAGATTACAAAGAGATGAAAACTGAATTTTCACTGTCTGGATCTGGACAGACAATTATGGTCTGTATTTGCATGGACGATTACAATGCATTTGCTGGTGGATAGGACAATGGTGGGCCTGGCGGAAGGGTTTCGGAAGGTGGTTCTGAAATGGGGACCGAGGTTCAAAAGGTGGGTCTGTTACTGGGGACAAAGGTTTCAAAGCAGGTATTGGAACAACGGTTCTGAAATTGGGTCTAGAATAGGAACACAGATTCTGAAGGTGGGTCTGAATCCTTACCAACATTATCTTATTGTCTGTTAAATGGATTAAAATAGTTTTTTTTTTTCAATATACCTAAGTATACTTAGTTGTTTTCAAGACATAGCCATGCAAAAAAATCAATTTTCTTAATATAATTGTCCACCTATCTTATACACAATTTTATATAATATTCAAGACGAAAATATTTGTCACCCATTGAGTAATTAATTTATTCTTAGTTAAAATAACTATGAGAAACAATTCTTTTTGGATTCAAAAACTATTTTTATGCTGATATTGCTGTGAGGTGAAATACTTCTTTGTAAAGGGTGATTTTTTTGAGGTTAGGATTTTCATGCATTAGTATTTGACAGATCACGCGGGATTTCAGAGAAAGATGCTCAGTATGCTTTGACATTTCATCATGAATAGACTTACTAACGAGCAACGCTTGCAAATCATTGAATTTTATTACCAAAATCAGTGTTCGGTTCGAAATGTGTTTCGCGCTTTACGTCCGATTTATGGTCTACATAATCGACCAAGTGAGCAAACAATTAATGCGATTGTGACCAAGTTTCGCACTCAGTTTACTTTATTGGACATTAAACCAACCACACGAATGCGTACAGTGCGTACAGAAGAGAATATTGCGTCTGTTTCTGAGAGTGTTGCTGAAGACCGTGAAATGTCGATTCGTCGCCGTTCGCAGCAATTGGGTTTGTGTTATTCGACCACATGGAAGATTTTACGCAAAGATCTTGGTGTAAAACCGTATAAAATACAGCTCGTGCAAGAACTGAAGCCGAACGATCTGCCACAACGTCGAATTTTCAGTGAATGGGCCCTAGAAAATTTGGCAGAAAATCCGCTTTTTTATCGACAAATTTTGTTCAGCGATGAGGCTCATTTCTGGTTGAATGGCTACGTAAATAAGCAAAATTGCCGCATTTGGAGTGAAGAGCAACCAGAAGCCGTTCAAGAACTGCCCATGCATCCCGAAAAATGCACTGTTTGGTGTGGTTTGTACGCTGGTGGAATCATTGGACCGTATTTTTTCAAAGATGCTGTTGGACGCAACGTTACGGTGAATGGCGATCGCTATCGTTCAATGCTTACAAACTTTTTGTTGCCAAAAATGGAAGAACTGAACTTGGTTGACATGTGGTTTCAACAAGATGGCGCTACATGCCACACAGCTCGCGATTCTATGGCCATTTTGAGGGAAAACTTCGGAGAACAATTCATCTCAAGGAATGGACCGGTAAGTTGGCCACCAAGATCATGCGATTTGACGCCTTTAGACTATTTTTTGTGGGGCTACGTCAAGTCTAAAGTCTACACAAATAAGCCAGCAACTATTCCAGCTTTGGAAGACAACATTTCCGAAGAAATTCGGGCTATTCCGGCCGAAATGCTCGAAAAAGTTACCCAAAATTGGACTTTCCGAATGGACCACCTAAGACGCAGCCGCGGTCAACATTTAAATGAAATTATCTTCAAAAAGTAAATGTCATGGACCAATCTAACGTTTCAAATAAAGAATCGATGAGATTTTGCAAATTTTATGCGTTTTTTTTTTTTTTAAAGTTTTCAAGCTCTTAAAAAATCACCCTTTATATCTAATACATATGTAAACCGACCATACAAAAAAAATATTTTTCATTCACCAGAGTGTTTTCTCATATGCAAATCAATTGCCGGTCAATTGTGTTGCACGACATTCCACTGAAGCAATGCTTTTTTTTGCATAAATTTGTGAATCAATTGCACATAATAATTTCGTATTTCACCTTAGTAAATAATTGTTGATATGACAAAATAAATGCACACATTTTTTTTCGCACAGGACCTAGATATACGCATTTTTGGTTTTGAAAATTTTGATATCGCGAAAAACAGGTTTGCAAATTTTTTTAATTTTATTCTTAAATGCACATTAATAAATAAGATTTGCAAACTAAATTCTTTAATAAAAAAATTTTAAAAAAATTTCCCCAACGATATTAAAATGGGTTGGGGTCAAAATTATTCTGTATGTGTCTAAATTCGGATTACCAAATTCTGTTTCCCAAAAATTGAGCATTTTAGAGTTCTGTAAGTGCCAATATTCAGTCTTCAAAATTTTTAAAAGTGCACACTTTTTTTTCACTATCAAAACAGTTATTCTTTTATCCAGAATTATGGCATACAGATAATATAAAAATTAAGTCTTGTAAATTACGCCCCCTGACACGCCTACTTTTTATATCAAGAAAATGGATACAATGATTTGAGTGAAATTTTGAAAGATTGTTTTAACGAAAGAGAAACAAAAATTCGACCACTGATACGTCCACTTTTTAATATCTAACAAACGGATTTAATTATTTGAATGAAATGTTCAGAGTTTGTTTAAATAAACGAGAACAAAATTGAAGAATGAAGTTTTGTAAAGTCCGTCCACTGATATGCTCAATGAGAAAAAAATATATAAAAATTTAGTGATGTTAAACTATCCCGCTGACACGCCCACTTTTTCTAATATTTTAAAATGGATATTATAATTTCAGCGAAACTCTTAGAGTTTGTTCATTACCGGGAAATCAATCATTCAAATCAAAATCAATTTTTGTAAAATCCACCCACAGCTTCTCCCACATTTTTTAATTCTTGGTTTCTAGAAAAGGTTTTATTTGCTCTTTTTCCCGGAATTCACATTTATGAGAAAGAAAATAGTTTCAAGAATATCAGCCAAGTGGGTTATCGCAAGGTATTTAACTATTTAAATGAAAAAAAAAAACAAAAAGTGATTTTGATTTTCCATTTCTTATTTATTTTTTGGAAATAACTCAAACGATGTGGATGCAATTTAAAGGTTTTGTTTGTAAAGGAGACCAAAATAAGGTTTTGAAAAATCCACTCACTGCCTCTCGATTTCTCGGAACAGGGTATGTTTGTTATTTTGCTCGAAAACGATTGAAATGATGTTCTTTATATTTATGAGAAAAAAATAAAAATGGTTTCGATAAAATTCGTCCACTACCAAGTCCACTTTCATTAATGATTAGTTTCTTAGAAGCGGCTGTATCTTATTACTTTCAACGAGCTTAACATATATATTTGGTTTCTCAGAAACGGCTCTAATGATTTGGATGAAATTTTCATAGTTTGTTCTTATAAATAAGAAAAAAATATAAAAATAAGTTTTTGTAAGATTCACGACCTGAAACGCCCTTTTTTCTTAGTTCTTGGTTTCTAAAAAAAGGCTTTATTTCTCGAAATCGGCTAGAATGATTTGAACCATATTTTCAGAGCTTATTATCATAAGATCGAAACAATAAAAAATTGGTTTTAGGAATATCCGACT